>JAOANR010000004.1:23961080-24581097 GCA_030278955.1 Hygrophila difformis | reverse complement strand
ATGCTAATAGGCAGTATATAATTTAATTTATTTAACTACTAACAATAAAAATGGCATAACTAAAAACATGGATTCTCACATGATCATCATAAGAAAATTACATGGTGAAATTTAATACAAGACATAATTTAAAGGCATAATTTAAATAAAATGAAATAACTTTAAACTCTTTTAATTATCCCCAATAATCCAAGATTAGGTATTTCAAGTATTTCTCGATTGCATCGCAATCTCTACAGTATTTCAAGTAACCGTTGGCCTCAGCCAAATCCGCCATACCCAGTACCACTCCGGAGCTTCGGGAAACCCATACGGATACTCCCTAGAGTGCAGGCCCAAAATATCTCGCCGTTTTGGCATAATTTCTCATATTTCAACACCATCGTCCAATCAGGCACGACGTGTAAAGCTACGAGGGCACCCTGCAGAGCACTCACCCCTACATAGTTTTTAATCAAGTTGCAAGGGGATTTTTCGAAAACATTTGTTTAATAATTTCAAAATAATTTTCACGTGTTTGTATAACAATGCCAATTTCACAAATTCAACAAGTTTCTCAAAATATAACTTTCATAAATCGATGTTTGCTCCATTATTATTTAAAAAATTCATCTCAAGGCCAAAAATTCTGAAATTTGGATAGTAACTCGACAACACAGTAATGAACAAGTTCCGTGTTTTATGTTTTTCAATCCGGGTAAAGGAATTAAGTCAAAAATGTGAATTTGTACCAGAACATTATTCTGTCCGAATTCAGATACATCAGTTTCAAAAATCCGATTTTTAACTTAATAAATGACCACCAATCTTGATGAAATTTTACAGAGAGATTCAAAACACATAGATCTACAAATTTCATTTTCAACTCAAGTCCTAATTCGGCCTAGATCTAGTGTCAAAATCATCAACAAGTTTGAACTATGAATCTGTCACTATTTCAAGATTAGGATTGAAGACAGGTCCGTCTAGGTCGATTTTCGGGTATCAAATCTTAACGGAAAATTCTGAAATTTTTACACGGTATAGATCAGGGTCTTAGGAACATATTTTATGTTTTGAATTTTTCCGTTTGAGCATTTAAATGGTCCGAAAGTTTCGTGCAAAGTTACTGTGCCGGTGTGAACAGATTTTTAATTAGGTTTTCTTATTAGATCTTATTTGTTCGGTTGTTTTTAATCACCCAAAACCATAGTAAGTGTTAACTTACTTGAAATTGGTTTCCGGCTCGTCTAGTTCGATGGAGTGGCCTCCTCGTTCACCGTTTGACTCCTAGATACGTTGAAATCTTCGTTCTTGATCCGGATCGGGGTTAGAAAAGAAAGAGGGGTCAAGTTAGACTCGTTTCGAATTCGAATAGAAGAAGATGGACAAAAGTCTTACCAACAACGATGGGGAGTCTCTGATTTCGTCCAAATCTTAGTCCTTTACTGCCTTCGTGTCTCCGACGACTTGGGAATTAGGGTTTTGAAAGTGTTTAGAGAATCCGAAGAGTTTGAAAAGGGTCTGGGGTCGAAGGAGAAGGGTATTTATAGACTTAGGAGACCCGTAGGACGTCTACGAGCTGCCTTGGAGTGTCTTGGGCCGAAAGAGGTGCAACCGACGTCGAAAAATCCAAAATCGGGCGAGTGAATCTCGCACGGCTCATTGCTGGGAGCTGGCGCGGTGGTGGCGCAGTTTCCCACTCGCCCCGCGTGGAGGCCGCGCGGCCTTGGCCTGGACTCGGTCCGGGGCGGGTCGTGTGATCCTTCCGGCCTTTTCTCCTCTCTTTCGGGCTTCTATCCTCCTATGTTCTTGGACTCCGATTTTCGGGCTAATCTTTGGGCTCCAAATTCCTATCTTAACTTTATTCGGGTCTCAATTTAATTTCGGGGTTGAATTATTGAGTCCATGTGTATTGAGTTTTCTTGGACGATTTATTTAGTTAATTTATCTTTAACTTTACTTCCTTCTTGGAAAAAATTCCATTTCTATTTATTCTTTTAATTAATTATCTGTTTACTTATTGTATTTATTTTATTTATTTAAGTTATAAAATTCTCGAGTATTACACTAGAACCCCTACATAATTGGATTAAGTGGAGTACACGCACAAGACTGGATGAGTTGGTGAATGGATAATATCTAAGGGGAATGTAGAAGGTTGGAGGGCTGTGATTTCGAGATTGACCATCATAATTTCACTCCCATACTTCCCAGGTTCATAATGGTACTGAATCAAGTTATCAACACTTCCCAATCATCCCATTTCAGTCACCAAATCACCCCCCATTCCCTTACTCCGAAAATCAATTCTCCTCTTGAGTGTTGGTGAGATTGTGAGTGTTCTTCGGTTGGCCCAGAGGAGTTGGTCGATTCTCAAGCACCCTAGACGATCTTCTATTGATAGGTAAGGATTTCTCTTTGATTCCATGGCCTTAGGATCGGATCTCTTGCCCTAAACATCAAGGTTTTGCCAATCAATCCAAAAATAGGTTCAATCGGTGGAAGTGAGGATCTTTTGGCCGAGTTGGACGTTCTCAGGGATTCCAAGGAGAAGATTTTTTATCCTAATCTCATCCAAGGTAAGTTAGTATCATATACATCAAGTTTTAGAAGTTTTGGTTGAGTTCAAGTCGAGTTTTAGATCCATTTCCATTCTATATGAAATCTGTCAAATAGGGTTTTCACTTGACTAGTTGTGTTGTCTTGCAATTTCGACTTAGATCCGTGCATTTTTGGGAAATCTTTCCTGAATGAAAAATGTTCCTAACATTCTAAAGATGATCTCTGTAAATTTTTAGAATTTTTAAAGTGGATTTGAAACCCGAAAATGGATCTGGTTTTTCTGTTATTGATGCTGTCAGATTTGGAATTTTAAGATGTCCGACTTTGGTGTGCCTTTTTGATCAGCCTCTGTTGGTTATTTGTGGTCGGTGGCTTCATGAGGTTTGTTCCATATTATGTCTAGAATATCTCCATCAATTTTTATGCTTTTAGGAACTCTCTCGGAAACGTTATGAAATTTTTATTACACTATGGTCTGATTCACTGAAGTTTTTAAAATCCTTGAATCCATGTTTTCTGAAATCGAATTTTTTTGCCTATTTAGATTCCGAATTTGAGGATGCCTATTTCTATGAAAAATGTTCATCTTGGCTTTTTCTAGTTCCTGTAAAATTTTCAGAATTTTTAAAAATGGTTTGCTACATTTCCAAAAGCGATTCTGAAAACTGCCACAGTTTCAATTTTTATGGTGAATTCCATGTTGTGTATTCTTGGTGAACGATGAGTCGAATTTCACTCATTTTGAAATATGTATATCCTGGAAATGTAGTTATGTTATCAAATGTTAAAATGAGAATTTTGAAACTTTGGGAGTTTTAATCGAGTGGGATGCCCAATGTTATATTTTGAGGGTAAGTGCACTTGGTGGAGCTCGTTGGGCCGCCCCCTCTTGTAGCCAAAACGGCACATATGGTAAATGGTTTAGTGATTGTAAGAGTCTATACACCTAGATGTATCCGTATGGGTTATCTAGGGCTCCGGAGCGGTCTGTATAGGGTCACTGCTTTTACATCCCTCGTGTGTACGAGTCCCAGAGGTGGGTTGATCCCAAGGGTACGTCCCTAGGATCTTTATTATGAAATGAAGTCCTTGTGGGTGTTAGTCCCAAGGGGCATATGTGGTGTCCTCGATCATAACGAACAATGATAAAATATTCGTGTGGCAGTGTAAGAGATTCTGGAAAATTATTTTATTCGTCCTTTTAAGTTGGAAAATCTTATTTTATTCGTTGTGTTGTATATTAACTTACGCAGTACATTTTGTACTGATAAGTTGTTATTTCTATTTTTCCTCAGATTTTGCAGGGTGAGCATTTGCACGATGGAATGGGATTACTCTTATGAAGACTTGTCGCATTTTAAATTTATTTAAATTCTGCATTAAGACTTTGGAACTTTGGACTATGGTTTTGGCCACGTGTTTTGGCCCTGTTTAGCTTCCGCACTATTATACTCTATGCATGGTAGACGTAACTCTGATTTTAACTTCGGGCATTGTTTTAATGGTTTTAAATTATTTTTAGTATTGGTAAAACTTAGCCTTAGCATCTTTTTAAATAAGTTCGATATTGATCGTGTGTTATTTAGAAATGTGTGGTGGTAGCGTCCCGGCCTGGGTGATCAAATCCGGGGTGTTACAGAGTGGTATCAGAGCCCAATTTTTTTTTTAAAAAAAAAGCTATTATTTTTGGCCCAAATATTAAATATTATTTTTAAGCATTTTTAAATAATATCTCCATGGAAAAAGGATTTTATTTTTGAACCCATGGAAAAATATACCTAAATTTTTTTGACAAGTTTAAATCATTATAAAATATTTTTGGGGGGATATGCATGTGCATTAACATTTTTTTCACATGTGCCAAAATTTTTAATGTAAAACAAAAATCTATATGTTAGATGGCTGACCCAAGGATGGACGACACTATCTTGCGACTGTTATGTTCCATGTTTGACATCACTAATGAGCTGCGTCATGCTCGTAGAGACGCTGAGAATGATAGGAACCGTATTAAGGCTTTGGAGGAGAAAATGGCAGAATTGGATCTAGATATTAGTCAGACTGTTGGTCTCCAGACTACTCTTGAGACTGAGTTTGATGACCTTCGGCATCATGTCCACACACTGCAAGGTCGGATCTTTGCACTTGAGGATGTTGTGATTGGGCTGCAGAACCAGCTCAATCTTGAGTCCGAGGAGGAGGAATAAGAGGAAGAGGACCCCTAGGAGCCGATTGATATAGAGGAGGAAGACCCCGAAGAGGTTGTGGAGAACCCTCCATTACCTCTTGACTCTGATGAGGAGGTTGCGGTTGATCGTCGGATGCTGGGCTACTCGCCTGACTATTTGCTTTAGTCATGATACTTTCTTCTACATTGGACCACATCTTGCTTATCCTATTATTATATCGTACCACATTTTCCATAGTAGTAACATCGTATCACATATTGATGTAGTATCCCTTGTTATCAAAATCATGATTATCTAATGAAATTTAGTATTTAATTCCCTTTTCCCTTTTCGGTGTCCTTTTTGCGCTTAGAGCTTATAAGATGGGTTCCTAATTACATTCTGACTTAACTACTAACCTACCCTAAAATGCGAATCTTACCTCTGCGTGCTTGATTATCAGAATGCCGTCGAGAGGAAGACCGAGGATGGAGATTCCGAACAACGAGAATGCTAACGTTCCCGCTGGGGCAAACCCGCCGAATCCTGGTGGGCAAGCTAATCCTGCCCCTAATGCTATGGACGAGCGACTTAGGACAGTCGAGCAAGTCCTCATCGTTCTGGGAAACGCTGAAGTAAATCGGGCCCATGTAACGCCCCTGTTTTTGGTCACCCAGGTCAGGATGTCGCCGCCACACCTCCCTAGTAAGACACGGTTTCTCCGAGCTTATTAAAGAGATGCAAGGCTAGGTATTGCAGTATTTAAAATATTTAAAACCATTTAAGTAGCCCATTCAATATAAATTCAAAATAAATATTATAATGCAGCGGAATAATAGTATCTAAGTATAAGTATTGCAGTGGAAAATGTAAATAGGGCCAACATTGCCAACACATGGGTTAAACAGGCCCGTTTATACTATAGTCTAATGCAAGAATTTAAAATAATAAGTTTCCCAAAAATTCCCCCATGCATATACTTCTCATGCTCATTCCACATACTCTGTAAGAAAAATGAAATAAATGGTTTGGTCAACACAACTTGCTGAGTAAGTCAATAGATACATGATCGTGGGGTTTCAATGCCATTAATTAAGATTTAACTGAAAGCATGGTAATAAATCATAAATAATTCAATTTAATTATCTCACAAATTTGCATAATTGATTCATGGCACTAATCAATAATACATTTAGCATAATTTAAATAAAAACCATAATTAATTTGAATAAAGCATTAAATAAATTTAAATGGCCAATAAATAAATATTTTAACTATCCCCATTACACCCAAGATTTAGTATTTCAAGTATTTCACGATTGCATCGCAATCTCGTCAAGTTTAGCCGGTAGCCCGGCGGGCGCAGCCGTATCTGCCATACCCAGTACCACTCCGGAGCCTCGGGAAACCCATATGGATATTCTCGAGAGTGTAGGCCATATATCTCATGCCGTTTTGGAAACATATCTCAAATTTCGCGCGGGTCACCATCGTCCATGAAGGTACGAAGTGAATCGTTAGGGGGGCACCCTGCAGAGCACTCACCCCCTAATTTTAATTGATCAAGTTTGTAAGGGGATTTATCATAATTCTGATTTCATATATTTATTTCAAAAGAATTTTCTACTCGTTTAAACCTTAAAGGCTAATTTCACCGTTTCAACAAGATTTCATGATTTGACTTGGTCAAAACCACAGTCTACTTCAAAATTTATTAAAAATCGGTTTTAACTCCAAAACTTTTGAAATTTGACCAGTGACTTGAACACACAGAGATGAACAAGTTTCATGTTTTAAGTTTTTCGATCCGAGATACGGAATAAGTGAAAAACGTCAATCTTTAACAGGATGATAATCTGTCCGAGTTTAAACACATCAGTTTCAAGATTTCAAGATCTACCATAACAAACTAATTCCAAATTTGATGAAATTTTACAGGGAGATACTTAAGACATATATTTACAACTTTCATGTTCGACTAAAGTTCTGAATCGGTCTAGATCTATTGTCAAAAACGTCTACAAGTTCGGACTAAAATTCTGTCAAGATTTCAAGATCTAAATTTAGAACAGTTCGGTTTGAGATCGATTTCAGATATCAAAACTTAACGAAAAATTATTAAATTTTTACAGTATCTAGATCTACGTCTTAGGAACGTTTTTCATGTTTTAAGTTTTTTGTTTGAATAGGTTTAGGGGTTCGGAAAAATCGTCCAAGACTGCTGCGCCGTGGGTTTCTTCGTGTTGACAGATTTTAGGTTTCTTGATTAGATCGTTACGTTAGGTGTATTTTAAATCGCCCAAAACCATAGTAAAATTAACTTACTGATCTTTGGTCGTCCGGGTTCATCGATTCGGAGGCGTGGCTTCCAGTCCACCGTTTATCTCCTCGGTTCGTCGGGTTCTTCGTTCTAGATCCGGTTCGTGGTGTCGAAAGGAAAAAGATTAAGTTAGGATTCGTTTTCGACTCAAGAATGTAAAGGAACGAACGGATTAGAACTTACCACGATGACAGACGACTCCGAATTCGTCCAAAACAGTCCCTCACTTGGTCTCGTGCCTCCGACGACTCCGGGATTAGGGTTTTCGAACATATAGAGAGTATGGAGGTTTTGAAAAGTGTTTGGGATCGATTCCAAGGTTTATTTATAGAGGTAAGGGACCTATGGGACGTCCCAAGTCGGCCTTGGTGAGTCTTGAGCCGCAAGGTGAGCAACCGAACTCGGAAAATCCGGATTCAGGCGAGAAAATCTCGCAACGGGCGTATCTGTCATCCGGCGCGGGGTTGGCGCGCCGTTTGTTGAAACACCGCTCGGCCACCGTGCGGTCCAAGCCTGGACTTCGGTCCGGGCGGGTCGTGCGATCCGTCGGGCATTTCCTCCTCTCTTTCGGACTTCTATCCCTCTATGTTCTCGGATTCGGATTTCCGGGATATTTTCGGGCTACTATTCCCTATCTAAATTTTTACTCGGGTTTAGATTTAATATTGGCCTCGAATTCTCGAGTCCATTTGTGTCGAGTTTCCTTGTACAATTTATTTGATTAATTTATCTTTGGTTTCACGGGTATTGAAAATTTAATTCCTTTTTAAATTAAATTCCATTTCTCATTTCCTTGTCTATGTATTATGTTTATTCATTTATTATATTTATTTATTATTATTGTTTCGTTTATTGTTATTTATTTATTTATTTTATATATTTACTTTATTTATTTATTCATTTTATGTTGCAAAATTCTCGGGTATTACAGTCTACCCTCCTTAAGAATCAACTTCGTCCTCGAAGTTGTGTTTCGGCTTTTCACGTGTTAGGAATGAATCATTTTGTTTGTTTAATTATTTTGTGACTGAACTTAGAATTAAAACTTCTAAGCTGCCTACGTACCCTGTGAAGGGATCGAGCCATAACGTAGTTCAAAATAATTTGAATTTGTTTGGTTACAAAAATGTACGGAAAATGCACGTTGTGACATCCTCTTCCCCTTAAGATTGCAGTTATGTCCCCATAACTGTGTCGGTGTCGGTTTGGAACAGTGTCGGATAGCGTTCCCTCATGTCCGATTCTACCTCCCATGTTGTTGTCTCGCTTTTATGGTTCGACCAAAGAACCTTGACCATCTTGCTCCTTAGCGTCTAGAATTCGCACTGGGGCTTCTTCATAAGTCAGATCCTCATCGAGTTCGACTACTTCCGGTTGAAGTACATGTGTCGGGTCTGGCACATATTTCTTTAGTTGTGAGACATGGAAGACATTATGAACTCGATCTAATTGTGGCGGTAAAGCCAGTCGGTAGGCCAAATTTCCTACTCATTATAGAATCTCGTAAGGTCCTATGTATCGAGGACTCAACTTCCCTCCCTTGCCAAAGCGCATCACCCCCTTCATGGGTGATATCTTTAGCATGACCCTATCTCCCACTTGAAATTCTAGGTCTCGTCGTCTCACGTCAGCATAACCCTTCTGACGGTCTTGAGCGGCTTTCATTTTCCCTTGAATCACCTTTATCTGTTGAGCCATTTCTTTGACAAGTTGTGGTCCCACTACCAAAAACTTATCGCTTTCTTCCCAGCTCAACGGTCTTCGGCACTTTCGTCCATACAACGCCTCGAAAGGTGCCATGCCAATGCTAGCATGGTAGCTATTGTTATAGGAAAACTTAATTAAGGGTAAATGAGCTTCACAATTTCCCTTAAACTCCAACACACATGCTCTCAGCATGTCTTCTAGTGTTTGGATCGTTCTCTCAGTTTGTCCATCTGTCATTGGGTGGAATGCGGTGCTCATTTTGATTTGAGTACCGAGAGCTTTTTGTAACTCCGTCCAAAAATGAGAGACAAATCTACTGTCTCTGTCAAAAATGATGTCATGTGGTACTCCATGTCGTCGTACCACATTATCATTGTAGGCTCGGGCCAATTGGTCCATAGTCCATGTGTCCTTCATCGGGATAAATATGGCCGTCTTCGTTAGCCTATCCACAATCACCCAAATCTTGTTCATACCTTTAGGTGATCGGGGCAATCCCGAGACAAAGTCCATCGAGATGCTATCCCACTTCCAACTTGGAATCTCAAGTGGTTGCATCAGTCCTAAGGGTTTATGTCTCACAGCCTTAACCCTTTGGCAAGGTGAGGCATTTCGCCACGAAGTTTTCCACTTCCTTTTTCATTCCCGGCCACTAGTAGATCTTCTTCAGGTCCTTGTAAAGTTTGTCACCTCCGGGATGCACTGAATATGGTGTATTGTGCCCTTCATTCATCAACCTTTGCTTCAACTCGACACACTTTTGAGGCACACACCATCTCCCTTTGAAGCGAATGCTTCCATCCTCATGGATAGCAAATCCTATTGCCTTACCCTCGGCAATATACTCCTTTATCCTCTCAGCCTTCGCGTCTAAAACTTTTGCACCCGCTTCGAGTTTCATGGTGCAGCCGGGGTAGACAATTCAGTTTTAACAGACATCAGCGCGCAATACTTAATAAAGTATTATTTATTACAACTGTCTGCATTTCCCCGGCAACGGCGCCATGAAACTTTTGACGAGTTTCATTAACACGAGTAATTTTCTGAAATATCAGGTGTGGATTTATTAAATGAAAAGGATTATGATGTAGGGAAGGGGTTTAAGGATATGTTATGATTTCCCTTTTTATTACTCATGTGGGGTTCAAACGGCGCTGTGGTCCTTCCCGCCATGAAACTTTTGACAAATATCACGACGCAACCGGGATGGACCTTCAGTCTGTCACCCTGAAAGTCCCTGGTATCTGCGCCATGATACTTCTCATAATTTCATGTCACGAAAGCACCTGCCATGAAGCTTTTGAACATCTTCCCACTGTATGAGTATTTTCCCAAAATATTGTGTTTTTATTTACTCGTGTCAAGAAACTGTGCTCCCGAAAGCGCACGGAGTCAAAAATTGCAGTAATTTATAGTAAGTACCGGATCGTTCACTGGAGGATGTGCGATGGAAGCAGGGCCCACGTCGTTTACTAAGATTTTCCACTCGGTTACTCGTTTCAAGTTTTGCAAGGTTTTTTTTTATCAACTACTTGACACAATTTAAATCCAGATCCTGAAAGCAGTAAAAATTATTCTACAAAGCATGGTAAACTAGATCGAAGAAAGCAATTAAATCTATACTACGAAAGCAATATAAAATTATGCTACGCTATCTAGAAAGCAGATTTAAATATGACAGAAGGGACAGGGAGGAAATAATAAAGATTGGACAAGATTCAGATGAAACACAATTCAACTTCCATTTTTAATACACAGATCTTAGCTTGGGATAATCCTCTAGTTAGCTAACTCTCATGCTCTCTATACCATGTTCCCTTTAACAGACAGGTACTTACAGTAAGAGTTTACATGCTCTTAAGATAGCAATTTCTAAGATACCATAAACTCTTAACTCCCCTTGCAATGCCTTGCAAAAGTATGTTAATCGTTTACGGTGGACGAGCAACACCTGTCAAATCATTAGTTGACATGCCAAGTACTGCTATCAATCCCCCATGTCACACCCAAAGTTTCAAATCAAGCCCCAAACCATTCCATAACTCTCAAACCTTTTAACAGATGGACAGCCCCTAATTCTTCCGAGTGACCTTTATGAAAGCATTTAAAGGAAAGCATTAAGAAAGCTGTAAAGAAAGCATTTAAATCTATCACTCGGAATCGTTAAAAACGTCTCTTTCCGTTAGTATAAAAGAGCCACTGGTCTTGGTGACCAGATGCAGATCAAGAACCCCCGAGATATCAATAAGCCACAGGGCTTACAACATCTGGGTAGTTATGAGATACAAACTAAATGAAATAGATCCATAAATGAACCTATTCCGGATGTACTCACTCAAGACTCAATTCTAGACTTTGGCAGAAGAAGATAGCAGTCGAAGGAATACTCGACCTTACCTTACAAATTCACCAAGGCCTATATGTTGTTCCTCTAGTATTATTTATCACATCTCATCTACACCCAAGTGGATATTGACTTAATGCAATATCTAATACAAGATTTCCAACACACAGCAATTTTGAGAAACCAATTGATATCTGAAAATCATTCCCTAGACAGGTACTAAACTCTCAATTAAAACACAGATCCTTTCAGTCTAGATGAGACCTAATCGCTGACTCTGCTTCTAAACTCTCAAAATCAACCCCCCAGTAGAATGTGAATTAGTCATAACTGTCGAATTTATCCCTTACTCAGATCCGGATTTTATAAAGGAGTTTTTGTTGGAAGTTTATTATGCAACATCAGATTTATATCAAGACTTATATGTCCAAGGAGAAGGATCTCCAAAATAATAGTAAGACCATAACATCTACATAATAATATCATGCATACAAGTATATGAAAAGGAAAATAAAATACCCCAAAATATATGGTGGGGTTAGACAGAATGCGATACACAACTATGGATTAGCCTGAGATGAGAAGAAATCGGCTAAAAAGGGTGCTAGAGATAGTTGGGGTTTTCCGGACTGCAAACATCTGGTGTCTGGTTCCCAATTTTCCCAGATGACTGATTGTAGACAGAAAGAATTCCAAATGACGGTGACCGCCGCCATTTAGTTTTCTTTTGTCTGTGAGTAGAAGAATAACCCACATGTTTCTTGCTGTAATATTTCTCAACTGATATTGGTCGACATCAGTTGTTACTATTGCAACTTGAATTCAGGTTGAGAAATTAAGATAAAGAAAATTAAAACTGTATCTGATTAGGAATTGGCTGAGTGACTAATCGAAACTCTTAGTGAAGAGAACGCTCGCCGAAGCTTCCACCAACCACTAACCAGATCATGCAAAATAACAAATAATGATTGACACACAGAAGACGGGTTAGTCAATATCCCTGTGAAGGGACCTTTCACCAACATTAATCTGTGGTGTTTCTCATTATCCGTTCATACACACAACGAAAAGGAAAACTTGAAAATAAGGAAAATGTTTTTTGGTATTGTGCGGGTGTTAAGCACACAATAAGTGGACACTAATGGGTTGAAATGTGTAATGGATAAAGTTAGGTGAAATGGGCCTAGGCCCAATACACCCATGCAACTTACACAAATCATGAAAGAAAGTATTTTTGGAATTTTCAAAATAAGAGGATAGTTCAATTCGAATTATTGGGGTAATTCGAATTGAGAATTCGTGATGAATGAAGTATGATCTTACCCAATTAATCCTTGCAAACTAATGAGATATCATCTAATTCGAATTGTTGAGCAATTCGAATTAATTCGAATTGGACAATTCGAATTGATGAAGTCCTTTCCTTGCTCAAAATTGACTAAGGCATTTACCTCAAGGGGAAGGCGAATTCGAATTGTCCAGCAATTCGAATTAATTCGAATTGCTCAATTCGAATTGGTAAGAGATGGAAAATAAACTAAGGCATGAAGGGATGGCAATGGATACAACGTGGTTTTCAAGCCAATTCGAATTGTTGAGCAATTCGAATTAATTCGAATTGGATAATTCGAATTGGTTGAAAACCACATGGAGGAAATTTTTGGCTATGCTATTCGAATTTCTTAGGCAATTCGAGATAATTCGAATTGCCTCAATTCGAATTACATATTTTCAAACAACAACAATTTTTGTTCTCACAAGTATGGGTTAGGTGAACACTGTACTGTAATGATGGGTTTAGATTTACTAAATCCCTCATCTCACATCAATGTCATTTCACAGCCACCCTAGTGAGATTTTCAAGAAATAAACAAACACATGTCTAGTGGGTATTTGCAAAATTCAAAACCTATTGCTACAAACAAGGGATCAAAGATCAAAGAGCCTAAAACATCTAGTTATCTAAGAACTGCATGAATAAACTAAGAACACTCAAG
This sequence comes from Hygrophila difformis, assembly GCA_030278955.1. NCBI lineage: Eukaryota > Viridiplantae > Streptophyta > Magnoliopsida > Lamiales > Acanthaceae > Hygrophila > Hygrophila difformis. The sequence goes on along the minus strand of JAOANR010000004.1, from coordinate 24,568,017 downwards.
TTATCTAAGGTAGCATGAAAATAAGATTAGGGCAGGAAGAATAAAACCTAAATATAAATTTTAACAAACCTTAAAAACATCTAAAACCTAAGAACACTTATTTGAAGCTCTAAGGCACAAAATCAAGCCAAAAACCCACCAAGCATGCATTTATTAAGTTTGAATGTCAACTAGGACATAATAAATGTAACCTAGTTGAAACAAACAAACATACTAAGCATTTATTTCTAGGGAAAGCATTAAAGAGTGCCATAGCACATGAATAACACCATTTCTGGAAATTTTCTTGTACTGGCACTTTGAAAGCAAAATAAAGAACCCAAAACCATCATTAGGTTGAAGGTAGGGTTTATTCTAACTAGAAAGCATATAAAAATATGGAAAATGGCTACTCTAAGGGTTACACAAACTGCTTCTACACTAAACTAAGATCAAAGCATGTAAAGATTACACTACTTGCAAGAAAATAAACTAAACTAAACTAACTACCTACCTAACCCTTAAGGGGTGTGGAACCTCCTGCTGTTCTTTTTGTCCCAAGCTGCTTTTTGGCCAAAATTCTTGATCTCCTGATTCTGTTGTGGAAGGTCTGCTTTTATAGACAATCTTCAAAACCCTAGGCCCACCAATGTTGTGCTTATGCTCCACAGCTTCAATGAGTGAAGTTCGAATTAATTTAATCAATTCGAATTAATTCGAACTGTGAAATCTTTTCCTTGAGTTGGGGTTGTGGTCTTCAATCACCAATTCGAATTATTGGGATAATTCGAATTGGTTTTCTCGAACTGCTGGATAGCTTCTACTTGGTTCCCCTGCATTTGTTGGCAATTCGAATTGTTTGTGCCAATTCGAATTAATTCGAATTGGACAATTCGAATTGCATCTTCTCCTTGCCTTTGGGTTTTTTCTCTCTTCATCCCCTAATTCGAATTAATTCGAACTTGAACAATTCGAATTAAACTTCTGCATCCCTTCCAACACTTAACCAATTCTTTGCTCTCTTTAGCAATTCGAATTGTTGTGCAATTCGAATTAATTCGAATTGCATACAATTCGAATTATGCTTCAACACTTAACCAAAATTCAGTTGTGGGATTTTCAATCTTTTTCCCATCTTTTTGGATTTTTGTGGGCTCTTTTATTCTTTTGCCCATCTTTTCATTCCTTTTTCTTTTCTTTTTCCTTTTTTTCATGTTTTTGGATTTTTCTAACACAAATACAATTAAAATTGCATATTTTGTGTCTTTTTGTTACAGGCTCGATGTTTTTACAAACTCGCATTAATCTGTCAAATTCAACTGCTTTCTTATTGAAATAAGATGGAATCACGATCAAAATGTCCGTCTCAGACACGGAAATGGATTGGGAATAATGGACAATTTTGGCCATTATCAACATCCTCACATTTAATACTGATCGTCCCCGAGCAGTCAGAGTCAGTGCTCCTAGGAGCTTGGACTCTGCATATTCAATCCATTTGCGTGGCCTCAGAAATTTCATTCTTTTTATATTGGGATAAGACAATCAAAATTACAAGTATTAAACTCTCTTGGTTGCAGTGTTTAATGGAATGATACTTCTCACTTGAGTGAACATACAAATCAATCATTATTGTTAATTCTTCTTGAATATGTGTTTAGAAAATCACATTGGCTTAATTCTTGAATTTAGGCATGGCATGAATCATTAATCAATCAACGCAGAGCCTCACATATAGTAGAATCGGAAAGTTCACTCATTCTCAAGATTGGCTTTTATCATCAACGCTCAAAATCAAATTCAATTAAATTCTCCCATAAGCTTGCAACTGGACCAACTCGCCACCGGCTCATTTCTTCAAATCGAGATCCCGAGGTCTTATTCAAGGTTATAACGGGGCATACGGTTGTAACATTTGGTAGGAAAAGGAATTATTGGGCTAAAAAGTGACATGACACCATTCCACCATAGCTTGGCATGTTGCAGAATTTATGATCATCATTATTTCTTTCTTTTTTTTTCTGTCTTTTTCTATTGCATGACATTAGACTTTGTCTAATTTGCTTTGTCACTTGCAATTTATTCTTGTTGAATAGATCTCAACTCTTTTTTTTTTTTGAATCGGTTTACAGCATACCGATTGATACATAATTGATGATCAGAAATTACAATGCCTTGATGGGATGGCTCATGTACACTTGGGTTTGATTTTCTTGGTCTTTTTATAAGGCTAGGAATAATATAGTGGTTTCAAAGAAAAAATTAGGCTTAAAGGCTCAGATTGGTTGATCCTAACGGGAAAATGTTTTTGGGTTTGGAATTCAAACGAAAGCCAAAATTTTGGATTTTTCTAAGTGCCTCGATCATTTGCTCGATTTCGGGAATATGGCATGGTCTTGAATCGGTCCCAATTGCAAGTTCTAGTGCCCTTTAATCGAATTGATTCACACAATCAAAGAAGTATTGAGTAAAAATGACTCGGCTCAGATCTCACAAGGGACGGTTTGATCATGTCATACATTTATTCTCAAATTTAACCTTTGAAAAATTCTTACAACTTATTCAATCAAATTCTCAACATGAAAGTTTGTTAGTCTTTCAAGTGATCATATCATTGGATTTTTATAGCTCAAAGCTTCAAGAATTTATGTCATGCATATTTTTAATTGTTTTATCCCAATGTAATAGTCTGAAAATTTCATCATCAGCCTAAATTCAACATGTGAATTTAGGTGACAGATTTATGCTTGTTTTATGCCGGTTTGTTTAATTGAAAGCAGTAAAAAGACACTGTGAGCATGCAAGCATGTCACAGCTTGTTTTTGGCGTGACAGTCACTTATTCATCTTGGACTGCCACACATCTTTTTTTTTTTTTCAAATATTAGAGAACTCAAGACGAAATTCTCTTGTGGAAAGCAGTAATTGTACGACTACCAAAATACGTCGTACTACCATCAAAACAAACAAATTCAAGGTTCGTTATACAGTATACGACCTTAATCACCTCTAGACGTCAATACAGACAAAGTTGTACACTTGAATAGGTTAACGTCAAAGATCAGTCAAAAAGTTACCAAAATAAGGTTCCAGTCAGTCCAGTCAAAAGTGAATCTTTACAGATTCCGTCCTTCTTCAGCATCTTTCCCTTCTATCCCTGGAAGAAAATTCTGGTCCAATGGACATAATTCGTCAAGCTGCAGGGTACGCAGAAATCTACCATGTCATCCTCATCTTCCTCCATCACCCTGGTGCAGTAGACTCTTGGTCCTTGATTTCCAAACAGGTCGGGTGTCTCCAGGCTATCAGCCAACCATGCGAAGATGTTAGTCCCAACGTATTGCATGACGAACCTGCTGGTTATGATCCTGTCGATCATTGACACTCCCTGCTGGACCTGTTCATTGTCCAGCTTGCTGAGTAGCATGTATCCCCTGACAAAGATTGAGGCCTTGTGGTTGTCCTCAATCCCTTCCTTTAGTAGCTCACACGCCAGAGTCTCGTTTCCTGCTCCGAATGCCTGCAGGGCTGGGATGAGTTTCAGGTTGTAGTTGCCAGCTTCTTCGCATTTGACCATGAGTGCTTCCTTTTGCAGTTCCATCCTCTGTTCCCACATCTTGACGATGGTGGTCTCCAGTTCACACCTTCTGTAGACAATGGGAAGATCAGCTGCATCCCTGAGCTTGGTGCACACTTCTCTGACCCTCCACACTTTCTTGATGCAATCCTCTCCGATGCGGGAGAGGATTTCTCCTAGGAGCTCTACTGGCAGATCCAGTAGTTGGGTTTCTTCCTTGTGATCTTCGTTTTGGGCTAGGGGAATGATGTCTCTGAAAAGACATGGAGAGATGAGTAGGTCTGAGACCCTCAGCCTCATACCTTCAGCCACTTCAAAGTACAGTTCACTTTCTAGCACCTGTCTCACTTGAGATACACTATGAAGGTCCAAGGGGTCAGATTATCAAATCTACTCTTATTTCAGCAAAAACGAGGAAAGCAAGAGAGATATAAGGATCTTGGATCCTTAAAATTTTTCTTAGACTATAAATAGTCTAAGATGTTTTTGGGGTGGTCAAAGGACCAAAAAGAGAAAATTTCGTAGGTTATTGAGCCTACGAAGGAATTTAATTTTTATCACTTAAAAAGTGATTTAAATCATGTGAGGTAGGGAAGATAAGAGATTAATGATGAAAATCGAATGCAAGCGATAAATTACGCAATTACTAGTATGTACAATGGACCATGACCAAAAATAAGAAATAAAAATAAAAGTAGACATGCATACATACAAAAGGTGATTTTTGGATTTTTATGAAAAGGTGTTGACTTGTTTATTTAATGAAATTGGGGGTGTGAGTGGTCCCCCCATTTGGATTTTGTTTTGGAAAGTGGGTTTTTAAGGAATAAAACAAAACATTCCTTACAAGTATTCCCCACTTGTTCCAAGTTGACAAAGATCAAACACTTAAACAAAGAATATTCTGAAAATTTGTCTTTTTACACATAAATGCCATGCCAAAAGTGTTGGAGAATTTTGGCATGGTTTTGTCTGTAATACCATGTTTCCGTATGTGCAAACGTCAACCTTTGGGGTTGAGGTTGCCATGTGTGGGCAACATGTACCCGACAAAAGCATTCATTACTAAAATTCTCACATAACAGTATACATGCAAACATCAACAGAAACGAGAACATTTGATCCATCTATACTACTGTAATGTACTAATGTTACCAACAAAACTCATGCTTTAAAAACATAAATTTTTGCAGATATCATCAATATGCATTTCGAGTCATCATTAACAACTTTCTACTGATCAAAACAACACAGTGGGCACAGGAAACTGTCTACTGTGTTAACCCTACTCACATATTACTCGAACACTAACACAGAATAAACCAATATGCGCATAAACACCAAAATGAAGAAACAAAACCATTAAAACTAAACAGAAACCATATTTTCAAAGGTTTTGAAACCCTTATTTTCAAAATGAAAACACCCCCATCACAGAGACGTTCGAACCCTCAAAAATGGCAGTTTGAACTTAAAGCACGAAAACAACCCTATTTCACCCTACCCCTGTTCTAGGTCATCCCCGCACAAGTGTGACTCATTCCGACCCTATTCCGACCATTTTCAACATGAAAAACAAAACACATTCCACCCCCATCCCCGATTTCGCAAGGAAGACGAAGAGGCAAAAACTGTAAAATGAAACCAAGCGCGAAATCGAAAAAGAACACTCACCCCCTGCTCCCACTTGGATTAGACGACGAAGACGCCATTTCCGATGAGTTTGAACGGAGGAAAGATCGAAAAGTGCGACTGGTTTCGCGAGGCAGACAGTTTTTCGCGAGAGAGAACGGATGGTTTCGGGAGAGTGAGAAGTGAAAGTGAGGGAACTGAGAGGGAGAAAGGGTATAAAAAGGGTTCGGAAGGGGAGTTCGAATTATGCACTAATTCGAATTAATTCGAATTGGTGCATTCTGTGAGAGATGCGAGTTATTCAGGCCAATTCGAATTAATTCGAATTGGCTTGAAAGGCAAAATTACACACAAGTTCGAATTGTGAATCAATTCGAATTAATTCGAATTGACTCATAATTCGAACCTGGTGGTAAGGACCAACTTTGCAATGGAATGCTTTTGTGAGCTAATTCGAATTATTAGTGTAGTTCGAATTAATTCGAACTTCCCCACAATTCGAATTACTCACTTGCATAAGAGAATGCCTTTTGTATGCCAATTCGAATTAGTCAGGCAATTCGAATTAATTCGAATTGCCCTATAATTCGAATTGCAACACTTGGCCTACTAAAATATCCGAAAATTCTGCCTTGGGTGCCAATTCGAATTTGCATGGCAATTCGAATTAATTCGAATTGCCTGCATAATTCGAATTATGTGAAAAATTTCCAAGGCAAAATGTCTTATGTGGTATGTTCCAAGCAATTCGAATTAATTCGAATTTTCTTGAAATGAAAAATAAACCACATTCAAGACTTAGGAAAAATTTTGGGTTTTCAAAAATTTATGTTCATCAAGATGAACTCAAGAGCAAACATATCTACACAGACTTAGAATTTAAAACATATTGCTTGCATAAATTAGATCGGGTTAACAATTTTTATTTTATGAATTTATTCCGGATTTTAGATTTCTCTAAATCCCAAAATTAACCTTCATTAAATATAATTTTAACCCAACCGGGAACCTGGTTTTGGAAGTTTTATCTTTCTTTTTGTTGGTTCCTCGAATTCCTGCAAAACAATTATGAACAGGTATTAGGTTTTCTCCAAATATCAACATCCTCACATTTAGAGTTTTAGTACTCTAAATGTTCAATTGATTTTTGGATACTTTGTCCCAATAAAAAATAAGTGAAGAAAGTAATAAATAAGTAAGTAAATATATGTATAATATTTATTAAACTTAAGCCGGTTCTGTTGTCATTTGAGCTTCTTTTTCGGGGTCTAACTGCCCAAGATACTCCTTCAATCTGTGTCCATTTACCACCAGCTCTCCTTTGTCAGTTCGGATCCTGACAGCTCCACTTTCAAACACGTGCATCACTTCGTATGGCCCTTCCCATCTGGATTTAAGCTTTCCGGGGAATAGCTTCAACCTAGAATTAAATAACAAAACATTCTGGCCAACATAGAAGTGTTTAGATTTAATACGACGATCGTGTAACTTCTGGGTCCGCTCTTTATAAATCCTCGAGCTTTCATAAGCTTGCGCACGTATTTCCTCAATTTCATTGAGGTCCAACTTGCGCTTACTCTGGGCAACTCGGGAGTCAAAATTGAGAATTCGTACGGCCCAGTAAGCCTTATGCTCTAGTTCTACGGGCAAATGACAGGCCTTTCCGAAGATGAGTCTGTATGGAGACATCCCAATGGGAGTCTTGAATGCAGTGCGGTATGCCCATAAAGCATCATTGAGCTTACGTGACCAATCTTTGCGAGTTGTCCCCACAGTGGCCTCGAGTATGTGTTTGATTTCGCGGTTAGAGACCTCGACTTGACCACTGGTTTGGAGATGGTAAGGCGTGCCGATCTTGTGGAGAATCCCATTTTTGCTCATAAGATTTGCAAATGCTTTATTAATAAAATGGGTTCCTCCATCTGATATGATCACCCTGGGTACACCAAATCTATTGAAAATGTTATTTTTCAAAAATTTGACGACCTGGTTGCCATCATTGGTTGGCAGTGCAACAGCCTCAACCCACTTGGAAACGTAATCGACAGCTACCAAGATGTAATGGTTCCCATCAGATGTCGGGAATGGTCCCATGAAGTTAATACCCCATACATCGAAAATCTCGAGCGTGAGAATTCCTTGTTGAGGCATCTCATCCCTCTTGGAGATATTCCCTAGTCTTTGGCATCTGTCGCAAGCTTTAACAAATGCTTTGCAATCCTCGTAAATGGTAGGCCAATAAAAACCGCACTCGAGCACCTTATGAGCTGTTCGAGTGGGGCCATGGTGACCTCCATATTCCGATTCATGGCATTTCTTAGCGATTTGATAAACCTCGTGCTCAGTTACACATCGTCTAATAATCGAATCTGCACAATGCTTGAAGAGGTAAGGGTCTTCCCAGAAGTAGTTAACTACATCTCGGTTGAACCTCGCTTTGTGGCCTCTGCTTTGAAATGGTGGGGTTATTCCGCACGCTAAAAAGTTAGCAATATCGGAAAACCACGGACAAGCTTGATCATGAAGATGCAAGGCAAACAGTTGCTCGTCCGGAAAATTCTCATTTACGGCTAGCTCATTTTTATCATTTTCTAGTCGAGACAAATGGTCAGCAGCACCATTGTCTCTGCCTTTTCTATCTTTTATTATAATGTTGAATTCTTGCAACAAAAGTACCCACCTGATCAATCGAGGTTTGGCGTCTTGTTTGCTAAACAAGTATCTCAGTGCAGAGTGACTTGTGTACACTGTGGTTTTCGTACCAATGAGATATTGTCTGAATTTATCAAACGCAAAAACCACAGCATACATCTCCTTCTCCGTGGTGGTGTAGTTAATTTGGGCCTCATTCAGGGCATGACTTGCGTAATGAATCACGCAATGCTTCCCTTCCTTATGTTGCCCAAGAACTGCACCCACGGCGAGATCACTTGCATCACACATTACCTCGAAAGGTATTGACCAATCGGGTGGTTGCACTATTGGAGCAGAAATCAACATTCCTTTGAGCGTGTCAAAGGCTTGAACACACGCTTCATTTATTACAAAAGGGTTTTCTTTACACAGCAAGTTAGTGAGCGGCTTGGCAATTTTAGAAAAGTCTTTTATGAATCTCCGGTAGAAACCGGCATGCCCTAAGAAACTCCTAACTGCTTTTATTGAATTAGGCAATGGTAGGTTTGAGATGACTGAGACCTTAGCTCTGTCGACTTCGATACCTGCGCGCGAGATGCGGTGACCCAACACTATTCCTTCGGTGACCATGAAATGGCACTTCTCCCAGTTCAAAACTAGGTTGGTGTCCTCACATCTTTTCAGAATCTGTGCAAGATTAGTCAAACATTCATCAAAAGTATCTCCATACACAGAGAAGTCATCCATGAAAACTTCAATGCATTTTTCGATAAATTCTGAGAAAATTGACATCATGCATCGTTGAAATGTGGCAGGCGCATTACAATGTCCAAAAGGCATGCGCCTGTACGCAAAAGTTCCGTAGGGGCACGTGAATGTGGTCTTGTCGTGATCCTCGCTAGCTATTACAATCTGATTATAGCCAGAGTACCCATCCAAAAAGCAGTAGTACTCCCTTCCGGCCAACCTCTCCAGCATCTGATCAATGAATGGCAAGGGGAAATGGTCCTTCCTGGTAGCGGTATTGAGCTTCCGGTAGTCGATGCAAACTCTCCAACCGGTCACTGGACGCGTCGCCACTTCTTCTCCTTGCTCATTAGTCGTTACACAGATCCCCCCACGTTTTGGTACGACCTGCACTGGGCTAACCCATTTGCTATCAGAGATAGGATAGATGATACCAGCATCTAAGAGCTTGATAACTTCTTTCCTTACCACTTCCTGCATATGGGGGTTCAGACGCCTTTGTGGTTGCCTTGAGGGCTTGTACTCCTCTTCCATTAAAATTATGTGCATGCAAACAGAGGGGCTTATTCCTTTTATGTCAGAAATGGTCCATCCGATTGCATGTACATATTTCTTTAGAATGTCTACCAGAGCTTTTTCTTGTTCTTGTGTCAGCTTGGCTGACACAATCACCGGTAATCTTTTATGTTCAGCGAGAAAAACGTACTTAAGATGATCCGGAAGTATTTTAAGTTCAAGCTCTGGTGGGCATTCAACGGAAGGCAGTAATTTGCGAGAAATGGATGGGAGAGAGAGATCAGATTTACCTTCAGGATCCTGTGTCAGTACAGGATCCACTTCCTCCTTAGCAGTGCTTTCCTCTTCCTCCGGGATGAACTCAACTCCATCGAATTCTTCAAGGTCCCCAGAGATAGGATCCTCGAAGTGGACAGCGTTGCAGCTCCTTGGTTGCTCCGCACCTTCAGGCTTCAGTACCTGTTTTGAAACTTTGCTTGGCTCATCAGTCACAGAGTCTATGCTCTCACCCTCACTCCTACTGTCTATTACATCAAAAATGGAACAAGATCCCTCAGACGGGAACTTCTGCAGCTTTCCCATGTCGAAATCCAATTCTTCTTCTCCGACTCAGAGCTTGATTTGATTTGATCGAGCGTCTATAAGTGCACCACCGGTTGAGAGAAAGGGGCGGCCTAAGATCAGTGGCATCTCGTAGTCCTCCTCTATATCCAAAATAATGAAGTCGACGGGGAAGAGGGTCCCTCCCGTCTTGACAATTACGTCCTTCAGGATTCCGATTGGATGGGTAATTAATCGGTCTGCCAGCTGTAACTTCATTGTAACCGGTTCAATTGTTCCCAAGTGAAGATGTTTCACCATGGCAAGTGGCATGACGTTGATGCTCGATCCCAGATCGCACAATCCTTTTCCAACATTAGTTTTCCCAATGTGGATCGGCAATGTAATACATCCTGGATCTTCCTTCTTCTCCGGTAGCACTCTTTAGATAATGGCACTGCAGCTGCTGTTCAAAATCACTACTTCCTGCTGCTCAACTTTTCTCCTCCCTGAAATCATTTCTTTAAGAAATTTAGCATAGACGGGCATTTCTGAAATCATTTCGACCAATGGAATAGTGATCTCGACAGCTTTCAGTCTTTCTAAAAACTTTTTAAATTTTTCATCTTGTTCCTTATTTTTAAGACATGCCGGGTATGGCACCCTTGGCATGTACTTATTATTGTTTGTTTTTGGTGGTAAAGAGAAGGAAGTTGTACCTTCAACCCTACCCTTTTCAGCTCCCTTTGCAGCTTCAGCCTGCGGAATAGCTGTTTCTGATTTGTCCTCGACCAGTCCAATACCCTCTCCTCCTTCGATCCTTTCACTTTCTGTTTCACCCTCCACTAGATCCTTTTCCTCCTCGGCCGTCTCTTTTCCATGTCCAACAATTCCTTTCAGAGTCTTGCCTCCCCGCAATGTGATTGCTTTACACTGCGGATTAGCTTCAGTACTGCTTGGAAGTGTTCCTTTCCCCCTGTTCTGTAGTTCCTTGGCCAATTGGGTGACTTGCGTCTCCACATTCTTGATTGATGACTGCAGTTGTTGATTTATATCCTTCTGGTTAGCTATAAACTCAGTCATCAGGTTCTCCAAACGAGATGGTGGCCTTTGGTTATATTGCTGATTCTGATCAGGTTGGGATTGGAAATTCTGGAAATTCTGGCCTTGATTCTGATTAGGCCTCTGTTGAATTTGAGGTTGGAAATTCTGATTCTGATTTTGAAGGTTCTGCACTCTTTGCTGGACGAATCCTTGGTTCTGAGGTCTGAAGTTTTGCTGTGGGTTTTGGAACTGGTTGGGCTGGTTTGGCTGCAACAAATGCGCGTTAAGTGCATTGTTGTTGGAATAAGAGAGGTTGGGATGGCGATTTTGGTAGTTCCCGGCATAATTACAGCTTTCGGTAGCTATCTGTTGGCATGTGTCAGTTGGGTGAGGTCCCTGACAAAGTCCACAGACAACTGCCGATTGCTGTGTTTGAACTTGGTCTGATGAGGTTCCTGCCTGGGAAGCGTCCGTTCCCTTCCCCTTATCCTGACTCAGCTGTATCGCAGCTACCTGTTCTTGCAATTTTTCAAAATCTGTTTTTCCTTCACTTACAGCAAAGACTTTTCTAGGAGGATCCTCCTTCCTATCGTCTATGTTTAGGATTGATCTGTTGACAGACATTGTCTCAATCTTCTCCCAAGCTTGGTCCATAGGCAAGTGGAGCAAATGTCGTCCGCCAGCCGCGTCTAACATTGTTCTCCATGGATGGGTGAGTCCTCCGTAGAATTTCCTCAATTGCTCCCATGGTGCGTACCCATGTTGGGGGCATCGCCTGATGAGGCCCAAGAATCTTTCCTTCGCATCATATAATGACTCGTCTGGCTTCATTTTAAAATCTCCAATTTTAGCTCGTCCTTCCTCAATCTTTGATTCTGGAAAATACTTCAGCAAAAAGCTCCTCACCAAGTCTGCCCAAGTGCTCCTCAGATTGATAGGCAATGACTTATACCAGTCCCTGGCACCACTATACAAAGAAAATGGAAACAACATTAGTCTTATAGCATCAGGAGAGACTCCCTGATTTTTTATTGTGTCGCAGAGCTCCAGGAAGGTCTGGAGATGATCATGAGGGTCCTCATGATTTGCACCGCAGAATTGATTGTTTTGCACCAAATTAATGAGTGCCGGTTTGAGCTCGAAATTGCGTGCAGGAAAGTGTGCTCTCCCAGGTCCATCCAGATAGGGCTCTACTATTGGTTGCATGAAGTCTGCTGCTGCTTGCTGCTGTTGTTGATTTCCTTGTTCAGCTTGGTTCTGGTACTGTTGGTGATAATTTGGAAATTGCTGGAAGTTATGTGGATCTTGTGGGTTGTTCTGAAACTGATCTGGATTGAAAGCTTGATTTTGGTATTGTTGGTTTGGTATGTTTTGGTTTTGGTGAAATTGGTTTACGGGTGGTGGTGGTTGTTGGTGGAATGGCTGGTATTGCTGCTGATTAGGATTTGGTAGATTCTCCTCTTCGTTGGCACGATTAGGATGCTCTACCATTCCTCCGTCAGCTCCATTACCAGGGTTATTTGGTGGTTGGTCTATGGGTAAGATCGGGGGAATGTTTTGGTTTTCTGCCATATCTGATAGATCGCTGCTCGATGTTTCAGGTGAAGTGCGGGTCCGACGCTCCTGCTCTTTCCGTCTTCTGGCTTCTGCCCTCAGTTGGCGAGCGGTCCTTTCTATTTCTAGATCGAACGGTAGCTCCGGTAATGTGTTCCTTCTCCGTTGCATAAGCAGTTGGTATCAAGCTTTTGACAGTACCTGTACAACCCCCAGGTTAGTAACGGTTCACGAATATATACAAAGACTATCTATGAGTAAATCAGGAATGTAATTCTCCTAGTAAACGGCGTTGCATCCTCCCCGGCAACGGCGCCATGAAACTTTTGCACCCACTTCGAGTTTCATGGTGCAGCCGGGGTAGACAATTCAGTTTTAACAGACATCAGCGCGCAATACTTAATAAAGTATTATTTATTACAACTGTCTGCATTTCCCCGGCAACGGCGCCATGAAACTTTTGACGAGTTTCATTAACACGAGTAATTTTCTGAAATATCAGGTGTGGATTTATTAAATGAAAAGGATTATGATGTAGGGAAGGGGTTTAAGGATATGTTATGATTTCCCTTTTTATTACTCATGTGGGGTTCAAACGGCGCTGTGGTCCTTCCCGCCATGAAACTTTTGACAAATATCACGACGCAACCGGGATGGACCCTCAGTCTGTCACCCTGAAAGTCCCTGGTATCTGCGCCATGATACTTCTCATAATTTCATGTCACGAAAGCACCTGCCATGAAGCTTTTGAACATCTTCCCACTGTATGAGTATTTTCCCAAAATATTGTGTTTTTATTTACTCGTGTCAAGAAACTGTGCTCCCGAAAGCGCACGGAGTCAAAAATTGCAGTAATTTATAGTAAGTACCGGATCGTTCACTGGAGGATGTGCGATGGAAGCAGGGCCCACGTCGTTTACTAAGATTTTCCACTCGGTTACTCGTTTCAAGTTTTGCAAGGTTTTTTTATCAACTACTTGACACAATTTAAATCCAGATCCTGAAAGCAGTAAAAATTATTCTACAAAGCATGGTAAACTAGATCGAAGAAACCAATTAAATCTATACTACGAAAGCAATATAAAATTATGCTACGCTATCTAGAAAGCAGATTTAAATATGACAGAAGGGACAGGGAGGAAATAATAAAGATTGGACAAGATTCAGATGAAACACAATTCAACTTCCATTTTTAATACACAGATCTTAGCTTGGGATAATCCTCTAGTTAGCTAACTCTCATGCTCTCTATACCATGTTCCCTTTAACAGACAGGTACTTACAGTAAGAGTTTACATGCTCTTAAGATAGCAATTTCTAAGATACCATAAACTCTTAACTCCCCTTGCAATGCCTTGCAAAAGTATGTTAATCGTTTACGGTGGACGAGCAACACCTGTCAAATCATTAGTTGACATGCCAAGTACTGCTATCAATCCCCCATGTCACACCCAAAGTTTCAAATCAAGCCCCAAACCATTCCATAACTCTCAAACCTTTTAACAGATGGACAGCCCCTAATTCTTCCGAGTGACCTCTATGAAAGCATTTAAAGGAAAGCATTAAGAAAGCTGTAAAGAAAGCATTTAAATCTATCACTCGGAATCGTTAAAAACGTCTCTTTCCGTTAGTATAAAAGAGCCCCTGGTCTTGGTGACCATGCAGATCAAGAACCCCCGAGATATCAATAAGCCACAGGGCTTACAACATCTGGGTAGTTATGAGATACAAACTAAATGAAATAGATCCATAAATGAACCTATTCCGGATGTACTCACTCAAGACTCAATTCTAGACTTTGGCAGAAGAAGATAGTAGTCGAAGGAATACTCGACCTTACCTTACAAATTCACCAATGCCTATATGTTGTTCCTCTAGTATTATTTATCACATCTCATCTACACCCAAGTGGATATTGACTTAATGCAATATCTAATACAAGATTTCCAACACACAGCAATTTTGAGAAACCAATTGATATCTGAAAATCATTCCCTAGACAGGTACTAAACTCTCAATTAAAACACAGATCCTTTCAGTCTAGATGAGACCTAATCGCTGACTCTGCTTCTAAACTCTCAAAATCAACCCCCAGTAGAATGTGAATTAGTCATAACTGTCGAATTTATCCCTTACTCAGATCCGGATTTTATAAAGGAATTTTTGTTGGAAGTTTATTATGCAACATCAGATTTATATCAAGACTTCTATGTCCAAGGAGAAGGATCTCCAAAATAATAGTAAGACCAGAACATCTACATAATAATATCATGCATACAAGTATATGAAAAGGAAAATAAAATACCCCAAAATATATGGTGGGGTTAGACAGAATGCGATACACAACTATGGATTAGCCTGAGATGAGAAGAAATCGGCTAAAAAGGGTGCCAGAGATAGTTGGGGTTTTCCGGACTGCAAACATCTGCTGTCTGGTTCCCAATTTTCCCAGATGACTGATTGTAGACAGAAAGAATTCCAAATGACGGTGACCACCGCCATTTAGTTTTCTTTTGTCTGTGAGTAGAAGAATAACCCACATGTTTCTTGCTGTAATATTTCTCAACTGATATTGGTCGACATCAGTTGATACTATTGCAACTTGAATTCAGGTTGAGAAATTAAGATAAAGAAAATTAAAACTGTATCTGATTAGGAATTGGCTGAGTGACTAATCGAAACTCTTAGTGAAGAGAACGCTCGCCGAAGCTTCCACCAACCACTAACCAGATCATGCAAAATAACAAATAATGATTGACACACAGAAGACGGGTTAGTCGATATCCCTGTGAAGGGACCTTTCACCAACATTAATCTGTGGTGTTTCTCATTATCCGTTCATACACACAACGAAAAGGAAAACTTGAAAATAAGGAAAATATTTTTGGTATTGTGCGGGTGTTAAGCACACAATAAGTGGACACTAATGGGTTGAAATGTGTAATGGATAAAGTTAGGTGAAATGGGCCTAGGCCCAATACACCCATGCAACTTACACAAATCATTAAAGAAAGTATTTTTGGAATTTTCAAAATAAGAGGATAGTTCAATTCGAATTATTGGGGTAATTCGAATTGAGAATTCGTGAAGAATGAAGTATGATCTTACCCAATTAATCCTTGCAAAGGAATGAGATATCATCTAATTCGAATTGTTGAGCAATTCGAATTAATTCGAATTGATGAAGTCCTTTCCTTGCTCAAAATTGACTAAGGCATTTACCTCAAGGGGAAGGCGAATTCGAATTGTCCAGCAATTCGAATTAATTCGAATTGCTCAATTCGAATTGGTAAGAGATGGAAAATAAACTAAGGCATGAAGGGATGGCAATGGATACAACGTGGTTTTCAAGCCAATTCGAATTGTTGAGCAATTCGAATTAATTCGAATTGGATAATTCGAATTGGTTGAAAACCACATGGAGGAAATTTTTGGCTATGCTATTCGAATTTCTTAGGCAATTCGAGATAATTCGAATTGCCTCAATTCGAATTACATATTTTCAAACAACAACAATTTTTGTTCTCACAAGTATGGGTTAGGTGAACACTGTACTGTAATGATGGGTTTAGATTTACTAAATCCCTCATCTCACATCAATGTCATTTCACAGCCACCCTAGTGAGATTTTCAAGAAATAAACAAACACATGTCTAGTGGGTATTTGCAAAATTCAAAACCTATTGCTACAAACAAGGGATCAAAGATCAAAGAGCCTAAAACATCTAGTTATCTAAGAACTGCATGAATAAACTAAGAACACTCAAGTTATCTAAGGTAGCATGAAAATAAGATTAGGGCAGGAAGAATAAAACCTAAATATAAATTTTAACAAACCTTAAAAACATCTAAAACCTAAGAACACTTATTTGAAGCTCTAAGGCACAAAATCAAGCCAAAAACCCACCAAGCATGCATTTATTAAGTTTGAATGTCAACTAGGACATAATAAATGTAACCTAGTTGAAACAAACAAACATACTAAGCATTTATTTCTAGGGAAAACATTAAAGAGTGCCATAGCACATGAATAACACCATTTCTGGAAATTTTCTTGTACTGGCACTTTGAAAGCAAAATAAAGAACCCAAAACCATCATTTGGTTGAAGGTAGGGTTTATTCTAACTAGAAAGCATATAAAAATATGGAAAATGGCTACTCTAAGGGTTACACAAACTGCTTCTACACTAAACTAAGATCAAAGCATGTAAAGATTACACTACTTGCAAGAAAATAAACTAAACTAAACTAACTACCTACCTAACCCTTAAGGGGTGTGGAACCTCCTGCTGTTCTTTTTGTCCCAAGCTGCTTTTTGGCCAAAATTCTTGATCTCCTGATTCTGTTGTGGAAGGTCTGCTTTTATAGACAATCTTCAAAACCCTAGGCCCACCAATGTTGTGCTTATGCTCCACAGCTTCAATGAGTGAAGTTCGAATTAATTTAATCAATTCGAATTAATTCGAACTGTGAAATCTTTTCCTTGAGTTGGGGTTGTGGTCTTCAATCACCAATTCGAATTATTGGGATAATTCGAATTGGTTTTCTCGAACTGCTGGATAGCTTCTACTTGGTTCCCCTGCATTTGTTGGCAATTCGAATTGTTTGTGCCAATTCGAATTAATTCGAATTGGACAATTCGAATTGCATCTTCTCCTTGCCTTTGGGTTTTTTCTCTCTTCATCCCCTAATTCGAATTAATTCGAACTTGAACAATTTGAATTAGACTTCTGCATCCCTTCCAACACTTAACCAGTTCTTTGCTCTCTTTAGCAATTCGAATTGTTGTGCAATTCGAATTAATTCGAATTGCATACAATTCGAATTATGCTTCAACACTTAACCAAAATTCAGTTGTGGGATTTTCAATCTTTTTCCCATCTTTTTGGATTTTTGTGGGCTCTTTTATTCTTTTGCCCATCTTTTCATTCCTTTTTCTTTTCTTTTTCCTTTTTTTCATGTTTTTGGATTTTTCTAACACAAATACAATTAAAATTGCATATTTTGTGTCTTTTTGTTACCGGCTTGATGTTTTTAAACTCGCATTAATCTGTCAAATTCAACTGCTTTCTTATTGAAATAAGATGGAATCACGATCAAAATGTCCGTCTCAGACACGGAAATGGATTAGAAATAATGGACAATTTTGGCCATTATCAGCGTCGCCCGGTTGAGCGAGCCTAATCTCGTCCAATATTGGAGTTTCTACGATCATGGCATTGATCGTGTCACTAATTGTGCGCGGGTGCACGAGTTCCACATCTAATCTTGCCAAATCCATGTATAATGCCGACGGAATTACCAACGAGTTTGTCACGTGTTGGGTTTTCCGGCTTAGGGCATCGGCTACCACATTCGCCTTCCCCTCGTGGTAGTATATCTCTAAATCATAATCTTTAATAAGTTCCAACCACCTTTGCTGTCTCATATCCAACTCCTTCTAAGTGAATATATATTTCAAGCTCTTGTGGTCGGTGAACATTCGACACTTTCGCCCATAAAGATAATGTCTCCATATCTTTAGAGCGAAAACGACCGCTGCCAACTCCAGGTCGTGTGTCGGATAATTTCCCTCGTGAGGCTTCAGTGGGCGTGATGCATATGCAACGACCCTCGAGTCTTGCATCAAGACACAACCTAAACCTTCCTTCGAAGCATCGCTGTAAACTTCGAAGTTACCATTCTCTGATGGTAGTGTCAATACGGGTGTGGTTGTGAGTCATTTCTTTAGCTCTTGAAGCGCGGTCTCACACGCCTCTGTCCACACGTATTTTACTCCCTTCTTCAGTAGCTGGGTTAAAGGTCGTGCGATTTTCGAAAAATCCTTCACGAACCGTCTATAGTACCCGGCTAATCCAAGGAAACTCCTTATCTCAGTTGGGCTCTTTGGGGCTGCCCATTCTGTCACGGCAGAAACTTTTGCCGGATCCACTGAAACTCCATCTGAGGATACTACGCGTCCAAGAAATGCTACTTCCTTTAACCAAAAATCGCATTTAGACAATTTTTCGTATAATTGATTCTTACGCAAGGTCCCTAACACTTGGTGCAAGTGCTGGGCATGCTCCTCCTCGCTTTTCAAGTAGATCAGGATGTCATCAATGAACACCACTACGCACTGATCCAACAGTTCTCGAAATACATTGTTCATGAGATTCATGAACATTGCTAGAGCATTTGTTAATCCAAAGGATAACACTGTGAACTCGTAATGGCCATATCGAGTTCGAAACGCCGTCTTCGGAATGTCTTTCTCGGCGATTCTCAACTGGTGATACCCAGATCGTAAGTCGATCTTCGAGAATACTGAAGTTCCCTTCAGTTGATCAAATAGATCCTCAATTCTCGGCAGAGGGTACTTATTCTTGATGGTCACTTGGTTTAACCCTCGATAATCTATACAAGGACGTAATCCTCCGTCTTTCTTCTTGACAAATAAAACCGGTGCTCCCCATGGGGAAGTACTCGGTCTTATGTATCCTTTCTGCAGTAACTCCTCGAGTTGTTCCTTTAACTCCTTCATTTCCAATGGTGCCATCCGGTACGGAGCTTTTGAGACAGGCTTGGTTCCCGGAATGAGATATATCGTGAATTCAAGATCTCGCTCAGGTGGCATGCCCGGAATGTCTTCAGGAAACACATCTGGGTATTCTCTTACCACTGGTATGCTGTCAACCTTGCTCTCTGCCGCCTCAAGGTTTTGCACGTAGCACGCGTATAGCTCTTACCCCTTGCCGGTTCGGATACAACCCAACCATTTCAAAATCACCGTTACGCGTGCATCTTTCCTCTTAGCCATGAATCTCCTTTTTCTTTTTGATTTACTCAACACTTCTATTTCAACTCGAAGAACAGGCTTCATCATGCTTGCTTGCATGTATTCTTGCCCTAGACTCACATTTTCCTACTCTATTGCCTTACGCATCAAGTTACTTAGTTTGAGGGCACTAACGATTTTGTTGCTCCTCTTAGGGGGCTGAGAGTAAAAGATAACTCTCTTTCCCCTACTTTTCGACAGGGTGATCTTTTGTTTCTGGCATTCGATCACCGCTTTATACTGGGACAACCAGTCCATCCCCAGTATAATGTCAAAGTCCCTTAAGTTAAATTCTACTAAGTTTGCGAAGAATTCTACGTTCTTGATCACTATAGGAATTCCGTTGTATCGTTTAGAGCACGCTACTACTACTCCTGAAGGCAATTGAATTCCTAAGCTAATTATCTCACACTTAGGTAGATCTAACTCAGGCACTATTCTTGATGCTATGATTGAGCAACTAGCTCCAGAATCAAATAAGACTCTAAGGGGTGTATTCAAGATATGAAAAGTACCTGCCATCACTTCTCCTTGTGCGGGCACGTCCGCTTGGTTAACCACGCTAAGCTTTCCCATAAGGCGTCCTGGATTGCCCTGCTGATTCTGATTCGGCTGCTGATTTTGGTTCTGAGGTGGTGGAGGGCGTTGGTTCTGATTCTAGTTTGGCGGCCTATACTGATTTTGAGGGGGTCTATACCCCTGGTTGTTGCCGTTCCGCCCGTTTTGGTTCAGAGGCTGCTCCGACCCCGTAACCAAATCTTCCCTCTTTGTTATGTTCTCCATCCTCGTTCGGCACTCTCGATCGATGTGGCCCATTTGACCACACCGAAAACAGGCGCCCTGCTGAGGACATCCCCTCGCCAGATGGGGTCGTCCACATCTGGGGCAGGGTGGTACCGTACCCTCCTGGTTAAATCGTCTTCCATTTTTAGATTGTTGTGTCCTATTCGGCCCTCCTCGCTGTTCGTTCCTTCTCGTGTTGTTCTCGACTCTTGTGTCCCGGTTCCTCTTGTCTTGGGGACCCCGGCTGGACTCCCCACTCAGTCTCATTTTCAGTTGTTGTACTCGCGCCACTGCCACAGTGCGATCGTACACGGATTGCAGGTCAGGGTAGTGCACCCCTGCGATCACCTCGCGTACTGCCAGGTTCAATCCCATCTCAAATTTTTGAGCTTTCTCCGCATTTGTGGGTACTAATCTTGGTGCGAACCTCACCATCTCCTTGAACCGAGTATAATATTCTTGTACGGTCTGGCCTCCTTGCTTCAGCGATAGAAATTCCTCGTACATCGCTGCTTTAGTACTCAGGGGATAGAATCTATCCGTGAGAAACTCCATTATTTCCACCCAAGAGTAGGACTCGTCATCTTCAGTCAGTTTTGCTTGAGTCGCCTGCCACCAGTCGTCCGCTTCGCCTCCCAAGTAGTACGAAGCGACGTGCACTCTCTCTCCTTCCGGACACTTGACCGCGCCCAGCAGCTTGTCAAAAGTCCGGATCCATTCCTCCAGTTTGGCGGGATCCTCCTCACCAGCATAGTGGGGTGGCTGGTAGGGATTCACCATTGCCAGGTAGTTGGGGCGAGCTTGGGGCGGAGGTACCGCCGCAGCTTGGCCCTGATTGACTTGGGCATTCCCCAGCGCAATCAAGACCTCCTCTATCGTTCGAAGACGATCGCCCACATTGTTTGGTGTGGGGGCGTCCTGCGCACCTTGGGGTTGCTCTCCTACAGGTTGAGCAGGTTCGGTGTCATTTTGTGGCACTTCAGTAGTAGTTTGGGGAGCAGGTTGGGTTCTTGATCTACCTCGTGGTGCCATTCTGTTACAAATGGTGTAAATTAGAACGTAATATATTGTCTAGGCAAGTTACTATGAATGTGCTTGTATTTTCACACATAATGCTTGATTGGACTTTAAAGTAACGCAAGGTTTTGTTTTATTTTGTTTAAATGAATAAATCTTATATTTTATTCCCTTAAAAGAAGCTTTTAATACAAGTAGGAGGATGTACAAAAATAGCAACGTTTTCTTAGCAAAAATAGTATCTGCTACACCCTCCGTCCCAACCAAGATGTCTGGTTTGACTTTTTGGCACTGTTCATTATTTAACTTTGACTCAATATTATTTCAAGTGTATGTTTGAAAAAAATAGTCAAGTTGGGTCTTGTTAGAATCGTATAATGATGTAGTTTTATAATATATATTTTAAATAATTTTTTATTGTACATATTTTGAGATATTAACGATTGAAAAAGTGCATTGGATTGTGTGTAGAAATGAAACAAGACATCTTAAATGGGACAGAGGGAGTATATGTAGAACCCCTAGCGTCTCAAGACGTCCTCCGGTGGGGTAGCGGGATCCTCCTCCAGGTCTTCCTCCTCCGAGTTTGGCGGCAGTAGGTCGTCAATGATGGTGTTCAAGTCCTCTCCATGAGCATCGACGTGTTCCTTCAGTATTAGGTTTTGCATAGTCAGGGTTTGGACTTGGCGTTCGAGTTAGTTTATGCGGTGGTGGTCCGTCTCTCTTAAGTTGCCTATGTGGTGCAGATTTGCCTCCAATTGAGCTATGCGATGTTTCATTTGTTCTATGGTTTGTTGGGAATGAAAGTGAGCGTTCATCATTTTGATCATCAAGTTCATCATATCTTGACTAGCCATCTAGCGCAAGCATAAGATCTAAGTTAGAATGTATCACGCTTCTAGGTTCTCTAAGTTTAGGCAATGCAGTATGCACATGAAATGATGATTTTCCCCCCAAAATAAATCATGCACTATGTATATATATAATTTTTTTCATGGGTTTTAAAAATTAAAAATTTAATCCATGGAATTAATGCTTTAAAAACTTAAAATAGTATTTTAAATCCTTGGACCTCTATATTGGGTCAAAAATAATTATATAATTTGGGCTCAAAAATAATTTTTGGACTAGGAAATTTTAAAGATAATAATTTGGGCTTGTATAACAATAATAATTTAAAAATAAACATGGTTTAAAAATAATAGTTTAAAAATAATAATAATCTGATAGTTTAAAAATAATAATACTAATTTAAAAATAAACCGGGCTCTGATACCAACTTGTAACACCCCGGTTTTTTGTCACCCAGGTCGGGATGTCACCGCCACACCTCCCTAGTAAGACACGGTTTCTCCGAGCTTACTAAAGAGATGCAAGGCTAGGTATTGCAGTATTTAAAATATTTAAAACCATTCAAGTAGCCCATTCAATATAAATTCAAAATAAACATTATAATGCAGCGGAATAATAGTATCTAAGTATAAGTATTTGCAGCGGAAAATGTAAATAGGGCCAACATGGCCAAAACACGGGTTAAATAGGCCTGTTTATACTATAGTCTAATGCAAGAATTTAAAATAATAAGTTTCCCAAAAATTCCCCCATGCATATAGTGCTCATGCTCATTCCACATACTCTATAAGAAAAAAGAAATAAATGGTTTGGTCAGCACAACTTGCTGAGTAAGTTAATACATACATGATCGTGGGGTTTCAAAGCCATTAATTAATATTTAACTGAAAGCATGGTAATAAATCATAAATAATTCAATTTAATTATCTAAATAATTTGCATAATTAATTCATGGCACTAATCAATAATACATTTAGCATAATTTAAATAAAAACTATAATTAATTTGAATAAAGCATTAAATAAATTTAAATGGCCAATAAATAAATATTTTAACTATCCCCATTAAACCCAAAATTTAGTATTTCAAGTATTTCACGATTGCATCGCAATCTCGTCAAGTTTAGCCGGTAGCCCGGCGGCCGCAGCCGTATCTGCCATACCCAGTACCACTCCGGAGCCTCGGGAAACCCATATGGATATTCACGAGAGTGTAGGCCATATATCCCATGCCGTTTTGGCAACATATCTCAAATTTCGCGCGGGTCACCATCGTCCATGAAGGCACGAAGTGAATCGTTAGGGGGGGCACCGTGCAGAGCACTCACCCCCTAATTTTAATTGATCAAGTTTGTAAGGGGATTTATCAAAATTCTGATTTCATATATTTATTTCAAAAGAGTTTTCTACTCGTTTAAACCTTAAAGGCTAATTTCACCGTTTCAACAAGATTTCAAGATTTGACTTGCTCAAAACCACAGTCTACTTCAAAATTTATTAAAAATCGGTTTTAAGTATAAAACTTCTGAAATTTGACCAGTGACTCAAAAACACAGAGATGAAGAAGTTTCATGTTTTAAGTTTTTCGATCCGATATACGGAAGTAAGTGAAAAACGTCAATCTTTAACAGGATGATAATCTGTCCGAGTTTCAACACATCAGTTTCAAGATTTCAAGATCTACCATAGAAAATTAACTCCACATTTGATGAAATTTTACAGGGAGATACTTAAGACATATATCTACAACTTTCATGTTCGACTAAAGTTCTGAATCAGTCTAGATCTATTGTCAAAAACGTCTACAAGTTCGGACAAAATTCTGTCAAGATTTCAAGATCTAAATTTAGAACAGTTCGGTTTGAGATCGATTTCAGATATCAAAACTTAACAAAAAATTATAAAATTTTTACAGTAGCTATATCTATGTCTTAGGAACGTTTTTCGTGTTTTAAGTTTTCTTGTTTGAACTGGTTTAAGGGTTCGTAAAAATCGTCCAAGACTGCTGCGCCGTGGGTTTCTTCGTGTTGACAGATTTTAGGTTTCTTGATTAGATCGTTACGTTAGGTGTATTTTAAATCGCCCAAAACCATAGTAAGATTAACTTACTGATCTTTGGTCGTCCATGTTCATCGATTCGGAGGCGTGGCTTCCAGTCCACCGTTTATCTCCTCGGCTCATCGGGTTCTTCGTTCTAGATCCGGTTCGTGGTGTCGAAAGGAAAAAGATTAAGTTAGGATTCATTTTCGAATCAAGAATGTAAAGGAACGAACGGATCAGAACTTACCACGATGATAGACGACTCCGAATTCGTCCAAAACAGTCCCTCTCTTGGTCTCCGACGACTCCGGGATTAGGGTTTTAGAACGTATAGAGAGTATGGAGGTTTTGAAAAGTGTTTGGGATCGATTCCAAGGTTTATTTATAGAGGTAAGGGACCTATGGGATGTCCCAAGTCGGCCTTGGTGAGTCTTGAGCCGCAAGGTGAGCAACCAAACTCGGAAAATCCGGATTCGGGCGAGAAAATCTCGCAACGGGGGTATCTGACATCCGGCGCGGGGTTGGCGCGCCGTTTGTTGAAACACTGCGCGGCCACCGCACGGTCGATGCCTGGACTTCGGTCCGGGCGGGTCGTGCGATCCGTCGGGCATTTCCTCCTCTCTTTCGGACTTCTATCCCTCTATGTTCTCGGATTCGGATTTTCGGGATATTTTCGGGCTCCTATTCCCTATCTAAATTTTTACTCGGGTCTAGATTTAATATTGGCATCGAATTCTCGAGTCCATTTGTATCGGGTTTCCTTGTACAATTTATTTGATTAATTTATCTTTAGTTTCACGGGTATTGAAAATTTAATTCCTTTTTAAATTAAATTCCATTTCTCATTTCCTTGTCTATGTATTATGTTTATTCATTTATTATATTTATTTATTATTATTGCTTTGTTTATTGTTTATTTATTTATTTTTTATTTATTTACTTTATTTATTTATTTATTTTATGTTGCAAAATTCTCTGGTATTACAGCCCAAGCAGCAGTACCTCCGCAGGCAGCCCGCATAAACTATTTGGCTATGGTGAACCCCTACCAGCTGCCCCACTTTGAAGGACAAGGCGATCCAGCGAAACTAGAAGATTGGATCCGGACATTTGACAAGCTTCTGAATGTCGTCAGATGTCCTGAGAATGAGAAGGTTGGAGTAGCGACTTACTACCTGAGCGGGGAGGCAGACAAGTGGTGGCAGAACCATCAAGGAGGACTGGATGAAGGCGAGCATGCCTACTTTTGGGAAGAATTCAAGGAGATTCTGAGAGAGAGATTTTACCCACATAGCACGAAGGCTGCTAAATATGAAGAGTTTATCAACCTCCGGCAGGGCACACAGACGGTAGAAGAATACTACGCGAAGTTTAAGGAGCTAGTTCGCTTCGCTCCGAGACTTGTGCCGACCGATTCTGACAGAGCTCGGAAATTTGAAATGGGGTTAAATCTCAGAATCAGGGAGATATTGGTGGGAGGACAGTATACGACTCTGCAAGCCGTGTATGACCGAGCGGTGGTGATCGCTCGTGTGCAGTAGCTGAAACGCAAGGACCACGGGGAATCGAGCAAGGGCTCGAATAATTTTGATAAGAAAAACCGGAACAACAACAGTGGAAGCAACTTCAGGAGAGGAAATGATCAGGCAAGGAATGATGGGCAGAGGGGGCCTGAGAACAGAGATTTTAATCAAGGAGGCAATGGAAACAGGAGGCCGGAGAATCAAGGCGCTTTCATACCCCGATGCCCACGGTGCAATCTCCCGCACTTGGTGCGAGAGTGTCCAAAGCCTGGGCATTGCTTTAGATGTGGCAGAGAAGGCCATATGAAAAAGGAATGCTAGACCAGGTAGGATCGGATTGAGAAGAGGCCGGATCTGCTGAACCGTCCTCGGGGAAACCGACCGGCTGGACCGAACCAGCAGAATAATCAAGGTCAGAGGTTTCCACAGGTCCAGAGGCCACCTCAAAATCACAACCAGCAAGGAAATCAGGGCGGAGCAATGGGACGCTTGAACGTGATCAATCAAGCGGATTTGGCTGCTCAAGGCAAAGTGATCACAGGGACGTTCATTGCTTTAAGCGTACCTGTCAAAGTTTTGTTCGATTCAGGCGCAAGTTGCTCTTTAATTTCCACGAGAATTATATCTGCCTTAGATCTATCAGCGCCAAATAACATTAACCTAGGAATCTAATTACCATCGGAAAGGTGGTATCGTGCTCTAAACGATACGACGGGATCCCGATAGTAATTAAAAACACTGAATTCTTCGTGAATCTCATAGAGTTTGATCTTAAGGACTTTGACATCATTTTGGGCATGGACTGGCTGACTCAATACCAGGCCGTTATTGAGTGCCAAAAGCAGAAGATCTCTTTGGCCAAAAGTCTAGGGAAGAAAGTTATTTACTACATGCAACCTCAAAAGAGGAGTGCCAAGGTGGTGAATGCCTTGAAGTTTTGCAATCTCATGCAAAAGGGGTATCAACTATATGCATGCTACGTACATAATCTTGAAGACGAGGGAAGTGAGATCGACATGATCCCAATCGTGAATGAATATCCTGACGTCTTTCCTGACGATATCCCAGGAATGCCTCCTGAGCGAGAAGTCGAGTTCACAATCGACCTAGTACCCGGAATTGAGCCGGTGTCGTAGGCGCCATACCGCATGGCACCTGCTGAGATGAAGCAGCTGAAAGAACAACTCGAAGAGTTGTTATCAAAGGGTTATATTCGACCAAGCACATCGCCATGTGGAGCACCAGTCCTGTTAGTCAAGAAGAAAGATGGTGGACTCCGACTGTGCATTGACTACAGAGGCCTTAACCAAGTGACGATCAAGAATAAATACCCGCTACCTAGGATCGAAGATCTCTTCGATCAGCTGAAAAGAGCATCGGTAGTTTCAAAGGTTGACCTGAGATCGGGATACCATCAATTGTGTATCGCCGAAAAGGACATACCCAAGACAGCATTTCGGACAAGATATGGGCACTATGAATTCACTGTAATGTCCTTTGGTCTCACGAATGCTCCCGCAGTATTCATGAACCTCGTGAAGAGTGTATTCCGAGAGTTACTAGATTCATGCGTTGCCGTATTCATCGATGATATTCTAGTTTTACTCAAGGAATGAGGAGGAGAACGTGAAGCATCTTCGTCTAGTGCTCGGATTTTTGAGAAAGAATCAGTTGTATGCGAAGCTGTCCAAATGTGAATTTTGGATGAAGGAAGTTACATTTTTGGGACATATAGTATCGGCTAAAGGAGTGTCGGTTGATCCAGCAAAGATATATGCAGTGATTGATTGGCCAGCGCCAACTAGTCAGACGGAAATAAAAAGTTTCCTTGGACTAGCCGGATACTATAGAAGGTTTGTGAAGGATTTTTCAAAGATTGCCAGACCGATGACCCAACTGCTGAAGAAGGGTTAAAGTTCGAATGGACTGCTGAATGTGAGACGTCATTCAAAGAACTCAAGAAAAGACTCACAACAGCACCGGTCTTGACACTGCCATCGGAGGCGGAAGATTTTGAAGTGTACAGCGACGCTTCAAAAGAAGGTCTTGGTTGCGTGCTTATGCAAAACCAAAGGGTTATTGCTTACGCATTGCGACAACTCAAGCCGCACGAGGATAATTATCCGACACATGATCTGGAATTGGCTGCGGTCGTGTTCGCTCTCAAGATTTGGCGATACTACTTATATGAACGAACATGTCGGATGTTCACAGACCACGAAAGCCTCAAGTATATATTTACTCAAAATGAGTTAAATATGAGGCAGCGAAGGTGGCTCGAGCTAATTAAAGACTGTGACTTGGACATACCTATCATGAGGGAAAGGCGAACGTCATTGCGGATGCATTAAGCCAGAAAACACAGCATACGACAAACACTCTTATCTTACCTTCGGAAATATATATGGACTTGGCGAAGTTGGATACTGAACTAGTCCATTATGGAACCGTGGTAGAAACGGTGAATGCCATATCAATTGAATCTATCGTGTTCGACGAAATTCAAGAAGCTCAACCAGATGACGAGAACCTTCAGAGGATCAAGGAGAAAATTGGTGAAGGTAAAGGGGAGGGATTCACGATCCACGATGACGGAAGTATCCGATTTAAGGGAAGATGGTGCATTCCTCACAAGTGCGAGGAATTGAAGCAAAGGTTGATGGAAGAAGGCCACAATACACCTTATTCAGTGCACCCGGGAGGCGATAAGCTGTATAAGGATCTGAAGAAGATCTATTGGTGGCCGCAAATGAAGAAAGATGTTGCTGATTTTGTGGCTAAGTGCCTAACTTGCCAGAAAGTGAAGGCGGTATGGAAAAAGACACTAGGATTGGTAAGGCCATTGAAGATCCCAAGCTGGAAGTGGGACAACATCTCTATGGACTTTCTCTCGGGATTACCAATATCTCCTCGAGGCATGAACAAAATTTGGGTAATAGTTGATCGGTTGACGAAGACCGCCATCTTTATACCAATTAAGGATAATTGGTCGATGGATCAACTAGCCAAGGCATATATTGAAAATGTGGTCAGAAGGCATGGAGTACCACACGATATCATCACTGACCGAGACAGTAGGTTTGTCTCAAACTTTTGGACCAAATTGCAAGAAGCCTTGGAAACTCAAATTAAGATGAGCACGGCTTTTCGTCCGATGACCGACGGTCAAACTGAGCAGACAATTCAAACGCTCGAGAATATGCTTAGAGCGTGTGTACTTGAATTCAAGGGAAGTTGGGAGAACCACTTGCCACTAATCGAATTCTCGTATAACAACAGTTACCATGCCAGCATTGGCATGGCACCGTTCGAAGCTCTCTACGGACACAAGTGTCGCAGTCCGTTATGCTGAGCAAAGGATGATAATTCTGTGGTTATAGGACCTCAGCTCATTGAAGACATGAGCATGAAAATCAAGGTCGTTCAACAAAAGATGAAGGCCACACAAGACCGGCAAAAGAGTTATGCCGACACGAGACAGCAAGAGTTGGAATTCCATGTGGGAGACAAAGTTATGCTAAAGGTGTCACCGATGAAGGGGTTGATGCGACTTGGCAAACGAGGAAAGTTGAGTCCTCGCTACATCAGTCTGTACGAAATTTTAGATTGTGTGGGTACCTTGGCATACCGACTTGCTCTTCCACCAGAATAGTCGCGAGTTCACAACGTGTTCTGAAACACCCCGGATTTGATAACCCAGGCCGGGATGTCACCGCCACATCTCCCTAGCAAGACACGGCTTTCCGAGCTCACTAAGGAAATGCAAGGTTTATGGGTACGTAAAAGATTTAAAAACATTTCAACAATTGAGTCCGGAAATTAATAATACTTAATTCAAAATACGATAGTAATAATCATCATGCACGAAAATAGAGTAAATGCAACTGAAAGTAATCACGGCCAACACGGCCAAACCTCGGGTTTAACAGACCCGGTAAAAATAGTACGATACAGAATTTAAAAAAAATGTCCATAAATGGTTTCCCCCAAGTGCATATGCATGCGTCACTCGACATACTCTGTAAAAGAAAAATGACAACGGATTATCAGTATAAAAATATACCGAGTAAGTTAATCCCTAACTAACAATTTAAGGGG
This sequence comes from Hygrophila difformis, assembly GCA_030278955.1. Lineage (NCBI taxonomy): Eukaryota > Viridiplantae > Streptophyta > Magnoliopsida > Lamiales > Acanthaceae > Hygrophila > Hygrophila difformis. Next base: position 24,538,665 of record JAOANR010000004.1, on the reverse strand, counting down.
TTACATGTGTTTAAACTAAACCTTACACTTTTCATGCATTAATTTAAAAATCCATAGTTTATTTGCAGCGGAAAAACATGATTAATTTATTCAAGGCGAGAATGCATAATTAAAGGACTTAATTTAAAAGCGTAATTTAAAAGCATAATTTAAGAACGTAATTTAAATGCATAATTTAAAAACATGGTAAATAGGATTTAAGCATAATTAAAAACTCACACAAGTCTTTTATATTTTATCCCGCAAACTAAGAAGAGGACACCATACCGGGAGATCACTAACGAGGCAATCTCAACATAGGACCACTAACGAGGCAGTCCACAATAATGGGAGACCACTAACGAGGCAGTCTCAAAAGATAGTAGGACCACTAACGAGGCGATCCAAAACACAGCGCGCGAGATCACTAACGAGGCAATCTCAGATAGTAAGGAAACCACTAACGAGGCAGTCTCAAAGATAAAGTTAGCATGAAGATCGGTCAGCCTAGTGAACGAGATTTTTTGAAAGTTCGTATTTCAATGTTATCAAAATATTTGATATCGCGTTTCATAGTTCGAGTTTTCTCAAGTTCGAAAAATCTGGTTCGACGCAGTTTACGCCTTTCTTAATTAAAAATTCATCTTTACACTGAAAATGCTGAAATTTACACAGTAGCTCAAAAATACACACACGAACAACTTTCATGTTTTAAGTTTTTGGAAATAAGGTTTCGAAGTGAGTCAAAATTTGAGTTCTTTACAAAAGATAATTTCTGTCTCAAAAACTGATTCCGTCACAGGTTCGTGCGACGCCGATTAAAAATTCATTTCAAAGCCAATTGATCCGAAATGTTTACAGGAGATACACAATACATTAAGGAACAACTTTCATGTTTTAAGAATTTAGAAATAATGAATTTTAGATGTTCAAAAATCGACCACAACACGCTGTACACGCGCGGACTCAAAAGGGGTTTTAAAACAGTTCTGAAATTCGGCCATTTTGACATAACAAATAACTCCAAAATTCATGAAATTTTATATGCATAATCTAGACACAATTATCTATAACTTTTGTTTAGAAGTGCAAAGTTGAATCATTCTAAAAATGGGTGAAAAACATGCATCAAGTTGAATAAGAAAATCTGTCAACAGTTTGAAACGTTCGGTTTGTCACAGAAAGTTTACGGCGCGATTTGGAATAGCAAATCTTAATGTCAACGGCTGAAATTTGGACACAAGATAGATTAAAGTCTTAGGAACAAAATCTATGTTGAAAAGTTTTCGCTTTGAATTCCCGAAGGTCGAGTTTTAGGCGAGTTTTTGAAATTGGACAAAAATAGGGTTTTTGAAAATCGATTTTTATTACGGGTCTAGATCTCGAGTTTTAAACAACAATAAACCACAAAAATTTGTGAGTAAGGTCTTAACTTACTTAGTTAGAGATTAGGGTCACTGGAATGGGTTTCCGGACGTCCTAGGGTCGCGACGTACGGCCAACTTCTCCGATCGCTTTTTGTTCGTTTTCGACGTGAAATCGTAGCAAGGAAAAGGGGTTAGAATTCGAATTTCTAAGTTAAATGGACGAACTAAAACATTATACCATAGCTTACCAAGAGTCTAGAAGTCAGGGGCTTGTCCCGGTCGTCCCGTCGTCGCCGGAAAGTGAGGTCGGAGGAGTTTTGGCTTGGAGAGGAAGTTTGGGAGTGTTTAGGGTTTAGTTTCTGAAAAATATGGGGAGGGGGCGCCCCTAGGTCGTTCTTAAGCCTTCCCTAAGGCTGAGATCCGATTACCATCGAAGGGGATGTTAATTTTGGCAAGAAAATCGCCATGGAAGGAAAGTTTACACCTTCTGCACCTCTGGCGCGCTGGAGACGCGCACCTATAGCTTTTGCCGCGCGGAGCACGCGCGACCAGCCTGGAGTCGCGACTCCGCCTTCCGCGCGGTGGCCGCGCGGCGGCGCGCGGCGGGCGGGGGCCGGCCGGACCGGCCGGTTCGGCGGTCCGCGTGGTCCGTCGGGTCTTTTCTTCTTTTCTCTATCGGTTTTCTACCCTCCAAGTGTTAGCTCGATTCCTCGGGTCGTCTCCGGTTCAGAATCTTTACCTTAAACTTGTTACGAGTTCGGCTTATCGCTCGTAACATTTCTGTGTCCTAAGTAGTCTAGTTTAAATTAGTTCCAACTCCTCCTATCGTCCTTGCGATTGATCTTGTGATTTAATTTGTAATTTAATTTGTGATTTAATTTGTGATTTATTTTGTGACTGAACTTAGAAATTAGTTCCAAGCTGCCTACGTACCCTGTGAAGGGATCAAGTCATGACGTAGTTCAAAACAATTTGAATTTGTTTTTCTCGGGTGTTACATCCTCCCCCCCCCCCCTTAAGAATACAGTTATGTCCCCATAACTGTGGCCGGTTCATCTTAGAAGAGGGTAGGGTAACGTTGTTTCATGTCGGCTTCCAATTCTCATGTCGCCGTCTCCGTTTCGTGGTTAGACCAAATGACCTTGACCATCCTTACGGTCCTACTCCTCGTTATCCTCATCTTCGTGTCAAGTATTCGCACAGGAACTTCCTCGTAACTGAGGTCATCATCAAATTCAATTTCTTCCGGTTGGAGCACGTGGGTCGGATCGTGCACATACTTCTTCATTCGGGGAACGTGGAATACATCGTGAATACGAGCAAATTGTGGTGGTGACGCTAGTCAATAAGCGGTTTCCCACTCTTTACAGGATTTCTTATGGTCCCTATGTATTTTCGTCCCGAGGGTTTCCTGTAGCCTTGTAAAAAGAAAATGCGAGGCAATTCTACTGTCTTTGTCAGGAATGATGTCGGGTGATACCCCATGTCGTCGTACTGTCAATGTATGCTCGGGTTAAGTGATTGGTGTATAGCATAAGAGATTAAGCAAAATCGGAAAAATAAAACTCCCTCCGTGACCCGCGCGGTGGCCGCGCGGTATGGGGCTCCAGCGCGCGGCGAGCGCGCGGCTGCTCCTGTTCGAGAAAATAAGGCCCGCGCTCTGCGCGAGCCACTTCCCCCATTTCCCATTCGAGACCACACCCCCAATTCTCTCTAAATCCGGCGACTTACCTTCCCGTTCGCTTGATTTCGGCTTCAATTCCACTTACCTAGGTATGAATCTACTAAACCAACTTACTAATTTCAATTTTTATGCTTTGAATGACTTGATTTGTGAAGAGATTTAGGAATTAGGGTTTATGTACAAAAATTGGGGGTTTGTTATTTTTAGGCTTGATTTGTGCAAATTAGCAAGTATATGTGGTAATTGATGTTACTCTTGTTGCCTTGCTTGTATTTATGCCACAATGTGTTTATGTTTTTTGGCAAATTCTTGTTGGATTTGAATCTTTATGCGGGTCGGTATGGATGCCGGGTTTGCAGCTGGGCAGGCTCGTTATGATGCCATAGACGCTAGATTGGACTTCTACCAGGCCCGCATGGACTCGTTCGCTACGAGACAGGCTCAGCAGCAGGCCACCATGTCCGACATGTACGCCCATGTGCGGCAGATGGACGACTACATGCGTCGGCGATTTCCGCCTCCTGATCAGTGATGGTTGATAATGGCCAGAAATGACCATTATTTTCAATCCATTTCCGTGTCTTAAACGGGCATTTGATCGCATTCCGGTCTTACATTAAGTAAGAAAGCAGTCGAATTGGACTGATTTATGCATAATTGTAAAAATAATAAGCTGGTGTGAAAAAGGCATAAATATGTAGTTTTATTACATATTTATGTTAGAAAAATCCAAAAACATGAGAAAAAGAAAAGAAAAGAAAAAGGAATGAAAAGATGGGCAAAAGAATAAAGCAAGCCACAAAATACAAAAAGATGGGAAAAGAGAGAAAAGCCCACAAAAAGAACATTTTCGGCCCATCTGGCCCAATCCAGCAGGCCCAGGAACACCTTTGTCGCGGAAGCCCTTTGTCGCGATGCATGGTTCCGCGACAAAGGAGGATTCCGCGACCAAGCAGCTCAGATGAAGAAGGAAACCAGCCAAGCCCTTTGTCGCGATGACCTTTGTCGCGATGACCTTTGTCGCGATGGCATGCTCCGCGACAAAGGCATGTTCCGCGACCAAGAAACCCAATTAGAGACACCAGACCCAGTCGAGAAGCTTTGCCACATGCAGTGTGTTCCGCGACCAAACTTGATGCTCCGAGACAAAGCTGTGATGTGTGTGATGTCTTAAGACACAATGGGCTAGAATCAAGGCCCATGGGCTTAGGGTTACACTTCTATAAATATGAGGTGTTTCCCATGAGCTAGTGGTTGGAATTTTGTTGATTAGAGCTCTCTTGAAGGCAAGCAGTAGGAGTTCTCTTTTAGGTAGTGTAGTTTAGATTTATTTTCATGTATTATTTAATTTTTGCTCTTAGTTTAGTTTAGTTTAGTGTTTTTACTGTTCACAGTTATCTAGATAGCCACTTTTATACCATGTTTTGGTTTCTAAACTCTTGTTTTAGGGTTTGTAATACCCAAATCATGGGTATTAACAACACCCCTTCAATAATATGGGAAAACATTCATCATTTGTGTCCCAAATCATGAAATGGGTCTCACACCCCATGGATTTATGCTTTCTTTTTCATTTCGGGGTCATTTGACCCCCATTTTGTTATTTTTTTATGTTCACTGTTTGCATTTTATGGATGATGCTGTGTATTTGAGTGTGGTCAAACCCTAGATTAGGATTCTTGCTTTATTTTTAAATTCTGTCCAGTTTTGTTTAAGTATGTTCTTCCTTATTTTGAATGTTTCTTGTTTGTTTTTAGCTTAGAATAGCTTTTTGATCTGAAATAGGGTGAGATCACGCTGTTTGCATGCCACTGTTCATTTCTGCTTTTTCTGACTTTTGTCCTGAACCACCTTGGTCGCCAACCGCCTTTTGTCGCGGAACCACGTTCTGCGACAAAATGGTTGTTCCGCGACAAAGGTGTCTAAAGACACTTTTCATATTTTAAAACCCTTTGTCGAGGAACCACGTTCCGCGATAAAATTTTCCATGCATAGCGACAAAGGAGCCAAATTCTTGCATTTTGTCTGCATGGCTTTTTGTCGCGGAACACCTTGTCGCGGAACCACGTTTCGCGACAAAATCTCATTCTGAGACAGAAAAATTATGCCATGTTCCTTATTCTTTGAACACTTTGTCGCGGAACACCTAGTCGCGGAACCACGTTCCGCGACAAAATTTTCCATGCATAGCGACAAAGGTTCAAATGCTTTAAGAATTTTCTGAAAATCCTTTGTCGTGAAACACTCTTGTCGCGGAACCACGTTCCGCGACAAAATCTTGCTTAGCGACAAAGAAGCGTTATGCTGCCAAAAATTCTAAAAACTTATCGGGATACCCATGTCGCGGACCTCGGTCCGCGACAAAATTTATGATATCGCGACAAAGATTCCCTTCTCTCTATTTAATCTCAAACAATCTTCATTCTCTTCCTATATTATATTGCAACACTCACATCATAACCCCACGGGTTAAGGTGTAACATTCTGGAATTGCAATATAGGGTGTTATGCTGCCCAAATTTTGATTCTCCATTTTCATCGCTTAACTGATTGAACCCTTGACTCATTAATGATTAAAGATTGAGGTTAGCAATAATCAAACATCAATAATCATCATGATTAAAGGACCTTTGTTCAATTGCCAGTAAAATACTCCTCTATAAACAAAATCTTGATGACTTAAACAGATAATCCGGACTGTAATTAATTATGGTAGGAAGGATTATTTAAGATCATCAATTGTGGACCCAATCCACAACCTTGCATGAGAAACCAATGTCTCTCATACAAGGAATCTTCTTTTATTTCTTATTGATTTTGTCTTTGCGTGTTGTGTGGAACAATTAGTAAAGAATACATCAGACTAATGTTGGCGGGTATTCCCTCATGGATAACTAGCTCGTATTCTGGGTATTAATTACTAAGTGTTATTTTGCATGGTCTGGATGACTGTCAGTGGAAGCCTTGGCGGTTCGCCCATCCGGGGTTATAATAGCTGCTCGGCTGACTCCCATCCAGATACAGTTTTATTTTTCTTATCTTAATTTCCAAACCCAAATTCCAATCTGTACTGGAAATCAGTTGACATCAGTCAATGCTAATTGATGATCATTATAGAAGGGAAGCATGTAGGTTTTTAACCGAATTCACAGACAGTGGAGATCCAACTGGTATTGACACTACCATTATAGGGTTTAAGCTGTCTAAATTCGCTTCATCCGAGTAATTGGGAAATTGGACAGTAGATGTTTACAGTCCACCTGATTATTCTGCCATTACTTTGGTCTCCTGACCACTTCATATCTGTGTTTCACCTTCTGTCTAGACCCGCATCTATATTTTGGGTCAATTAATTTTACACTTCCCTATATCTTTATGCATGATAATATTATGTATTATTGTGGTCTGTAATTATTTTGGGATCCTTCCCGTGGACAATAGAAGTCTAGATCTTAAATGGATATTGTGTGATAAATTTCCAACAAAAATCTCTTTATAAAATCCGGATCTGAGTCAGGGATAAACTCTTCAGTTATGACTAATTCATATTCTGTCAAGGGTTGATTTTGGGGAATTAGAAGCAGAATCAGCGATTAGGTCTCTTCTAGACTGAAAGGGTCTGTGTTTTAACTGAGAGTCTAGTACATGTTTAGAGAATGATTTTCAAATCCATTATTTTCCAAAATTGTTGTTTGTTGGAAATCTAAGATTAAATGCTACACCGAGATGGGGTCCACTTGGACTCAAATACAGTGTAGTAAATAATCTTAGAGGAATATCATCCAGGCCTTGGTTATTTTCTAAGATAGGGTTGAGTTTTCTTTCAACTGCGATCCTCTTCTGCCAAAGCCTATTTTTGAGTCCTGAGTGAGTGCATCCGGAACGAACTAAATCATTAGTTCGTTTCATTAGTTTGTATCTCATAATCACCCGAAAGGAGGTGAACACACTAGTGGTTCACCAAGAACCGGGAATTCTTGATCCATACCCCTTCACCCTGATGGGGAGCTGTCTTTTACTACCAGGGTCAGATTTTCAAAACCTCCGAGTGATAGGTTTTAAATGCTTTCTTTACTGCTTTCTTTTAACCGCTTTCATTAGAGGTCACTCGGTTGTATTGAGAGTTGCGTAACTGCTACTAGGATTGACAGTTAAGGGATAGTTTAGGACTTAATTAGAATCTTTGGGTGTGACATGGGAGAATGATAGTAGTACTTGGCATTTCAATAAATGATATGTCGGGTGTTGCTTTTCCACCACAGATGAAGTAACACACCCAGGCCAGGGCAGTTACGAATCTGTGGTATCTTAGAATTTGTGGTCTTAAGAACATGTAAACTCATATTGTAAGTACCTGTCTGTTAAAGGGAAAGCATAATTGAGAGCATGAGAATTAACTATCTGATAGAATTATCCCAAACAAAGATCTGTGTATAAAAATGGAAGTTTAATACTGCTATATCTAAATCTTGTCCAATTTTCATTCTTTTCTTCCTGTCCCTTCTGTCTACATTGTGATTCAGCTTCACGGTTGGCACAATGTAATTTTTCCCTGCTTTCATAGATTATGTTTATCGCATTCTTAGAATAATCTTTACCCGCTTTCTAGAACAGACTTATTCGCTTTGTAGAGTAAATTTAAATGCTTTTGTAGTTTAGTTTAAATTCAGTCAGTAGTTATTAATCACTTTTCAAACCCATTGAGCAATACGAATGGAAATCTAGTAAAACGACGTGGGCCCCGCTTCTATTGCACATCCTCCAGTGAACGATCCGGTCTTACTATAAATTACTGCAATTTTTGACACCGTGCGCTTTCGGGCCACAGTTTCTTAAACACGAGCAATAAAAACATGACTACTTATAAATATATCCCTAATCACAACCCCGCCATCATAAATTGGTTTCATTAAATAAAACCTAAACCAGGATCATGATTTTTCAGAAAATACTCAGGGAGTGGAAATCTGTCAAAAGTTTCATGGCAGGGAATCTCATGTCAATAATTGATGAGAAATATCATGGCACATATGTCGGGGACCCTCAGTGTGACAGGCTGAAGGTCAACCTATCCCGGCTGTATCATGAGATTTGTCAACAGCTTCATGACAGAGAGGACCACAGCGCCATTTGAAATTAAAGCACCACACTTGAGTAATAAAAAGACTAACAATCTTGATATATCCCTAAACTCCTTCCTGTGAATCATAACTCTTTTCATTTAATAAATCTAACCTGGTATATTTTAGAAAATGCTCGTGTGGGAAATTGTCAAAATTTTCATGGCGCCGTTGCCGGGGAGGATGCAGCGCCGGTTTACGAAGAGAAATACATTCCTCATTGCTCCTAGAATAGCCTATACATATAATTATAAATATTCACCTTCAGAACCAATTCTAACCTGGGGATTGTACAGGTACTGTCATCATTGAAGCCGTTGTTCTATGCAAAGGAGGAAGCAGACGCCAGCCGAGATCCCGTTTAATTCAGAGATAGAAAAGACAGCTCGACGTCTTAGGGCGGAGACTAAACGAAGAAGGGAACGGGAACGACAGGCATTACTTTCACCAAGCACCAGCAGCGACATTTCCGAGATGGCAAACCCGGACATCCCACCAATCATTCAACCCAATCCCCCACTTCACAACATTGAGGAAGACCCCGAAGATGCTGATAACGATGATTTGGATGATCCCCCTCCCCAGATCATACAAGGAGGTGGGAACCCACCAAACATGGAGCAGCAGCACTTCGAGGCACCCCCTCCCAATCCGAACCATCAAAACCCACCAAACAACCAGAACCACCCAAACCAGCAAAATTTCCAAAACCAGCAGAATCAGCAATACCATAACCCCCATCAGAATCCCCCGAATCCGAATGATTTCAATGATCCGAGGAACTATTTCATGCCTCAGAACTACTACCCACAGCAGTACCAAGGTGGGCCTGAGAACAATCATCAAGCAGCAGCTGCTGCTGATTACATGCAGCCGATTTTAGAGCCATATCTGAATATTCCTGGACAAGCTCCATTCTTGGCTAGGAACTTCGAATTGAAACCGGCCCTAATCAATCTAGTCCAGAGCAACCAGTTTGCCGGAGCAAGCCATGAAGACCCCCATGATCACCTGCAAACCTTCCTAGAATTGTGTGACACGATCAAAAATCGTGATGTATCTGCAAACACTATTCGACTAAGGCTATTTCCCTTCTCTCTGACAAGCGGAGCACGAACATGGTACAAGTCACTGCCCGTAAATCAGAAGTCTACATGGGAAGATGTGATCAGAAACTTCTTAGAAAAATACTTCCCGGAGTCCAAGGTGGATGAATGCCGCTCCAAAATTGCGGAATTCAAAATGAAACCAAACGAGTCCTTGTATGATGCAAAGGAAAGATTCTTCAACCTGCTCAGAAAGTGTCCTCAACATGGTTTCCATGACTGGGAGAGATTGAGAAAGTTCTACAGTGGTCTGACCCCAGCATGGAAATCCATGCTCGATGCTGCTGGTGGTCAACATTTGCTTTACATACCGATGGACCAAGCCTGGGCAAAGATTGAAGCCATGAGTGTCAACCGTTCTGTTCTGACTGATGATGGTAATCTCACTCCCCCTCGTGGTTTATGTGCTGTAGGTACAGTAGAAAAGTCAGACATTGAAAAACTTCAAGAGCAAGTGGCAGCATTGTCTGTAAATCAAGGAGCTGGAAGTTCTGCTCAGGGACAGCAAACTGATGTGATCAGTGGTCTGTGTCAAGGTGCTCATGCAACTGACACATGCGAGCAAATCACAGCTGAGAGCTGTAACTATGCAGGAGCTTTTCCAAATAGACACCCGAATTTGTCTTACTCAAACAACAACGCCTTGAATTCACATCTCTTGAACAAGCCACAGCAACAACAGTTCAACCCTCAGCAAAATCAGGGATTCGTTCAGAACAGGGGCCAACATTTTCAGAACCCAGGTTTCCAACCTCAAATCCAGCAGAGGCCGCCTCAGAATTTCCAGCAGCCCAATCAGAGCTTCCAGAATTTTCAGCCCAATCAGAGTTTCCAGCCTCAGTTTGTCCCAAACCAAGGCCAGTGGAATCAGAATCAAAATCAGAATCAGAATCAAAAGCCTCCTTCAAGGCTTGAGAATTTGATGACTGATTTCATCACTAGTCAGAAAGAGATCAACAATCAACTGCAGGCCTCCATCAGAAATGTGGAGACCCAAGTTACACAGATGGCTAATGAGATGCAGAAAAGGGACAAGGGTACATTACCAAGCACTGCGGAAAAGAACCCGCAATGCAAGGCAATAACCTTGAAATCTGGAAGAGTACTAGCGGGACCAAAGGGAGCAGATACTGGAGCGGAATATGAAGAAGATGATATTGTTGACAATGCTGGTAAGGAAGCTGATAATGAGAACGAAGCGGAAAAAGAGACAGCCGAATTGCAGACTGAAGCTGCGCCTGAAACGGCTGAAACAGATAAGGGTACAGGTGAAGGTACAACTTCCTTCCCTTCACCACCAAAAATTTCTAATAACAAGTACATGCCCAGGATTCCTTATCCTGCGCGTCTTAAAAATAAAGAACATGATCTTAAATTCAAGAAATTTCTGCAACGATTAAAGTCTGTAGAGATAACCATTCCTCTCACAGAAATGATTTCCGAAATGCCCATCTATGCTAAGTTCTTGAAAGAATTGATTTCAGGAAAAAGGCAGGTTGAGCAGGAAGAGGTAATTATTCTCAACAGCACATGCAGTGCCATCGTTCAGAGGAGAATGCCTGAAAAGAAAGAGGACCCCGGATGTTGCACACTTCCAGTACAATTCGGAAAGGCCAAAGTGAGTATGGGGCTTTGTGATTTAGGATCAAGCATCAATGTGATGCCGCTAGCTATGGCTATTCGCCTTAAGCTTGGAGAAATTCAACCGATCAAGATGAGACTGCAGCTCGCAGACAGATCAATCACTCAGCCCGTAGGAATCCTTAAGGATGTTGTGGTCAAAACCGGGCAGGTTCTTTTCCCGGTCGACTTCATCATCCTCGACATTGAAGAGGATTCTGAAATGCCGCTTATCCTTGGACGCCCATTTCTAGCCACTGGTGGTGCACTGATTGACGCTAAATCCGGAAAAGTCACCTTAAGGGTCGATGGCGAGGAGATCATCTTTGATATAGAGAAATTGCAGAAATTTCCGAATAACAGTTCTTGTTTTTCATTTGAAAATGTAATAGTTAGGGAAGAGCCAGACTCTGAACTTGATTGTGAAATGATGCTGGATGAACTATCAAAGCAGGTACTGAAGCCTGCTGGCGTGGAGCACAAAGGATGCAAAGCCGTTCACTTTGCCGATCCCGAAACAGGGGATCTGGAGGAGTTTGACGGCAACGAATTCCATGATGACGCCAACCAAGAGGAAGAAGAGGATCCTGTACTGATGCAGGATCCCGAAGGTAAATCTGTTCTCCCACTACCCATTTCTCGCAAACTACTCCCTTCCGTTGAATGTCCACCAGAGCTTGAACTTAAAACATTACCCGATCATCTCAAGTACGCGTTTCTCGCAGAACATAAAAAGTTACCCGTGATTGTTTCGGCTAAGCTCTCCCAAGAGCAAGAAAATGCTCTGGTGGTCATTCTTAAGAAACATGTACATGCAATAGGTTGGACCATTTCTGATATAAAAGGAATAAGCCCTTCTATTTGCATGCACAGGATTCTAATGGAAGAAGAGTTAAAACCCTCCCGTCAACCTCAAAGGCGATTGAATCCCCTTATGCAAGAAGTGGTAAGGAAAGAAGTTATCAAGCTCTTAGATGCTGGCATAATCAATCCTATCTCTGATAGCAAATGGGTTAGCCCAGTGCAGGTCGTACCCAAACGAGGAGGGATGTGCATAACCAAGAATGAGCAAGGAGAAGAGGTTGCAACCAGGCCAGTGACCGGATGGAGAGTTTGTATCGACTACCGGAAGCTGAACGAGGCCACACGCAAGGACCATTTTCCATTGCCATTCATTGATCAGATGCTTGAGAGGTTGGCAGGGAGAGAGTTTTATTGCTTTTTGGATGGTTATTCTGGTTATAATCAGATTGTTATTTCTAGTGAAGACCATGACAAAACCACTTTTACTTGCCCGTACGGCACTTTTGCCTATCGACGGATGCCTTTTGGTTTGTGCAATGCACCTGCTACTTTTCAAAGATGCATGATGTCTATTTTCTCTGAATTTATCGAAAAATGCATTGAAGTCTTCATGGATGACTTCTCTGTGTATGGAGATACGTTCGAAGATTGTTTGACCAATCTTGCAAAGATTTTAAAGAGATGTGAGGACACCAATCTTGTTTTAAATTGGGAAAAGTGCCATTTTATTGTCACTGAGGGCATAGTGTTAGGTCATCGCATTTCTCGTGCAGGCATTGAAGTTGATCCAGCCAAAGTTTCCATCATTTCCAATCTCCCTCTCCCCAACTCGATCAAATCAGTTAGGAGCTTCTTAGGGCATGCCGGTTTTTACCGGCGATTCATTAAGGATTTCTCTAAAATTGCCAAGCCGCTCACTAATCTGCTTTGTAAAGAAAATCCTTTTTTAATAAATGAAGCGTGTGTTCAAGCCTTTGACACGCTCAAGAAGATGTTGGTTTCTGCACCGATAGTGCAACCACCCGATTGGTCACTGCCTTTCGAGGTAATGTGCGATGCTAGTGGTCTCGCCGTAGGCGCAGTTCTTGGACAACATAAGGATGGGAGACACTGCGTAATTCATTACGCAAGTCATGCCCTGAATGAAGCCCAAATTAACTACACCACAACGGAGAAAGAGATGTATGCTGTAGTCTTCGCGTTTGACAAGTTCAGACAGTATCTGATAGGTACGAAGACCATAGTATACACCGATCATACAGCATTGAGATACTTGTTTAGCAAACAAGATGCCAAACCTCGATTAATCAGGTGGGTACTTCTGTTGCAAGAATTCGACATCATAATAAAAGATAGGCGAGGTCGAGATAATGGTGCTGCTGACCACTTATCTCGATTAGATAATGATAAAAAGGAAAAAGCCGTTAATGAAGAGTTTCCGGATGAACAGTTGTTCGCATTGCATCTGCATAATCAAGCTTGTCCATGGTTTTCCGACATCGCTAACTTCTTGGCGTGCGGAATAACCCCACAGTTTTCGAATTATCATCAGAAGAGTAAGTTCAAACGAGATGTATTAAGTTACTTCTGGGAAGAACCTTATCTCTTCAAACACTGCGCCGATTCAATAATCAGGCGATGTGTGACCGAGCATGAAGCCTATCAAATTGTCAGAAAATTCCATGAATCAGAATATGGAGGTCACCATGGTCCCGCTCGAACGGCCCACAAGGTCCTCGAATGTGGATTTTATTGGCCTCACATCTATGAGGATTGCAGGACATTTGTGAAGGGCTGTGACAGATGCCAAAGATTAGGAAACATCTCCAAGAGGGATGAGATGCCCCAAAAGGGGATTCTCACACTTGAGATCTTTGATGTATGGGGCATTGACTTCATGGGACCGTTTCCACCATCTGGTGGAAACTACTATATCTTGGTAGCTGTCGATTACGTGTCCAAATAGGTTGAGGCTGTCGCATTACCGACCAATGATGGTAGCCAAGTCATCAAGTTCCTCAAGAACAACATTTTCAGTCGATTTGGCGTACCTAGGGTGGTGATATCTGATGGAGGAACACACTTTATTAATAAGGGTTTTGAAACTTTAATGAGTAAAAATGGGATCCTCCATAAGATAGGCACGCCTTACCATCCTCAGACTAGTGGTCAAGTCGAAGTATCCAACCGCGAAATCAAACATATACTCGAAGCCACTGTCGGGATAACCCGTAAGTATTGGGCACGTAAGCTCAATGATGCTCTATGGGCATACCGCACAGCATATAAGACTCCCATCGGAATGTCTCCATACAGGCTGGTCTTCGGAAAAGCCTGTCATTTGCCTGTAGAGCTAGAGCATAAAGCTTACTGGGCCGTTAAAACGCTTAACTTCGATCCGAAAGTTGCTCAGAGCAAACATAAGTTGGACCTCAATGAAATTGAGGAAATACGAGCGCAAGCTTATGAAAGCTCTCGAATTTACAAGGAGCGGACCCAGAAGTTGCACGATCGCCGGATTAAACCTAAGTATTTTTATGTTGGTCAACAGGTATTATTGTTCAATACTAGGTTGAAGCTGTTACCCGGAAAGCTCAAATCTAGATGGGAAGGACCACATAAAGTACTAGAGGTGTTCAAAAATGGAGCTGTCAGAATCCGAACTGATAGGGGCGATATAGTGGTGAATGGACAACGATTAAAAGAGTACCTCGGACAGTTCGATCCGGAGAAAGAAAGCCAAGCAGTGGCAGACCCGGCTTACACTCAATAAGAAACAGCATTAAAAACACAAAAATTTCATTTTATATATATATATTACTTATTTCACGACAAGAAAGTACCCAAGGATCAATTGAACATTTAGAGTACTAAGACTCTAAATGTGAGGATGTTGATATTTGGAGAAAATCTAATGCATTTCAATTATCTGCCTTGCAGAAGTTCGGAACCATCAAAAAGAAGGAGCAGAAAAGAGTAACATGGAAAAACCAGGTTCTTGGTTGGATTAGTTCCATAAGTCTGAGAAAACGCTTTCGGAAATTGAAGAAATTCAATACCCGAAATAAAATTCACAGATAAATGGAACTGACCCAACCTAATTTTATGCAAGTGGATTATTTAAATTTTTAGCCCAGCATTTTGAATTTATTTGGACTGAATTTATTCAGCCCAAATCAAATAAAATGGACTCAGGCCCCACATCACACTCGGGCCCAGTCCAAGAAAATTTGAAAATTCAAAATTCTTTGTCGCGGAAGGTCCTTTGTCGCGATGTCATGCATCGCGACCAGGACCTGTTCCGCGACAAACCCTCTTCTGCCCTCAGCTCTCTGCTGGTTGTCGCGATGCACTTTGTCGCGGAGCATGACTCCGCGACCAAGCCCTGCTCCGCGACACAACCCCCGTTGACTTTGTCTCTATGCTGAAATTTGTCGCGATAGCCTTGTCGCGGAGCATGACTCCGCGACCAACCCTCGGCTCCGCGACCTCTCTGATGTCGTTATGCCTTGTCGCGGAACCGTGTTCCGCGACAAAGTTTCGGATTCCGCGACAAATTCTCCAGTATTTATACCCCCCCACCCCCTCCAGTTCTTCACACTCTCTCTTCACTTTCACTTGTCACTTCTGTTTCTTCATCTTCTTTCCCCCATTTTCCTCTCGTCCGAACGAACACCACGTGTTCTTCGCAACCATATCACTCTTTTTCTAAGGGGAAACCATGGATCGATTCTACGGACTCCTCCCAAACCTTGGACCCATGCCCCAACCCGAGCCAAGGAGGGCAGGGTAAACCCCTTTCTCACCATGTTCATGGCATCCATTCGGAATCCCTTGTTTTATTTTTATTTTGTTGTGTTCTTAGTGTGATGTGGTTAGTGTGCACGTTTAACTCTAGATCTTTGGAGGTTTCAAGTGCTCTCGGTTATGAGCACCATTTTGAAACGTTTGAGACCTCATTTTGAAACTGTTAATGGCGTTAAAACTAGTAATGGTTTATAAATTTTGAAGATAAAACTGGAAAGAACAAACCGATGAACATTTGGGTATTGTTTTGAGTATCTTGATGTTATTGGTTTGATTGATCTTGATGTGACTTCTACAGTGTTGTGTTGGTGTAATAAAAGAGGTAAGATCTTTTGGGCACATTTGTTCTCATGTTAGAAATCTCATGGGAATAAATGTTTGTTTGTTTATGGAAACATAGTACAAACACCCAATGAGAAGCTTCCACTTTTAATAAAAGCAACCCTTTAGAAAAAGACAAAAAGAGTTATTTTGTTTAATGTTTGACTTGAAGTTTTTGTTCCCAATGGAACACTAGTGTGAGTAAGATAGCAGTATTTTTGTCACCCAACTGCTATCCTTTTCAAAATCAAAAAGGGGACCACTCACATCCCACTTTTTTTTAATAAAACAAGTCAACCATTTTAAAATTAAAAACAGTGTTTGCAAATTTTTAGATGCTTTAACTGTCCAAACAGTCCAAGCTATCCAGAAATAGCAGATCCGTTCCGCCACGTCTCCATTGCACATTCCAATATTCGAGCATTCCATTTCCATCTGTCCATCCCATTCCACTTCCAACAAGTGTCTCGGACTTGTTTAATAAAATTGAAAAAAAAACTTTTGGATCCAATGGCCCATTAAAAAGATTTTAGGCCCAATGGCCGACTTTATTTTGGGCTCCTTAGCTCATTTAAAACCAAATATTGTTTACCTATGCTTTAAATCAAAATTCAAGTCAGAAATTTAATAATCTCACATCTAGAGCAAAGCTCTAAATGTGAGGATGTTGGTTTCTGAACTTGAATAAGTTCTGAAAATTATAAAAATTGGATTCATCACTTCTTATCTTTTCAGGGGCAATCCTCCCATTCCAGATCCTGCACCAGAAGGAACCCAGCTGCTGGACTTGCCACTCGAACTCCTTGGTGAAATTCTCTCCCGGATAGGAGAGGATGAAATCAAGGAGGTGTTTGCCGCACAACGGATATGCAAGAAGCTCAGGGATGCTGGGAACCTTGCCATCGTGTACAGGCGATGCGAGGTTAACTCCTCCACTGTGAAGAGATGGCAAGGAAGGATCCGTCGGCAGAAGGAGAGATTCCTGCGAACATGCACAGCGGTAGGAAACTTCAATCTTCAGATCATTCCAGCACTCATGGCATTTGCAGAAGGGAATGAGGAGCAAGCCTGTGAACTGCTGCGCCCAGGACTTGAGGACAACCATAAGGCGTCAATCTTCACCCGCGGACTGATGCTTATGAGCAAGGAGGATGAAGGCCAAGTTGAGCAAGGGATCAGAATGATCGACAGGATGGTGACAGATCGATTAGTTCTTCAGTATACGTCCACCAACGTCCTCGCTTGGATGACAGACAACCCAGACACCCCACACCTATGGGCTGGTCAAGGAGTCAGAGTCTACTGCCCAAGGTGGCATGCACCTCTGAGAAACTGCGATTGGTGCCTGCGTTGTGAGCTTTCCAGCTACATCCTCTGGCTCCGATACATGTTCTGAAGAAAGAAAGATGAATCCCAGTTTATTTGGCTTTATTTCATTTCCGTTTTAGTAGTAGTAATCTGCAAGGGACTCCTCCTTTTGTGTGTGCAGGTTTTTACCAACTGCACGAGAATCTCTTGCCTCGGATGTATTTATTTGCTTTCCCCCAAAATGGAACTCAGCTTTTGAGACCACTGAACAAATCTTTATTGCTTTCCTTTTGAAAAGATGTCTGTACAGTCCAAGATGAATAAGTGACTGTCAGACCAAAAATATGCTGTTAACACACTCCGTGTGTCAGCAGTGCCTCTTTACTGCTTTAAATTAGATAACCAACAAAAATATGCATAAACTTGCTCTAAATTCACATGTTGAATTTAGGCTTGTGATTAAATTCTCAAACTTTTAAATTGGGATAATATAATTGAGAACATGCATGACATGAGTTCCTGAGGTTTTGAGCTATAAAAATTTAATGATGCGATCAGCTTATTGGGTAATAAATCTGCATGTTAGAGATTTCGATTGAATAAATTGTTAGAATTAAGCTTTGATTAAATTTAAGAATATTGTATGACATGAATCAACCCAACCTTGTGAGATTTGAGCCATGAGTCACTTTTACTCATTCTTTTCTTTGATGTGTGAATCATTTTGATTAAATGAAACTAGAACTTGCAATTGAGACCGATTCAAGACCATGCCATATTCCCAAAATTGAGCATATGATCGAGGCACCTAGAAAACCCAAATTTTTGGCCTTCATTTGAAATCCAAAACCAAAAACATTCTCCCTTTAGGGTTAACCAATTTGAGCCTATAAGCCTAATTTTTCTTTGAAACCCACTATATTATTCCTAGCCTTCAAAAAGACCAAAATATTCAAACCCAAGTGTGCAAGAATAAATTCTATCAAAGGCATTAAACTTATGATCATCAATCCATATTAATCGGCATGTTATAAACCGATTCAAAAAAAAAAAAAAAGAGGTTGAATTTCATTCAACATGAATAAATTGCAAATGACAAACAATTAGACAATAGTCTAATGTCATGCAATAGAAAAAGAAAAGCAAAGAAAAATATTGATGATCATAAATTTTAAATAAAAATATGCCAAGTCATGATGGAATGAACTCTTGCCACTTCTTAGCCCAATAAATTCCCTTTCTCACCTATGTTACAACCGTATGCCCCGTTATAACCCTTGAATAAGACCTCATGATCTCGATTTGAAGAAATGAACCGGTGGCGAGTTGGTCTGATTGCAAGCTTATGGGATAATTTAATTGAATTGATTTGGAGCGTTCATGATTAAACCCCAATTGAGAGTGAGTGATCTTTCCGATTCTCTTATAAGTGAGGCTCTGTTTCATTTAAAATGTTCATGTCATCCTCTAATTCTCATCCTTAATCTTTGCATCTTTCAAACATGATATTCATGAAGGATTAATAATAATGTTTGATTTGTAGGCCCGGTATAGTGAGCAAGTATCATTTCATTAAACACTGCAATCAAGGGAGTTTAATACTTGTAGTTTTTGATTGTCTTATTTCAACCCAAAAAGGATGTGATTTATGAAGCCACGAAAATGAATTGAATATGTAGAGTCCGTGTTCTTACGAACATTGACTCTGACTGCTCGGGGACGATCAGTATTAAATGTGAGGATGTTGATAATGGCCAGAAATGACCATTATTTTCAATCCATTTCCGTGTCTTAAACGGGCATTTGATCGCATTCCGGTCTTACATTAAGTAAGAAAGCAGTCGAATTGGACTGATTTATGCATAATTGTAAAAATAATAAGCTGGTGTAAAAAAGGCATAAATATGTAGTTTTATTACATATTTATGTTAGAAAAATCCAAAAACATGAGAAAAAGAAAAGAAAAGAAAAAGGAATGAAAAGATGGGCAAAAGAATAAAGCAAGCCCACAAAATACAAAAAGATGGGAAAAGAGAGAAAAGCCCACAAAAAGAACATTTTCGGCCCATCTGGCCCAATCCAGCAGGCCCAGGAACACCTTTGTCGCGGAAGCCCTTTGTCGCGATGCATGGTTCCGCGACAAAGGAGGATTCCGCGACCAAGCAGCTCAGATGAAGAAGGAAACCAGCCAAGCCCTTTGTCGCGATGACCTTTGTCGCGATGGCATGCTCCGCGACAAAGGCATGTTCCGCGACCAAGAAACCCAATTAGAGACACCAGACCCAGTCGAGAAGCTTTGCCACATGCAGTGTGTTCCGCGACCAAACTTGATGCTCCGAGACAAAGCTGTGATGTGTGTGATGTCTTAAGACACAATGGGCTAGAATCAAGGCCCATGGGCTTAGGGTTACACTTCTATAAATATGAGGTGTTTCCCATGAGCTAGTGGTTGGAATTTTGTTGATTAGAGCTCTCTTGAAGGCAAGCAGTAGGAGTTCTCTTTTAGGTAGTGTAGTTTAGATTTATTTTCATGTATTATTTAATTTTTGCTCTTAGTTTAGTTTAGTTTAGTGTTTTTACTGTTCACAGTTATCTAGATAGCCACTTTTATACCATGTTTTGGTTTCTAAACTCTTGTTTTAGGGTTTGTAATACCCAAATCATGGGTATTAACAACACCCCTTCAATAATATGGGAAAACATTCATCATTTGTGTCCCAAATCATGAAATGGGTCTCACACCCCATGGATTTATGCTTTCTTTTTCATTTCGGGGTCATTTGACCCCCATTTTGTTATTTTTTTATGTTCACTGTTTGCATTTTATGGATGATGCTGTGTATTTGAGTGTGGTCAAACCCTAGATTAGGATTCTTGCTTTATTTTTAAATTCTGTCCAGTTTTGTTTAAGTATGTTCTTCCTTATTTTGAATGTTTCTTGTTTGTTTTTAGCTTAGAATAGCTTTTTGATCTGAAATAGGGTGAGATCACGCTGTTTGCATGCCACTGTTCATTTCTGCTTTTTCTGACTTTTGTCCTGAACCACCTTGGTCGCCAACCGCCTTTTGTCGCGGAACCACGTTCCGCGACAAAATGGTTGTTCCGCGACAAAGGTGTCTAAAGACACTTTTCATATTTTAAAACCCTTTGTCGCAGAACACCTTGTCGCGGAACCACGTTCCGCGACAAAATTTTCCATGCATAGCGACAAAGGAGCCAAACTCTTGCATTTTGTCTGCATGGCTTTTTGTCGCGGAACCACGTTACGCGACAAAATCTCATTCTGAGACAGAAAAATTATGCCATGTTCCTTATTCTTTGAACACTTTGTCGCGGAACACCTAGTCGCGGAACCACGTTCCGCGACAAAATTTTCCATGCATAGCGACAAAGGTTCAAATGCTTTAAGAATTTTCTGAAAATCCTTTGTCACGAAACACTCTTGTCGCGGAACCACGTTCCGCGACAAAATCTTGCTTAGCGACAAAGAAGCGTTATGCTGCCAAAAATTCTAAAAACTTGTCGGGATACCCATGTCGCGGACCTCGGTCCGCGACAAAATTTATGATATCGCGACAAAGATTCCCTTCTCTCTATTTAATCTCAAACAATCTTCATTCTCTTCCTATATTATATTGCAACACTCACATCATAACCCCACGGGTTAAGGTGTAACATTCTGGAACTGCAATATAGGGTGTTATGCTGCCCAAATTTTGATTCTCCATTTTCATCGCTTAACTGATTGAACCCTTGACTCATTAATGATTAAAGATTGAGGTTAGCAATAATCAAAAATCAATAATCATCATGATTAAAGGACTTTTGTTCAATTGCCAGTAAAATACTCCTCTATAAACAAAATCTTGATGACTTAAACAGATAATCCGGACTGTAATTAATTATGGTAGGAAGGATTATTTAAGATCATCAATTGTGGACCCAATCCACAACCTTGCATGAGAAACCAATGTCTCTCATACAAGGAATCTTCTTTTATTTCTTATTGATTTTGTCTTTGCGTGTTGTGTGGAACAATTAGTAAAGAATACATCAGACTAATGTTGGCGGGTATTCCCTCATGGATAACTCGCTCGTATTCTGGGTATTAATTACTAAGTGTTATTTTGCATGGTCTGGATGACTGTCAGTGGAAGCCTTGGCGGTTCGCCCATCCGGGGTTATAATAGCTGCTCGGCTGACTCCCATCCAGATACAGTTTTATTTTTCTTATCTTAATTTCCAAACCCAAATTCCAATCTGTACTGGAAATCAGTTGGCATCAGTCAATGCTAATTGATG
Source organism: Hygrophila difformis (assembly GCA_030278955.1). Taxonomy (NCBI): domain Eukaryota; kingdom Viridiplantae; phylum Streptophyta; class Magnoliopsida; order Lamiales; family Acanthaceae; genus Hygrophila; species Hygrophila difformis. Next base: position 24,517,247 of record JAOANR010000004.1, on the reverse strand, counting down.
ATCATTATAGAAGGGAAGCATGTAGGTTTTTATCCGAATTCACAGACAGTGGAGATCCAACTGGTATTGACACTACCATTATAGGGTTTAAGCTGTCTAAATTCGCTCCATCCGAGTAATTGGGAAATTGGACAGTAGATGTTTACAGTCCACCTGATTATTCTGCCATTACTTTGGTCTCCTGACCACTTCATATCTGTGTTTCACCTTCTGTCTAGACCCGCATCTATATTTTGGGTCAATTAATTTTACACTTCCCTATATCTTTATGCATGATAATATTATGTATTATTGTGGTCTGTAATTATTTTGGGATCCTTCCCGTGGACAATAGAAGTCTAGATCTTAAATGGATATTGTGTGATAAATTTCCAACAAAAATCTCTTTATAAAATTCGGATCTGAGTCAGGGATAAACTCTTCAGTTATGACTAATTCATATTCTGTCAAGGGTTGATTTTGGGGAATTAGAAGCAGAATCAGCGATTAGGTCTCTTCTAGACTGAAAGGGTCTGTGTTTTAACTGAGAGTCTAGTACCTGTTTAGGGAATGATTTTCAAATCCATTATTTTCCAAAATTGCTGTTTGTTGGAAATCGAAGATTAAATGCTACACCGAGATGGGGTCCACTTGGACTCAAATACAGTGTAGTAAATAATCTTAGAGGAATATCATCCAGGCCTTGGTTATTTTCTAAGATAGGGTTGAGTTTTCTTTCAACTGCGATCCTCTTCTGCCAAAGCCTATTTTTGAGTCCTGAGTGAGTGCATCCGGAACGAACTAAATCATTAGTTCGTTTCATTTGTTTGTATCTCATAATCACCCGGAAGGAGGTGAACACACTAGTGGTTCACCAAGAACCGGGAATTCTTGATCCATACCCCTTCACCCTGATGGGGAGCTGTCTTTTACTACCAGGGTCAGATTTTCAAAACCTCCGAGTGATAGGTTTTAAATGCTTTCTTTACTGCTTTCTTTTAACCGCTTTCATTAGAGGTCACTCGGTTGTATTGAGAGTTGCGTAACTGCTACTAGGATTGACAGTTAAGGGATAGTTTAGGACTTAATTAGAATCTTTGGGTGTGACATGGGAGAATGATAGTAGTACTTGGCATTTCAATAAATGATATGTCGGGTGTTGCTTTTCCACCACAGATGAAGTAACACACCCAGGCCAGGGCAGTTACGAATCTGTGGTATCTTAGAATTTGTGGTCTTAAGAACATGTAAACTCATATTGTAAGTACCTGTCTGTTAAAGGGAAAGCATAATTGAGAGCATGAGAATTAGCTATCTGATAGAATTATCCCAAACAAAGATCTGTGTATAAAAATGAAAGTTTAATACTGCTATATCTAAATCTTGTCCAATTTTCATTCTTTTCTTCCTGTCCCTTCTGTCTACATTGTGATTCAGCTTCACGGTTGGCACAATGTAATTTTTCCCTGCTTTCATAGATTATGTTTATCGCATTCTTAGAATAATCTTTACCCGCTTTCTAGAACAGACTTATTCGCTTTGTAGAGTAAATTTAAATGCTTTTGTAGTTTAGTTTAAATTCAGTCAGTAGTTATTAATCACTTTTCAAACCCATTGAGCAATACGAATGGAAAATCTAGTAAAACGACGTGGGCCCTGCTTCTATCGCACATCCTCCAGTGAACGATCCGGTCTTACTATAAATTACTGCAATTTTTGACACCTTGCGCTTTCGGGCCACAGTTTCTTAAACACGAGCAATAAAAACATGACTACTTATAAATATATCCCTAATCACAACCCCGCCATCATAAATTGGTTTCATTAAATAAAACCTAAACCAGGATCATGATTTTTCAGAAAATACTCAGGGAGTGGAAATCTGTCAAAAGTTTCATGGCAGGGAATCTCATGTCAAGAATTGATGAGAAATATCATGGCACATATGTCGGGGACCCTCAGTGTGACAGGCTGAAGGTCAACCTATCCCGGCTGTATCATGAGATTTGTCAACAGCTTCATGACAGAGAGGACCACAGCGCCATTTGAAATTAAAGCACCACACTTGAGTAATAAAAAGACTAACAATCTTGATATATCCCTAAACCCCTTCCTGTGAATCATAACTCTTTTCATTTAATAAATCTAACCTGGTATATTTTAGAAAATGCTCGTGTGTGAAATTGTCAAAAGTTTCAATGGTTTCCTTTCATATTTGCGTTTTAGTTTAGGCTTTGTATCAGACGTACTTTGTTTAGTTTCCTCCTTATGAGGATGTTTCTGTTGACTGGGATTCATGGTTTATATTTTTGTTGTGTTATTGCTTAGTTATGTGTTTGATATGTGTTAGTTGTTTATTGTTGTTTAGAGACACGGTTTAATTGTTCTGCCTATTTTATGGTTCGAGATGTTCTGGATTTACTGTTACCTTCTTATCGCATCTATATGTGTGTGAGTTGCTCAACAATACTTGCATCGTTGTGGGACTAAGCCGCTTCAAGGAACTTAGGTGAACTAATGTGGTAAGGTATACAGGGTAGAGTTTAAATAGATATATATATATATATATATGTTAAATAAATAACTGCTGGTAAGGAGAAAATTTTTATTAAATAAAGAATAGTTTTAATAGGTATCAATTCATGGGGATCTGTTAGTAGAGGTTGCTGGAACTTAGTGTACTGTTATTAAATAACTTTTTTTTCCTAGTAACCTGTTCGAGTTTTTTTTTAAGGTCTAGGGTTTCCAGGGTTTGGGGTTGGTTGTTCCCTTATTTACTATTAAGTCTATAATATGTATTTATATTATTTATTTATTTTTACTTTATTCATTTATTCAATGGAGTTCCATCAAGGTAATTAATAAAATATGAGGGACAAATTTAGATGTCCTCACATATAAGATAAAAGCTTGTAATTTTATTCCTCCAGAGAAAAACTTTTATTGGTTACAAGCATTTGAAATAGAAATAGGAGTGCTGCTAATAGTATGGAAAGGAAAATATACTACTAATAATGCGTAGCTGGATCACTAGATCTAAAACGAGTGGGTAGGCTCGGCCTTGATGGGATCATCCTCATCGCTCGACACGTCGATGGGCATAGCGACATTGGGGGCAGGCCCCGGGTTCTGAAGAACCGCCCCATCCACGTCCTGGGCTAGGTTAGTCAGTTCCCAGCCCAGGGTCTCTACCTGCTCCTCCAAGTCATCCCCCTTGTCTTGGAGCTGGGCCACTTGGGCTTGGAGCTGTGTGACTTGCTCCTGCAGCTGGGTTATGTGGTGATGGTCTGTTTCCCTAAGGTGACCCACATGGGCCAGGTTACCCTCCAACAGTCCTACCCGCGTCTTGAAATAATTGATATGCTGTTGGGACTCGAGGTACGCATTCATCAGTTTTACCATCAGGTTGATCATGTTTGCGTTTGGTTCGGCCATCTAATGTCAACAAGGTAAGTTAGAGTTAGAACATGTGTTAGGCAAGATTAGTTATGCACGAATTTAAATCCATATGCAACATGCAAGTGCAAGTCCCCTCCCCAATTAAAATTTAATCTATCCATGTATTTTAAAATAAATCTACTACATGGGTAAGAATAAAAGTTGGGCCTCTATAGTGGGCCAAAAATTTAATATTTCTTTGGCTAAGATTTTTGGGCTATGTAAAAATAAGCTTTGGGCTAAAATAATACTAGTAGTCAAAATAAATAATTTAAAAATAATACTTGGGTTTTTAGAAAAAATAATGGTTTAAAATAGTAATAGCTTTAAAAATTTTCCGGGCTCTGATACCAACTTGTAACAACCCGGATTTGATAACCCAGGCCGGGATGTCACCGCCACATCTCCCTAGCAAGATACGGCTTTCCGAGCTCACTAAGGAAATGCAAGGCTTATGGGTACGTAAAAGATTTAAAAACATTTCAACAATTGAGTCCGGAAATTAATAATACTTAATTCAAAATACGATAATAATAATCATCATGCGCGAAAATAGAGTAAATGCAGCGGAAAGTAATCACGGCCAACACGGCCACTCGGGTTTAACAGACCCGGTAAAAACAGTACGATGCAGAATTTAAAAAAAAATGTCCATAAATGGTTTCCCCCAAGTGCATATGCATGCGTCACTCGACATACTCTGTAAAAGAAAAATGACAACGGTTTATCAGTATAAAAATATACCGAGTAAGTTAATCCCTAACTAACAATTTAAGGGGTTACATGTGTTTAAACTAAAGATTACACTTTTCATGCATTAATTTAAAAATCCATAGTTTATTTGCAGCGGAAAAACATGATTAATTTATTCAAGGCGAGAATGCATAATTAAAGGACTTAATTTAAAATCGTAATTTAAAAGCATAATTTAAGAACGTAATTTAAATGCATAATTTAAAAACATGGTAAATAGGATTTAAGCATAATTAAACACTCACACAAGTCTTTTATATTTTATCCCGCAAACTAAGAAGAGGACACCATACCGGGAGATCACTAACGAGGCAATCTCAACATAGGACCACTAACGAGGCAGTCCACAATAATAGGAGACCACTAACGAGGCAGTCTCAAAAGATAGTAGGACCACTAACGAGGCGATCCAAAACACAGCGCGCAAGATCACTAACGAGGCAATCTCAGATAGTAAGGAGACCACTAACGAGGCAGTCTCAAAGATAAAGTTAGCATGAAGAATTTTCTCAAGTTCGAAAAATCCGGCTCAGCCTAGTGAACGGGATTTTTCGAAAGTTCGTATTTCAATGTTATCAAAATATTCGATATCGCGTTTCATAGTTCGAGTTTTCTCAAGTTCGAAAAATCCGGTTCGACGCAGTTTACGCCTTTCTTAATTAAAAATTCATCTTTACACTAAAAATTCTGAAATTTACACAGTAGCTCAAAAACACACACACGAACAACTTTCATGTTTCAAGTTTTTGGAAATAAGGTTTCGAAGTGAGTCAAAATTTGAATTCTTTACAGAAGATAATTTCTGTCTCAAAAACTGATTCCGTCACAGGTTCGTGCGACGCCAATTAAAAATTTATTTCAAAGCCAATTGATCTGAAATTTTTACAGGAGATACAAAACACATTAAGGAACAACTTTCATGTTTTAAGAATTTAGAAATAATGAATTTTAGATGTTCAAAAATCGACCACAACACGCTGTACACGCGCGGACTCAAAAGGGGTTTTAAAACAGTTCTGAAATTCGGCCATTTTGACATATCAAATGAACTCCAAAATTCATGAAATTTTATATGATTAATCTAAAACTTTTGTTTAGAAATGCAAAGTTGAATCATTTTAAAACGGGTGAAAAACATGCATCAAGTTGAATAAGAAAATCTGTCAACAGTTTGAAACGTTCGGTTTGTCACAGAAAGTTTACGGCGCGATTTGGAATAGCAAATCTTAATGTCAATGGCTGAAATTTGGACACAAGATAGATTAAAGTCTTAGGAACAAAATCTATGTTGAAAAGTTTTCGCTTTGAATTTTCGAAGGTCAAGTTTTAGGCGAGTTTTTGGAATTGGACGAAAATAGGGTTTTTGAAAATCGATTTTTATTACGGGTCTAGATCTCGAGTTTTAAACAACAATAAACCACAAAAATTTGTGAGTAAGGTCTTAACTTACTTAGTTAGAGATTAGGGTCGCTGGAATGGGTTTCCGGACGTCCTAGGGTCGCGACGAACGGCCAACTTCTCCGATCGCTTTTTGTTCGTTTTCCGACGTGAAATCGTAGCAAGGAAAAGGGGTGAGAATTCGAATTTCTAAGTTATATGGACGAACTAAAACATTATACCATAGCTTACCAAGAGTCTAGAAGTCAGGGGCTTGTCCCGGTCGTCCCGTCGTCGCCGGAATACTCGCCGGAAAATGAGGTCGGAGGAGTTTTGGCTTGGAGAGGAAGTTTGGGAGTGTTTAGGGTTTAGTTTCTGAAAAATATGGGGAGGGGGCGCCCCTATGTCGTTCTTAAGCCTTCCCTAAGGCTGAGATCCGATTACCATCGAAGGGGATATTAATTTTGGCAAGAAAATCGCCATGGAAGGAAAGTTTACACCTTCTGCACCTCTGGCGCGCTGGTGACGCCCACCCATAGCTTTTGCCGCGCGGAGCATGCGCGACCAGCCTGGAGTCGCGACTCCGCCTTCCGCGCGGTGGCCGCGCGGCGGTCCGCGTGGTCCGTCGGGTCTTTTCTTCTTTTCTCTATCGGTTTTCTACCCTCCACATGTTAGCTCGATTCCTCGGGTCGTCTCCGGTTCGGAATCTTTACCTTAAACTTGTTACGAGTTTGGCTTATCGCTCGTAACATTTCCGTGTCCTAAGTAGTCTAGTTTAAATTAGTTCCAACTCCTCCTATCGTCCTTGCGATTGATCTTGTGATTTAATTTGTAATTTAATTTGTGATTTAATTTGTGATTTATTTTGTGACTGAACTTAGAAATTAGTTCAAAGCTGCCTACGTACCCTGTGAAGGGATCAAGTCATGACGTAGTTCAAAACAATTTGAATTTGTTTTTCTCGGGTGTTACATGTTCCATGTCTCTCAATTAAAGAAATATGTGCACGACCCAACTCACGTCTTGCAACCTGATGTGATCGAATTGGACGATGATCTGACATACGAGGAGTATCTGATCGAGATACTTGATGTCGGTTACAAGGAACAAGACCGTGAGAATGGTGAAAATTCTTTGGTCCAATCATAGCACGGAGGAAGCAACGTGGGAATTGGAATCGGATATGAAGCAGCGATATCCCAACCTTTTCTAAAGCGACTCGTGAGCAGTTATGGGGACATAACTGCAATCCTAAGGGGGAGAGGATGTGACACCCCACAAAGAGTCGTCACGCGTCGATGTAAGAATTTAATTTTCAAGCCTCAATATTTTATGCGTGCCAATTATATGCCTATTGCCTGCATTGTTTTATCTTTCCGAGTGCAACCCAACTTCGAGGACGAAGTTGATTTCTAAGGAGGGTAGACTGTAATACCCGAGAAATCGACATCGAGATTTAAATCATAAATTAAAGATTTGAATTTAATTATTAAAACCAAAATAATTTCGAGAGAGCGGAATTAAATATTTTTCGGACGGTAGCAGCTCGAAGTGAGTTTATCAAATTATCCAACGATCTCGGATAATTCCACATTATGATTTTTGAAAATATAAATCATTTTTTTTAAAAAAAAAGGGGTCGATGGCTGGTGGCCGCGCGGCCGTGGTGCGCGGGCGTGCCACCAGCACGCCCTTAGCAGCAGCAAAACGCTGCTACGCGTTTTACTCGGTTTTGGCATTTATTTCGAATCATAGTGCACCCAATCGATTCATATCCACATCTCAGACCCTTGGGGGTGTATAGGACTCTATTGGATTAATTTGGATGGATCTAGAACCCCAACATAATTGGATTAAGTGGAGTACATGCACAAGAGTGGATGAGTTGGTGAATGGATAATGTCTAAGGGGAATGTAGAAGGTTGGAGGGCTGTGATTTCGAGATTGATCATCATAATTTCACTCCCATACTTCCGAGGTTCATAATGGTACTTAATCAAGTCATCAACACTTCCCAATCATCCCATTTAAGTCACCAAATCACCCCCCATTTCCTTACTCCGAAAATCATTTCTCCTGTTGAGTGTTGGTGAGATTGTGAGTGTTCTTCGGTTGGCCTAGAGGAGTTGGTCGATTCTCAAGCACCCTAGACGATCTTCTATTGATAGGTAAGGATTTCTCTTTGATTCCATGGCCTTAGGATCGGATCTCTTGCCCTAAACATCAAGGTTTTGCCAATCAATCAAAAAATAGATTCAATCGGTGGAAGTGAGGATCTTGTGGCCGAGTTGGACGTTCTCAGGGATTCCAAGGAGATGATTTTTTATCCTAATCTCATCCAAGGTAAGTTAGTATCATACACATCAAGTTTTTGAAGTTTTAGTTGAGTTCAAGTCGAGTTTTAGATCCATTCCCATTCTATATGAAATCTGTCAAATAGGGTTTTCACTTGACTCGATCTGTTGTCTTGCAATTTCGACTTAGATCCGTGAGCTTTTGGGAAATCTTTTCTTAATGAAAAATGTTCCTAACATTCTACAGATGATCTCCGTAAATTTTTACAAATTTTGGAGTGGATTTGAAACCCAAAAATGGATCTGGTTTTTCTGTTATTGATGCTGTCAGATTTGGAATTTTAAGATGTCCGACTTTGGTGTGCCTTTTTGATCAGCCTCTGTTGGTTATTTGTGGTCGGTGTCTTCATGAGATTTGTTCCATATTATGTCTAGAATGTCTCCATTGATTTTATGATTTTAGGAACTCTCTGGGAAAATATGAATTTTTTATTACACTATGGTCTAATTCACTGAAGTTTTTAAAATCCCTGAATCCATGTTTTCTGAATTCGAATTTTTTTGGCCTATTTAGATTCCGAATTTGAGGATGCCTAATTCTATGAATAATGTTCATCTTGGTGTTTTCTAGTCCCTGTAAAAGTTTCAGAATTTTTAAATATGGTTTGCTACATTTCCAAAAGCGATTCTGGATACTGCCACAATTTCAATTTTTACGGTGAATTCCGTGTTGTGTATTCTTGGTGAACGATGTGTCGAATTTCACTCATTTTGAAATATGTATATTCTGGAAATGTAGTTATGTTATCAAATGTTAAAATGTGAATTTTGAAACTTTGGGAGTTTTGATCGAGTGGGATGCCCAATGTTATATTTTGAGGGTAAGTGCACTTGGTGGAGCTCGTTGGGCCGCCCCCTCTTGTAGCCAAAACGGCACATATGGTAAATGGTTTAGTGATTTTAAGAGTCTATACTCCTAGATGTATCCGTATGGGTTATCTAGGGCTCCGGAGCGGTCTGTATAGGGTAACTGCTTTCACATCCCTCGTGGGTACGAGTCCCAGAGGTGGGTTGATCTCAAGGGTACGTCCCTAGGATCTTTATTATGAAATGGAGTCCTTGTGGTTGTTAGTCCCAAGGGGCATATGTGGTGTCCTTGATCATAACGAACAATAGTAAAATATTCGTGTGGCAAGTGTAAGAGATTTTGGAAAATTATTTTATTTGTCCTTTTATGTTGAAAATCTTATTTTCAAATACTCTTCTAAATTTTTTAAAAATTCGTTGTGTTGTATATTAACTTACGCAGTACCTTTTGTACTGATAAGTTGATATTTCTATTTTTCCTCAGATTTCACCGGGTGAGCATTTGCACGATGGGATGAGATTACTCTTATGAAGACTTGTCGCATTTTAAATTTATTTAAATTCTGCATTAAGACTTTGGAACTTTGGACTATGGTTTTGGCCGCGTGTTTTGGCCATTTAGCTTCCGCACTATTATACTCTATGATTGGTAGACGTAACTTTGGTTTTAACTTCGGGCATTGTTTGAATGGTTTAAAATATTTTAAGTATTGGTACAACTTAGCCTTAGCATCTTTTTAAATAAGTTCGATATTGATCGTGTCTAATTTAGAAAGGTATGGCGGTAGCGTGTCGGCCTGGGTGATCAAATCCGGGGTGTTACAGTACCATAGTTGCTTTACCCTTTTGATGGAAAGCTTGTACAGGTCCGAATGCATCTCTAATATTTGCTTGGTTACTCTTGAAAGATCCAGGAATATCCTTTTGTCTTTTCTTGGTTATTCTGTTTATTGGTTCAAGTTATCTAATTTTTCAGGTACATTTAATACCCGATTACCATAATTTTGAATCGTCTTTTGGATTTCTCTTAAAACTTATGAAAACTTAGAGCTATCCGGATCAATTTCTTTCCAGTCCATTCCTCTTATTTTTAGGGAAGAAATCACTTTTAATAATATCTTGTCCCATGGACAAGTTCAAGAATTTTTCTTTGAAATTTCTATTTTTTATTTCCAAATTTTGGAAATAACTCGTAGGTTTCAAATTATTTGAATCCATAAAATAATTAAATCTACACCATTAAGAGATAAAATATTATAAGTAATATAATTAATATGTAGGCTCTGATACCAATTTTCAAACGCATTTGGTGTCATTTATATAATGAAAAATTAAGTGTATTGAGAAAGGACAAAAGTAAATAAAGTCAAACTTTCATGAGGTTTAAATGAAAGAAAGGAAAAGTCGTTGGAATCATTTATTAATTTCAAATTGACCCTTTGGCCTAAATTCGTCCAGACAGTGTTTCTGATGGCCTATTTCTGGAAATCAAAATTTGATTGCCTAAAAGTGAAAATGACTCCTTCTGGTGGCCATTTTTAAACATTAACCCTTGTAAAAATAGACTAAATGACATTGCGGTGACTTATATTATTGATAATTACCTATTAACTGTTAGCTAGTTAAATTAGTTGTTAGATATTAGTTGATTAAGTATACTGATTTTTTTTTTTTTGGTTGAGCCGAAGCCGGAGAAAAAAGGAGAAAATTACAAAGGAAAAAAAAAGAGCGAAAAATACATAAAGGGAGAAGCTAAACAAAACAGCTAGATCCTGAGGGAGCCCTCTCCGGAAGCGTCTGTCGCCAAGTCCCCAACCGCAAAGTCGGGGGGGAAGGCCCAGGTGGTAAAGAAGTCCTCGATAGCCGCTCCATGTTTCGCCAAAGTGTCCGCCACTCGGTTGCCTTCCCGACAAACATGGTGAATGCGACACTCCTCAAAAGTTCGCCGCCGAGCCTCTATCCGAAGGAGGAGACTCGCCCAAGGATGGAGGGGACTCTGCGAATCCAGTAAGCCAATGGAGGTCATGGAATCTGTATAGCAAGTGATGCTCCGGATGCCAAGGCCTGCCGCATAATCAAGGCCAGCTGCTAGTGCATACAACTCCGCATAATGAATGGAGGTGTGGCCAAGAAAACCACAACCCCCCCCGTGCCAATGTCCGTCCTCTTGTCGAACCACAAACCCAAACCTCGACCGGCCAAGATCACCGAAGGAGCTCCCGTCGACGTGTAGGATTATGCCACGGGCTGCTTTGTCGTTCCAGTGGATGGTCCTCATGAAAGACCGTTTAGGGCGCTTGGAAGTTTTCTCAAGATCCTTGGTAAGGTGGGCTATCTCACGGCTAAGAAACCAAACCGTGTTATGCTTGTCCCTAAAAATCCGTGCGTTGCGTTCCAACCAAATGGTCCATAGGGCAGCCACGAACGTCGGCCCGTAGGAGGATATCATACCCTGGAGGAAGAACCTTATGTCATCTTTAGGGAGGCTGTCACAGTCCATGGGGACCTGAATGCGTGTGGTCCTCCATAGAGGGTGGACCCAGGGACATTCGAAGAGGGAATGAGACCAGGTTTCAATTTCGGATCCACATAATGAACATAGGGGAGACGCAGACAGTCTACGGTGGTGTCTCAGTGAGTTCACAGGCAGGGATGCCTGGGAGATCATCCAGAGGAATAAGCAGATCTTTTCAGGATAGGACGCCTTCCAAAGGCCTTTCCAGCCCGTGCCGATCGCTTTCTCCTGCATAAGAAAGTTGTATGCTGATGCAACTGAGTATCCGCCATGCAGATTTTCTTTCCAGATCCAAAGGTCTGATGCAGACTCGTGGAGTTGAGGAGGAGGGGCTGCTACGATTTGTTGGCGAATACCACTCGGGATAAAGGTGTAGAGTCCATCCAGATTCCAAGCTCCATTTGAAATGATGTCCCGGACCTTATGTTGCAAGTCGTGAATGTCAATGAACGGCATGAGGGGGCCAAGCTGACTGCCTCTCCACCAATTAGAGAACCATAGGGAGGAAGCCCCATTCCCTAGCCGAAAAGCAAAACCATCACGCAAGAGAGGGATGATTTTATGAAGCACTTTAAGCACAAAGGATTGCCCTGCTGGAGGGGGATTCAGGAGCATTTCTTCAGCTGATAGAGATCCTCGAACCATTTCAACCCATGTTTTCGTCGGCTTTGTAGTAATGCTCCATAGGATCTTGCCCAACAATGCTATATTCATCGTGCGGGCACGCCGGAGTCCGAGCCCTCCCGCAACTCGCGGCCTGGCCACCTTCTCCCAACTCACCAAATGAAGCCCTTTACCCGTTCGGTCCTTCCATAGAAAGCGATTGATCCTCTTGTCTATAGCATTGCAAATACTTTCCGGGAGCCAATGCAACTGCATAAAGTAAGTGGGGATCGCCGATAGCACTGCCCTTCCCAGAGTAAGTCGCCCTGCTTTGTTCAAAAGTTTCGAGGCCCATCCTTCTAGTCGGGCATCCATCTTGTCAAGGATGAACGCAAAATCCCAGCATCTTTTCCTTCCAACAATCATTGGGAAGCCCAGGTAATTATCAAATTTCTCAACCTCCGGTATATGGAGCATGTCCTTGATCCATGCCCTCATTGGAGCCTTAACAGCCGGGGAGCAGATCAAGGAAGATTTCTGGGAGTTGAGGTGGAGACCTGACTCCCTGCCAAATTCCTTCAAGGCTGAAGATATGGTCTGCACACTGTTTTCCTCTGCCATTGAGCACAAGATGAGGTCATCGGCGAATAGAAAGTGGGATAACCCCACGCTAGTTTTAGGAGTTCGAATCGGTTTCCACAATCCCTGGAGAACCAGGCCGTTGATCAATCCGGAGAGCTTCTCCATAACTATCAAAAAGAGGTAGGGGGAGATGGGATCCCCTTGCCCGGCTTGAATTCCTCTAGAGTTTGGCCATTCCAGAGGATCGAATAGGCGGGGGAGGAGACACAGAACATCAATAGCCTCACACAAGAGTCCGGCAGCTGCATGTCTTGCAGACACTGTTCAAGGAATCTCCAGTTGACGTTGTCATACGCTTTAGCGATGTCAATCTTGAGTATAATGGCCTGGGTTTGGTTCCGGGAGGCAGAGATAATTCCCAAGAGCTCTTGTAGAGTGACTGCGTTATCGATTGTTCCCCTTCCAGGGAGAAAAGCGCACTGATGATCCATGATGTAAGATTGCAGGATGGGGCGTAGCCGGTTCACCAAGACTTTAGTGAGGATTTTGTAGAGCACGTTGCATAGGGTTATTGGCCTAAAATCCTTGAGCTTAGAGGGCAAATGAACCTTGGGGATCAAACAAATATTGGCCTTAGCAACAGCGGGGGAGAAGCATTGATTCTCTAAGGCACCGCGGATGAAGTCCATCACCGAGGCTCCAATTGATTCCCAATATGTCTTGTAGAAGAGGGCCGGGAACCCATCAGGCCCTGGAGCGGAGTAACTGTTAATGGACATCATTGCCTGAGCAACCTCTTCATCAGTGATATCCCCCCTGAGGCTTGCGGCAGCCGAGCTGGGGACGGGGGTTAAGGCAGGGATGATACAGAGGTTGTCCGCGCTGGCAGAGGGCTGAGTGACCTGAGCAGGAGGCTGAGCATACATGGTATGGTAGTACTCCTGGACATGTTCCCGAATGGCAGTAGAATCATCACACCAAGTCCCGTCGTCAAGGTAAATGCCATGAACCCTGTCCCGATGGCGTTTACATTTGGCTCGGGCATGAAAGAATGCGGTATTACGGTCCCCAAGGCGAACCCAATTCTCTCGAGCTCTTTGGAACCAATGGACTTCTTCTTGAGCCAGAATCAAATCCAGCTCCTTCTTCAATTCCCCCTCCAGGTAATATAGCCGTGCTGAATCCACCTGCTCGAGGGCTCGAGCAATCCCCTTAAGCCGATTCAACAGTTTCACTTTTTTCCATTTATAGTTGCCTCCAGAATTCCTCTTGAAGGCAATGGACGCCCTTCTAACGTTCTCCAATTTGTGGCAAATGTCTTCCGAAGGCTGCAGGCAGGAGGAACTGACCACAGGCTGGTAATCCGGATTCAGGGCCCAGGAAGCTTCCCATCTGAACGGAGCTGTGGAGGCAGGAGGCGTTCGCCCACAGTTCAGAAGTAGGGGGCTATGGTCTGATCCGACCATGGGCAGAGTTTGGACATAGCCCGATACAAAAGACGAGATCCACTCCATATTACCCACCACTCTATCCAACCTCTTGTGAATTCTGGAATCTCCAAGAGGACGAGACCAGGTGAACAAGCCCCCCTGAGTATTAAGAGTAGTTAGGCCACAATCATAGTATACATCCCCCAACTCCTCTGCTCTAGCAAGGTTGAAGAGACCTCCTCGGACTTCATTGGGGCTGAGGATTTGATTCCAATCTCCCATGAGTACCCAGGCTCCCTCAACTGTCGAGGAAAGTGTCCGGATGTTATCCCAATCAGTACGCCTATCCAGGTAACGAGGTGAGGCATACACGGCCGTGACATGCCATATGCTCGATCCACTGTGAAGTTTTATCGTGATGAGTCGATTCCTAATATCCGCCACCGTAGCATTACAAGGAATCCCGACTCTAGACAAAACCCAAAGGCCCCCTGCTCGGCCACACGCTTCCTGAATACAAAGAGGGATGAACCCCAAACGAAGCAGGAAATTCGAGCAGCTCTGGAAAAGGACTTGGGGCTCAAAAACAAACACCATATCTGGGGCAAACCGTCTGAGGAAATCACTAACAACCAACTGGGTGCGCTTGCCATCCAAACCACCAACATTCCAGGACATAATTTTAAAATTGTGGAAGTTCATCATAGAAACAATAAAAAAGGAAAGGGAATGAACCGAAGAACCTGGGGCCATCGCCCGGCCAGTCAATTTCGGGTGTCAATTGGGTCTGTGGCCTTGCCCACATCCACGCCCTCAAGCATCTCATGATCCTCCTCATTGCTCGCCTCAGATTTTCTGGTGTCCGAATTGCCTTGAGGTACACTGATGTCTTCTCTCAGATGCAGTTCGATTTCCTCCTCCGAAGTTGCAGATGGGCGATCACGCTTGGTTTTCTTAAACCCAACTCCCTCTGAGGGCTTCACAATGGGTTTTTGAACACGGCCCATAACCTTAACCCCTTTGGGCTGCTTGAGCCTCCCTGGGTTATTTATGATATTCGTAATGGGCTGGAGTTGTCGTGGGCTTTTGTCCTGCAGGTTGGCCTTGTAGAGATTGCCACCCCCCTTGCAGCCCACCTGGGCCGACTTAGGATTTCCGACTGCGGGCGACTGTTTGGGTTGTGATTTTTTCTTCTTTTTCTTTTCCACCTTGACCCAGTCCCCACAATTGGGTTGGGAGGGGATAGTTTCTTGTGCCTCCTCGGGTTCTCTCATTGTTTCGTCGTCAGTAGGTACAACCTTTTTGCTGCTGCTAGCTTGTTCAGCCCCCAAGTCAACCTCCTGCAATTTGTCTCTTTTCCCCATTAGTGATGGAACTGCTGCCTCAAATATTTTACTTCCCTCTGCTATCTTTTCTTTGCCAAAACAAGCTCCCTGCTCCACAAAGGGGGTTTCAGGTTTGTCTTCCCTATTATTTTGGCCGTTAGCGATTTTCCCGTCAGAGCCGAGGTGTCCTTTCTCCGGCGTGGCAGCAGTCTCCTTCTCCGGCTGCTTGCCTGCCGTGCATGCATTGCTACCATGGCCAAAACATTGGCAGGATGTACATATTAGGTGGAGCCCTTCGTATGAGACTTGTTGCCAATAGTTTCCGATCAATATGCTCGTCACCAGTGGCTGTGACAGATCAACGTCGACACACACGCGTGCGTATTTACCCCTGTTCAAGCTCTTGGTAGTATCGTCCACCCTAACCGGAGTGCCCAGGGCTTTTGCCAACCTTGTGACAATACATTCATCATACATTTCCACCCCTAACCCATGGAAACGGGCCCAGACGATGGTTCTTTTAGGTCTGTGGTCCGATACTGAGAACTGAGGCTTCCATGGAGTGATGGTAAGGTAGCTGTCCCAAACCATCCAAGGCCCTCCATTGAGGATCCTAGTCCTGTCATCACTTTGATTAAATTTAACCAGGAAGAAGCCTTTGTCAAGATCGAGCATTTCAAACCTTCCATTCACCTTCCAGATTCTTGTGAGCCGTTCTTTAAGAGCTATGTAACCGATCTTTCGCCCGAGGACCGACACTATGATAGCATCTCTCCATGGTTCGTTGAGTCGCTCCTGGATGTGGGGGGCTATGGTGATTCTTGGCCGGAGTCTGTCGCCTTCTAGGAAATCCAGCTTAACCATCTCATCGTCTATTTCATCATTCGCCAAGGGGGCCGAGTAAGCTGTTTTGCCATCAAGAACCATATCTCTAAAAGAGGGTTTTTTGATCACAACAGGCGTATGGTCATCAGGGAAGATAAACGGGGGTGCGGGGTTGAACGACGGGGGAGGAGTTAGCGGGGGCGGATCGCCGGAGGAATCGCCAGGGAGGAGAGCCATGCTCCCACTTAGGGGTGGGCGCCGGGTCGGGTTGTCGGGTTCGGGTACCCGAAAGTCGGGTACCCGACACTATCGGGTATCTAAAATAGATACCCGAACCCGACCCGCACAAAAGCGGGTACCCGATATTCGGGTACCCGACTTTATCGGGTCGGGTTTGTCGGGTACCCGATACCCGAAAAAATATTATTCTTAAAAAAATATATATTCAATTTATTTAGTTTAAATTTTTAAAAATACAATTATTAACCCAAGTTACACAATTCTTTAAAAAAACTATATTAATACTAATATTCAAGCATATATAGGTATGTTATAAAAAATTTTAATAAGAAAATTTTTAATTTAATTTAAAATGATAATAACTATCAATTTAAAATAATACTAACTATGGTGGTGATACTAGTAGTTTTATTTTAAATTTTTCTTGATTTAAAATAATAGTGACTATCAATTTTCTTATCTAAAAAACAAATTATTTAAAAATATAAAATCAGTTTTATTTATTATTATGTAACATAAATTAGTAATTTAATTAAATTTAGTACTCTATGGTGACAGTATTAATTAAAATAAAAAATATAACTCAACGTTTTATCTTCGATTCTTGAAATCCTCTGTTATATTCAAGATTAATAATATTATCCATCACTAATGCCAAAATAATTAATATCGTAAACTTTACAAATTTTTTAAGCTTATACTTAATTTTTTACCACATTGAATAAAAAATAAGTACAATTATCAAATACATATGAATATTGTAAAGCAAAACATATAAATAAATATTAGGAGAAAAATATTAAAATTTATTTATTTAATTATTTTGTCGGGTACCCGATACCCGATCGGGTATCCGGCTACAAACCCGACACCCGACCCGATAGATAATTATCGGGTCGGGTACCCGAAATATCGGGTTTTAAAAATTAAAACCCGACAAAACCCGAACCCGACATGTCGGGTTCGGGTCGGGTACCCGATACCCGACAAAAAATGCCCACCCCTACTCCCACTTTCTCACTCTGATTTGACTAGTTGTTTTGATGATGTACAATATATATTGAAAAAATTGGTAAAATATAGCTGGAAATGAAAACTTAGTTGATATAAGGGTAACGGCTAATAACTAAAGCCATAACGCAAAAAAAAAAAGCAGTGCTTCCAAACCAACTCTTTAGAACCTATTTCTATCTATCTATCTTCTACTACTATATAAGAGGGTAGTTCCATTACTCTCCATGGTGAATTGAAGTATTTACCGTTGGATCAAATTTTTATTTCAATCTTGACCGTGGATGAAAATGCAATTTTAATCTTGGCCTTTGATTTCCACCGCACCCTCCCAACATCCAATTTCTCCGCATTACACCGTTCTACTTTTCTTCGTTCCAGGTTCACTCATTCTTCGTTCCAGTTTCATTCAAAGAAATCCCCTCTTACGGATTTCCTTCCGGATTTCCTACAACGTGCGCCAGTTTCAATCTTGCGCGTTCAATTTCACCGTTCTTGGAGTGGGGCGAGGCTAGCCCTAACCGACCGACTGGGCGATCTCTTCCGGCGTTCCGTTTGTCCCCAAGGATGGGTGCTGCTTTCTGCTGTCCCCAAGAAATAACCCTAACCGACGCTTGCCCATGTGTGTGCCGCACCGGTAAACCACGCGGCTTCGTGGGCAGCAAAACGCGGCGCCCGCCCGGTGAGTCATGGCTTAAACACGCTTTAGTTTTGAAATTAATGGATGTGGACGAACAAGCACAATGCCGCGCCGTAGCTTAATCGCCAAGTATACCCGATCTCGGGGAGCCTCTGCCATGATTGTAGATACTATTCGAATTTATTTGGTTGATTAGTTACTCGATTGGCTTGTCGTCAGGCGATCGAAGACCTAGAACCCTGCCAAGTCATGTTCAAGAATTTCTGGTAATCTTTACTTTTCCAATTGTATTTTTGATGATGTTTTTTTTTTTTAGGTGTGTACATGAACTTGAATGTGAATTGGGAAGTTACTGATCAGATGGTTTTTCTTCCAATTGTATTCTCTGGAAATGCAAAATGTCGCATATCTCATGCCCACAACGTGTTTGCCATAATGTCTCTATGTATTTTTCAGAGTATTTGCTCCTTTGTGATATCTAATTCCTGCTTAAAGACTGCTTGTGCTTTGGATTTTAGACACGAACATGCTAATATATTGCAAATTCTTTTATGTTAGGCTATATAGTTGTTACAGATCAATTCATTTGGGTTAGTTCATGTTGCCTGCTGTGATTCCCAGTCTGTCGATGTTAGTGTTGTTGTATCAATTGTGCTTTTCTTTACTGTGGTTGGGGCGATTTGGTCCGCTGGCTTGTCTATTTCCCCTCACCCCTCTTCCCGTTGGTGTTCGCCGTCCGATACTCAGAGAGGATGCAGGAAACGGATCTCATCTCCGGTAATATGCCTCTTCTTTTGATTTTTCCTTTTCTTTCTTTATTTAAATCTTTTATAATATCATATTATAATGCGCGTAAATGTGAATACAAGACTAACAGAAACCAAATAAAAGCATTGGTGTGAGAACTAATGATGCCCTTCAAGATTACCTCAAACCCTATTTAAAAGAAGCAAGTGGGAATGATGGCCACGAGGCCCATCGTACATAACCACAAAAATCAAATCACTCTATCCTGTGGGTGAGGAATTGTTACTGATTACTAAGGTCATCGACACCACTTTTTCTTTGGATTATATTGTGCAAATTATATAGGTGATTTTTCTTTATATTGCACAAACCCCTCTATCTTTATTCTTAAGCTTATTTTCCTTTTCTTTCAGGTTTCCTACAGTTATTACAAAGGTGGTCTGCAAGCCAACATTATTTTAATTGTATGGTAGCATTTTGTATGGTTTTGATTCCTACTTATCCTTATTTTAAAAAAAAGAAAAAAAGAAAAAAGAAGAGCCATATCCTCTGAATATCATTATATATCCTCTGAATATTTTATATATCCTGATCCTTTCGATCCTAACCTTTTTCCACCTTTCTGTTTCATGATAGGCCTTTTCATCATTCTCACAGTTCCAGCATTGTATGAAAGATACGAAAGACAATGTCGTTACGTATGCGATGGCATGGTACAGGAAACTGAAGCATTTATATGTAAGACTAGATGGCAAGGCTCATAAATTGATATTGGAGAAGAAGCTGAGCTGATGATCACAAATCATTTTGAACTTGGTCATCATGACTTGTTTGTTGTCTGTTTTCTTGTTTTCACCAACAGTTCATTTGGAACTTCTCATGCTTTCCTTTTTCATGTTGTGAATCTTGTCGACTATGGAGTCCTTTTGATTTTGCTATTGTGTATGTCCCAATGGACTCTGATATTTTTGGTTATTTTGGGGGTTTTCAAGGAGAGAATGAAGAATCTCGATTTACATTTAAAAATGTGTTTTTGCAAGCACGATTTTTTATGTTTTGAATAGTCTTGTGGAGTAATTGTGAGGCCTTGACATTTTTATCTTCTACTTTGCTTTACTTTGAATTTGCAGACATTTCGCTGCATTTCTTCCCATCATTTTTTTTATTGGTGGAGTATTGTTTACATAGTCTTTATATTCTTACATCATTGTTTAGAATTTGGTTCATGGATAAACTATGCTCTTAATTACTGACCTTGTTGATACTAGATTTTGGAATGCAGGTTGAGCATAAGAACTATTTTCGCAATGGCAATTTCACCCTTCATTCCGAAAATCTCTTTCCGGCAGAAGATAGACATATTTCTTTTTTGGCATTTCTTCATTTGAATTTTTTTTTTTTTTTTAATTGTCAGTTCAGGTATGTTTCATTCATTCATTGGCTTCATTTTGAGGTTGGTGAACCATATAAAACGTTTTACTGCTACTAACTCCTATTTTAAGTCTAAAAGTGGCATGGTGAAATATGTCTGGGGTGTTCAACTTCTTTCACCTGTTGCTGTGTTCCACAGTTTTTGGGGACAACTGGGAGTTCAACTTCTTTTTATAACAGGGATGTTCTTTTATTTTTCATTCCATGTGTTTCTCATTTATTGTTGAAAAATCTAAGAAATGGTATGCAAGTTATTTGATTTTCTTATTTGTTATTTCATTTACTTTCTATGTGCAGCTCTTTCGGTGAGGATCCATTCTTTAAGTCTAATATAATGGCATGGTGCAATATGTTTCTGGTGGTGTTCAACTTCTTTCATCGGTCAGTGGAGGCATTCCACAGTTTTTGCGGACTCCTAGGAGTTCAACCAAGCATATTGTAGTCATTAGGACTCCCGAATGCAAAACTACAAATTACAGAACAAAAACCAAATAAAACCACTGCTGTGAGACCCGAAAAGGAAAATACTTCACAAGCTCCTAAAGCTAAAAGATGCCCAATGCACAAAAACTGATCAATATGGAGACTCTATTATGTTCCTCATAGCTCACTAACTCACTTTATCGGTTTTGTGGAGATTCAAAGGATGAGGAAAAGCAATGACTTTTGGGGACAGTGGAGTTTGCCACTATTTAGTGCATGCAACATCTTCTCTAATACATTTGTCTTGTTTCATTCTTTAATATTTTGATCATTCTCTTGGCATTTCTTACTTCAACTCCTTATAAATTCATACCTCAATTTTTATTCCAGGATGAAAATTGTAAGTTGATCTTGAATTGGGTATGCTTTTTATTATCGTCAACGGTCTTCTCAATCATTGAATACTCTTTCTACAACTTCCATTAACATTTTTCTTTATTGTAATTTACCCAGGTGGGTAGTTCTGTAAGGCTGCCATTGAAACAACAGAGAAAAGGTTCCAAGTTTTTCGGCTATACTCATAGTTGTCAGCAACATTTCTTCTCTTATTGAAAGTAGAATATTTGTTATCTTGACTATGACTTTCAGTGAATTCAACTTACATTTTGGCTGCCTTTTGAAATTATGTTATCAAGGAGACAATGTGGGTGGGGCCATCTGCATAAATTACTGTGCATTGAGTACAACTTACAGGTCTATTCAACTTAATGTAGTGTTATTGACTCTAGCTCCCAGGTAATCATAGTTTGTGTCTTGACTATGACTTTCAACCAATGCAACTTTCTTTCTGATTGCCCTCTGATAGGAGTGGGGGACCAACCTACTAGCTTTATAATATCAGAGGCACTATAGTCTGTACTATGTGAATGACATGTGAAAGGTAATTGTTCAAGTATTGAGCCTCCCTTCAATCTGTGGAAATTTTGATCAACCAAGCATATGGTAGTCATTAGGACTCCCCTTTTTGAATTTGATGCCTTTGTTTTGCCACTTTCAAGTTTTGTACCATTTCATCACACAAACCTACTATTAAGTTCCTTAAATGTGATATGGTGGTCGAGGAAGGAAACATGAAAGGACTAACATGTGGTTTTTAGGTGCTTTTTGTTGGAGATCAAGGCTTTGGTATGCTGTTCACTCTCTTGAAGGACAATTAATTTGTTGTACCCTGTTTCCTGATAAGTTATCTACTTGTTCTTTAAGACAGGGTGGAAAGGATATTTCGCGAGATCAACAGCAGCATACACGAAGGCTCAATTATTATAACTTTATCTCTTAAGAAGCTTCCAGTGGTGCTTTCTAGATGTACTGCTTTGACAGGGCTACTGGTATTTTCTTATCTAACAGATTATTTTTAGTTTATTTCTAGAATTGTATGGGGCTAATTTTTTTAATTGGAAAGATGTTCTGCTTGAGGATCCTAATTTAGGAAAACTTGTATCATAAGTGTCATCAAGAATCTAACTAACAGAATAGTTATATTACTTCTAATTTAATTCAGACTGGCCCCCACAATTGTGCTACTGCAAACAACATGCTGAAGGTTTTGATATTAGTTTGAAATTAACATCGTTTAAAATGCCTATTGATGTGTTTAACTTTTAATTTTACTGGTCGATAGATTTACTTTACAGTATTCTTGAGTCATATATTCTCTACTAACTACCGACTGCTAAACATAATAAATATTCGGCAGGTTAGTTCTAATCACTTTTTTGTCTTGTTTCAGCCATTAGGCTAATTACACCTCTTCATTTTCATTAGATCCGGGACCCTACGCCAGATCTGGCAAAAGGTGCTGCTAAAGCTATGTATGACTTATATGATGTTGTTACTCATGAGCTGCTATCGCCTGATTTGAGGTGCACTAAGAAGAAATTTCTCAGATGGAGTGCCTTACTGCAGCTGCAATGGAAAGTAATGAGTGACAATCCACAAGAGAACCAAGAAGTGAACTCGAAAAAGGTTTGCCCTTCTTGAAAAGGATCTTCTGGTTTTGTTAATCTTTGCCATTTTCAGGGGAATTTACAAAACAGGTTGTTACTTATTGTCTGAGGAAGTAATGCAAATATAAAATAATGCATCTTCCTATTAGCAAGCTTTTAGGTAGATATTAATTAACCATTCTTACCAATTTGAGTGACATTGAGAGAACTAGCCTTCTTTACATGTAACCAGAATATTTTGTTTGA
The DNA here is from genome assembly GCA_030278955.1 of Hygrophila difformis. Taxonomy (NCBI): domain Eukaryota; kingdom Viridiplantae; phylum Streptophyta; class Magnoliopsida; order Lamiales; family Acanthaceae; genus Hygrophila; species Hygrophila difformis. The sequence continues at coordinate 24,494,515 of JAOANR010000004.1, read as the reverse complement.
CCCTTGCTGACATTGCTTTGACATTTTCCATGAACTAGAATTTTGAACCATGAGTTGGAAAACAATATTTACAGGCTTATACTATTTCTTCCACCAAGACGAGAAACAAAGCCAGAAGCAAAATAACTCCTCATGCACATAACAAAAAAGAGGATAAAGAACAGGTGACTTCTGGAGGAAAACCACATTTTCCTTTTTATTTTGCCAAGGATATCACATAATAATAATTTGCATTTCAATTATACTGCTTGGATTCTCCGTACCTGAAAGCAACTCAAACTCCAATTTCCAGTTTGTTGAAAAATGTTGAGAATGTGAACACTGGAAATGTGATGAGTCTGCCTAAGCAGAGCAGGAAGGTATGCATTTTTTTCAAGTTCGCTGTAAATTTGTACCTGTTGTGTGGGTGGTTGATTACTGTCCTGAAAAATTTCCAGTCAGTTTAGTTTGAATCACTTACCAAAGATTTGATACTAATATATTCCTACCTCTCAACACTTCGTGGTTTGCAGGTAACTCACCATGAATATGAAATTGAAACGTCAAATGGTAGGACAATCACAAAGCGAAAGAAGACTAGAAGTACTGTCATGTTTGAGGTCAGTAATTACTATCCATTTAGTTCTAGGGTAAAATAATTCGAATTCTATTTGAGTTGAGCATGCAAATGAACCTAATCTTCACTTTGTTATTACCATGTGGGGCAGGATCCTAGGAAGCAGAGGAAGAGATACTCCAAGAAATAGAACTCCCAAACATGAAATCCAGGCAAGTATATCAGCAATTACATATATTTCAACTTATAATCGGGGAATATCCTTTGGTCCGAAAGAAGGATTACTGCTTTACTGTTGCCTTACCACTATCTTAACAACGGTTTTGCATTGCACATTCCAAACACAATACTATTGCACGATTCCTAACCAAATGAATTGTGATATCCCAAAGAGTTATGATATTTCTATTTTGTTTGCTTTTGCTGAGCCTTTGGGGCTTTATTCTGATCCAGGGAGTCAAAGATGGTGTTCCTCCCAGTCAACCCAACATTGGCGATTTGTTCACTGAAGGATCTTTGAACCCATATGTCGATGATCCCTATGCATTTGATTCGAGGTATTTTCATTCCATTGTGGTGTGTTCTTGAAATGAACCATTTAATTAAAGGATATATGTTTCTAAAGTGCATTAATCAACATCGACGCACGACTTAATGCAGGCATTGGAAGTCAGTTTCTACTATAAAACAGCTACTTCAAGGCAATAATACAATCCTACGTGTACCTTCCTCTCACCTTCCATCTCTCAGGTAATATCCAACAACTCACTCTTTTAGCTTTTCAGACACTACTACACGTCTAATCTGTTCTGCAAATGGTTTTTGGATTCTCATTTACTGAAACTTTTCATACTTTACACGATTGTGTCTCACTGTTATTGCATTACACAGAGGCTGCCTTACGTGCTTTTTTTTTTTAGCCCTCTGCTGACCTTATAACTGCTATTTTTATCCTTTCTTCTCCAGGTAAGGTGCCAACTCGTGTTGCTCATCCTCCTAAGAGTACTTCAGAGAAGAGCAAATGGACGTAGATGAGGGTATTTGTTGTCTGCTGATTGGAATACCAGCATACAATACAATATATTATCCATAATTTGATATGATTAAATTTGTCTCGCTATGATGGTGTCAGGTTGTGATCTAACCTTGGTATGATTTATGCTCTATGTGTTGGGGAGATATCTGGGAAGTGAATAAACTGTGAGAAAGATGATCTGGTTTCCAAACCGAGAATTCAGTGGGGGATAAATGGGTGATGGTTATGGGTGTGTAAAGTGGGAAGGTATGATGATGGTTTTACTTTTCATTTATCACTCTAAATAGCACATAATATAATAGTTCTAGCCTCTTGGGGAAATAGCTTATGTAAGTTTGGTCCTGTCAATTTGTGGCAAATATTTATTCTTTGTTACTAAGTGAGCAGATATGGCCTAATGATTTATAATGGAAATAGCTTCAGTAATTCCCATTAACATTATATTAATGTATCGTTACAGATATGGAAACCAGATTTTTGAAGATGAGCTTAGTTCTCTTTATGGTGATTCCCGTGCCAATGGGTTTGCTTATGAGGTATAAATTTTCAAAATATTTACTCGGAATAGTTTTGTTTAGAATGTACTATGAGTTTTAAATCACAATCTTATTACGATAACATCCTTATTGACACATATCTTCATATTTTGTGGTTGAAAGAACTACCCATAATTGACTTGGCAACATATCTTCTGATTTTACAGGTTAAAATGAGAATTCTAACGGGTACATATGCTATTTCTGTTGGTTACTATGATGCATATTACAAGCGTGCGCAGCAGGTATGTCTATTGTTGCTCTAATTTTGTAGCTTCTGTTATTAAGAGATTAAGATATCTCCAATTGTGATATGCCATAGAAGGAATTTGGTGACTTTCTTTGGTATATTTTATTCCGAAGGTTATGATTTGATCTTTAATTTAAAAAAATATGCACTTATCATGTGATGAAAATTGATTTTTTCTACTGGCATTCAGGTTAGATTAGAACTATCATTCGCAATAGTTTCAAGGAAGCTTTGGACAAAAATGATATCTTGATATCCCCTGCTGCCCCCTCTGTTGCTTACAAGATTGGTATAGTATCTACAACTTTGTGTGTTCTCTGCAATCTCAAATTGGCTTTTATATATGCATCATTGTTGTTAAATGACATTCATCACCTTTTGGAGTAAGCTTCTTGGTGAAGTGGTGATTTAACATGGTATGAGAGCAGGAGAGGTCTCATGCTTGTGTCAGAATATGGATTTCAGCAGCCCTGGCTTTGCTAAATAAGCACCAACTCGTGCTGTCCATAGAAGAGGGCTTGTGACAGAATATGGACTTCAGAAACATCAAGATTAAACTTTATTTATTCTTTATTTCTGCAAAGACTTATTGTATTTTAGTTTTGTCGTTAAAATGTTTCGCCTGGATTTATTTGTGCTCGCTTTATATGGCTTTGCTTCTTCATTAACTATTCAGGCATTTGCCCAAGGAATTCGAAAGCAGCGACATGGATTCTCCCCCTTTGCCGGTGGACGACGCAACCCATGATGAACGGGACAAGGAGATACTGCACAGGACGAAAGTGATGCAATTCTTTGGCCGAATGGCGCTGATAATTATGCAAAATGATAATGGACCCTCAGACCCTGCCCTCTCCTCGCTATTTGTAATTTCCCCTCTCTTTCTATTTAGGGCTTTCTGCATCTGTCGATTGGTGTGCGTATGTTCCGTATCTTATTGCAACGTTTGTGTTTGCCTGGATTTTAGGATTTTTAATCGGATCAATTTCTGGAAGGATGAATAAATGCAATGAATCACATGCTCTTTTTTGTTCCTGTGGTGTTTGCTCCTTGCGTATAGCTTGAGCAGAATGTTGCAGTGAGGTGGCAAAGACAAAAGTGGAGCTGGATTTTGTCTTTTTTTCCGTTGGTTGGATGATTCTTTTTTGTAATTCTAGAACAAATGATTAATTCGGCATTTATTTAGGAAACTTTGAAGTTGTGATTTTCATTTTCTTCTGATGATATTGTCGATTACTTCATTTGTTGTATAGTTTGAAATATGGGATTAAGATGTAAGGTTCAGCTAGACGATCCTATCTTGTGGAATTGTGTGGATGCCGTCAAATTTAATTTTTTTAAAAGCTTATTGACACTGCAAAGCGTGTGTGCAATGATTATATCACTGCGAACTTTCCTTTGGTCAGTTTTTGGTTTTTATGCTCCGTCTGACTAACTCAATGTAGCATCTTATGGTAGGTAATGTTCTTTCTCTTAAGAACAGCTTGAATTTGAGTCCGGATGTTCCTGAAGTCTCACAGGAAAATTTGCTGTCACTTGTAGCTGAGCGGTTGATTGATTCAAACGCTAATATTGATGTAATTACTTCTTTTATGTTCTCTTTTTTCTTGAGCATTGAATGTACATGCCTTTTTATATTGGGAGAAATTTTTTATTAACGAATTTTATGTCCAATCTAGATGTCTGAAGCTTACTTCATTTTCTGATCTTGAACAAATTCACCTTGTTAATTGGTTGATAGAACAAGGATGCCTGGCTATGTTGAAAATCAGCAGCAGAATATTGCAGCTGCTATCGATTTACTCCCTACACTCATTACTCGCATTGATGTGAATATCAAATTTACAAGGTTCTTCTTCTTCTTCTTCTTTTTTACTCTTGAAATTCTGATGTCAAATATTAGAATTTATTAATATTGGATATATTGGTGATATTGAACAATGCCTTACTGAAAACCTTTTTCTCACTGGTTGTGATCAATACAAATATTTTTGCTAATGCATTGCTATTTGAATGAGCAGAGAAATCTGCTTCCTTATGTAATTTTGACAGATGTATCTGATTTTTCAGATTTGATGATTTTGATTCACTCGATAATGTGCAATATTAGATTTATGATTTTGATTCACTCGATAATGTGCAATATTTGATTTATTGGACATTCCGCTCTATCATGGTTGGATTGTTGATCCACATGTATGCAATTGTTCGCCTCACTGCTGAAAATTAGTGCATAGCTTTTGTACTTTGCATTGTTTTCATGGTCTTAGGGATTATAATCATTCCATTCCAACATCATGGGAATCACTAGCAAGTTGAACATTTATCTGGGGACAATCCTTATTTAAGGGTTTTCATGGTGGTAATGTGTCATATGAAGTAGGTGGAATAGCAAGGATGGCTCAAAAAAGCACAAAATTTTTAACAGATTGAATCTCTTTGTTAAAACAGTATTGCTACCTCTCGTAGACTATCTCTGTCATCAACTTTAGAGACTCTTAAGTTTTTAAGAAGTTAATATAGAAGAAATATGATTGGATAATTCTATGTGTCACACTACAAATACACGGGAATACAGGTATGAGTTTCCAACCTTCTATTCTGAATGTTATATAGCCTGGTATCATTATGACATTAGTACTCATTTGTCTCCATGTTTATCTGTTCCTTGCTTAATTTGATTTGTGTTGAATAGATCATATCTTATGTGAGGCGTTGTCTATTCAACCATTTTTGGCTGTATTCATTTTGCAATGACACCATTTGGCAAATATAGGACAATTCAAGAAATGTAAAAATTGGCTTTGTTACCACATCCACACATATAACAAAACACAGGTATGCTATTTTGATATTAAAAGAGGGGTGTTTAAGTTTTTATAGACATTTGGACAAGGATTGATTTTTTGTGGTTTGATGGTCTGTCAATGAACAGGTTGCTATGGCTACTGGGATTTCCATGGGTGGAGGCGCATCGTTTGTTGTCCCAATGAAGTTCTCCATAGTCACAGAAAACATTGTCAGTTCATACATGTTTATGCACACACACTTTTGTGCAATGTTGATATGATCTGAGATTTTGATCTGCTTATGGTTTGAAATTGAATCATTGATAATTAGGTATTTGCAACACTAGAGACGAGCATTGGTTTCCACACTAATTCTGGTTTTTCTTACATGTAGGCTGTTGTTTATCAACTAGGCCAATGACTTTTGTATGCATATCAGCCTATGTTGTCTTTTGTTTCTTCTCAAAAGTTCCTTGCAAAATCGTTTGACGTGATCCAGGATGTTCATTGGGCAATTTCTCTGGGAAATGCTTTTGCCGAACAATATGAACTCTATTCCTCTGATGATGAGCATTCTGCACTTCTTAACAGGTTCTTTGCATTTTGCCCTTTTTTCCTATTTCTTCTCCCCTCTCTCTGGCCTCTCATGCATGCTATGTAATACATGCTCTTTTGTCCCTTCACCTTGTTAATTAAGAAATGTTTTGATGGCATTGATGGAAATTAGATCTTGTTACTTGAAAAAAGTGTTTTTGACTTTTGATGGCATCGGTCGGAATTTGTTGACTATTTTCTACCGGTGTCTTGGCATTTTGTTGCAGAAAGTACATGACAGAACATACGTCCGGGAAAAGATTGACTTGATGTACTTACAAGCGAACATTGCTTTGCCAGTTAATAGGCCTGGTTTGGCAAAAGCCATGGGAATCTATAAACAAATTTATTCACAAGTAGTTAGTCTTGAGGGAAGTTTCAAGTTTTGAGGCATGCTGTAATAGTAAAGTCATTTGATGGAGTAACGTTGATCGTATCTCCATGGCATGGGTGCGAAGACTCCTTTGCAGAGCCCATGGCATTATTGTGAGAAGCTGTCGAATAGTTTGTTTGTATTATGGTCGTACGCAACAAAAAAATATGGAATTAACTATCTTGACCTATCAAATTGATTGTTTATCTTTAACTCACTTTTATTCACTTACACTTGTTTCTTCTTTTGCTATGGGCAGCTGTACGTGCAAATATGCTGTGCGTAGAACAGCGCATTTTTCTAGTCTTTATACTAAAACTGTATTAGCTAACACCTTTATTAATTGTTTTATCCAATCAAATAGATGAAAGCTACAAAATAGCTAAAAATTGGCCTATCAGCTATTTATCAAACTGTTATCGCCGGAAATATATTTCCTTGATAACAATAAAAGTTTGGTCCATTACGGTCGGTGGATGTTCCGATGGCATGGCCATAACTATTGTATATATAATATGGATTGTATCCATATGTGGGTTGGTGGTAACCATTGTAATTGGGATACATGAAGAAGAGTAAATTAAACTACGACTAAAACTGAGAAGAAAAATAAAATACGAATTGTTTGATTGATCTGTTGATGATCTTTTTTATTCCAATACACTGCCTATTTATAGGACTAATAAAGGCAGTTATCTTCTAATACAAAACTTCCACGGAAACCACACATTCAAATATACTAATCAGCCCACTACTTACTCAATGTAAAACCAACCCACTACTAATTCAAATACAATAACCGGCCACTACAATAACAACCCTAAAACTTATCTAAAATATGGAATTAAAGTAACAAGGGAAGTACGCAAGGAAAGTACGTAGGGCGGAGGAAGCAAAAACTAAACAATACTTCCTCCATTCTCATATAATTGTTCCATTTGTATAGTAGTTACTATTCATTGAGTAACTTTGATCAATTTTTTTGGCATAGTTATATAAGATAAAACATAGTCAAGTGAGATCTTGTTAGATTCGTCTAATTACGTACTTTTATAATATTATTTTTTTATAATTTATACTTATATATACTTTGAGTTATTGACATCTAAAAATGTGTCTTGGACTGCGTGAAATGCATGATGAGAGCAATTATATGAGAACAGAGGAAGTATAATTTTTTTCAATACACAAATTTGAAATATATTTGATGTGAGATAGATGAGGGGTTTATTGTAAGCCAAGAAAATCAACAATTAAGCCAAAAATCCCCAAAATTTAAGAACTAACAAACGGAAACACCATCACTACCGCCACTGAACATTGCCTCAGTATTACTAACTCAAACACGATCTCTCGTGCGGGCGATGCCCCGCAGTTTTCGTCCTATTTTTGTGGTCATTTGAATGAGAAGAATGGCTAAACATGAGATTATTTGAGAGCAAATGAGGGAACAACGTGAGCTCATCTGACCACAATGTCACTGTTTATAACTTAATCCAAAGACTAACAACATTAGGAGTTAACACGCCTAAGAATGTTATTACCTTATATAGCTCTATATGCTATGTATACCAATGACAAAAAAGAGAAATACTGTTTGGGATGCAATGAATGTGATTACCTTGTACTCAACTAAGAGCAGGGCTGTTTTGCAGATTACCAGTCATTAAATCATTTAAATTAAAGAAATAGTAAGCAAGGCTAGGGCAGGTCGTTTGGGGAACATAAAATTCTAAAATCATAACGATCCAAAAAGAAGCAAGTAGAGAACCACTGAATGCTATGAGTCAGCTTGGTGATTAGTAAGGCTAAGAAATAAGCAACTAAAAACATTGATAAATAATCTATAACAGTAAACTTAAAATCTAGAACAAAATATTATAGCACTTCATGTCAAGTACAAACCTTTGGAACAGTGTAAACTTGATGGATCCTTGCATCGAAGAAGAATAGGAGGCGTTCGGATTTCCTTCATGTTTTCTGCTACTACTCCTTTAGACTAAATAATATAGAACAAAGCAAGCAGATGAACAGTATGTGAGAGCGAGAAAAGAACATGTGATCTATTCACCTTCCTTTTTGCCATACGCAATGAAGTTCACACTTATATCATCAGAAAGGTACCACTGTCCAGCCATCTCTTGAACCTATAAAGTAAAATACAGTGGGAGATTTTATATCTCACGTGATGGTAAAGGAGAGTTTATCTCAAGATGTAGCAAGGATTTGGTTGACTCACAGAAATGGATGCGCGCTGAAGAATTAGGATTAGTTCCTCAGGTGTGAGAAAGCTCGAACATTCGTGTGTTCCTTTAGGGAGCTGAAAGTTATTAAAGTTTCAAGACAATGATAGACTGAGAAATTTTAATGAGACAGGACATACATAGATTTTGCTGGATATTATTTGGCACGAATAGCAATTAAGCATAAATCTCCATATCCCTTGAAGGACTGAGGGAGAAATGATCAATCAGGGGATGAAAGAAAAATACTATTAACAACATTAACTACCACTAAGATAACCCACTAATAGGCTCACAATGTAGTGCTAAAATGTGACTGGTAACACAATGACGACAAACAAACACATTTGATATAAATTTACATTTTGCCTACCACACAAACTCAACTAATATGTTGCCTGAAGAATATAAATTAGACTACATACAACAAAAAAAAAATATCCGCCATACAAAACTGAAAACTGAAAATGCAGTACAGAGGCAGGTCCATGGGAATGTAACTGAAATATATCCTTGAGACACAATATTGGCAGTGCCCCACTCTCATTCAGAGAGAATGAAAATGCTAAACATCATGTGCCAATAATTACTTGCGATAAATATCAGTACATGGTGATGGTAGTGATACCATTCAAAATGATGGTATCATCAATTTTTATGTATGATTATATATTAGGCTTTTGAATAGCATCGCAACTGAAATTCTTTTACACTGGTTCCTTTTCAATATGTGGTCATGGGTCATGGCAAAAGTGTTAGATCCTTCTCTGTATGTGCTCATGGCAAAATTCTTATAACAATATGTCTTATAACAATGTACATGTATAACTATGCCCTTTTAAGTTAAGAGGAAGAACGATCATTTAAGAAAAGCGTTAATAGGGTACCTTCCTAGTTGAAATCTGACTGTTGGATCCATCATTGAACATTAGTTTTTCCAAAGAGATGTAAAAGGGCTTTTTTGCTTTCATAATTCATGGGGGAAGTTGTTTATTTGTCCTTCCTCGGTAACATCTTTGCCATTCACCTTGTAATTGATCCGGACTCGCATTATTAGGGGTTTCTACACAAAAATACCAGAGTTAAATACATGGACAAATTAACAATTGCGGGCGCTATACAAAAAACGAAAATACTACAAAAATTATACTCAAAGCTGCTTAATATAATGCCACAGACTCGTGGGGAAAATATTTATGGTAATAGTTGTGTGCACACAGACAAGATCCTAAGCTGTGTGCATCACATGGTCGCTGATCCTAAACGAGAGCTGTACAACATAAGAGGGGAGGAATATTGAATGATTCTTTTCCAAATCAAAACATAAAAAGATGTGTATACCTTGCCATGTTGGCTGTTTGAGACTTTTAACTTCTGTGTGATGTATTCATCAGTATTTGCAGGAAGGATATTACTGCTGGCTGGGTTCAAATGCAGCTGAATATACTGTAATCCATAACAAGTAAATAAAACAATATGATGGCACACATACAAAACACAAATCATATCAGTTGCAGTATATCAAGTAACAATTTCTAGTTACGTGGAGTCAGATATGAATGCAAGAAGTCTTTGCAGCATTAAAAAGATACTTCTATAAGCCAAGCAGTGAAAGTCACCAAAAACAGAACAGTAATAAGTAACTGAATAACAGAGACTGGAAGTAATAGCATTGAGTCTCTTCAAGGTTGTTCTCATCCTTACTTCACCAGTGAGAGATAGAATCATATGAGAACTTTATAGAATATACAGAACAACATTGGTGAATGAAAAGTACCATCTTTTAAGCAAGGGAATGGAATGTGCAGAGTTGCATACAAATTTTAGTTATGGAGATGATATATGGGAGTAATATCTCATCCCTTATTCAACATCCCAGCAGAAAGAATAGAAATCATAAAATAAGTACCTTGGGGACGGCTGCCTGAAATAGGAAATTTCTGTAGATATTTAAGGACTTGTTAGTAAAACGAGCTTCGATTAGTGTAGCTTGGGGACTGACAGGCTCTTCTGAGAAATCAAATGTTATTTTCATGGAGCTTCTTTCAAATGCAACAATGACCAAACAAGCAGGACTCTTTGTTTCTGCAACTCAAAGTAACTGTGTCAAATCACACATTACTTTCCTCAGCTCAAGACCAATAATTATGATCTTTCATTGGTACTTTACAGATAACATAGCAAGGTGAACCCAAGAACGTGCATAGATAAATGAAACGCACCAGGGATTGATTGGCTAGTTCCAAAACCGTTTAACAAATCAATCACAGAAGCATTCCCAATAGGGTATGAACCATGCGATAAATGTGAGAGGAGGTCATTTTGCCCAACTGATCTGTTGCGCTACTTTTATCTTGACTTGATAACAACTCATCCAGCGGGGATGAGCTACTTTGAGTCGGAGGAGTTCCAATGGGAAAAAGTTTGAGGAATGCACTATTACCACTCTTTAGGGCCTCAGTGGTTCCTGAAATCCCAAATTTGTGAATAAGCAAAAATATTTGCGTGCAGATATCTAACAGAGCTCAAATGCCAAGAGGTTTGTATTGCACACAGTCATAGGACATCTCAGTAACAATAGCTCCAAAATTGTATTTGATTAAGCTCGGGAAGGGAAAGCAATTACACACCCTAATCACATAAAATGTGAGTGAGATCGTGTTGAGTTCAAAATCCATAAAAAATGCAACTCTGTATCAGAAATTTGAGGCAATTTAAAAGAGAATATGAAAGTAGCCATCAATGCATAAATATTAAATATGCTTTGGCATGCTATAAATAAACCTTGTGAAGAATCTGTTGCCACATCAAGCTCAAGAAGATCTTTAAGGAAAAAATTTCCATCAGAGGAGCCACCACCAGCAGGAGCGGGGTCATCAGAACCAAGATCAATTAAATCAATGAGAGGAGCTAGGGTGGATTTGGTAACTGGGATTTTTGGTAATGCTCCCTGTGAAGTTGAAACAACACTTGGCATGGAACCGGTCCTCCCACTTGATGTTGCCTCATCATGTACTGGCATTCTTTCAACCAAAGAGGACCTAAGAAATACAGCAAGCAAACTCAAACCATGTATCAAGAGCCAAAACAATAGAATGAACTCATTTACCAAATAATGAACCTGGATTAATATCGGATGTTTCGATGCTTCTCAATAACAGCATTGAATTCGATGGCTCTCAGTTGAAGCTCAAGGGAAAAGTTTCCTTTGTAGTGACAGATTATATCATTCTCGGGCATGCCTAAACGACTGAACATCTCTCTTTGGAACTCAACTAATTCCCTCTACACGCGCACGCTCACTTTCAGTGGGCTCAAGTAAAATGGAAATCGATACATTACACAAAGAAACAGAAGAATCATTATCCATATTTTGGAACCCAAAACTCTGGCTCAAAATTTTCCTTTTCACGCTATACTCAACTCAACAGGCTATATGTAACAACACTTTAATAACAAATAATTTAACGAGAACCACAAACTGGTAGATCTCCTTTATTTCCCAATAAACACTACTAAAAATGACGCGCATATGACTTTATAGTAGATTCTAAACTTATACAAGTAATAACATGTCTCGAAATTAAATAATGAATCTCTGAACTCCAGTTTTATGTATTACCAAGCCCTGGTTAAAAAAGTATGTTCACGGAAAACATCAGCAGCTCACCATTGAGCGTTGCGCAGAGAAAATTGAATTCATAATTGCAACATATCTGCACAAGGAAAATCATTAAATGTAAAACATAATTGGGTGCAATGTGAAGGTAGATTAGAATACATACTGTCCAGGCCCGTCTGAAGATCCATGCAAGCACAAAATCTGCCATTGTGAGATACCTTATCAGGCATAACAGGATATATACTTAAGAATTCAAGAAACACATGTATTATGTAGTACTAATGTTTCTCTTACCCCTGACATTGAATGCATTACTGATGCAACTGCAAACATGAACTAAAGTATATCATCACAGAATTAAACTCAGCCGAGGCTGTGGGTGGAGGGGCCCGGAACGAAACACTCTTTGAATATCTATTCAACAGAATCACATAACACGAAAAATTTTGCTTCGGAATACATATATGATATGACAGCAACAGTAGAATGAATATCTAAAATTGATTGGTTTGAGGGGAGGATACAGCAGAGGGCCATTGACAAGGAGCCGGATAGCAGCGAGAACCCAGTCCCATTGACTGGTCCTCCCGACCCAGGGACTTATCTTTTTCAACAAACTCCTCCAATTTCTGTGTCAAATGCTCGGCCCGTTGATCTTGCACCTGTGATGTTGAGGAATCAAATATGTGGTCACATGAATTGTGACCCATTGCAATTACAACCACTTGGTTTAGTTGGTTCAACAAAAGTATTGAATTAAAAAATGCCAGCACCTGCAGTTTGAAAAATAAGAACAACTCATTTATCGGTTCAATACGATTCCAAATTAATGAATTCAAGATCAAACAAAGGACTTTACATGGGACAGGAACTTAGAGAACGGAAGAGAGGACTTGATAGAGTTCCAAAAGAATGGTTGGTGTCGATTAACACCATTAACAGACTCACATCATCTGGAAAACACAAACAATAAAAAATACAATACTTTCATGCAAGACGATATGTACAATACTATAATAACTATATCAAATTCAAGCAAAAATTCAGTGGAAAACCTGTGCGAACTTTAACTGAGACTGGAGTCATTGTCCTTTGCTACGTCAAATTCAAACGGGAAAGAGCAAAACAAGCGGAAATTAATACAAATCAGCCACAAGGAAAAAACCTCGGCTCTGCCTTCGTCTGTGGCTCGGCCCTCCTGCGCAACTCGCTAGAGCTATCAATCTTAGAACTTGTCGCCCCCTTCGTATCCCTCTCTCGATCGATCTCTCTGTCCGTGTGAAGCTTATTGGCGGTGGTAGAGGCGGTGGCTGCGGCCGGCGTGTTGGGGGGTTTGGCTAACGGGGTTTTGGATTGGAGAAGTTTAACAATCAAATTGTTTTGGCCGTCGCGAGGTGTCTGGCGGTGCTGATGCCAGACCATCGGGAGCGACGCGAACATCGGCTGTACGTGCGAGGCAAGCGAGAAATTTCAATTAGGGCTTGTACCCTCACGGAATTGCGAAACGGAAGGAGCGCGAAGGGGCGACCCACAGAAAGAAGAGCGAGCAGGAGGCCGGATATTGCTGCGATAAATAGGAGGCCGGATGATCACGATCAGCAATTGAATTTGAGGAGGCAGCAGCGGCGCCGGAAGGAAATCTGTAGGAGGGGGATTTCTAATTTGGGAGAGACGAATTACACTGGAGAAGGACAGACGGGTGAAGAGAACTGAATCTGCAATTGAATTTGATCAACGGGTGAGATTTCCAATTGAATTTGCATTCGGACGGCTCAAAACAAAATTCGGCCTGTGGGAAATCATTATCATGAGGCCTGCGGGATTTGCAATCCAACGGTCACAATTGAAGTTGAAATCTGATCCAATGGTCAATAATCAAATTCAGGTTTGCAAGATTTGAAAGATGGCTCTTATAATATAGAGATATATATATATATATATATATATTATTCCCTTCTTAAGATATCCTAAATGAGATACAATATCCTAACCATATCCACCTTGATATTGAGTATCCATATTTTTTTTTTCTCAATAGATAACAACGGGGCTCAAAATCAATATATTTGTCATCATTTTCCCCTAGCAACAATGAACGATCACCATTGTTTTGTGAGTTGGCGGAATTCACATCAATTGATGATGATTGATCATCATCATCCTCTTCCAACAAGGCCATTTCGCCCTGCCATGGAGCAATTGAGAATTATTCAAAACCTATATCCGGTTCCTGTCCACCATTTTTTGTGAATTGGCGGAATTCACATCAATCAATGATGATTGATCATCATCATCCTCTTCCGACCAGGACATTTCGCCCTCCCATGGAGCAATTGTGAATTTTTCAAAATCTGGTTCCTGTCCATAAGTTTTGTGAAGCCCCCCGGGCAAAAGAAGTGCTTGCACTTCTACTACTCCCCCATGCAAATCGTTGGGAGTTCCCTCGGGCGAAGGGAGTGCCAATAAATTTGGCGTTTGCTCCACTGGATGGTTTTCCTGCGTATCCGAGTAGTGCTCCGTGCCAAATGAAAAGGTTTGAACAAGGGCACTAGCGATACTTTGCATTAATTCATCACGGAGCTTTTATATTTTCTGGTCAATTTCAATGACCAATTGTTTGACGTGTTCTTCTTCGTCATCTCTTTCCAAACGGAACTCCGACTTGCCCTTTAACAGAAATTCTCGTGGGTTTATCTTTCGACTCCCACTGTGGTCGTCATTTATTATTGCCGGAAATATATTTCCTTGATAACAACAATAGTTTGGTCCATTACGGGTGGTGGGTGTTCCGATGGCTTGGCCATAACTATTGTATATATAATATGGATTGTATCCATATGTGGGTTGCTGGTAGCCATTGTAAATGGGATACATGAAGAAGAGTAAATTAAACTACGACTAAAAACTGAGAAGAAAAATAAAATACAAATTGTTTGATTGATCTGTTGATGATCTTTTTTATTCCAATACACTGCCTATTTATAGGACTAATAAAGGCAGTTATCTTCTAATACAAAACTTCCACAGAAACCACTCATTTAAATATACTAATCAGCCCACTACTTACTCAATGTAAAACCAACCCACTACTAATTCAAATACAATAACCTGCCACTACAATAACAATCCTAAAACTTATCTAAAATATGGAATTATTTTTGTGTGATAACACAAACATAGCAACAAACGAATGAAACCTAAATATACGAATGTATATAATGGTTGTGGATTATATGCTGGTTCTATATATGCAGTTGTGTAAATTTGTTACTCTCTTCGTCTTATGAATGTTGACTCGTATTTCTTTTTTGGGTGCCTCACGAAATTTAACCACTTTTCCTTTTTAGATAAATTAAATTAATATAAGTATAATTATAATTTTAATTTTTCTCAAATCCCATTAAAAGTTGTTACTTTTTCTGCACAACGTTCAATGCATTTTTATATTCTGCATAGTCCAATACATTAGTTTAGTTCTTAATATTTTAAAATGTGTACAAATAAAAGTTCTAGAAAATAAATATTCTAAAACTATGCCACTAAATGATTCTACAAAAAACCACAATTGATTATTTTTCTCTTATTACATTATTACCATAATATTAAGTCAAACTTAATTAATAAACAGTGTCAAAATTAATTAGAATCTTAAATACAAATATCCACACCACTTTAACTACTAAACCACAATATCTAAATTATCGTGTTAAAGAAACGAGCCAATCTTCACGGGACGGAGGGAGTACTTGTCTGTGTTAAGTTCACACTCAAAAGTGGTGAATAAATATTAGCTACATTAACTAACAAATGTTGCAAATCTGAATTCAGCACATTTTAGTGGAAATTCATCATATACTAAAATAAGTGATTTTGCATCGTAACTCAACCTGTATATATAATAGTTATCTTAGTATATAGTAGTTATAATACATCCTCATTCCTCACACACCCACTTAGAGTTAGTTATGAAGGCATGGTTGCGAATTAGAGCATAATTAAAGCTGGAGCTCTTGAGAAAGTAGGAATCATAGCTATTAATTTCGTATAAGTATAGCTGTTATAAACTTTATAAATAAATGACATAAAAATATAATATGCATTTCACATATAATTTATTTAATCGGACGGCTTTATTCAGTTAAAAATATAATTGTACCATTTGTGTTTTTATTCCTTTGTTTACAAGGATGTTCTCCCAAAATTGAGCCACAATGGACACCCCCTTTCGATAAGCAATAAACTAATTATCTACTATGCAGCCTAAATATTGTTAATAAGAAGCCTCCCTATCTGAGCATTTGAGCATGCCCCATAACCAAAAGCGAATTTGTTGTATAGGATATTGGTCAAATAAGCAGGAATAGCAATACGCAACCTTGTCCAAAAAGAAACAACCCAACAACAAAAAAAATAAACAATGGCACCAATCCTCAATGTCATTACCACAAACCGTACAAAGAGGGGAGGCTGCCAAATTACGATGATGACGAAGAGCGTTACAAAGCGACACCGCAGAGGCAATAGTCCAGATAAGAAAACAAATTTTTTGCGGAATGGCCGAATTCCACATCCAACGCCAACCACCATCAGTACCTCATTATCAATCAAAAAAAGATACCTGACCAAGTAGAGTAATGTCCGTCAATAGTGCAACTCCATCTCCAATGGTCCAAGCAATTGGAGTGCAAATAAGGAGGTGGCCGAGACATAATATCATTCTTCAGTTCTATAGGGATAATAGTATTAACACTAGAAAAATCCCAGGCATAATCTTTGATAATGTTTGCAATACGGAGGTCTAGATCACTGGTTTCCACAAAGGGTACAAGCGGCCCCAGTGATACGCCTCGATGCCACGGGCTAAACCATAAGGAGGCTGAACCATTCCCAACCTTAAAGGAGAAACCACTCGAAAGATTCAAAGCCGCTTTACGAATACTTCGCCAAGTGAAGAACCAGTTATGGCCATAGTGTTAATACATTGTTATGACAACTTAACCTTGTACTTTTCATTGAGATGTTTCTCAGGTGTTGGCACATCAGGTTACGACGACAGTTAACTCTGCTGGAAGTTCTTTTATTTGTACTTATTTAAATACCGCAGAGTCTGTAATCTTTGATAAGGATTTTTGAGCGATTTATTTTTGATCTTAGAGATTACAGTGAGAGAGTCTTTGTAAGTTGTTCTTCAAGAACTTATAGAGTTATCGTGAGAAGAACAAGAAAAGTGAGATTGAGTCTACATAGAAAATATCTGAAGGTATTGTGATCTACCATCAAGATTGTATTCTGGAGATTCAGGGAAAGAAGATGAAGATCATGGAGAATCGACAGATCGTGTTCATGCCTTGGTGATTTCAAATAGGGTGGTTTCCCTACAGCCGTAGTTAAGGGGGAGTCTTGACTACACTGCTCTACTAGATTAGTTCGTCTAGGGTGAGAGTTTGATTTCTTGGTTTAGGCATTAGATTGTGTCTATGATTGTGATCTTTAGTCTAGTTCAAGTCCCTGGATTGGTATCCCCCAGATGTAGGTTGCAAAACCGAACTGGGTCAATAAATTGATCGTGTTCTTTATCGCTTTCGCAAACACGTAGTTAGAACATCATAAAAACATCCATAACAGAATCTTGAAGCATTAAGGGACCTACAAATTGGTATCAGAGCGAGTTCTCTAACGTAACTGAGAAAATCCATTCATTCAAGATTCAAGAATCATGAGTCGAGAAGGAGCGTCTAATACTCGTCCGCCATTGTTCGATGGAAATGATTATGCCTATTGGAAAGCTAGGATGTGCAATTATCTGTTGGCACAAGGAGATGGTGTTTGGGATTCAGTCTTGGAGCCATGGACTCAGCCAACAAGAACTGTTCGAACTGGAGAAGGAGAAACGACCACAACAACAATTCGACCCGCGACAAACGCCGAACTCACACAGGCCGAGAGGACTGCAAGATCAGCAAATTATACAGCTCTCAACGCTATCAGTGGTGCTATTGATGAAGCGCAATTCAGGATGATCGCTAACTGTACATCCGCCTATGAAGCATGGAATTTCTTGGAGACTCAACA
Organism: Hygrophila difformis; assembly: GCA_030278955.1. NCBI lineage: Eukaryota > Viridiplantae > Streptophyta > Magnoliopsida > Lamiales > Acanthaceae > Hygrophila > Hygrophila difformis. The sequence continues at coordinate 24,476,444 of JAOANR010000004.1, read as the reverse complement.
TGAAGGTTCTGAAGATGTCAAGACAACCCGTCTACAGCGCATTGAATCGATCTTTGACAGTTTGAGAATGACAAATGATGAGGATATTACAACATATTTTGGAAGATTTCAAGATATCGTGAATCAGGCCACAGCTCTTGGAATGTCATTTGAAGTATCATAGCTCGTGAGGAAATTTCTTAGGACTGTTTCTAAGAAATATTCTGCAAAAGTGGCAGCCCTTGAAGAAGTTGAGAAGATCAAGACAATGTCCTTGAGGGAATTGGTTGGTATTCTTCAAACTTATGAAATCAATCATTTAGCCTCAGAAAAATCGCACAAGAACATTGCGTTCAAGGCCGAAGATGAACCTGCTGATGATTTTGAGGAAGAAGTTTCTTTACTATCCAAAAGGATTGGAAAGATGCTTCAGAATAAGCATTTCAAGAAGTTTCAGAAGAAAAATCGTAGTTCTGACAACCCAGTGACGACGGAGAAGCAGAACAACAGATTTGAAAAGAAATCTGATAGGAAGTTCAAAAAGTTCAAGAAGGACAAAAATGTTGAAAAGTCTGATAAATCTTCTGAGATTATATGTTTTGAATGTGAGGGAAAAGGCCATGTGCGAGCTGAATGTCCTACTGCAAAGAAGAAGAGTAGAAAAGCACTTCAAGCTACTTTGAGTGATGAGTCTGAAGTTGAAGCTGAGGATGAACAATCAAGTGATGATGAGGATGTCGTTGCATTTGTGACAAGAGAAGCTAATCCTACCCCTTCCACAAGTAACTGTGAGTCAATACAATTAATTACTGACATTTCTTCTATTGTTACAGTTGAATCAGGTAGTCTCTATAAAGAACTAGTTGATATCTATGAAGAACTCAAAGAGGAGTATGAAGAAGCTGTACAGGAGAATGAGCAGTTGTCGAAACAACTCACTGACATCCGTCTGACTTTGGATAAAGCAGAAGCTGAAAAGATTAAGGCTATTGATGATCTAAAAGTTCTTAAAGGAAAGTATGATGAAGTGAAGCTTCGGATTACTACTGTGACTAAAGAAAAGGAATCATTCAGAGAGGAATCAATTAAATTGAAAATTCGTGTTGCTGATTTGGAGAAGATGACCAAAGGGAAAGGTAAACTTGATGAAGTTCTGTCTATTGGAAAGAGTTACAGAGACATGACTGGTATTGGGTACAAGAATCAAGCATCTACTGGAAAAAGACTATTTGTTAGTGGTGGAAATCTGAATGTTGAAGGAAATTCACTGACACATCAGGATGTTCCTACATCACCCAAACGACGAAGAGACTGTCTCTATTGCAGCTTACCTGGTCACACAGCTGAAACTTGCATGAGAATTGTTCGTGATCTCATGAATGGTCGCCCAGTAGTCTGGCCCCATGAAGATTTAAAGAAAAAGATCAGAATTCAAATGGAGGGGGTGCCTAAGAGAAATGAGAGTAAATGCCTTGTTGTTCTATCATCACAGCAACAACCACGTTCCAGAAAATGGTATTTTGATTCAGGTTGTTCAAGGCATATGACAGGTAGTAAGGAGATTCTAAACAACTTTACAGATAAAGATTGTGGAGATGTAGTTTTTGGTGATGGTGCTAGAAGCAAAATCACTGGTTACGGTAATGTAAAGGATGGTGAACTTTCTAAACTCTCTAGAGTCTATCATGTTGAAGGGCTTACTACTAATCTCATTTCAATTAGTCAATTATGTGATGAAGATTCCCTTGTTATTTTTAATAAGCATTTTTGTCAAGTGTTTGATTGCAGGAGAGATAACATCATGACAGGCAAAAGATCTAAAAATAATTGCTATACTTTAGAAGCTAATCTGGCACAGGCACTAGTAAGCAAGGATGATCTCACAAACCTATGGCACAAAAGGCTTGGACATCTCAACTATCAAACCATGTATAAACTAAGTTGTTCAGCCGCTGTTAGAGGTCTACCAAAACTACAGAATAACGAAGACCTTGCTTGTGTGGACTGTTCAAAAGGAAAGCAAACCCGAGCTCAACATAAGAAGACTGATGGAGTCTCTACAGATCATTGCTTAGAACTGATTCATATGGATCTTATGGGTCCAACAGAAACTGAAAGCCTAAATGGCAAAAGGTATGTTTTAATTTGTGTTGATGATTTTTCGAAATTCACTTGGGTATGTTTTCTCAGGAGCAAAGATGAAGCCTTCCAACACTTTGAAAAGCTAAGCCTGAAGTTGATGAATGAAAAGCAAACCAAAATCCAAAGGATCCGTTCTGATCATGGACGCGAGTTTGAGAATCAGGAGTTTGAACTTTTCTGCAACAACCATGGAATTTTTCATGAGTACTCTGCCCCAAAGACACCTCAACAGAATGGGATTGCTGAAAGGAAGAATAGAACACTTCAAGAGATGGCACGTTCAATGTTACATGCTAGTGCTCTTGGAAAGTCATTTTGGGCTGAAGCAAGTTACACAGCATGTCATATCATCAATCGTGTGTTGTTGAGACCTCACACTAACAACACTCCATATCAAATCTGGAATGGTAAGACTCCTACTGTTAAATACTTTCATATTTTTGGATGTAAATGTTTTGTCTACAGGGATAGAGAGCAAATTAAGAAGTTTGATGCTAGAGCTGAGGAAGGTTGGTTTTTGGGATATTCTAACAATTCTAGAGCTTATCGAGTTTATTTGATTCAATCCAGAAAGGTTATTGAGTCAGTAAATGTTCTATTTGAGGATAAGTATGCTTTACCTAGAAAGGATGATGATAGTATTATTCCTAATACTGAAACTGCCTCAGTCAACCCTGATGGTAGTACATCCAGTCAACAACAGTCTGAAGGAATAGTTATTGATGATGAAGGAGATGCTAATCATGAAGATAATTTAGAGGATGCTGATTTAAGTTCTAAAGATGTTATATCTGATAAGAGAAAAGGTCCAAGGACTCTAAAGCATCATTCACAACAAGATATTATAGGTGATCCTAGTGCTCAACGTTTGACTAGAAGCAAGAAGGTTAATTACAGAGAATTAGCTGGATTAAACTGCTTTATATCTAGAGTGGAACCTAAGAATGTTTCAGAAGCTCTTAAAGACGAATACTGGATAGCAGCCATGCAAGATGAGTTGGTTCAGTTTGAAAGGAATGATGTTTGGGAGTTGGTGGAACAACCACAGAACATCAATATTATTGGTACAAAATGGGTCTTTAGGAATAAGACTGATGAGCAAGGCAACATTATAAGGAATAAAGCTCGCCTAGTTGCTCAAGGTTTTACACAGATAGAAGGTCTGGATTATGGTGAAACGTTTGCACCTGTTGCAAGGATGGAAGCTGTTTGAATTTTGTTAGCATTTGCATGCTCTATGGATTTTAAGTTGTATCAACTGGATATCAAGACAGCTTTCTTAAATGGGAAGATCAAAGAGGAGATATTTGTGGCACAGCCTGCTGGTTTTGAAGATCCATCTAGACCAAATCATGTATATCGAGTAAAGGGTGCACTTTATGGACTAAAACAAGCTCCTAGAGCTTGGTATGATCGATTGTCTTCATTTCTCATTCATAATGGATATAAGAGAGGAGAAGCTGATAAGACGATGTTTGTGAAGCATGAAGACAACCACTTCATAATTGCACAGGTATATGTTGATGATATAATTTTTGGATCGACGTCAGAACAAATCAGAAACAACTTTGTTCAAGCTATGCAATCAGAGTTCGAAATGAGCATGATGGGGAGTTGACTTACTTCTTAGGACTTCAAGTGAAACAAATGAAAGATGGAATGTTTCTTAGTCAGGAGAAATATGCTCGGAATATGCTAAAGAGATTCAAGTTGGAAGATAATAAGATTGCTAGAACTCCACAAGGTCAACAACAGAAACTCTCAAAGGATGATCAAGGAGCAAGTGTAGATCAGAAACTATATAGAAGTATGATTGGAAGTTTACTTTACTTAACAGCTACTAGACCCGATATATCTTTTAGCACTGGAGTTTGTGCTAGATTTCAAGCAAATCCTAAGGAAGTGCATTTGAAAGCTGTTAAACGCATTATGAGATATGTGAAAGGAACTATTGGATTAGGGATTTGGTTCTCTAAAAGATCAAGCTTGGATTTGATAGGGTTCACTGATTCGGATTGGGCTGGGTGTTGTGATGACAGAAGGTCAACAACGGGAGGATGTTTTTATCTAGGAAATAATCTTGTATGTTGGTTTTCTAGAAAGCAGAACATAGTTGCACTTTCTACAGCAGAAGCAGAGTATATAGCTGCAACATGCTGCTGCTCACAATTTATGTGGATGAAACAAGTTTTGTGTGATTATGGGATCAAGAAGGATGATTTCAAGGTGTATTGCGACAATACAAGTGCAATTAATATCTCAAAGAACCCTGTTCTACATAGTCGCAGCAAACATATTGATATAAGGTATCATTTTATAAGAGATTTGGTTGAAGAGGGTGTGTGCAACATTTAACATATTGGGACGTTGGAACAACGTGCTGACATCCTTACTAAAGCACTCGACGGTGAAAGGTTTGAAACACTTAGATCTATTATGGGCCTTTGCTATTTTAGTAAAATCTGATCAATGTTTATGTTTATTTTACATTTTACACTTGATCTAGTCCATGAGTTTTGTAGGCCCAATTCATTTTTGGATAAAGTTTTCGCAACCGTCGTCCTTGGGGTAATGATGACTGCAAACTGACATCTCCAGTCACGTCGCACGTCAAGTGAAAACCGTCGTCTCTCTCTCGCCTCTTCGCCTTCGGTTTTTCTCTCTTTAAATCTGTAATTTGAGTTCCATTCTACCACACTTCTGTTTTGAGCTTGAGTTCTGCAGATCATTAAGCAATGGCTTCGTCTTCCTCGACAAATTTACCCGAGAAAGTTTCTGAACCAGTTTCCACTACCTCTGAACCCCCAATCACCTCAGAAACACCCAATCTCTCTGAAAATGTTGAGGAACCAAATGCTACTACCGAAATACTGCTCAAACTTCCACTGAAGCTGCTGAAAATCAACTCACTGAGTTTGCTGAGAATGCCGAACCTATCATCACCATGTTTCCTACCCCTCCTCATAGTCCAGTACAAAATCCTCCTCAGGATCCTACTTCAAACCCTACTGGCGAACCTACTGTAAACCCTACTGAAGCGTCTACTGCAGGAGATCCCACTGAAGCTACTCCAAATCCTACTGATGCTGAAGCCACACATGTTCAGGAAGAGGAAGACCATATACTGCCGCATGACGAACCAGAGGTTCCAGATCAACCTGATGTTGGAACAGAGGTCCGACGACCCACTACTAGGTCTTCACAGAAAAAGAAGCGGAGCACCTCTACCAGTGATGTTGGTACACATGCGAAACGACCAAGGACTCGAAGGACGCCGGAGAAAACACAGAGGGATTTACTATCACAACGAGCATTCAACATGACATATTTCACTAAAGAAATGATGCTGTTCGGAACCAAAGACCTTGTTAACAGAAAATTCATCCCAGAGGAGACTTTTGTCCATTCTACATACACCGACCTTGGGTTCGATGAATTCCTTGAAGAAAGACATCTACTGAAGTGGGCAAGGGTGTTAAAAGCTTACTCTCCAACACTGGTCAAAGAGTTTTACGCCAACTTACACCCTGATGTTCTCAACAAGAAGTCTCAATGGTTTGGTAAGATATACATTAGAGGCAAGTTTATTGATTTAACCCATGGAGTTATCAATGCGTTGTTAGAACTTGCACCAAACGACGATCTTGGTGATCCACTGGAGTATTTGCCTCATTTGCCTGCCGATATAGCCTACACTATTTCAAATGAGAGGGCTTTTGACTTTGGCCGGAACAAGTGCAGTGTTTCAAACATGACCATGAAGTTCCACTGTTTGTTCTATTTGTGTCGTGCAAACATCTTACCAACATCCGCCTCACAACCTTCACTGGAAATGGGTAAACTTTTGTTTTGTATTGATTCTGGAATAGAACTTATGAATTTTGGTCTTCTGGTTTTGAAGCGTATGCTAGGTTTTACTCGTGATCTAATCACCAAGTCTGCTAGTTTACCATACCCCGGCCTTATCACATTGTTGCTGCATCAAAATGGCATTAAGACTAAGAAGGATGACCTGATCAAGATAAATGCACATTCCCCTTCCAATGAGCTTCGTGATAAGCATAACGATTTCAAGGAAGGACCACCACCGTCTGGCACTGATCTCATTTTGCAGATCAAGTCTGAGTTGCTTGCCCTAAGCGACAAGCAGACCAAGATCAGCCAGGAAGCCATGGCCACCAAGCGCAAGATTGCACAGATAATGAGTATGCTTCCAGGATCTCTTTCCCCAACCCGCAAGGCCTCTTCAAGTGGAGCTCGTTCTGAGGAGCAGAATCCATTTGCTGATGAGGAGGAGGATTCTTCCGATGGAGTTGTATGATCCATCAAGGGGGAGAAACAAAAGTGGTGGTGTCTATTTTGGTGGAGGGCGTCTCGATGTGGTATGGTTGTTGGTACATTTGGGTAACACATTTCTGACTAAACTTTTTAATGGTTTTTTTTGGTGACTGTCTGATGACTGATGGATGTTTGAACTTTGTGCTGATGGCACTATTTTGCTGATTGTGTTTGTTTGTTTTGGATGAATTGTGATGAACTTTGACTCTCTAAAACTGTCGTCTTGTTTGGAACTTTACTTTGTTGATATTTTGCTATATTGTTTAATGTGCTTATCTATCATCATCTGAATTGCTTACTGTTTGCATTTTTGATAGACACCTTGTTTGATGGATCAACATCTCCATGAAATGTGGGGGAGATTGTTAATACATTGTTATGACAACTTAACCTTGTACTTTTCATTGAGATGTTTCTCAGGTGTTGGCACATCAGGTTGACGACGACAGTTAACTCTGCTGGAAGTTCTTTTATTTGTACTTATTTAAATACCACAGAGTCTGTAATCTTTGATAAGGATTTTTGAGCGATTTATTTTTTATTTTAGAGATTACAGTGAGAGAGTCTTTGTAAGTTGTTCTTCAAGAACTTATAGAGTTATCGTGAGAAGAACAAGAAAAGTGAGATTGAGTCTACATAGAAAATATCTGAAGGTATTGTGATCTACCATCAAGATTGTATTCTGGAGATTCAGGGAAAGAAGATGAAGATCATGGAGAATCGACAGATCGTGTTCATGCCTTGGTGATTTCAAATAGGGTGGTTTCCCTACAGCCGTAGTTAAGGGGGAGTCTTGACTACACTGCTCTACTAGATTAGTTCGTCTAGGGTGAGAGTTTGATTTCTTGGTTTAGGCATTAGATTGTGTCTGTGATTGTGATCTTTAGTCTAGTTCAAGTCCCTGGATTGGTATCCCCCAGATGTAGGTTGCAAAACCGAACTGGGTCAACAAATTGATCGTGTTCTTTATCGCTTTCGCAAACACGTAGTTAGAACATCATAAAAACATCCATAACAGAATCTTGAAGCATTAAGGGACCTACAAATAGTATTATGAAACAGCCCAGAGGGGCAATATTTAAACTTAATTTCATGAACTCATAATTTATCGCGATTCATAAATAATTCGTAGGCCAACTTTCCAACGAGGGCAATATTGGCTTGTTGAGACTTACGCAGACCAAGTCCTCCACAAACCTTAGGAAGTGCAACCCGATCCCAGCTAACAAAATGCAAACCTCTCCCACGTGATCTTTCCAATTAAACTTACGAAGGTGACGATAAATATTTTTGCAAACAGATTCAGGGAGCCAGCCAAGCAACATGCTGTAAGAAGGAAAAGAGGGAAAAGAAACTTATAATTTTTCCAATGTACAGTTAATTAAGAACAATGGATGAATAATATAAATCGAAGAATGTGAGGACCAAAAATAGCCGATAAATTTTTAAATAGTACTCCATCTGTCTCAATTAAGATGTCCTCTTTACTTTGCACACCATTCAATACATTTTTTAAGTGTTAATATCTCAAAATATATACAAGTAAAAATTATGTAAAATATATATATTTTAAAACTATACAATTGTTCGAATCTAACACGATCGAACTCGACTATATTTTTCTAAATATATACTTACAACAATATTATTGAGGTAAAGTTTAACAATAAACAATATCAAAAAATCAAATAAAATATCTTACATGATGAGGTGAGTAACTTTTACGTATAAATAATTCATAAAAATTATCTCAAGAGGAACATTCATGGATTGCCAAATCTTTTATATAATATTATACATATAGAATATGTATAAAGAAAGGGAAAAATAAATTAGTTTATCCAAACCAGCTAAGGCCACAGAGGACTGAGTCTCAAATTGATAGCGCCAAATTAGCAGCCAAATTAATACTTTCATTCATTTCCTTCTCGAATCCAAGGGAACTTACCATATTTTATACTCCATTATGTATAAAGAATGGAAAAAAATAAATTAGTTTATCCAAACCCACAAAGCGACAGAGGACTGACGTCCAATTGATAGGTACAAGTTAGCTGCCAAATTTAGACCGACTTTCATTTCCTTCTCGGGAACTTACCATATTTAGAAACTTTCTGTGTGTGCTCCATTTACTGTTCTTTCCAACTTTCTTCTTTGTACCACTCGGTACGTCATTGAAGCGTGAAAACGGAGACCTAGAGTGAACAACGACTAAATCAGAAGATGAGGCGCCTCGTCCCGGGCACCCACATTTAGAAATAAGGGTCTGCTCTGTAGCTTTTTCGCCTGTAGCTTTCTCACCAGCATTAAAAATAGTAGAAAAAAAAAAAGCCAAGCTAGGGGAAGGAAGTTATGGGTGGTCTGGGAACCATAAATGACAATGGAATCTTTTATCAACTTGATTCGCCAAATCTTCTTGCACCGCCGTTCCAATCAGCGGGATTTGCTGCCTGACCACCACAATATTAGGAAGACTTTCGACACAAGACACCGAACACAGATTCCAATCCCAAGGCACGAACTGAGGGTCTCCACACACACAGTCCACCGCTGAGTCTGCTACTGACTCGATCTCGAACCTGCTCTAATACCACTTGTTGGGACTGCGACCGCCACCCTAACTCCGACATTAGTATGATATTGCACCTCCCAAAATGCCTCAATACTAATGGGTGTTAGGTGGACACATATAAGCAAAAGTTTATTTTTCCTTACACAACCGATGTGGGAGTTGTTTGATACCCAACAAGTTTGACTTTTGTAATACCCGAGAAAACAAAATCAATAAATTTAATTTCAAAGTTGAAGGTTCAATCCTTTAAGCCGAAATAATTCTAAAAGAGCGGAGTAATTTATTTCGGACAAGAACGACTTGGAAACGGTTTACCAAATTTATTGCAATGAGTTCGGAGTAATAATTAAATTAGGATATGATTCTAATCCTAATAAAAAAAAAAAAAAATGGCGGGAGCTGGTGGCGTACAGCGCCCAGTGGGCACACCAATCCGTCAGTGAACTCGTCCAATGCGTTTTCTCCACCATTTTCGAACCACTCGTCAGTGAACTCGTCCAATGCGTTTTCTCCACCATTTTCGAACCACTGTGAGTTGAGTAGAGCCATCGTTCATTGTCAGACATTGACGGTGCGTTTGGTTTGAATGATCTTAGATTACCAGTGGGAATGTGAGTGCTGGGAATGTAAGATTACTGGGAATATGAGATTGCTGGAAATCTTATTTTTTGTTGTTTTAAGATTATTGCGTTTGGTTATATTGGGAATCTCAGATTTCCCGTTCTAATTAATTTACCACAGTGTCCGTATATTTCAATTAAACGAATGTTATGAATATATCATTTTGCTATACAATAAAAATATTTAAGCCGATTTATTTTTAAAAATATTGAAATTCTTTATATGTAATTTATTGTATGATAATTACTTATTTAATGTCTCTAAATCCTTATTATTTTTGTTTTACATATAGAAGAAAAATTAAATTTTAAGAAAATATGAAAATATATATTAAAACATGAGAATATATATTAAAAAATACTCCCTCCGTCCCAGGCAAGATGTCTGGTTTGACTTTTTGAAAATGTTTATTGTTTAACTTTGACTCAATATTATTCCAAGTATATGATTGAAAAAAATAGTCGAGTTGGATCTTGTTAGAATCATATAATCATATAGTTTTATAATATATATTTAAATAATTTTTATTTTATATATTTTGAGATATTAACGATTGAAAAAGTGCATTGGATTGTATGCAGAAATGAAACAAGACATCTTAAATGGGACAGAGGGAGTATGTTTTTTCAAATTGATTTTGAAAATTAAATTTCATATATTTATAATTTTAAAATACAAATATCTAAATTTATAAAATAAAATAAGTATAAAAAGTGAGGGTATAAAAGTCAAATTAGTATAAAAGTATGTAAAGTGGAGGTGGTAATCTAAGATTACCTGCCCTCCAGGTGGAATCACATTCCCACATAAAACACTCAATATTCCCACCTCGATGGGAATGTCACATTCCCATATGAAACATGTCCCGAACCAAACACGGGCATGTTTCATTCTCTACCCAAGATTCCCAGTGGGAATCCCAGATCCCAGAACCAAACGCCCCATGAGGGATGTCTTGGGACTCATTGGACTGGTTTTGGATAGATCACAGCTCCTACAAAGTTGGATAGAGTTGGGGAACACATAAGGAAGGGATAGAGTTGCCAAAAGAGAGAAGAGGGGATTTGGATGAAGATGGAAGGCTGCAATCTCGGGATTTGATAGCAAGAATTACTCTAAATCCTCCCTAGAGTCATCAAGGCTGCAATTAGAATGGAAATCATCCCTTTATTAACCCCTATAACCCGTAAATCAGCCCTTCTCCAACTTTCCCCCCACTTTCAACTCTTGAAAAACCCTACATTGCATGCATCCTTGGACTGTTTTCGACGGAGAGGCCGACCCTGGGACGAGTTTGAGACATCCCATATGTAGCTTGGTGGTAAGGGAAGGTTTTGATCTTTGTTTCACATCCTTTGGTTGAGTATTTAGGCCTAACGATAGGTTTCTTTTTTGTGTTCATGTATTACGCCCGTAGAAGAGGAAGGCGTGGAGATTCGGGCATATACGTAGCTTCCAGAGGTTGAACAAACGAGATCTAAGACCCTAGATTCGGTTACAAGTAAGTTAATTCTTACCATATTAATTTTGGAGCACTTTGACCAAATGGATTAGGAGATATAGACTAAACACCGCGATTTATGAAATTCAAACTTTTAGATCTTTTACAGTTGTCAAACTGAAAAGTGTAAAATTTAAAAGTTAAACGTCATGGAGAGCATGGTTATAAATTTCATGAAATTTGGACATCTTTTAAAGCCCCAAAACTGATATGATTGTCTGAGAGTTTTACAAAGGTTTCGAAAAAGCTGACAGCAAGCATAACTCAGTTTGGGATGCAGTTTTCGTTAGGATTCAGTTGGATTCGGACTTTGAGATTCAAATAAAAATCGTAAGAAATTGTGTCTCATAATTGTCTGTAAAATTTCATAATTTTTAAACAACGTTTGCTATTTTTACTACTCAATAAAACACAAACAGCCGTTGCTGGATTCCTGACAACACTTGACTTGTGTAAAACACATGATTTGACCTGTTTCCGTACGATACTTTGAAAAACTCAAAACAAGAAAGTTGTTCATATATGAGTCTTGAGTCTACAGTTTAAATTTCGTGTTGATCGTCTTAAAAATGAATTTTTAAATCCAAAAGACGTGAACTGCGACATGTGAATTTTGATAAATGTTGTTGGAATGTATTGCATAATATTTATTCCTTGAAATCCTTTTTAAGATGCTATCAATTATTTTGAAATCCATTACACTAAATTGAGTTAGATTGCCACCCCTTTAACTGTGTCACGTTGTGCCTAAACGGGCGATGGTGATTTTTGATATTGTGCCAAAATGGCGAATGATATATAAGTCTGCACTCTTGGGTGTATCCCTATGGGTTACCCAAGCCTACGGAGTGTGTCTGTGTATGGCGAATAGACTGATTCTTTATGCAATTTGATACTTGATACTTGAGAAACTTTATATTGAGATTGTGGTATCCTCCTTCTAGGTTAATGGGATTAATACTTTTAATGCAATCTTTACCTCATTAAATTATATGCATGTTTTAAAATTTATGTCTTTGTTTTTAAAATTACATTCATGTGTAAAGTATTCTAGTTCGCATTTTTAAATTAATACGCGCTTTTTAAATTATGCCTAAAAACATTCTGTTATTATTTTGCCACGTTAAATTTTATATTAAATTTATGTATTGTAAAATTTGTCTTAATTTAAAACCCATCATTATTATGGTGGGAGTTAATTTACTTAGTATTTTATATACTGATAAAATCCGTTATTTATTCTTTTTCAGAGTATGTAGATCATGCATGAGCACGAGCATGCATTTGGGCTAGGGAAGAAAATTGTTTTTAATATTGCATTTTATTGGACTTAGATGCTGCTGCGTTTTGGCCATGTTGGCCCATATTTTATTTTCTGCACTTGAAATCCGACTTACTATACATGTGGATATATGCTAGACTACTATATTTTAATTTTATTCGTTGGGCTTAAGTTTTTAAACGATATTTTTGAAATCCTTAGCCTTAGCATCTTTCAAATGAGTTGGATGAAATTCATGTCTTACTTGATGAAAGGTGTGGCAGTGACTATGAGAGACTTGCTGTTATGTGTATTGGAGTATATATATATGTAATACCCCGAGAGAATGTACGAAAGAATAGTCTAAAAGGATTGAAAAATCTACTCATGTCAACAAGGTGCACCTTTTCCTTTCTGGTGATCATCCCATAAGAACTCTACAGTTAAGCGTGCTTGTTGTGGAGTAGTCTTAAGGATGGGTGACCTCCTCGAAAATCTCCCAGGGTGTGCGCGAGTGAGGCCAAAATGCACTGGAAAGAGTTTTGTTGACCTTTGGGGCCAGACTTCAATCCCAAAAGAAGCTCGAAGGCACCTCCGGCTCCATAGCGGGCCGGGTTGTTACAGAAAGTTGGTATCAGAGCCCGAATATTTTTAAACTATATTTTTAAACCATTATTATTTTTAAAATATTATTATTATTAATAATAATATTATTTTTAAGTATACACTATTATTTTTAATAATAATATTATTATTTTTAAGTATACACTATTATTTTTAAAGGTATTCTTTTATAAAGAGCCCAAATTATTGTATTTCCCTAGCCCAAATTATTTTTTGCCCAAATATTTTTGAAACCAAATTTTTGACGTCCAAATCATTATTTTTAAATCCCAATCCCCATTTTTTTTAGGGTCCAAAATTTTCTTGGCCCAATACTTATAGTTTTAGTAAGAGCCCAAATATTATTTATTCTTGCCCCAATATAGAGGCCCAATTCCTTTAACTATTATTAGCTGCACATGGGGCAAAATTTTATTTTAAAAAAAAGCCCATGGAAAATAATAGAGGTAGTGCATAATTTATTTTTGGGGGAAAATAATCTGTGCATCTGCATACTGCACTCTCCACACCTAGATAACTTAGAAGTTTGACATCGAATTAGGAACACTAACTAGAGACTGGTCTTGTCTTAGTTCTAGATCTCATTCATCTATGTGCATGCCTAAGCATAACAATCCTCGGCCTTGCCATTCATATTCTCGTACGAAACAATTTCCTTATGTTGAGTAATGAAATTAAGCCTTTATTTAAAACACACTTTATTCCAAAAAATCTTGTTGGGTTTTTTAAAAAAAAAACGAAACCCTAAACCCTGAAACTGAAAAAAAAAAAAGCATGGCTCATACCCTTAACCGTTTTCTTGACTTCATGATTCTTTTCCAAAACGATCTCTCAAATTCTGAGGATCTAATTCCTGAATATTCGTAACAGAATGGCACCAAGAGGAAGGCCACGAAACCAACATGTTCTACCAAATAGAAATGAAGTGCCGCCCCACCCCACTAAGCCAGCTCAACAACATGTAGGCGAACATAACCACGGAGGACAAGCAACCCCTATGCCTGATAACACAAACGGACGCCTAAGGACCGTAGGGGAAGCTCTGGTCGCCTTGGGGAACGCCCTGGTCAACCAGGGGCAAGCCAAGAGTGATGGCGACCACAAAAACGATAAGAAGTCGGGTAGAAACCACCTTCGTGGAGGCCTGAATAGACCGCCTCGCGGCAGCAAGAGGAGAAACAGCAGGATAGTTTTCAACCATAAGGACTACGTGCTGCCATGTCCAAGATGTACCAAACCACATCTGGCGAGAGGATGCTCTCAGCCTGGAGCATGCTTTCGATGTAATCGACAAGGTCATTGGCTGCCAGACTGCCGGACACGGATAGGAAACATTGACAAGAGAGAGGACGTGACCATTAAATCTGCCCAGCCACAGAACCCAGACAATTAAAGTGGCAACAACCAAGGGCATCGACACAACCATCAACATCCTCAACAAAACCCAAACCAAAACAAAAATCAGGACCAGCAGAATAATGGGAGAAATGACAACCGTGAAGCATCCATACCACGTTGCCCGCAGTGCCACAGAGCCCATCTGGTGCGGGGGAATGCCCAAGCCACGGAATTTGTTATAGATGTGGTGGGGAAGACCACATGATTAGAGAATGCGATACTCATGCGGAAATGATTGAGAAAAGGTTGGATTTGGTGAACCCTCAGCAAGGAAATCAAGGAAGAACTGTAGGACAATTGAATGACGACGATCAAGCCAACTTGCCAGCTCAATGAGAATGGGGTCGAAGGTAACGATACCCGAACCTTCTCGAGAATAACGTATAGGCAGTTATGGGGACATAACTAAAGTCCTAAGGGGGAGAGGATGTAATACCTCGAAATAATGTATAGACATTTATTTTTGAGCTTGACTCGACAATATGTATCCCAAATAAATAAATAAACAAATTCAAATTGTTTTGAACTACGTAATGGCTTGATCCCTTCATAGGGTACGTAGGCAGCTTGGAAATTTTAATTCTGAGTTCAGTCACAAAATAAAAATAAAGAAAAAAACCCAATATAAAAAAAGGACCGTAGTTCTTGGCTCGAGAAGCTAAAAATGCAACTTCGAGGACGAAGTTGATTCTTAAGGAGGGTAGATTGTAATACCCGAGAATTTTGTCACATAAATAAATAAAACCAATACATAAATAAATAAATACATGAATAAATAAATAATTAAAAGATGACATGAGAAATGGAATTTAATTCAAGAAGGAATTAAAGTCCCAAGAGCCCGTGAAGTTAAAGACAACTTAATTAAATAATTCAAGCCCGATACGAATGGACTCAATAATTCGAACCCGAAATTAAATTGAAATCCGAATAAAAATAAGATAAGAATTTGGAGCCCAGGAATAGCCCGAAAATCGAAGCCCAAGAACATAGAAGGATAGATGTCCGAAAGAGAGGAGGAAAGGCCCGACGGATCGCACGACTCGGCCCAGGCCGCAACCTGGACCAAGCCGGCGCGGTCGCGGCGCGTTCCGGAGGCTAGACCGCGCCAGGGGCTCGCCAGACAAGCTGCGCTGTTGCGCGATTTTCTCGCCTGACTCCGGATTTTTCGATGTAGGTTGCTTACCTTTCGGCCCAAGACACTCCAAATCTGTTCTTGGACGTCCTCTACCTCTTTTGAGTCTATAAATAACCTCGTTTTCAGCCCGTAGACCCTTTTCAACACTTTCGAATTTCTCCATACAACTCGCACACCAAAAAACCCTTGATCCCAAGTCGTCGGAGGCAAGAAGACAGCGGGAGAAGAAGCATTGGACGAATCCAGAGATCCCCGGGCGTGGGTATACAGTGGGGTAAGGGTTGTCCATCTTTTTGCATTCAAAACTCGGACCCAAATCTAACTTACTACGTTTCTTTTCTAAAACCCCGATCCGGACGCGTAGAGGGAGAACGAAGGATCTCGGGAGACGAACGGAGGATGTGGAAGCTACGACTACGAATTTGACGAGCCGGATAATCCAATCTCAAGTAAGTTAACACTTACTATGGTTTTGGGTGGTTAAAACAAATCAAACAAATAGATCCAATAAAGAAACCCTAATTAAAATCTGTCTACACCGGCACAGTGTCATTGCACGAATTTTTCGGACCACTTAAAATGTTCAAACGAGAAAACTTAAAACATCAAATGTGTTCCTAAGACTCCGATCTACTTTCTGTAAAAATTTCATAATTTTTGGTTAAGATTTGATACCCGAAAATTGACCTAAAGGAACCTGCCTTCAATTCAAATCATAAAAGGGTGGCAGAACTATCTTTTGAACTTGTTGATGATTTTAGCATTGGATTTAGGCCAAATTAGGTCTTTTGTTAAACATAAAAATTGTATATCTATAAGTCTGGAATACTACTGTAAAAGTTTTGAATTTTTCGTCAAGATTGGACCTCCGAATTCGAACCGAACTAATCTGCGTTTCCTTCGAACTTCTAAAAGTTGACAGAATTGGTTTCTGAAATTAATCCGATTTTTCATAATTGATCCGATTGGATTTAGACCTTGAGTTCTTAATGAAATTTGTAGATAATTGTGTTAGGATTAAGCCTGTAAAATTTCATTAAGTTTGGTGTTCGTTTGATATGTTAAAAATCAAATCTTTGAAACCTGATATGTTCTGATATGTTCTGAATCCGGGCAGAGTGATGTTTTTGTACAAATTCACATTTTCGACTTGTTTCCTTAACTCGGATTGAAAAATTTAAAACATGAAACTTGTTTGTTAGGATGTTATTGAGTTACTATAGAAATTTCATAACATTCGCCTAAGAAATTGATTTTTAAAGTAAAAAGGCGTAAACTGCAACTTTGTGATTATATAAGTGGCATCTAGGTGGATTGGTTAAGTTTTGCACATTGAATTCATCATATCCTCGACATTTAGATGGGTTGGTTAAGCTTTGCACATTGAATCCATCATGTCCTCGATATTTAGATGGGTTGGTTAAGAATTGCACCTTGAATCCCCATGTCCGTTATATTGATTGGAATAAATGGATTGCGATTCTTCATAAAATCCTTATAAGATACGATTAAACATTTTTCGAAATCCCGTTACGACTAGATTGAGCTTTCTATGTAGGGGGTGAGTGCTCTGCAGGGTGCCCCTCTAGCTTTTCGCTTCGTGCCTAAACGGACGAGAGTGAACGTTATGAGAAATTATGCCAAAACGGCGAGATATTTAGGGCCTACACTCTCGGGAGTATTCGTATGGATTTCCCGAGGCTCCGGAGTGGTACTGGGTATGGCGGATTTGGCTACGGCCAACGGTTACTTGAAATATGGTAGAGATTGCGATGCAATCGAGTAATACTTGAAATACCAATGAAATCTTGATACTCGACTATGGAGTAACGGGGAAATTAAAAGACTTGAATATTTTTCTTATTTAAATTATGCCTTACAATTATTTTACCATGTAAGTTGAAGTTATGATCATGTGGAAATCCTTGTTAAAGTTATGCCATTTAATTATTAGTGGTGAAATAAATTAAACTGTATATTATCTAGTAGCATGCTTTTATTTAAATTTAATTAATGGCTTTGAAACCCCTTGATCATACTATGTGTTAACTTACTCAGCGCGTGTTGCTGACCAAAACCATTTTTTTTCTTACAGAGTATGAGGAATATGCATAATCATATGCATGCATGAGAATATTTGGGGAAAAACACTGTTTTTAAATTTCTGCATTTATTTATGAATTGCATGAACGGGCATATTTAACCTATGTTTTGGCCATTTTGGCCCAATTTAAATTCCGTTGCAATAAATATATTTAAATACTACTTTCCGCTGCAACTTAAATATTATTATTTTCGAGTTATGTTACAATGGGCAGTTTTTAATTATTTGAAATGTTTTAAATTGTGAAAAATCATAGTCTTGCATCTCTCTAGCAACCTCGAAGAAGTCGTGTCTTGCTAGGAAGGTGTGGCGGTGACATCCCGGCCTGGGTTATCAAAACCGGGGTGTTACAATATAGTCTCTCGTGAGTGTCTCCTATTTGATTTTGATAATGAAACACGACTTTTGAATATAAACACATATATCGGGATATATTTTTTTGCAACAATATATCGGAATATATTGATTGAGGAAGTAGAAGTAGAAATTCACTAATCTATCTTTGACAGACAACAAATAATTAAGTAGTGATTTTGTTAAAGAAAAATGTGTATTAAATTAGATTATAATTAATATTGGTAAAATTAGAATGGATTATTTAGTACTAACATTTGAACTAAGTTATAAGTACTATTTAATAGTGGTAAAATTAGAATGTATTATTTCGTATCATGTTTTATTCAGTTGTCCTCACTGTGCATTGCGCGAGTGCAAGTTCTAGTGTTAGTATATAGAAGTTATAAATACATCCTCATTCCTTACACATCCACTTAGAGTTTGTTATGCAGGTAGGGTTGCGGATTGGAGCCTCAGGAAGCTCGAGTAGAAGTTATATCTACCAGTTTTATGTAAGTGTAGCTGATATAAATATTATAAAATGACATAAAAGGATAATATTCATTTCATATATAACTTCTTTTTTTTTTTGCTAAACATTTCATATATAACTAATGAAATTATACGACTTTACTGGGTTAAAAATATGGGGAAAATAACTCATTTAGTCCCATAAGTTTTTTTTAATTTCCAAAAGCATCCCACAAATATTGAATTAGACGAATCTGTCCCATAACTACCTGAATCATCGCTGAACCCGTCCATTAACCGGTTTTGTGGCTAATCATCGCCGAACCCGTCCCATAACTTACCTAATGGAGGGATATGTTCGGCGATGATTATGGTAGTTATGGGACGGGTTCGGCGATGATTAGCAAAAAAAACGGTTTCATGGACGGGTTCAGCGATGATTATGGTAGTTATGGGACAAATTCGTCTAATTCGATATTTGTGAGACTATTTTTGAATTTTTTTATAATTATAGGATGATATGAGTTTTTTCCTCTAAAAATATGACTCCATTATGGGCCCGTTTGGATTGGCTTTTGAAAAAAGCAGAAGCCAAAAGTAGAAGCAGAAGCAGAAGTCAAAAGCAAAAGCACGTAACTTTTATGTTTGGATGTAATGTTTGAAAAGCGGCTTTTTCTAAAAAATATGTTTGGATGAATAAAAATGAAAAGTGCTTTTAGAGTGTGGTAATTACCAAAAAGGACATGCTGCTTAATATGATAATAAGATATATTTATAGTGTAATTTATATTAAGTAGTGGGGGTATTTAAGTCGTTGCACATTTTACGAGGTGCTTTTGTCTTCTGCTTTTGGGAGAAGCACCCCTGGGCTGCTTCTCCCAGAAGCACTTTTTTCGCTTTTCGAGGTGCTTTTGTTTTTTCTTAAAAGCCAAAACAAACACCTAATTTCTACTAGAAGTGCTTTTGGCAGAAGCAAAAGCCAAAAGCACATCCCTAGAAGCCAATCCAAACGGGCTCTATGTATAAAGAATGGAAAAAAAAATAAATTAGTTTATCCAAACCAACAAAGCGACAGAGGACTGAAGTCAAATTGATAGCGCCAAGTTAGCTGCCAAATTTAGACTGACTTTCATTTCCTTCTCGGGAACTTACCACATTTAGAAACTTTCTGTGTGTGCTCCGTTTACTGTTCTTTTCAACTTTCTTCTCTGTACCTCTCGGTACGTCATTGAAGCGTGAAAACTGAGACCTAACGGGAGTGAACAGCGACGAAATCAGAAGATGAGGCGCCTCGTCCCGGGCACCCACATTTAGAAAAAAGGGTCTGTAGCTTTTTTGGCCTGTAGCTTTCTCACCAGCATTAAAAATAGTAGAAAAAAACAAAGCCAAGCTAGGGGAAGGAAGGCATGGGTGGTCTGGGAACGACAAATGACAATGGAATCTTTTGCGATGGCGTAATGGGTGATTTTGGAGACCATGTGATGTGCGGGTGGTCTTTTACATTGAATTATTACTTCATCGTAGTCGGAAACTAATGTGTATCTTTTTTTATTAATTGAAAGAAAATCACAAATGGATTGAAAATCAGTCCCCAAAATTACAAACGACCAAATGCAATAACGTAAACGAAAAAAATTGAAAAAATGGATTCGGGTCATCATCATCACCCACACACGAGACAAATAATAAACCCATAGATATCAGGGCAAATTATTTGTGGTTAAGTACTAAGTTAAAATAGTGGAGTGAGCGGACCAAGCCTTCCGAGAGTGTCGGGCATGCCATCCTCGTACACAACATAAATGTTGTACTCTATTACACCGCTGTCACTCCTTTGCACCACCGAGTTTGAGATTGTGTAGCCTCGTGCATTAAGGAACGTCCCGGTGCCCCCCACAATCGGGAGGGTTCGATTGAAGGCCTGCGTCATTGGGTTTCGCCCGAGGAGGATGAGGCTGCTCCCATTGAACTGTCCCTCGCTAAAGTACAAGCTCGTGCTCATCATCACCGCTATCTCTTCCAAGTCCACGAATGCGATCATACCTTGCAGTCGACCCACCATGGGGGAGTCGTACTCAATTCCAGCAGTCATTTTGTTGTCCATGACACGAACCTCGCTGAAGAAGGTGCTGCTCTCGTTCATCCGATCGCCGCGGGCCACGGGCCAAACGGTGGCGTTAGGGTAATTGGCGAACAGGTCGTGGACGTATACCTGGAGCCTAGCGACCCTGTTGGTAATAAATCAATGATTTTTAAGATAATGCATTTAGAGTTATATATAATAGATATTGAATTAATTAAAACTTGGAAACCTTAATTAGAAGCTAGGGAGGAAACTATTACTTGTATTTGCCCTGGCGAGGATCCAGGGGAACATTGGCAGCGAAGCACATATTGATGGTGAGGAAGTTGAACACACTTATGATGGCTATTATAGACATCTTTTCCATCCTCTTGTAAATCGATTGATTTTGCTGTGGGATTGAATTGCCTTCGTGTATATGATGTACTGTTTGGGCAGATATCATATACTACTATATATAGGCCAAATTCTTAGGTGCAATTGGGAGACCAATGCATTAATATTTATTTTATGTAAAGACCGGGCAGCCACTTTCTGCATGCCGCGCTAGACTTGCTGACTTCCTTATAATCTATCAAATATTCCCTGTTTCAAATATAAAATTATATTTATAATAAATAATCAATAAATACCCCAAACACAGCTGACTTGAGTGGTATGTGACTCTAGCAGTTTAAACAAATATACCGGGTCGAGCTTAATTAGTACTCCTAGCTACTTTTCAGTTCAACGTTTACATTATTTACCCTTCAACTATGATTTACTTTGTTTGTCAAGCAAGATATACCCATAATAAAATGTCGAATTGGACTCATTATAGTCTTAAAATATTACTTCTTCCTTTCCCAAAAAATTTTAACACTTTTCTTTTTTCTTTTTTTTTTGGCTGTTTTGAAAAAAATTTAACTGGATAATATTTCCACATTCACACTACTTTTCCCTTCATCTCTCATCTTCTTAAATCTTCACCACCTCATTTTCATATTTCTTAAAACCCGTGCTACTACCTAATGTTAGAAATTTTTTGGGAACGGAGGCATGCTAGCATAAGAAAATGGAGTTGAAGTACGCTGTAGAATGCCATGCATTTCTTATAATTATAAGGGGAAAAAAAGCCAATATAGTCCTTTTTTTTAACAAAAAAAGCCAAATCATTCCTTTTTTATTTTTGGCCTAAATGGTCCGCTACATATACTAATTATGTCCCAATCGGTCCTTCACCCACTAATTATGTCCTAATTACACATTTTAGGCCAAATTAGTCAATTTTTTTTCAAAAATCTAAATTGGACCGTTATTAATTTTTGTCCCCTTTCATACAGTCCAATGCACATTTCAAACCACTAATAACTCAAATTTGATATACGTAAAAATTCTAAAATTTTGATATTTATAAACTACACGACGAGAAAAATCTAACAATATCCTACTTGGCTCATTTTAACTTGTATATCTAGGTCCGGTATTAACACGACGAGATGGAACTAGATATACAAATTAAAATGAACCAAGTAAAATCTTGTTAGATTTGTCTCGTCGTTTAGTTTATACTCCCTCTGTCTCATTTGAAATGTCTCAAAACTTTTTGATACACAGTCCAATACCTTTGTTTAACAGTTAATATCTTAAAATGTAGAGAAGTAAAAATTATAAAAAAATAAATATTTTAAAACTACACGATTAGACGAATCCAACAAGACCGAACTTGACTATATTTTTTGTTGATATAATTGTGATAACATTAGGTCAAAGTTGATCAATTAACAGTGTCAAAAGTCAAAATGGGACAATACAAGTGGGACGGAGGGAGTAAATATCGAAATTTTAGAATTTTTACTGATATCGAATTTGAGTTATTAGTGGGTTGAAATGTGCATTGGACTGAATGAAAGGGGACAAAAATTAATAACGGACCAATTTAGATTTTTGAAAAAAAAATTGACTAATTTGGCCTAAAATGTGTAATTAGGACATAATTAGTGGGTGAAGGATCGATTGGGACATAATTAGTATATGTAGCGGACCAATTGGGCAAAAAAATAAAAAAAGGACTGATTTGGCTTTTTTGTAAAAAAAGACTATATTGGCATTTTTTCTTAATTATAAGTACAAAAATGAGCGTGGAGAGTTATGAAGAAATCTATAATTTTATCTTATTATCTATATAATTACAATACTATTAAATTAAAATAATTCGTCCTACGTTATTTCACATACTAAATATGATATCTGTTGATTACTATATATCAATTTACCAAAAAAGTTCGAATTAAATGAACCCATCCATTAAATACCCTAATTGTAATACCCCGAATTTTATAACCCAGGCTGGGATGCCACCGCCACACTTCCCAAGCAAGACACGACTTCATTCGAGCTCGCTTGAGAGATGCAATGCTAAAGGTATTTCAGAAATAATTTAAAAGCATGCCCAAAAAGATTTAAGTTTAAAACAGTATAATATCATCTACAATAATAAAATAAGTCGCAGCGGAAATTTAACTTGGGCCAACACGACCAAATGCATTAAGATGAGTCTATACTCTTGGCTGTATCCGTGATGGGTTACCCGAGGCTCCGGAGTGTGTCTGTATATGAGTTCGCTGCATGCTGATCATTACTTATGATCGATATGATATGACATGATATGATATATGGAAAATGGTGTCCTCTTGTGCATAGTTGCTACAATGGTAAGAATGAAAGTTATTTATTTTATTAAAGGTAATGTGTGTGATCCTTTTAAAAGAAAAAGTGATTTTTTTTTTTAAAATGAGTGTCAACCACTATTTTAAAATCCACTTCTTAAAGTGGAGCGGGTTGACTTACTCAGTACCATTGTACTGATAAAAAGTTGTTGTGTTATCTTTTTACAGATATTGGAGCTGACACGTGAACTGCATCTCATGACATGAGCATTTGGGGATGGGATTACCTTTCATCAAAAAGATTGTTGCTTTAAGGAACCACGTACTTTTAATTATTAATGTCCTATATATTGCCTTTAGTTTATGCTTCTGCGTGAGAAAGAACAATGACTCTGGTATTAAGTAACTTAAATTTTCTTATGACTATATTTTATAAAATTTGCAATTATTTTTAAAGTCCATATTACAAAAATTTATATGTGAAGATATTTAGCCGTAGCACTTGTCAATTAAGTTAGCCAAAGGGCGAGCCTGACTGACAAGTGTGGCGGTAACATTCTGAAACCTTATGAGGATGAATTTCGGGGTGTTACAGAGTGGTATCAGAGACTATTTTTAAACTCTAGGTATTTGTACTGTTAAATATAGAGCTACATGAGGTAATTCTGTCTAAGGAGTCTGGTTTTTAAGGATTGTCCGTCAGCCGGTGGCTCTACCAGTCTTTCCTGGGAATGTGACTCTGTAGCAATATATTTTAACTAGTTGGCAAATTACTTAAAAGGCGGTACCCTCTAATCTTAGCATTTCTTGGTTAAGTTAGCAACAAGGCGAGCTTGATTAAGGGATGCGACAGTTTAACTCCGATTTATGAATTTTATTTTATTTATTTTTTTAAAAAAGAGTCCATTTTGAGAAAGAAATATTCAAAATATTCTTCAAAGGCCCACATGGGCTATGTTAAATTTTGAAATTTAGAAATTATTTTTGGGTGGGAACATATGCATTCATGAGCATGCATCATTTTCTATAAAAATAAAAAAATAATAATAAAAAAACAAAAAAATAATAAATTAAAAAAAATTGTTATGATAGACTAAGTCAGTTGACCTTATCATAAGTGCTCTTTTTAAATTCTCTATCTTGTAATGTTTTCTATATTTATGAAATAAAGCTTGTTATTTCATTCCTTCTAGTTAATCTCTCTATAAATAAAATCATACTCCTAACTTAGACATTTATGCGTTATCTCATCCTTATGCTATGACCTAACGAGTTTTAGGACATAACCATCCCTTAGACTTAAACTCACTCTTGCTTAACCATCCTTAGCAGAATGGCACCCCGTGCAATGACTAGAAAAACCCTCCGAAGTGTTAATGCCCTCAACAACATGGAGCCACACCAAAATCCTAACATGACTAACCACGAAGTGCCAGCAGCACAGGGTGTATCCAATCAACAAGCTGTACCACCTGCACACAACATACATCACCCTGACATCACCAACAATCAGGGCGTTGGACACAACATGGTACCTCCTAATCAGGGAGCACCCAACAACCAAACCCCTTAGAATCGAAACACGCCAAACTCGCTTGATAATGATCGCCTAAGGATCATTGAGCAAATGCTCATTGCCTTGGGTCAGGGTCAAATTAATCAAGCCACATCACCTGTGCCGCCACCTCAAGCCCAGCTCAATCACCTAGCAGTGGTGAACCAATACAGACCACCTCGTTATGATGGGCAGGAGGACCCTACTAAATTGGAGGATTGGATAAAAAGTTTTAACAAGCTACTCGAGGCGACTCGTTGCCCAGATGAGCAGAAGATTACTGTAGCCTCGTACTTTTTAGGAGGTGATGCAGATGACTGGTGGCAGTTACAGAAGAGAGAGCTAGATGATGATGAGGAGTATACATGGGAAAACTTTACAGAAGCTCTAAGAGAAAGGTTTTACCCGATGAGTACCAAAGCAGCAATGTATGCAGAGTTTCTATCGTTACGACAAGGAGCACAATCTGTACAAGAATACTATGTCATATTCAAGGAGTTAGTCAGATTTGCTCCTAAGCTAGTCTCCACCGATGCCGAGAAGGCACAGAAGTTCGAAATGGGATTAAACCTTTCCATTAGAGAAGTGGTGGCTGGAGTTCAGTATCCTACCCTCCAAGCGATCTACGATCGAGCTGTCGCAGTTTCTCGTGTACAACAGATGAAGAGAAAAGCCGGGGAGTCTAGCCGCGGGTTCCAAGGACAGGACAAGAGGATTCGGGACAACCGAGGAAGCAGCAGGAACAACAACCACCTCAGCAACAATAAAGGCAATATTCGAGGTGGGCAGAATCGACCCGTCCAGGGAAACAAAGGAGGGGGCAACAATGGTACTAGAAACCATGAAGGGTACATACCACAATGCCCAAAATGCAACAAGCCTCACTTGGCTAGAGGATGCCCCAAGCCGGGTACATGTTATAGATGTGGCCGAGAAGGTCATATGAGGAAGGAGTGTAGGACCCGCATTGAAAATATTACAAAAAGAGATGACCTTATCAATATCCCCACTCAGCCAAATAATCAGGATGTGCGAAACGGAAATAATCAAGGACAGAGGCCTCAACAAAATAGAAACCAACAAGGGAACCATGGAGCACCTATAGGGCGGCTCAATGTTATTAATCAGGCAGATCTTTCAACTCAAGGGGATGTGATAACAGGTACATTTACGGCTTTAAGTGTGCCTGTTAAGGTTTTATTCGATTCTGGAGCAAGTTGTTCATTTATCTCTTCTAGAATCTTGCCTAAATTAGAGATTCCAAAACCTAAAATGATTAACTTAGGAATTCAGTTGCCTTCGGGAAAAATTGTATCGTGCACCAAACGATACGATGGGATTCCTATAGTCATTAAGAACCTTGAGTTCTATGCAAACTTAGTAGAATTTGACCTTAAAGATTTTGATATTATATTGGGAATGGATTGGCTAACCCAATATAAAGCGGTAATTAAGTGTCAGAAACACAAAATTACATTGTATAAGACTAGAGGCAAAAAGGTCAACTACTATGTCCAACTCCCCAAACGTAAGACTAAGGTATTAAATGCCTTAAAATTTTATAGTCTTATGCAGAAAGGATATATGCTTTATGCATGCTATATACATAACCTCAAGTTAAAGGAGAATAAAATTGATGACATTCCAGTAGTGAGGGAGTATCCAGATGTATTCCCAGAAGAAATTCCTGGAATGCCTCTAGAACGTGAATTCAGGTTTACAATCGATCTACTTCCCGGAACAGAACCTGTATCAAAAGCTCCTTATCGCATGGCAACCCTAGAAATGAATGAACTCAAGGAACAACTTGAGGAATTATTACAAAAGGGGTATATACAACCTAGCACGTCGCCGTGGGGAGCACTAGTCTTATTCGTCAAGAAGAAAGATGGAGGGTTACGTCTTTGTATCGATTATAGAGGTTTAAATCAGGTAACGGTTAAAAACAAATACCCGTTACCTAGGATTGATGACCTTTTCGATCAACTTAAAGGTGCAACAGTATTCTCCAAGATAGATTTGCGATCCGGTTATCATCAACTGCGAATCGCTGAAAAGGATATTCCGAAAACTACGTTCAGGACACGTTATGGACATTACGAATTTACAGTGATGTCATTTGGGCTAACAAATGCCCCAGCAGTATTCATGAATAATGTGTTTCGAGAATTTTTAGATCAATGTGTAGTCATTTTCATCGACGACATCTTGATCTATTCAAAGAGCAATGAAGAGCATGAGCAACACTTGCATCAGGTGCTAGAGACATTAAGGAAACACCAACTCTATGCCAAGTTGTCCAAGTGTGACTTTTGGTTAGAAAAAGTAGCATTTTTAGGCCACGTTGTATCAGCTGATGGAGTTTCTGTTGACCCAGCAAAATAATCAGCAATCACCGAGTGGCCTACGCCTACTAATCAAACAGAAGTGAGAAGCTTTCTTGGACTGGCTGGATATTACAGGAGGTTCGTCAAGGACTTCTCCAAAGTTGCACGACCTCTGACTCAACTTTTGAAGAAAGGCTTGAAGTATGAATGGACAGAAAAGTGTGAATCATCATTTCAAGAGTTAAAGAAACGCCTCACAACAGCACCAATTTTAACATTGCCAACAGAAAATGGAGATTTTGAAGTGTATAGTGATGCTTCAAAAGAGGGGCTAGGGTGTGTTTTAATGCAACAACAGCAAGTCATTGAATATGCATCACGACAATTGAAGCCTCATGAGGAGAATTATCCGACGCACGACCTAGAATTAGCAATGGTAGTGTTCGCATTAAAGATTTGGCGACACTACTTGTACGGACGAACTTGTCGGATATTCACCGACCACAAGAGCCTTAAATATATATTTACTCAGAAGGAGTTAAATATGAGACAATGAAGATGGTTAGAGTTGATCAAGGATTATGATTTGGACATCTCCTACCATGAAGGGAAAGCTAATGTGGTCGCAGATGCATTGAGCCGCAAGACTCGACACGTGGGAAATACTCTTATCTTACCTTCGGAACTGTATATGGACTTGGTCAAGGTAGACACGGAGCTAGTCCATTATGGAACTGTGGAAAATGTCATTAATGCTATGACCATTGAATCTACGGTATTTGATGAAATACGCAGTGCTCAACCAAGCGACATAAAGCTTGAAAAGATCAAGAATAAGGTTGCTGAAGGAAAAGCAATTGGTTTTGCAATCCATGAGGATGGAAGCATTCGCTTCAAAGGGAGATGGTGCGTACCGCATAAATGCGTAGAGCTAAAACGAAGATTAATTGAAGAAGGCCACAACACCCCTTATTCAGTACATCCAGGGGGTGATAAGCTTTATAAGGATTTAAAAAAGGTTTATTGGTGGCCAAGGATGAAGAATGAGGCTGTTGAGTTTCTGGCTAGATGTTTAACCTGTCAAAAGGTTAAAGCAGTACGTCAGAAGCCCTTAGGACTCATGAAACCATTGGAATTCCCGAGTTGGAAATGGGATAGTATATCAATGGATTTTGTTTCAGGACTACCACGATCACCAAAAGGAATGAATAAAATTTGGGTAATTGTTGATAGATTGACAAAGATTGCGATCTTCATATCAATGAAGGATACATGGTCTATGGATCAATTAGCAAGAGCATATATCAATAACGTGGTTCGACGACATGGAGTACCACATGATATAATCTCTGATAGAGACAGCAGATTTGTCTCTCATTTTTTGACCAAGCTGCAAGAAGCTCTTGGTACCCAAATTAAAATGAGCACCGCTTTTCACCCGATGACGGATGGACAAACAGAAAGGACAATCCAAACACTGGAGGACATGCTGAGAGCATGCGTTCTTGAATTTAAAGGAAGTTGGGAAAACCATCTACCTTTGATAAAGTTCTCTTACAATAACAGCTATCATGCTAGTATAGGCATGACACCGTTTGAGGCACTCTATGGACGCAAGTGCCGAAGCCCATTATGTTGGGAAAAATGTGAGAATTCTATTGTGGTTGGGCCGCAACTCATTGAAGACATGGCCCAACAGATCAAGATGATCTAAGGGAAAATGAAGGCAGCATAAGATCGACAGAAAAGTTATGCCGATGTTAGGCGACAAGACCTAGAATTTCAAGTTGGAGATAAGGTTATGCTGAAAATATCACCTATGAAAGGAGTGATGCATTTTGGAAAGCGAGGAAAGTTAAGTCCTCGATATATTGGACCGTATGACATTCTGGAATGAGTCGGAACCCTGGCATATAGACTAGCCCTACGGCCACAACTATCTCGAGTGCACAATGTGTTCCATGTTTCACAGTTAAAGAAATATGTGCATGACCCAACCCATGTACTTCAACAGGAAGTAATTGAACTCAAAGAAGATCTAGCTTATGAAGAGTATCCAATCCAAATACTCGACATCAAAGAAAGAACGACAAGGAACAAGGCCACCCGGATTGTTAAAGTACCTTGCTCCAATCATGGTACGGAAGAAGCAACATGGGAACTAGAGGATGATATGAAGCAACGCTACCCCAATCTCTTTTTAAACGACCAAATAACAGTTATGGGGACATAACTGTAGGCTTAAGGGGAGGAGGATGTAACCACCCGACACAATCTTGATAGGGTATGTTCGAAATCTCCTAAAACCTTTCTCATTAACTTTTATCTTGTATTTCGCATATTAGATTGCCATAGTAATTTTTGTTAAAACTTCGAGGACGAAGTTGATTCTTAAGGAGGGTGGATTGTAATACCATAGAAATTACCGGAAATAATTTTAATTCATTAAGTAGACTTTTATTAAATGTTTAAACACTTGCTTAAAGAATTAGTATATTGATTTTTTCTACAAAACAACACTTGTAAAATTATATATGTAAATTTGTCTTTTCCAAAAGAAATATGAATTGCAATATCAAGGGTAATAAAATTATATAGTTTATGGAATATTTTTTAAATCTATTGTTTAAATTATATATATATAAGTTTTTATATATATACACATTGGTCTTGAAAATTATTATGAGGATAGTATGTGAATATTTTAAGTATTTTGATATTCATTATGGAATAAATTTTTATAAAAATAAAAATATGAGTTTTTATGTGAATTTATGAGAATTAACTTTTATATATAAGAAAATATATTCATAGATTATAATTTTTATTTAATGATGACATGAAGACTTTGTGGTTTGAGTATTGTTGTGAATAAAATAAAACCAAGCAAGTATATTATTATTATCTTTCTGAAAACACATTAATATAAATACAATACTTGAAATAAATAAATAAATATTATATTATCATATCCAACTCATTGAGTATAAATGCATGCCACTAAATAATGGCAAGAATAATGATTTTTCTAGACAAGCTAATACTTCAATCATTTTAGTGATACACTACTTACACAAATATAAGGTTAAAAGCAATTGCAAGAAATTTTCTTCCTAAACAAATAGATGAAAAATCAGCATGATTAACAAGTGTCTTGGATGATGACTAGCAAAGAAAGGTGATCAATTATCTCTTGAACCCACCAAGATTAATAGCCCCCATAATAGGCAAACCATTATGTTAATAGACAACATGATGGACAAAATTAATAGCCTCCCAAATTAATAGCCTCTTTGTTAGGCGATAAAGACCAAATGAGTGGATACAAATACTCAAACCATTATTGCTCAAGAGACACTTAATTGGATGATTGGTGAGGTTGTAATCACTCTCACAATGTGTCATGTTCAATTGTTCAAATCTTAGCCTATAAATAGAGGGAGTTTCTAGCCTTCAAACACACCAATCTCATCCATCTCATTAGCCAAATTCACTACCCATTCTATTCTTCAAAGTTCTCCCACATAGTGAGCATATCTTAAGGATTGTGGAGTTTTGTAGGCTTGGCAACCTTCATCATTCTAGAGTTCTAACTCTTCTCAACACTTGGTTAGTAAGATATCCTCCTTGTAAACTTGTATCCTAGAGATCTAAATCTTTTATTTTTATATTATAAATTGATTTTCCTCTATTTGTCGAATTTCAGTGAAACCCTAATTTGTGGTGCGAATCTTGTGTTATAACGGCCATTATCTTTGAATCTTCTTGCTCTTATACATCAATTAAGTAAGTTAACACTCTCTACTTCAAGTTTGGAGATCCCAATCCATGTTTTAAGAGTACAAAATTAGAATTTCCCCATTATAACAAAATCTGTCAGTTTTTCGTTTCAAAAAGATCCATCTTTTTAAACTATTTTGGTTCATTATCCCTCAAAGGTTCCTTCATAAAACTTGTTCGTTATTGAGTTGAGTATCTTTCTGGAAAATTTTATAATTTTTAGAACTCGTATGAAATAGTTATGGGATCCGCTTTATCGAAAGGTCGAAATCTCTTTTTGTTGAAATCTAAGAAATGATAGTGTTTTCTGAAATCCACATTTTTTAAGGTCTTAAGTGGTCAAAGCCAAATGGTTTCTTCATGAAAAATATTTATCTATGTGTTATCTACCTTGTGGTAAAATTTTAGAACTTTTGGTCGCAAATTACTATTTTTAAAACCTGTTGAAAATTATAGAGTCACTATTGAATTTCTGGCAGAATATATGTTCTGAAAAGAACTCGATTTTTGAACTGTTTCCATACCTTGTTTTGAAAAGTGTAAAACATAAAACTTGTTCAACTATGTGTTGAGTATCTACAATTTAAATTTTATAGCAATCGCCTTTCATATGAATTTTTAAACTGACTTGGCGTAAACTGCAATGTTGGACTTGATTTTTGGTCCAAATGAGAAATTGTTGGATTTTGAGATCCATGAAATGATGTTTTCATATTTATGAGATGTTGATATGGGAGTTAAATGTTGAAATGATATTTGACATTATTGAATGCCCTTGTTATGAGGTTACTCCCTTGAGATTGTTGAAAACTCTTTTAAAGAGGATATTATGTGGAAAATTGTTAAAACTCTTTTAAATCCATTGTGCACTATTAACTTGAGTAAGATGCCATACTTGATAGAGGGCTAATGCACTAGGGATGTGTCTTGCGGGGCCTCCCCCTCTAAATATGCCAAGACGGCATTGTTGATAAATTGTGCCAAAATGGCGTTGTTGCATGTATGAGTCTATACTCTTGGGTGTATCCGTGATGGGTTACCCGAGGCTCCGGAGTGTGTCTGTATATGAGTCTGTTGTATGCTGATCATGACTTATGATCGATATGATATGATATGATATGATATATGGAAAATGGTGTCCTCTTGTGCATAGTTGCTACAATGGTGTAACACCCCAGTTTTTGGTCACACGGGTCGGGATGTCACCGCCACACCTCCCTAGTAAGACACGGTTTCTCCGGCTTACTAAAGAGATGCAAGGCTAGGTATTTCAGTGTTTAAAAATATTTAAAGCATTTGCAATCAGCCCATACAATATAGTCTCGAAAATAATAATATCATAGCGCAACGGAAATAGTATTTAAATATAAAATTGCAGCGGAAATGTGAATACGACCAACATGGTCAAAACACGGGTTAAACAGGCCCGTTTGTTCTAGAGTCTAATGCAAGAATTTAATAAATAAGTTTGCAAAATATAAGTTTCCCCCATGCATGAATGTGCTCATGATCATACCACACACTCTGTAAGGAAAAAGGAAAATAAATGGTTTGGTCAGCACAACTTGCTGAGTAAGTTAACACATGCATGATCGTAGGGTTTAAAAGCCATTAATTTAATATTTACATGAAGCATGATAATATTCATAAATAATTTAAACGAAGCCATAATTAATTTAAATAAAGCATTTAATAATTTAAAGGACAACAATTAAAATATTTAACTATCCCCATTACTCCCAAGATTTAGTATTTCAAGTATTTCACGATTGCATCGCAATCTCGTCAAGTTTAGCTGGAAACCGGCGGCCGCAGCCGTATCTGCCATACCCAGTACCACTCCGGAGCCTCGGGAAACCCATAAGGATATTCACGAGAGTGTAGGCCATATATCTCATGCCGTTTTGGCAACATATCTCAAATATTTCGCGCGGGTCACCATCGTCCATAAAGGCACGAAGTGAATCGTTAGGAGGGCACCCTGCAGAGCACTCACCCCCTAATTTTAAAGATCAAGTTTGTAAAGGGGATTTCCTAATTTCCAAATTTCATACATTTATTTTAAAGAGTCTTCTACTCGTTTAAACCTTAAAGGCTAGTTTCACCGTTTCAACAAGATTTCAAGATTTGACTCGGTCAACCATAGTTTACTCTAAAATTCATTAAGAATCGAGTTTAATTCCAAAAATTCTGAAAGTTTACAACTGACTCAGAAACATCGAGATGAACAACTTTCATGTTTTAACTTTTTCAATCCGAGATACCGAAATAGGTTAAATACATCAATTTTCGTCATAACCTTAAGCTGACCGAAATTCGTATACAACAGTTCAAGATTATCAAGATCTACCATAGCAAATCAACTCCAAATTTAATGAAATATTATAGAGACCTTCATAAGACATTTATCTACAACTTTCATGTTCGGCCAAAGATCTAAATCATCTGGAACTAATGTCAAAAACGTGATCAAGATTTGACCTAAGTTCTGTCAAGAAATTCAAGATCCAATTTCAAGCAGTTCGGTTTCGGGTGGATTTCACATAACAAATCATCTCCAAAAATTCTGAAAATTTTGCAGTAGATAGAACTAAGCCTTAGGAATGTTTTTTGTGTTTTAAGTTTTTCCGTTTGAAGTCGTTTTAAGGTTCGGAAAAATTCGACAAAATTGTTGCACCGGTAAAAACATACATTGGCAGATTTACGAAAGATTTGTTTAAACTTTTAGGTTTGAATGTTTTAGTTACTCCCAAAACCATGTAAGTATTAACTTATAGATTTGTAGATATCCGGGATCGTCTATTTCGAAGGCGTGGCTTCCAGTCCTCCGTCTATCCTCTCCGTTCGTTGGGTTCTACGTTCTAGATCCGATTCGGGGTGTAGAAAGAAAAAGAAGAAGGTTAGGATTCGTTTTCGAATCATATTTGGAACAAGGATCGGATCGAAGCTTACCACGACGTTGGAGATTTTCAAAATTTCGTCCATGCAGTCCTCGCCTTGGTTTCGTGCCTCCGACGACTCCGGAATTAGGGTTTTCGAAAGTATAGAGAGTTGTAGGGTTTTGGAAAAGTGTTCGGAGCTTTCAAGAGGGCTTATTTATAGGTAAATAAGACCTAGGGGTGTCCAAGGTCTGCCTCTAAGGGTCTTGAGCCGAATGGTGTTCAACCGAAGTCGGAAAATCCGGATTCGGGCGAGTAAATCTCGCACGGGCGAATCTATCAAACGGCGCGGTCGTGGCACACTCTTTCCCCTTTGACCACGCGGCCACCGCGCGTCACTCGCCTGGACTTCGGTCCGGGCGGGTCGTGCGATCCGTCGTGCCTTTCCTCCTCTCTTTCGAACTTCTATCCCCCTATGCTCCCGTATTCCGATTTACGGGGTATCTTCGGGTTCCTCTTTCTTCTCTAAATTTTACTCGGGTCTAATTGCATGTTTGGACTCGAATTCTCGAGTTCATTGGTGTCGGGTTTCGGTGTACAATTTTTTTACCTTTAATAATTCTTTTTATTTAATTAGTTTCCTTTTAATTCCTTTTTAAGTTAAATCTCATTTCCTTAGTTAAATCTCATTTCCTTATCTTTACTTATTTATTTATTTGCTGGATTTATCTATTTATGATATTTTCCTTTTTAAGTTAAATCTTATTTCCTTAGTTAAATCTCATTTCCTTATCTTTACTTATTTATTTATTTGCTGGATTTATCTATTTATGATATTTATTTCATTTATTGTTTATTTATTTAATTATTATTTTATTTTATGTTGGAAAATTCTCGGGTATTATAGTCTACCCTCCTTAAGAATCAACTTCGTCCTCGAAGTTGTGTTTCGGCTTTTCTCGTGCTAAGGTCTTTTGTTTGTTTTATTATTTTGTAACTGAACTTAGAATTAAAACTTCTAAACTGCCTACGTACCCTGTGAAGGGATCAAGCCATAACATAGTTCAAAATTGTTTGTGTACAAAAATGCATGAAAAATGGATGGTATGACATCCTCTCCCCCTTAAGATTGCAGTTATGTCCCCATAACTGTGTCGGTGTCGGTTTGGAACAATGTCGGGTATCGTTCTCTCATGTCGAATTCTACCTCCCAAGTTGCCATCTCACTTTCGTGGTTCGACCAAAGAACCTTGATCATTTTGACGGTTTTGTTCCTCGTTACTCGCTCCTTAGTGTCTAGAATTCGTACTGGGACTTCTTCGTAAGTCAAATCCTCATCGAGCTCAATTATCTCCGGTTGAAGTACATGTGTCGGGTCCGGCACATACTTCTTTAGTTGTGAGACATGGAAGACATTGTGAACTCGATCTAATTGTGGTGGTAAGGCCAGTCGGTAGGCTAAATTTCCGACTCGTTCTAGAATCTCTGATGGGTGATTTTCACCACTCATATTTTACCACAAGCGGATGGTTGTCATCAAGTAATAAAAACCGGTGAATACCGGGTCGAACCCAAGGGAATTTCAGAATATTATTTCATTCCAGAGAATATTTTAATTGTTTTAAGTTTATTTAATATATTTTAAATTTTGAAAAGGATTTGTTTAATTCTAATGGTGATTTAAATTTAAAAACAGTGACATCAAATTAAAATAAAGCAAATTAAAATTTTAATTGATAAAAATACTAATGGGAGTTGCTTGTAATATTTTAAAAATTGCCATCTTTATTATAAAATAGAAATTGTATAATAATTTGACATTTCCCAATGTTCTAAAAATCAATTTCTTAAATTTAAATATTTTTATAAAGATTAAAAATATAATAATCTACTAAAATTCCAAATTATGCTTAAACGGACTTCATGGAAGCTGATTAGATTATCTAACATTTTGCAATCATTATTCTAGGCCTAAATTTGAGTCTTTCCCAAGCTTACAAATTTTCCTATAGCAATTAATAGGCACTTTTCATTTCCCAAATCATTGTGCACATGCCAGAATCCTTTTTTAATGTAATTTATTCCCAATTCCGGTACTAAAATATTAATTCTACTTTTTATCTCCCGATTTAGCAAAGCAGAATTTATGGAATTAGATTCTAACATTCAAATTATGCTAAACAGTGTAAATAATCTAATAATTATGGTAAAATAATAATAAAACATGGTAAACTGGATTTAAATAATAATATTAAAATGCAGACAGATTAGAATTAATGTCAGATTACTAAAAATAGATAATATATGTTTGATCGATCAGTCAGGCTTTTAGCAGATTAATATTCTAAATCACAGATTTGATAAAACACAAAAGATCGATCAATTCAGTAATGTCTAACATATAATCCTAATACATATTTTAGCAGAATAGCAAATTTATCCATCTTAATCGATTAAAAAGCAGATTACACCTAAACATGAGATTTTCACTTCTAAGATCAGGCAAAAATGGCGCTTAAACCAAATTAGACAGATTTTAATATGATGGCAGATTAATCGATCAATTCAGATTAAACAAATAAAATAGCAGATTCAAAATTTTCATCCAATCTTCATAATCGATCAAATTTTGGTAGCCAATACATGATTCTAATCCACATTCTAACAATCAAAACAGATTAATCCAGATTACAGAATTAAACATCGACATATTATTGCTTCCATAAAAGATAAATTCGTACTTCAAAGTGATTCTGAACTCCCGTTCTAGAACACTTCTCACACGAACAATACAGAAATCCGTCTACAAATTAAGAACATGATAGCAGATTACTTTTAGAGGCAATTTCAATTCATTACAATGCAAGAAAAAGAAAGGCAACACCTAGAATAGGAAGAACACGCCCAGAACAGCGTCCTTGATGCATTCCTCCGGCATGATTTTGTGTTTCTGGCCTTCTTCTCCCATTAGCAGATGTTTACAGAGTGTTTTTGTTCGAAAAAATGAGTCTGTCTTATGAAGAATGACGAAGAACAGCCTTTAAAACCGAATTCGGGAGGTTAGAAAACTGCCCAACCGCGACTGTGGCGCCTAATGTGGCGCTCGGAAGAGGTTTCAGGCGCCACCAAGTAGCTGCGGCGCATAACGACGATTTTCCAAATTTTCAATTGCGGCGCATTTTGCGGCGCTCGGAGTCCAATTTAGGCGCCGCCATGCACGTGCGGCGCATTCTGACAGTTTCTCCATTTTGACACGCGGCGCATTTTTCGGCGCTCCGGAGCAGTTTTAGGCGCCACCCAGCTTATGCGGCGCATCCTGAAGCTTTTTCCATCTGAAATTTTCCAAAGTGTTGATGCGGCGCCTGCTGTGGCGCTCAGAGCTCGATTTGGGCGCCGACATGCCTATGTGGCGCATTCTGGGCACAGTCCAGTGTTGAAAAATCCGAAATTGACATCTTTTGTCCTCCGAACATCTTCTTTCTTCATTTTAGTGCCTGAAACATCATTGCAATGTATTAGAATTGCCAAAGTCTTATTAAAAAGCATAAAACAAGGTAAATTGAACTCAAATAAGCTCAATTTAAGCAGTCTTATTAATATTTACAAAACACATGAAATGTGCATTAAAAAGCAATAAAATAGGATCGCATGCATGCAATTTGAGTCCATTTTATCATAATTTAAGCTCATTTAAATGTGGTTTCACATGGTGCATCAACATCCTCACACTTAAATATTGCTCGTCCCTTGAGCAATGAGATTAATTAGCACATCAACTTGCCAATCAAGATAATAAAGATAAAGTCTTTATAGTTCTGCCAAATCATAGATTTCAACAATAAAATGAGATAAAAGGGTTCAAAGTTTAATGTACTAGAACTAGACAAATTGGTATGCATCAGCTATTAGAACCAGATATCCAAAGCACTTACAATACAGAAAACAGATTAATTATACCTAGCACTCAATATGGGAAAGCGAATAATGTAAATATGCTTTTCTTTTCCAGTCTTTAAATATGCTCAATTTATGGCTAGGTTTCACTATATTCTAGACACTTTGGCTGAGTTGTAGACGGTTGAATTCCAAAAGCTACTCGTGTCACCGAATATGTGCCAGTCATCCAGTCAAGAGTTTATGAAATTTTTTTTTTATTTAATCACCCTGTTTTTCTCTTCTCTTTTTTTTTTAATCTTGCATTCTTTAATTTTCTTTTCTTTTTCTTTTTGCAAGATCACTTGTTTTGTTTTGTTTTTCAATACAGGGCTCTTACTCTGACTTTATTTTAATTAAGCATTTAAAAAGATTTAGAACGAGCATATTTATTTATAAATAATAATAACTCTCCACATTTTAAATAACTAGTCTAATTAATCAAAAAGCTTTCTGCAAGGCAAATAGAATTGTCATCGATAGCCCAAACAACTTGCATAACAAGTTGACATAGTCTAGAACTTTAAACTAAGAAACCTAACACTCATTAAATTGTAAAATCGGATTAGAGCAGAACATTTAGACTTATTTGGATTTTCTCCAGATTGGCATTGATGTGATAATCTCTAAATAATAGCACCACTGGGAAAACACAATTTAAATTTAAAATAACTAAACATGCATGTACTATTTTATTTAAAGCATAGAGAATAAGAAAATAAACTAGAATTAAATTAACTCAAGCTCTTACCATATGCTTCATGCAAATTGATAACATAATACATGAAAAGATCACACCTGGAATATGTAGATCCTATAAATTCTTTCACCATATCGAATGTTCCCCTTTTTGCTTGCTTCTCATGGCATATCCTGCTTCTTTATATATTTATATGGTATTTGCTCATACAAAAGATAATTGTTAGAACACATGGCAAATTATAAGTTAAAATAATTAAACCTCATCCATAATTTATTTAAATTCAGATTTATTATTAAATTTCAGATTTTTATTTATTTTGTAGGCACATTTTATCAATTAAATAATTATGGACAGATTTAATTAAAATATTTAAATTTTATAAATTTACCAAAAGCAAAATACCACAAATTCTAGCAACTATTACATAAAGAAGCTAATTAAATAAGCAAAATAGCACCAAAATAATTCTAACTATTACAAATTAAACCAAAAAGGGAGCAATCCTATCTAATCAAAAATCTAGATTTCTAAGGATCCATCCGAATCATCTACTTCATCTTCCCTAGGAACATCATCATCTCCTGTAGAGCTCGAACTAGTAGTAGGAGGAATATATCGATCACATAGACTTTCAGACATGAAAAATTCAAGTCTATTAGAAAGTTGTGAAATTTGTGCTCGTGTACTATCTTCCTTCCTCTTCATCTCCTCTCTAAGCTGATGAATCTCATAGGTCATCCTATTGATTGCGATCTCTGCAGGCTCTACCTTAGTACCAGATGTACTAGGT
Source organism: Hygrophila difformis (assembly GCA_030278955.1). Classification (NCBI taxonomy): domain Eukaryota; kingdom Viridiplantae; phylum Streptophyta; class Magnoliopsida; order Lamiales; family Acanthaceae; genus Hygrophila; species Hygrophila difformis. Next base: position 24,437,261 of record JAOANR010000004.1, on the reverse strand, counting down.
CTATCAGGATGACAAGTGGGTGTCCCACGGGATGTGGTAGGGTAGCCAAGCTCTGCACATCTTACTCCAGGCTTGTTATAGAAATTCTTGAAAGAGATAGGGGGCTTTGGCTTCACATCATGAGCATAGGCAGTCATATTCACTCCAGCTCTTTCACAAAGTGTCCAAATCAGTGCAGGAAATCCCAGCACAATCCGAGCAGTATCAGACGCCATTTTATCCAGCTCATATGCTATCATCTCTCCAATATCAATAGGTAGCCCGTTCTTCACACAATACACAAAATAAAGATCTTCTGCACTCGGTTGTGAAGTGTGTGAAGTAGGAAATACCTTATGCTTGTAGAGCAGGTAGATCTGATAGAGCGGTGCAGCCATTAAAGTAGCTACAACATTCGCTTTCTTCTCTCCAATGTAGGCCACCCTCTTTTGAGTTTCAAACATCTCTTTCAAAATTCTTTTCTCCAATTCAGGTCCTCCTTCCTCATCATAAACAGGGTCATGGAAGTGCTTCTTCTTCGTAGCTGGGCAAGAAACATCCACAGTACCATAAAGTTCATTGATCACCGCAGGACCATATGGCACAGGCACTCCTCTAATCCATGAAGTGTAGTGATCATACTGAGCATTGCACAAAAACTGTCTGGTAAGCTCCCAAGAATAAATTCCTTCCGGATGCGCAGCAAATTTCATCCATCCTCGACTCATGAGAGCATCATGAACCGAAAATCTCTCCATGTCAGCTTCAGTGAACCCTTTGTCTGCAAAAATCCATCTATCCGCCATCTTCTGATAATAAGAATACGCAGTTTGATTGATGAAAATGGCCGGATTAAAAATATCTCCTGTTAATTCTTCCAGAGGAGTAGTATCGTTCTTTCTATTGTGACTCTTCCTCTTGGTTTTAGATTCACGAGGAATTTCTGGTGAAATTTCCTCCGGGGATTCAGCGACATCTTCTTCTTGCTGTGGATCATCCTCCGTTGGTTGAGCAGAATTGAAGGAAGTATCATAACCATTATACGAGTCGGGAGCTACCAGATTGTTTACAAATTCATCTTCAACTCCCACAGCAGCCGGCTCCAGAATGGGTTCATTAATTTCTGGTGTCTGTGATGGGGCAGGCTCTGTGGTTTTCAATTTCTTTCCACCCTTGTTTCTTGGGTTATTCTTCCTCTTTGGTCTCATGGTGGCAGAATTTTAGGAAGAAAGGATTGGGATTGGAAAGCTAATTAAACTGGAAGAAGAGGAAAATTGACAGATTTGAGGTTGAATGTGTGACCGATTGGTCATACCTCTTTTTAAAGAGGTGAAATCTTGATTTTGTTGAGATATGGCGGGATTGATTTAATCTAGATCCAAATATACTCTAAACATATGATTTGGAGTGAGTATAATGCTGTTTAGGATCCCAAAAATCGAATAGATATGATTTGGATATTTTGGATTCGCGAATTTTTGAAAAATTCGCGTCTGTGGCGCCCAATGTGGCGCTCAGAAGCCCATTTAGGCGCCACACAGCATGTGTGGCGCATTCTAAAGACAAGCTCGGATTCGCGGCGCCAAAAGTGGCGCTCAGGGGGTGATTTGGGCGCCGCACAGTAGATGCGGCGCATCCTGAAGCAACTTGGAAAAAGTTTTATTTTTGTGGCGCGGAATGTGGCGCATGGAGGCAGTTTTAGGCGCCGCATAGCACATGCGGCGCATTCTGGGAAAACTTGGAAAATTTTCCAAGTGTCCAGGCGCCAATGTGGCGCTGCAAAGCCTTTTTAGGCGCCACACAGTGCGTGTGGCGCATTCTGTGCCAAATTCGGGCAGAATGTGTTTTTCCCAAGTTCATCCCCAAGATATCCAACATCTCCAAATCAATCAACAATACCAATCTCACATTTTCTACACCTTAATCAAGTCCAATTACACCTCATTGATCTATCCAACAGTTCAAAACAGTTTAATCTAACACGAAATTGGCAAGAGCTATTTTATTGAATTTAAAAGCAACTAAGAACCTTAAAAGACGAATACAACTATCTAAAGTTTCACATGATCTAGATAACTTGAATAATGGAAATAACATGACTAGAATAGCAAAATAACTGGAAATAGAGTTCAGAACAGTACAATCCAAATGAAAAATACTGAAAAGCAACAAAAAGAATCCAATAGAGTCAAATACATAGGCCTATCAATACATGTCATCTATAACACTCATAAGCCTATCTATTGCTCATCTCTCACTCTCAGTCAGTGTCCTCATCGGAATCCTCATTGTCTCCAACCTCCTCCGATCCGTCATCAGCATCATCACCCTCAGCATCATCATCATCACCATCCTCAGCATCATCATCACCATCTCCAGAGCCCACATAATCCTCATCATCGTCGTCCTCAGAAGGTGTCTGAGGAGCGACGTATCTCCGTCCTAAGCTCTGGGACATAAAGTACTCCAGTCGGGCTGAGTGGTAGGCCTGAGCTCGTGCATTCTTGGCTATTTGATTAACCAAGAAATGGTGTCTCTGAGCTGCGAGCAGGGCATGCTCATTTATTGTGTTCAGCAGGTTCTGCTGGTTCATCATCAATGTCCTAGCCCACTCGGGCTCTGCCTGATACTGCTGCGGCTGCTGTGACTGAGCTCTAGCTCGCCCTCTACCTCGGCCCATACCACCTCGGGTACCCCGGGTGGACTGTGAAGGAGCCTCAGAATGCTCCTGGCTACCCTGTGATGGTGCAGGTGGTGGTGAATGTCCAGGCATCTCTCTGGGAAGCAACATAGGCTGGCATCTAACACCGGGCAACTTAAAATCCTTTGTGAATGGAATAGAAGGCCTCATCTCCCAATCTCTATCGAACTGGCTCATGTCTATCCCTGCCTGGGCACAAAGGAGCCAAATAAGACTGGGGAACATGAGAGCTGACCTCTTAGACACCCCCGGTGTCTGCCTCAACTCAAGTGCTATGAGCTCTCCAATGTTGATCGGGCTACCCATCTTGATACAATACGGAACGTATAAATCCAAAGCAGTGGGTCCCGAAGTATGGGTAGAGGGACTCAATCTAGCTCTGTAAAACATCAGTAACTGGTACATAGGGGCATCCATCCTAGGCCCATCCAACTTGCTCGGATCATCCTTATAAATAAGGACATCCTCCTGGGCCTCATACATAGATGCAAGTACCATCCTCTTGAAGTCCTCCCTATCATCGGCTCGCATCACCGGCTCCCAGAAATCTCTCCCATAAGGTACATCCACCACCCCAAACAACTGGTTGATGTGCTGTGGGGTAATAGGAACAGTGGTCCCAAATATCCAAGAGTCCTCCTCCTCAGCATTGGCTAAAAATAGCTTAGTCAACTCCCAAGAGTATGATCCGACCGGGTGTCGCACAAATCTCTCCCAACCTCGGGACTGAATAGCATCTCGTAACAGGGGATGCTGCAAATCTCTATCAGAAAACCCTCTGTCCGGAATCATCCTCTTGTTATGGAACCTCTGATACAATGTGTAAGCCCTGGCACTCCTAAACACAGTAGCATCGAAAATACCCTCTCTGATATAATGCAACTGAGGCACGTAAGTCCTGGGATCATATCTCTTTTGCTTCCCCCGCGTGGTCTCTTGTTCCTGCTGTTCCTGCTCAACCTCAAAATCATACTCCTCTCCACCTACATCCTCAGGAACAGGCTCCTGGATAGACAATGTAGCAGATCTCCCTCTCCTAGGCCGAGAGGAAGTAGAAGTAGTAGCGGGTGCCTTCCCCCGAGAGGCTCTAGTGGGGGCCTGTGAATGATCCGATGCCTGAGGCTGAGGCTGATCAGGCTGGTCAGGCTGATTAACCTCCTGATGGTCTTCAGCGGCCACTGTAGTATGTCTAGAAGATGCGCCGCTCTTAGACTTACTCCTCCTAAAATAGGAGAGAAGTCCCTTGGACTTAGAAGCCCCGCCTGATCCCTGTGGTGGATCCATCTGCCTCAGATTTTTAGTACGGAGTCTGCGAGGTTCAAAAATATGCTCATCAGGAATAGGAGTAGGAATGCTATCCGGTGACTGTGGATCATAAATCCCCATCCTCCCCTCGGGCATCGGTATATACCTATAACCCGATTTCTTAGGGAGATTTGGAGGATTATACATTATATTGGCACCTGATTGTACAAAAATGATGGGTTAGTATCATATATATGTATTGCCTCCCATCCTCACACTTAAGTTTAAACCAAAGGTTTAACTTAAGTGTTAAGTACAAAGCAAACATATACATCAACCTAGAATGTGGGATTTATATGACTCAATGACCAAAATGTTGTATTTTAAGGTTCATAAATCCTAAACTTTGTTTAAAGAAATAATCCATTTTATCCCCAAGTTTAGAATTCAATTTTAGAGCATACTACTTAATAAAAACTCCTATTTTATTAAATTTTCAGATTTAATAAATAAAATAACCTAACTTACTAAACTAGTTTATCCTAAATGGTTTAAATTAATATTTAAATCCATTCTAATTCATTTATAAGATAAATTAACCTATTCTAATTAGCTAAAATATAAATAAAAAAAAGTTTTATTATTAACCATGCCCAATTTGACTCATATAATGAAAAACATGGAATTTTTGACATAGAAATGATCTTATAATCTCAATATAACCAAAATGACATATTCTTGTGATGTTTTATCCATTTAATTATCAAAAATGCCATTTTAATTAATTAAAAGAAATTTTCAGATTTTTGAATTCTAAAAGTTCCAAATTTTTGATGTTAATCCAAAAATTTCACAAAATGCATCCAATCCATGTTCTACAACATTTTGTTCAAGTTTAAACTAAGATTTAGATACTCAAAATCGAATTTTATCCCACATTCTACAAAAACCCAAAATTCAAGTAACAATACCAATACCAAAATTAATGTAATCCAAAGCACTGGAATGGCATAAAAATTGAATTAGGATAGCTATTCTTACCTAAATTGAAGCTTTGGAGCACTTTGAAGAGGAATCCCCAAAGTTGGAAGAACTAGGGTTCTTGAGCCCTAATTTGATTGAACAAGCAAAAATTGGGGATTTTGGAGTGAGAATTGAACAATGAGAATGAATTTTGATGTTTAAAATCAAGATTGAAGATGAATTTTACCGGAGTGTGTCGCGAGGTGGCGGATTGTGGCGCACAATCGAGTGAGGAGAGGAAGAGAGGGGCTGTCGATCGAGTGGAATGAGGAGAAATAAGGATTTTTGGGTTAAAAACCCCGTCCAGACCCGGGTCAGGGACCCAGACCCGCCGGGTCATGCGCCACATTGGCGCTTGAGGCCTGATTTAGGCGCCGCACAGGCTGTGCGGCGCATAGTCTGTTCCAACATTTTCCTAAGGCTGAAAGCGGCGCTCATTGTGGCGCTGGGAAGGACTTTTATGCGCCACACAGTAGGTGTGGCGCATTACCTGACTGACATTTTTCAGGATCAAAAGTGGCGCATAATGTGGCGCTCGGGAGCAGTTTTAGGCGCCACACAGCATGTGCGGCGCATAAACTGACTCTAAACTTTTCCTGGGTTGAAATTGGCGCACAATGTGGCGCCTGAGCTCGATTTTAGGCGCCACCAAGAAGGTGTGGCGCCTGAACTGAGTCTGCAACACTCGAATTTTAGCTCAAACTCAACCAAAATGATAACCAATTCAATCCCTAAGGTTAGCAAGTCAGATTTAGCATATATAGCCTTCGTAAATCCTCCCAAATCATCATTCTCCTTAATTAGCCAAACAATCCACATGTAATTCCCTTTTCACATCTTCATCATGCCAATTTGCACAATTAAGATCAATCACCAAGCACACACAATTCCATAACTTCTCAACATTTTGCTACTTATTCCATCTCATAGGTAATGTCCTACTCAATTTATTCAAACACATGCAATTACCATAGCATAGAATTTAAAACAACATAATTAAACTTAAAGCAACATTTAACTTAATTAAAACAAGAACACTAAAGCAATTAAAAGCACATAAGCAACTAAATGTAAAATATTTTTGTCTTTTTCTTCATTTTATAATTTTTATGGATTTTCATAATTTTAACAAATAAGACTAAACATAAGTAAAAATGCAAAGCAATTACTTCAATAAACAAATTTAAATAACCAAAGGCTTAACATTAATTTGTTCGATGAATTTTACTTCATCTCCAAAATAATGTTTAAGTCTTTGACCATTTACAGTGAATTCCCTTTCATCATCAGCTTTTAAAACTACTGCACCATTATCCAACACTTTACAAATCCTAAAAGGCCCTGACCACTTCGTTTTCAACTTCCCAGGAAACACTTTAAATCTAGAATTATATAAAAGCACTAATTGACCCGCTTCAAACACCTTAGGCCTAAGCATTTTATCATGATAAAGCTTTGTTCTTTCTTTATAAATTAGAGCATTATCATAAGCATGACGTCTCATTTCTTCTAACTCATTAAGATCTACCTTTCTTTTCTCTTGAGCTTCTTTAAATTCGAAATTTAATTTCTTCATAGCCCAAAGCGACTTAAACTCAAGTTCAAAAGGCAAGTGACAAGCTTTACCATAAACCAATTTAAACGGGGTCATCCCTATGGGTGTTTTAAAAGCTGTCCTATAAGCCCATAATGCTTCATCTAACTTAAAAGCCCATTCTTTCCTAGATTTTCCTACAGTAGCTTCCAAAATCTTTTTAATCTCGCGATTAGTGACTTCTACTTGACCATTGGCTTGAGGATGATAGGGTGTTGTTATCCTATGATGAACATGAAATCTAGATAACAATTGATTAACAGCCCTATTGACAAAATGAGATCCACCATCACTAATGATTGCTTTAGGCACACCAAAACGAGTAAAAATTTGCTTTTTCAAAAATTTAATCACTTGTTTAGCATCATTCAACGCACATGCTTCAGCTTCTACCCATTTTGACACATATTCTACAGCAACTAGAACATATAATTTCCCATTAGATGGTGGAAATGGACCCATAAAATCAATCCCCCACAAATCAAACAACTCAACAGGCATAATTCCTTTTAAAGGCATTTCATCTCTTTTAGTGATATTACCGGCCCTTTGACATACGTCACATTTTTGCACAAATGATCTAGCATCCCTATAAATATTAGGCCAAAATAAACCACCTTCAAGTACCTTGTGAGCTGTCCTATTCGGTCCAACATGTCCTCCTCCAAGTCCTTCATGGCATGCTTTTAAAACTTTCTCAAAGTCCTCATCCGGGATGCATCTCCTTATAATCTGGTCTGCACACAGTCTAAACAAATAAGGCTCATCCCAAATAAAATACTTAGCATCAGTTTTAAATTTTTGCTTTTGACTATGCCATTTTAAATGATCAGGAATTACACCACATGCTAAATAATTTACAAAATCAGCAAACCAAGGATCAGAGGAAGTATTATTAATTAAATACAAATTTTCATCAGGAAATGCATCATTTATTAATTTTTCTTCCCCTTTTTCATGCTCTAATCTCGACAAGTGATCAGCTACAGGATTTTCTTCACCTTTTCTATCTTTAATTTCTAAGTCAAATTCCTGTAACAATAATACCCATCGAATCAACCGAGGCTTAGCATCTTTCTTTGTAAACAAATATTTAATTGCAGCATGATCAGTGTAGACTACAGTTTTAGAACCAATCAGATAAGGCCTAAACTTCTCACATGCATACACAACAGACAATAATTCTTTTTCAGTGGTAGCATAATTTCTTTGTGCAGAATTTAAAGCCTGACTAGCATAATAAATAACATGAAGTTTCTTATCCTTTCGTTGACCCAGTACTGCACCAACAGCAGAGTCACTAGCATCGCTCATGATCTCAAATGGCAGGCTCCAGTCGGGTGGCTGAATAATTGGTGCAGTTATCAATGCTTCCTTGATCCTATTGAACGCCTCAACACATTCATCAGAAAAGTTAAACTCCACATCTTTACACAACAATTTAAACAGGGGCAATCCAATTTTTGAAAAGTCCTTTATAAATCTCCTATAAAATCCAGCATGTCCCAGAAAACTTCTCAAAGTTTTTAAATTAGTAGGAGGTGGAATTTTAGCAATTACTTCTACTTTAGCCCTATCAACTTCAATGCCATTTTTAGAAATTCTATGTCCTAAGACAATTCCTTCATTAACCATAAAATGACATTTTTCCCAATTAAGAACCAAATTTGATTCTTCACATCTAATCAGAACTTTTTCCAGATTAATTAAACATTTTTCAAAATCAGACCCGAATACAGAAAAATCATCCATAAATACCTCAATGCATGTCTCAATTAAATCAGAAAATATAGACATCATGCATCTCTGAAATGTAGCTGGAGCATTACACAGACCAAATGGCATTCTCCTATATGCAAATGTACCGTAAGGACATGTAAAAGTCGTTTTATCCTGATCCTCAGGTGCAATTGGAACTTGATTATAACCAGAATAGCCATCTAAAAAGCAATAAAATTCATGACCAGCTAAACGCTCTAGCATTTGATCAATAAAAGGCAACGGAAAATGATCTTTCCTAGTTTTATCATTCAATCTCCTATAATCAATGCAAACACGCCATCCAGTAGTAGGTCTAGTAGGTACTAATTCACCATTTTCATTTCTAATAACAGTCATACCTCCCTTTTTAGGCACTACTTGTACTGGACTAACCCACTGACTATCAGAAATAGGATAGATAATACCTGCATCGAGTAGTTTAATCACCTCTGCTCTTACAGCTTCTTGTAGATGTGGATTCAATCTCCTTTGGGGTTGTCTAACTGGCTTGTCGTCCTCCTCCATGTAAATCCGATGTGTGCACAATGCTAGACTCAGTCCCTTGATGTCAGCTATTGTCCAACCTATTGCTCTAACATGCTTACTCAACACTTGGGTTAATGCAGTTAATTGATCATCATTTAATTTATTACTTGCAATAACAGGTAAAGTATCATTCTCACCTAGAAAAACATACCTCAAGTGTGATGGCAGCTCCTTCAATGTCAACGTAGGTGGCTTTTCAACAGACGGAACTAATTTGGATTCTTCAATTGCACATGTTACTTGCACAGGTAATCCTCCCTCACACTTACTTTCAGCTAAGTCTTCACAACTCTCCACTAACTGCTCAAATTTCCTATAGGGATCGTGTCTAGCAAAGAACTCTCTCTCAATCACCTCATCCTCCTGATAGATAGCTGTAACACCCCGGATTTGGTAACCCAGGCCGGGATGCCACCGCCACACCTCCCTAGCAAGACACGGTTTCTCCGAGCTCACTAAAGAGATGCAAGGCTATGGTTTTTCAGAATTTAAAATATTCAAGTAGCCCATTCATAGATAATTTTAAAATACTACATCAGAGTTGCAGCGAGAATATATAAAGTACGCAGCGGAAGTAAAGTGTATGCAGCGGAATTTGAAATATAGGGCCGACATGGCCAAACCACGGGTTAAACAGACCCGTTCATGCAAGTCATGTAAAATAAATAATTAAGTATCCAAAATGATCCCCCAATGAGTGATCATGCTCCGTACTCTGTAACAGAAAAAAATGAACAACGGTTTTTATCAGTATTATAAAATACTGAGTAAGTCAATCCTTACATAGCAATAAAGGGGTTAGATTTTTAGTAATTAAGATAAATCTTTTTTTTGCCATGCATAAAAACATTTTTAAAAAAAAATGCGAAGATAATGCATACTTTAAAGACACATTTAAATTTCATAATTTAAAACTTAAGCATGGGCAATTATTTAAGACATGATTTAAAAACATGAATAATGCCGTAAGTAAGTAAATAAAAATTTGAGCTTTAAAAATTTTCACCGATACGCCACCATCAAAACAATATTTAATTTAGCCGGCAATCCGGCGGCCGCAGCCAATTTCATAAAATCTGAGCTTTTTAATATATTTCCCGTTACGCCATCATCTCAACAATAGATAGCCGGTGATCCGGCGGCCTCAGCCAATTTCATAAGTATCATGTCATAGATAGCCGGTAATCCGGCGGCCGCAGCCGATACGCCATACCCAGTACCACTCCGTCGAGCCTCGAGTAACCCATACGGATACACTCGAGAGGGTAGGCAGTTGGTCTCTTGTGACCAAATACGCCATATCCAGTACCGCTCCGTCGAGCCTCGAGTAACCCATGCGGATACACTCGAGAGGATAGGCCAAGATAATAACGGCAGATATCAATAGTAACAGTTAGCCGGTGATCCGGCGGCCTCAGCCAATTTCATAAGTAACATGTCATAGATAGCCGGTAATCCGGCGGCCGCAGCCGATACGCCATACCCAGTACCACTCCGTCGAGCCTCGAGTAACCCATACGGATACACTCGAGAGGGTAGGCAGTTGGTCTCTTGTGACCAAATACGCCATATCCAGTACCGCTCCGTCGAGCCTCGAGTAACCCATACGGATACACCCGAGAGGATAGGCAAGATAATAAAATGCCGTTTTGTCGATCTTTCGCGCGTGATAGTCATTGCCGTTTTGGCACAAATTGCACAATTAGGAGGGCACCCTGCAGAGCACTCACCCCCTGATTTTATGTAACCGATATTGTTTCAACTTTAGTATAACGGGATTTTCAAAAATATAGTTTTATCGTATCACAAGATTTCGATCGTTGTCTAAAAGATTTCAAAAATCGATCGATGTCACAGTTTGCGCCTTTTCAGTTTAAAAATCCATTTCTTAGGCGATTGATCTGAAATTTTCACAGTAGTTCAAAAACATCCCAATGAACAACTTTCATGTTTTGAGTTTTTCGTAAAAACGATGGGAAGCATGTCAAAAATCAAGTTTTCTACTCAAATAGTATGCTGTCAGGATTCAGGTTTGACACATCTCAAAGATTTGACTTTTTAACATATCAAATGAGCTTCAAAAATTCTGAAATTTTATATGCACATACTAGACATGATTATATGCAACTTTTGTTTAGAACTCAAAGATTGGATCGGACTAGAAATGATAGAAATATGCTCATCAAGTTCGGTTAAGAAAACTGTGAACCTTTGAAAATTCTTTAAAACGCAGAATATGTCCGATTCGATTTGGGGTTTCAAAACTTGATGAAAATGCATGAAATTTTAAAGAGGTATTCAAGACTCATAGATCTACAACTTTTGTTTAGATCATAAAGATTAGTTCGGACTAGAAATGATAGAAATAAGTTCATCAAGTTCGGTTATGAAATCTGTAAATTTTGAAAATTCTTAAAAACGCAGAATATGTCCGACTTGATTTGGGGTATCAAAACTTGATGAAAAATTCTGAAATTTTTACACAATATAGCTTAAGATCTTAGGATCAAAATCTTAGTTTTGAGTTTTCAGGTTTGAACGCTCGAAGTAAGAGTTTTGCTCGGATTTCAGAAAATACGTAGATTGGGGTTTTTAGGTTCGATTTTAACGTTTCGTTTAAGATTCAATGTTTCGGATGTCTTTAAACCACCCATATTGATATGTAAGTTATTAACTTACAGAGAGTGAGTTCCTTGAACGTTCTAAGGTTGATCGATTTGTCCAAAATCGCCACGAACGGATCTACGCAACACGTTCTTCTTCTCCTTTGGCTACGAACGTGTTTTCAAGTAAAGATCCGTAAGTTAGAAGGTTGATTATGATCTTAAAGCAATAAGGAACTTGATTTACACCTTACCAACAATCCAATGCCTGCAAATCCTTGCTCTCCACACTACCTTGGTAGGATTTGATTGCCGGAAAGTTCGCCGGAAGTTCGCCGGAAGGTGTTTGGCTTAGGGAGAGTCTTTGGAGAGTTTGGGAGGAACTTGGGGTGTTTGATGACTGAAAATGGAGTGTTGTGGACAACTAATGACGTCCAAAAGATGCCTCCCCCGTGACCAAGCAAGATTCTCGCGTTGGGGTCAAGGAATATGGCAAGAAAGTCGCCAAAACGCGACAATGGCTGCTGTCAGGACGTTGGCGCGGGGTTGGCGCGCGAATCGGCCAAAAGCCGCGCCGGGTGCGCGCCACCGAACGCGACAAACACAGCTGTCGACCCACGCGGGGTTGGCGCGGGAATCTCCCAAATCCCGCGCGGACAGCGCGCCAAACACGCCTGGACTTCGGTCCGGGCGGGGTCGTGCGATCCGTCGTGCTTTTCCTCCTCTCCTTCGGACTTCTGTCCTCCTACGTTTTCGGGCTTGATTTTTCGGGTCATTCTCGGATCATAAATTCTTATCTTAAATTTATCTCGACTCAAATGAATTTCATGTTAAAATCTTAAGTCCGTCGGTCTCGGTTTCGTCGGCTTCCAATTCGTCGTCTTTTGATTCCCGTGCAATAACTTGTATCATTAAATTTCTTTCGACTTCACGGGTTCTTGGAATTAAAATTCTTTTCCTTCATGAACTTAACTCCAATTATTTTTACTCAATTCATGGAATGTCTTCGGGCTTCCTTTCCCTCTTTTATTCCATTTTGAATTTAAATCTATCGGCGTTTCATTTCCGAGCAATAATTTATTGTGATAAATTATTTTCTTCTCCTCGGATATATTTCGACATTGATCGGAATAAATTTTATTCCCTTGGACGTTGATAAAAAATCTGGGGTGTTACATCCTCCCCCCCTTAAGAATCAACTTCGTCCTCGAAGTTGTGCTTCGGCTTTTCTCGCGCGAAGAGTTATGGTCCTTTTTGTTTACTATTTGCGATATTGTGTTATTGAATTATTGTTCGATTGTTGATCGTCGTTTGTTGTTTGATTATTGTTTGATTTTTGTTTGACTGAACCCAGAATTGAAATTTCCAAGTTGCCTACGTACCCTGTGAAGGGATCAAGTCATTACGTAGTTCAAAACAATTTGAATTTGGTTTTCCTCGGGTGTTACAGCCTCCCCCCCTTAAGAATACAGTTATGTTCCCATAACTGTGGTCCGGTCGTTTTGGAAGAGGGTAGGGTAACGTTGCCGCATGTTGGCTTCCAATTCCCAGGTTGCCGTCTCCATTTCGTGGTTGGACCACAAGACCTTGACCATCCTTACAGTTTTATTCCTTGTCACCCTCTCCTTGTGGTCGAGTATTTTCACCGGGGTTTCTTCATAGGTTAAGTCATCATCCAGTTCGATTACGTCCGGTTGGAGTACATGCGATGCGTCGGGCACATACTTCCTTAGTTGGGAGACGTGAAACACGTTGTGGACGCGTGCTAGTTGAGGCGGCAGTGCTAGCCGGTACGCTAGATTCCCCACTCTCTCGAGGATCTCATACGGCCCTATGTATCGTGGGCTCAGTTTCCCTCGCTTGCCAAAGCGCATTACGCCTTTTATCGGTGAGACCTTCAGCATGACCTTGTCACCGACTTGAAATTCCAAGTCATGCCGTCTCACGTTCGCATAACTCTTTTGCCGGTCCTGAGCGGCTCTCATCTTCCCCTGGATAACCTTAACTTGCTGAGCCATGTCCTCCACCAGTTGTGGTCCTACTGTCATTACTCGATCGTTCTCTTCCCAACTCAATGGGCTCCGGCATCTTCGTCCATATAGTGCCTCGAAGGGCGCCATGCCGATGCTCGCATGGTAACTGTTGTTATAGGAGAACTCGATCAATGGTAAATGGTGCTCCCAACTTCCCTTGAATTCCAACACACAAGCCCTCAACATGTCCTCCAGCGTCTGTATAGTTCGCTCCGTCTGTCCATCCGTCATAGGGTGGAACGCCGTACTCATTTTTATCTGTGTCCCCAGAGCTGCTTGCAGCTTGGTCCAAAACTGGGAGACGAATCTGCTATCCCTATCCGAGATGATATCATGCGGCACCCCGTGCCGGCGCACCACATTGTCTACGTACGCTCTTGCTAGTTGGTCCATTGTCCAAGTGTCCTTCATCGGGATGAAGATGGCGGCCTTCGTTAACCTATCCACGATCACCCAGATCTTATTCATTCCTTTTGGCGAACGTGGTAACCCTGAAACGAAATCCATAGAGATACTATCCCACTTCCAGCTTGGGATCTCCAATGGTTGCATTAATCCTAAGGGCTTTTGCCGTACTGCCTTGATCTTCTGGCAGGTAAGGCACCTTGCCACGAATTCGGCCACCTCTCTCTTCATGTTTGGCCACCAATAATTTTTCTTCAAGTCCTTGTATAGCTTATCCCCTCCGGGGTGGACCGAGTAGGGGGTGCTATGTCCTTCCTCCATCACCTTCTTCTTCAGATCTACGGATTCCCGCGGTATACACCATCTTCCCCTGAAGCGGATGCTCCCGTCCTCATGAATCTGGAAATCTACTGCCTTTCCTTCGGCAATGCTTCTCCTTATTTCCTTCATCTGTTCGTCACTCGAATGGGCGAGTCGTATTTCTTCGTATATGGTAGGGCTTACTACCATTGCGTTGACGACCTCGGTTACCGTACCGGGATGCACCAGTTCCAGGTTTAATTTCGCCAAATCTTTGTACAACTCGGCCGGTATCACCAGTGAGTTCGTGACGTGTTGCGCCTTCCGACTCAAGGCGTCGGCCACGACGTTGGCCTTGCCCTCGTGATACGCCACTTCTAGGTCGTAATCTTTGATCAGTTCCAACCATCTCCTCTGCCTCAAGTTCAGTTCTCTTTGCGTGAATATGTACTTGAGGCTCTTATGGTCGGTGAACATCCGACACTTCCGCCCATAGAGATAGTGTCTCCAGATTTTCAGGGCAAACACGACCGCGGCCAGTTCCAGGTCGTGCGTCGGGTAGTTTTGCTCATGCGGTTTCAGTTGTCATGATGCGTACGCTATGACCTTTTGATCCTGCATCAGTACGCATCCCAGTCCTTCTCTCGAGGCGTCGCTATACACCTCGAAGTCTCCATGCTCTGATGGTAGCGCCAACACCGGCGCCGTGGTAAGTTGTTTCTTCAGTTCCTGGAACGCGGCTTCGCACTCGCCCGTCCAGTCATACTTCACCCCCTTCTTTAGCAGTTGCGTCAATGGGCGGGCGATTTTGGAGAAGTCTGGTACAAATCGCCTGTAGTAGCCCGCCAGTCCGAGAAAACTTCTTATCTCCGTTGGGCTCTTCGGTGGTACCCACTCGGTTACAGCCGAGATCTTTGCTGGGTCCACCGCCACTCCGCTGGCGGATACAATATGCCCAAGGAATGTTACTTCCCTCAGCCAGAAGTCGCATTTGGACAACTTCCCATATAGCTGATTTTCTCGGAGGATCCTCAGCACTTTATGCAAGTGCTCGGAATGTTCCTTCTCGTCCCTAGAGTAGACCAAGATGTCGTCTATGAATACCACAATGCATTTATCTAATAGTCCTCGGAACACGTTGTTCATGAGGTTCATGAACATCGCCGGGGCGTTCGTCAATCCGAATGACAGTACTTTGAATTCGTAATGCCCATAGCGAGTCCTGAACGCTGTCTTCGGGATGTCCTTGTCGGCAATTCGCATCTGATGATATCCCGAACGCAGGTCGATCTTGGAGAACACAGTAGCTCCCTTCAGCTGGTCAAATAGATCCTCGATTCTGGTCAAAGGGTACTTGTTCTTGATAGTGACTTGATTAAGTCCTCTATAGTCGATACACAGTCTTAGACTCCCATCCTTCTTTTTGACGAACAAGACCGGTGCTCCCCATGGAGACGTACTCGGTCGAATATATCCCTTTTCCAGCAATTCTTCGAGCTGTTCCTTTAGTTCCTTCATCTCCGGCGGTGCCATGCGGTAAGGAGCCTTTGATACCGGTTCCGTTCCCGGGATGAGATCTATGGTGAACTCGAGATCCCTCTCAGGGGGCATGCCAGGAACGTCATCTGGAAACACATCCGGGTACTCTCTCACCACCGGAATGTTGTCTATCTTTACTCCTTCAGACTCGAGGTTGTGAACGTAGCATGCGTATAGCGTGTGGCCCTTACGCATTAGGCTACCTAACTCTAGGACGTTGACTATCTTGTTAGATTTCTTAGGGGGTTGAGAGTAGAAGATGACTCTTTTTCCCCTACTTTTTGACAACGTGATCTTTTGCTTTTGACACTCGATCACGGCCTTATACCGGGTTAGCCAATCCATTCCTAGTATGACGTCAAAGTCTCTGACGTTGAACTCTACCAAGTTTGCGAAAAACTCTACGTTCTTTATCACTATGGGTATTCCATTGTAGCGTTTAGAGCAGGTTATTACTTCTCCAGAGGGCAGTTGGATGCTTAAGCTAATCATCTCGCACTTAGGTAGATCTAGTTCAGTTACGACTCTCGAAGATAAAATCGAACAACTGGCTCCGGAATCAAATAAGACTCTAAGTGGAGTACTTAGGACATGGAAAGTACCTGTCATCACGTCACCATGCTCGGGTATGTCAGCCTGGTTGATCACGTTCAACCTCCCCATCGGCCTCCCTTGATTGGCTGGTTGGTTTTGATTTGGGTTTGCGTTTTGCTGCTGGTTCGGATTTGGAGGAGGCCGATATCCTTGATTGTTGCCATTCCTACCCCCCTGGTTGAACGGCTTGTTAGGTCCAATGACCAAGTCTTCTCTTTTCGTGATGTTCTCGAGTCGGGTTCGACATTCCTCCCTCCGATGGCCAATTCGGCCGCATCGGAAGCACTCGCCCATCTGAGGACATTTCCTCACCAGGTGCAGCCTGCCACACCTTGGGCACGGCGGCATTCGTCCTCCTTGGTTGACATTCCGACCATAGTTGTTTTGAGCATTCCCGTTCGGCCCTCGCCGAAAGTTGTTCCCGCCAATAGTGTTGCTCGCCCGGTTATCGCTGTTCCTTTTGTCTGGGCCTTGCGCCCCTCGGCTAGATTCCTCAGTAGCCTTCCTCTTTAGCTGTTGCACTCGTGCTACTGCTACTGCCCGATCGTAGACAGATTGCAAGTCCGGGTAATAAACCCCAGTAATCACCTCTCGAATCGACAAGTTCAATCCCATTTCGAACTTTTGCGCCTTCTCCCCGTCAGTAGGTACCATCCTGGGCGCAAATCTCACCAATTCCTTAAACCGTGCATAGTATTCTTGAACAGATTTCTCTCCCTGCTTCAGGGATGAGAACTCCTCGTACAGTGCTGCCTTAGTACTCATCGGGTAGAAGCGCTCCCGGAGTAACTCCATGAACTCGTTCCACGAGTAAGGTTCGTCATCCTCTGCCAGCTTCCCTTGGGTAGCCTGCCACCAGTCGTCGGCCTCGCCACCCAGATAGTACGAGGCCACATGAACCTTCTCCCCCTCCGGGCATCTCACCGCCTTTAGCAATTTGTCGAAGGTTCTCAACCATTCTTCCAACTTAGCGGGGTCTTCCTCCCCGACGTAATGAGAAGGTCGGTAGGGGTTCACCGCAGCCAAGTAGTTGATCCTCGCTTCCGGTGGTGGCGCCGCGGCAGCTCCTCCCTGGTTAACGTAAGCATTACCCAGTGCGACTAGTAATTCCTCCACATTTTTCAGTCGCCCTTCCGTAGGGTTGGGCATTGGTCCTGCCGGGTTTGGCACCTCCGCGTTAGGTGCCTGCTCATTGGGTTGTCCCGGCGTGCCGTGGGTGTTGGGGGTGGCAGGGAATTTCCTTGGTCGTCCTCGAGGCGCCATCTGTTGCAAGAACAAATGATTTAGATTTTTAAGGAAAATGTGGTTCAAGTCCTCCCCATGAGCATCAACAAGTTCCTTTTAGAAATAGATTTTGTGTAGTGAGGTTTTGGATTTGGTCTTTGAGTTGGTTTATGCGGTGGTGGTCCGCCTCTCTTAAGCTTCCCATATGGTGCAGATTTGCCTCCAATTGGGCCATACGATGTTCCATTTGTTGTATGGTTTGTTGGGAATCAAAGTGAGCGTTCATCATTTTGATCATTAAGTTCATCATGTCTTGGTTAGCCATCTAGCGCAAGGAAAAGATCTAGGTTACAACATAACGCTTCTAGGTTCTCTAAGGTATAGAAATGCAATATGCACATGTAGTGATGATCCCCCCTAAAAAAAATTTTATGCGTACATTTATTTATCCATGGGTTTTAAAAGTAAATTTATTCCATGGATAGACTAAAATAAGGATAAAAGGTTTGGGCCGCTATATTGGGCCGAAAGAAATAAATTATTTGGGCCTTAAATAAAAACAAGGTTATTGGGCCAAAATAATTTCTTGGGCTTCAAAAAAAAAAATTTGGGCTAAAAATTTGGGCCTTAACTTCAAAATAATAATTGGGATCTTTAAAATATATTACTAGTTTAGAAATGATAACTTTAAAAATAATAATACTTGAAAATAATAGTTTAAAAATATTACGGGCTCTTTAAAATAGTAGTTTTAAAATAGTCTGGGCTCTGATACCACATTGTAACACCCCGGATTTGGTAACCCAGGCCGGGATGCCACCGCCACACCTCCCTAGCAAGACACGGTTTCTCCGAGCTCACTAAAGAGATGCAAGGCTATGGTTTTTCAGAATTTAAAATATTCAAGTAGCCCATTCATAGATAATTTTAAAATACTACATCAGAGTTGCAGCGAGAATATATAAAGTACGCAGCGGAAGTAAAGTGTATGCAGCGGAATTTGAAATATAGGGCCGACATGGCCAAACCACGGGTTAAACAGACCCGTTCATGCAAGTCATGTAAAATAAATAATTAAGTATCCAAAATGATCCCCCAATGAGTGATCATGCTCCGTACTCTGTAACATAAAAAAATGAACAACGGTTTTTATCAGTATTATAAAATACTGAGTAAGTCAATCCTTACATAGCAATAAAGGGGTTAGATTTTTAGTAATTAAGATAAATCTTTTTTTTGCCATGCATAAAAACATTTTTAAAAAAAAATGCGAAGATAATGCATACTTTAAAGACACATTTAAATTTCATAATTTAAAACTTAAGCATGGGCAATTATTTAAGACATGATTTAAAAACATGAATAATGCCGTAAGTAAGTAAATAAAAATTTGAGCTTTAAAAATTTTCACCGATACGCCACCATCAAAACAATATTTAATTTAGCCGGCAATCCGGCGGCCGCAGCCAATTTCATAAAATCTGAGCTTTTTAATATATTTCCCGTTACGCCATCATCTCAACAATAGATAGCCGGTGATCCGGCGGCCTCAGCCAATTTCATAAGTATCATGTCATAGATAGCCGGTAATCCGGCGGCCGCAGCCGATACGCCATACCCAGTACCACTCCGTCGAGCCTCGAGTAACCCATACGGATACACTCGAGAGGGTAGGCAGTTGGTCTCTTGTGACCAAATACGCCATATCCAGTACCGCTCCGTCGAGCCTCGAGTAACCCATGCGGATACACTCGAGAGGATAGGCCAAGATAATAACGGCAGATATCAATAGTAACAGTTAGCCGGTGATCCGGCGGCCTCAGCCAATTTCATAAGTAACATGTCATAGATAGCCGGTAATCCGGCGGCCGCAGCCGATACGCCATACCCAGTACCACTCCGTCGAGCCTCGAGTAACCCATACGGATACACTCGAGAGGGTAGGCAGTTGGTCTCTTGTGACCAAATACGCCATATCCAGTACCGCTCCGTCGAGCCTCGAGTAACCCATACGGATACACCCGAGAGGATAGGCAAGATAATAAAATGCCGTTTTGTCGATCTTTCGCGCGTGATAGTCATTGCCGTTTTGGCACAAATTGCACAATTAGGAGGGCACCCTGCAGAGCACTCACCCCCTGATTTTATGTAACCGATATTGTTTCAACTTTAGTATAACGGGATTTTCAAAAATATAGTTTTATCGTATCACAAGATTTCGATCGTTGTTTAAAAGATTTCAAAAATCGATCGATGTCACAGTTTGCGCCTTTTCAGTTTAAAAATCCATTTCTTAGGCGATTGATCTGAAATTTTCACAGTAGTTCAAAAACATCCCAATGAACAACTTTCATGTTTTGAGTTTTTCGTAAAAACGATGGGAAGCATGTCAAAAATCAAGTTTTCTACTCAAATAGTATGCTGTCAGGATTCAGGTTTGACACATCTCAAAGATTTGACTTTTTAACATATCAAATGAGCTTCAAAAATTCTGAAATTTTATATGCACATACTAGACATGATTATATGCAACTTTTGTTTAGAACTCAAAGATTGGATCGGACTAGAAATGATAGAAATATGCTCATCAAGTTCGGTTAAGAAAACTGTGAACCTTTGAAAATTCTTTAAAACGCAGAATATGTCCGATTCGATTTGGGGTTTCAAAACTTGATGAAAATGCATGAAATTTTAAAGAGGGATTCAAGACTCATAGATCTACAACTTTTGTTTAGATCATAAAGATTAGTTCGGACTAGAAATGATAGAAATAAGTTCATCAAGTTCGGTTATGAAATCTGTAAATTTTGAAAATTCTTAAAAACGCAGAATATGTCCGACTTGATTTGGGGTATCAAAACTTGATGAAAAATTCTGAAATTTTTACACAATATAGCTTAAGATCTTAGGATCAAAATCTTAGTTTTGAGTTTTCAGGTTTGAACGCTCGAAGTAAGAGTTTTGCTCGGATTTCAGAAAATACGTAGATTGGGGTTTTTAGGTTCGATTTTAACGTTTCGTTTAAGATTCAATGTTTCGGATGTCTTTAAACCACCCATATTGATATGTAAGTTATTAACTTACAGAGAGTGAGTTCCTTGAACGTTCTAAGGTTGATCGATTTGTCCAAAATCGCCACGAACGGATCTACGCAACACGTTCTTCTTCTCCTTTGGCTACGAACGTGTTTTCAAGTAAAGATCCGTAAGTTAGAAGGTTGATTATGATCTTAAAGCAATAAGGAACTTGATTTACACCTTACCAACAATCCAATGCCTGCAAATCCTTGCTCTCCACACTACCTTGGTAGGATTTGATTGCCGGAAAGTTCGCCGGAAGTTCGCCGGAAGGTGTTTGGCTTAGGGAGAGTCTTTGGAGAGTTTGGGAGGAACTTGGGGTGTTTGATGACTGAAAATGGAGTGTTGTGGACAACTAATGACGTCCAAAAGATGCCTCCCCCGTGACCAAGCAAGATTCTCGCGTTGGGGTCAAGGAATATGGCAAGAAAGTCGCCAAAACGCGACAATGGCTGCTGTCAGGACGTTGGCGCGGGGTTGGCGCGCGAATCGGCCAAAAGCCGCGCCGGGTGCGCGCCACCGAACGCGACAAACGCAGCTGTCGACCCACGCGGGGTTGGCGCGGGAATCTCCCAAATCCCGCGCGGACAGCGCGCCAAACACGCCTGGACTTCGGTCCGGGCGGGGTCGTGCGATCCGTCGTGCTTTTCCTCCTCTCCTTCGGACTTCTGTCCTCCTAAGTTTTCGGGCTTGATTTTTCGGGTCATTCTCGGATCATAAATTCTTATCTTAAATTTATCTCGACTCAAATGAATTTCATGTTAAAATCTTAAGTCCGTCGGTCTCGGTTTCGTCGGCTTCCAATTCGTCGTCTTTTGATTCCCGTGCAATAACTTGTATCATTAAATTTCTTTCGACTTCACGGGTTCTTGGAATTAAAATTCTTTTCCTTCATGAACTTAACTCCAATTATTTTTACTCAATTCATGGAATGTCTTCGGGCTTCCTTTCCCTCTTTTATTCCATTTTGAATTTAAATCTATCGGCGTTTCATTTCCGAGCAATAATTTATTGTGATAAATTATTTTCTTCTCCTCGGATATATTTCGACATTGATCGGAATAAATTTTATTCCCTTGGACGTTGATAAAAAATCTGGGGTGTTACAATAGCTGTGACTCTATTACACGGGTAGGTGTCAGAACTAGCGTGTTGTGTTTTAGTTGTCTTAGAAATGTCAAACGACACTTGTTCATTACCTACTTTAAGTGTAATTTTACCATCATCCATGTCTACCATAGCCCTACCAGTTTGAAGAAATGGTCTACCTAAAATCAGAGGGATATCAATGTCCTTTTCCATATCAAGAACAACGAAATCAACAGGGAAAATGAAGCTCTCTACTTGAACAGGAACATCTTCTACAATGCCTAAAGGAGTCCTAATGGATCTATCAGCAAGCTGTAGCTGCATCCTAGTAGGCTTCACAACTCCTACTCCTAGTTCTCTAAAGACATGTAGAGGCATCAGATTAATACTAGACCCAAGATCACACAAGGCTTTGTTGAATTCTTTAGTGCTTATGATGCACCGAATAGTGTAACTCCCAGGGTCTTTTTGTTTAACAGGTTGCCTTCTTTGTAAGATTGCGCTGCATTCCCCTGTCAGTGTCACTTTCTCTTCATCATCAACACTCCTCTTTTTTGATAGAATTTCTTTTAAAAACTTAGCATAGACGGGCATTTGTGCTATAGCATCAGAGAAAGGAATATCAATTCTTAAATTCTTAAAGACTTCTAAGAATTTAGCATAATCTTTATCTTCCTTAGCCTTTTTAAGACGCTGTGGGTAAGGGATAGGTGGCTGATATGACTTGACTGGAACAGTAGACTTTCCCTTATCCTTACTCCTATCAACACTAACTCTCTCACTCTCCTTAGGCTCCTCAGAATCCTTCTGCTGACTTTCTTTCTCTGCATCCTCACCTTGATCGTCTACAGTATCAGCTGAAACCTCTGGATCATCTAAGGTAGGGTAAGGGTTAGGTAATTCCTTTTTATTCCTTAAAGTGATTGCTTTACATTGCTCTTTTGGATTAGGATCAGGCATGCTTGGTAGTGTTCCTTGCTGTCTATTTGAAGTGTCCCTAGCAATTTGACCAACTTGTACTTCTAGATTTCTCATTGAGGCTTGCATTTGCTGAATTGTTTGTTGTTGAGACACGATTGTGCTCATTAACTCTTTTAAATTAACTTCATCACTTACTTGATTTTGTTGCAGCTGTTGTTGAGGTTGAAAGTTCCTAGGTTGTTGGTTAGGGTAGAAAGGTTGATTCTGATTTCGGTTTTGATTGTAGTTTTGATTCTGATTTTGATTTTGGTTTTGATTTTGATTTGGGTAATTTTGATTTTGGTTTTGTGGATAAGGTGGGCGGTTGTTTTGTGGATAGGTGTTTTGTTGGAATTGAGAATTTTGATTAGGGTAGAAATTTTGGTTTTGAGGTCGGTTTTGGTTGTAATTCTGCTGCCTATTTCCCATGTAGTTCACATCTTCCACTTGCTCCTCAGTACCCTCACACTGCATAGTCTCTTGAAGTCCTTGATCAAGCAAGTGACAAGCTGATGATTCATGAGGTCCATGACAAATACCGCATCTCACAACTTTAGCTTGACCTTTCTTCAACGAAGAAACCTCTCTCATCAAAGCATCTAACTTAGAGTCTATAGCAACTGCCTAGTCTACCTCGTAGATTCCCCCTTTTGTTTTATTTCTAGCATTTTTCTTACCAGGAAATTTTTTCATATTAGAAATCTTTTTCTCAATTATTTCCTTAGCTCTAGAAGGTCCTATAGATAGAAAAGAATCTCCAGCCGCTGCATCCAACAAGTTCCTCCAATGATCAATCAACCCATTGTAGAAGAAGTGCATCTGCTGCCAATCTTCAAAGCCATGATTCGGGCATCTCGCCAGTAAAGTGTTATATCTATCCCATGCTTCAAGTAAAGTTTCACCCTCATCTTGCACAAATTCTTTGATTTTTTCTTGTAATTCAATAACCTTAGATGGTGGGAAGAACTGTTCTAAGAAAGCTTCTAACATTTTATCCCAAGTAGTGACATCCCTTAATTGGAGTGAGTTGTACCAAGTTTTAGCCTTATCTCTGAGTGAAAACGAGAACAATCTTAACTTAATTTCATCACTAGTAACACCATTTATTTTCACTGTGTCACAATAGTCCAGAAAGTTCCTTATGTGTTCTACAGCATCATTCGTAGGTGATCCATTATATTGATTAGCTTGAACCATAGTGATTAGTGCAGGCTGAAGGGTAAAGCTTAAAGCATCTACATCAGGCCTAGGAGTTCTATTAAGCAGATTTCCACTAGTTCCTTGTAAGTGTTCTTCAATGGTCATTTCAGCTTGATCATCGTGCTCCAAATCACCACCGTTACCTCCGTTATTACCCTGATTATCATTATCATTCGCTGCCATGTTTAACCTATTGAACTGAGCAACTAATTGATTAGTTAGATTTGTTGAAACTCCAGTCGTTGGAGAATAGTTTTCTTCATCAGAGGATGAATTAATTAAAATTTCCAACTGAGCTGGTCTCCTACGTTTTCCTAATCTAATAGCTCTAAGAGTACGCTCAATATCAGGATCATAAGCTATTTCTGCTTGTTTGCTTCGCACTGCAAATATTAAATAAAAATAAAATACAATAAGTAACAGTTAAATTAATATTTAACTTAATAAATTTAAATTAATAAACTAAAAACAATTAAAAATTCACAACAAATTCCCCGGCAACGGCGCCAAAAACTTGATGGGTGATTTTCACCACTCATATTTTACCACAAGCGGATGGTTGTCATCAAGTAATAAAAACCGGTGAATACCGGGTCGAACCCAAGGGAATTTCAGAATATTATTTCATTCCGGAGAATATTTTAATTGTTTTAAGTTTATTTAATATATTTTAAATTTTGAAAAGGATTTGTTTAATTCTAATGGTGATTTAAATTTAAAAACAGTGACATCAAATTAAAATAAAGCAAATTAAAATTTTAATTGATAAAAATACTAATGGGAGTTGCTTGTAATATTTTAAAAATTGCCATCTTTATTATAAAATAGAAATTGTATAATAATTTGACATTTCCCAATGTTCTAAAAATCAATTTCTTAAATTTAAATATTTTTATAAAGATTAAAAATATAATAATCTACTAAAATTCCAAATTATGCTTAAACGGACTTCATGGAAGCTGATTAGATTATCTAACATTTTGCAATCATTATTCTAGGCCTAAATTTGAGTCTTTCCCAAGCTTACAAATTTTCCTATAGCAATTAATAGGCACTTTTCATTTCCCAAATCATTGTGCACATGCCAGAATCCTTTTTTAATGTAATTTATTCCCAATTCCGGTACTAAAATATTAATTCTACTTTTTATCTCCCGATTTAGCAAAGCAGAATTTATGGAATTAGATTCTAACATTCAAATTATGCTAAACAGTGTAAATAATCTAATAATTATGGTAAAATAATAATAAAACATGGTAAACTGGATTTAAATAATAATATTAAAATGCAGACAGATTAGAATTAATGCCAGATTACTAAAAATAGATAATATATGTTTGATCGATCAGTCAGGCTTTTAGCAGATTAATATTCTAAATCACAGATTTGATAAAACACAAAAGATCGATCAATTCAGTAATGTCTAACATATAATCCTAATACATATTTTAGCAGAATAGCAAATTTATCCATCTTAATCGATTAAAAAGCAGATTACACCTAAACATGAGATTTTCACTTCTAAGATCAGGCAAAAATGGCGCTTAAACCAAATTAGACAGATTTTAATATGATGGCAGATTAATCGATCAATTCAGATTAAACAAATAAAATAGCAGATTCAAAATTTTCATCCAATCTTCATAATCGATCAAATTTTGGTAGCCAATACATGATTCTAATCCACATTCTAACAATCAAAACAGATTAATCCAGATTACAGAATTAAACATCGACATATTATTGCTTCCATAAAAGATAAATTCGTACTTCAAAGTGATTCTGAACTCCCGTTCTAGAACACTTCTAACACGAACAATACAGAAATCCGTCTACAAATTAAGAACATGATAGCAGATTACTTTTAGAGGCAATTTCAATTCATTACAATGCAAGAAAAAGAAAGGCAACACCTAGAATAGGAAGAACACGCCCAGAACAGCGTCCTTGATGCATTCCTCCGGCATGATTTTGTGTTTCTGGCCTTCTTCTCCCATTAGCAGATGTTTACAGAGTGTTTTTGTTCGAAAAAATGAGTCTGTCTTATGAAGAATGACGAAGAACAGCCTTTAAAACTGAATTCAGGAGGTTAGAAAACTGCCCAACCGCGACTGTGGCGCCTAATGTGGCGCTCGGAAGAGGTTTCAGGCGCCACCAAGTAGCTGCGGCGCATAACGACGATTTTCCAAATTTTCAATTGCGGCGCATTTTGCGGCGCTCGGAGTCCAATTTAGGCGCCGCCATGCACGTGCGGCGCATTCTGACAGTTTCTCCATTTTGACCTGCGGCGCATTTTTCGGCGCTCCGGAGCAGTTTTAGGCGCCACCCAGCTTATGCGGCGCATCCTGAAGCTTTTTCCATCTGAAATTTTCCAAAGTGTTGATGCGGCGCCTGTTGTGGCGCTCAGAGCTCGATTTGGGCGCCGACATGCCTATGTGGCGCATTCTGGGCACAGTCCAGTGTTGAAAAATCCGAATTTGACATCTTTTGTCCTCCGAACATCTTCTTTCTTCATTTTAGTGCCTGAAACATCATTGCAATGTATTAGAATTGCCAAAGTCTTATTAAAAAGCATAAAACAAGGTAAATTGAACTCAAATAAGCTCAATTTAAGCAGTCTTATTAATATTTACAAAACACATGAAATGTGCATTAAAAAGCAATAAAATAGGATCGCATGCATGCAATTTGAGTCCATTTTATCATAATTTAAGCTCATTTAAATGTGGTTTCACATGGTGCATCAATCTCATAAGGTCCTATGTATCGAGGACTCAATTTTCCTCGTTTGCCAAAGCGCATCACTCCCTTCATGGGTGATATCTTTAGCATGACCCTATCTCCCACTTGAAATTCTAGGTCTCGTCGTCTCACATCAGCGTAACTCTTCTGACGGTTTTGAGCGGCTTTCATTTTTCCTTGAATCACTTTGATTTGTTGAGCCATGTCTTCGATAAGTTGTGGTTCCACTACCACCGGCTTATCGTTTTCTTCCCAGCTCAACGGGCTTCGGCACTTTCGTCCATACAATGCCTCGAAAGGTGTCATGCCAATGCTAGCATGGTAACTATTATTATAAGAGAATTCGATTAAGGGTAAATGGGATTCCCAATTTCCCTTAAATTCCAACACGCATGCTCTCAGCATGTCTTCTAGTGTTTGGATTGTTCTCTCGGTTTGATCATCCGTCATCGGGTGGAATGCGGTGCTCATTTTGATTTGAGTACCGAGAGCTTTTTGTAACTCCGTCCAAAAGTGAGAGACAAATCTACTGTCTCTATCGGAAATGATGTCATGTGGTACTCCATGTCGTCGTACCACATTATCAATGTAGGCTCGGGCCAATTGGTCCACAGTCCACGTGTCTTTCATCGGGATAAATATGGCTGTCTTTGTTAGCCTATCCACAATCACCCAAATCTTGTTCATGCCTTTAGGTGATCGGGGTAATCCCGAGACAAAATCCATTGAGATGCTATCCCACTTCCAACTTGGAATTTCTAGTGGTTGCATCAGTCCTAAGGGTTTATGTCGCACTGCCTTAACCTTTTGGCAGGTGAGACATTTCGCCACGAAGTCTGCCACTTCCTTCTTCATTCCCGGCCACCACTAGATCTTCTTCAGATCTTTGTAAAGTTTGTCGCCCCCGGGATGCACTGAATATGGCGTGTTGTGCCCTTCCTCCATCAACCTTCGCTTCAACACGGCACATTTAAGGGGCACGCACCATCTCCCTTTGAAACGAATGCTTCCATCCTCGTGGACAGCAAATCCTATTGCCTTTCCTTCGGCAATATACCCCTTTATCTTCTCGAGTTTCGCGTCGCCCGGTTGGGCGAGCTTAATCTCGTCCAATATTGGAGTTCCTACGACCATTGCGTTGATCGTTTCACTCACTGTGCCAGGATGCACAAGTTCCAACTCCAATCTTGCCAACTCCATGTACAATGCCGGCGGAATTACCAACGAGTTCGTCACGTGTTGGGTTTTCCGACTTAGGGCATCGGCTACCACATTCGCCTTCCCCTCGTGGTAGGCTATCTCCAAATCGTAGTCTTTAATAAGTTCCAACCACTTTCGCTGTCTCAAATTCAACTCCTTCTGAGTGAATATATATTTCAAGCTCTTGTGGTCGGTGAACATTCGACACTTTCTCCCATAAAGATAATGTCTCCATATCTTTAGAGCGAAAACGACCGCTGCCAATTCCAGGTCGTGTGTCGGACAATTCTCCTCGTGAGGTTTTAGTTGGCGTGATGCATACGCTACGACTCTCGAGTCTTGCATCAAGACACAACCTAAACCTTCCTTCGAAGCATCACTATAAACTTCGAAGTCACCATTCTCTGATGGTAGTGTCAATACGGGTGTGGTTGTGAGTCGTTTCTTCAGTTCTTGAAACGCTGTCTCACAAGCCTCTGTCCACACGTACTTTACTCTCTTCTTCAGTAGCTGGGTCAAAGGTCGTGCGATTTTTGAAAAATCCTTCACGAACCGTCTATAGTACCCGAGTAATCTAAGGAAACTCCTTATCTCGGTTTGGCTCTTTGGAGTTTCCCATTCAGTTACGACAGAGACTTTTGCCGGATCCACTGAAACTCCATCAGCGGATACTATATGTCCAAGAAATGCTACCTCCTTCAACCAAAAATCGCATTTGGACAATTTGCCGTATGGTTGATTCTTTCGCAAGATCCCTAACACTTGGTGCAAGTGCTGGGCGTGCTCCTCCTCGCTTTTCGAGTAGATCAGGATGTCATCAATGAACACCACTACACACTGATCTAACATCTCTCGAAATACATTGTTCATGAGGTTCATGAACATTGCCAGAGCATTTGTTAACCCAAAGGATAACACTGTGAACTCGTAGTGACCATATCGAGTTCGAAACGCCGTCTTCGGAATGTCTTTCTCGGCAATTCTCACCTGGTGATACCCAGATCGTAAGTCGATCTTCGAGAATACTGAAGCTCCCTTCAGTTGATCAAATAGATCCTCTATTCTCGGCAAAGGGTATTTATTCTTGATAGTCACTTGGTTCAATCCTCGATAATCTATGCAAAGACGTAATCATCCGTCTTTCTTCTTAACAAATAAACCAGTGCTCCCCAGGGGGAAGTACTCGGCCTTATATACCCCTTTCCTAATAGCTCCTCAAGTTGGTCTTTTAACTCCTTCATTTCCAGTGGTGCCATCCGGTACGGAGCTTTTGAGACAGGCTCTGTGCCCGGAATGAGATCTATCGTAAACTCAAGATCTCTCTCAGGTGGCATTCCCGGGATGTCTTCACGAAACACATCCGGGTATTCTCTTACCACTGGTATGCTGTCAACCTTGTTCTCTTCCGCCTCAAGGTTGTGCACATAGCACGCATATAGCCCATACCCCTTACGCATCAAGTTACTTAGTTTGAGTGCGCTAACGATTTTGTTACTCTTCTTAGGGGGCTGAGAGTAAAAGATAACTCTCTTTCCCCTACTCTTTGACAAGGTGATCTTTTGTTTTTGGCATTCGATTACCGCTTTATACTGGGATAACCAATCCATCCCCAGTATGATGTCAAAGTCTCTTAAGTTAAATTCTACTAAGTTCGCGAAGAATTCTACGTTCTTTATCACTATAGGAATTCTGTCATATCGTTTAGAGCAAGATACTACCTCTCCAGAAGGCAATTGAATTCCTAAGCTAATTCTTTCGCACTTAGGTAGATCTAACTCAGGCACTATCCTTGATGCTATGATTGAGCAACTAGCTCCAGAATCAAATAGAACTCTAAGGGGTGTATTCGAAACATGAAATGTACATGTCATCACTTCTCCTTGTGCAGGCACGTCCGCTTGGTTAACCACATTGAGCCTCCCCACAGGGCGTCCTTGGTTGCCCTGCTGATTCGCATTCTGCCGCTGGTTTTGCTGTTGGTTTTGATTCTGCGGTGGCGGAGGTCATTGGTTCTGGTTCTGATTCGGCGGCCTAAATTGGTTTTGAGAGGGTCTATACCCCTTGTTATTTCCGTTCCGCCCATTTTGGTTCTGAGCCTGTTCCTGCCCCGTGACCAAGTCCTCCCTTTTCGTTATGTTTTCAAGCCTAGTTCGGCACTCCCGACGCATGTGACCCATTCGACCACATAGGAAGCAGGCGCCCTGTTGAGGGCACCCCCTCGCCAGATGGGGTCGTCCACATCTTGAGCAAGGTGGTACCGGATCTTCTTGGTTGAACCTCCTCCCATTGTTGTTTTGTTGTGGCCTATTCGACCCTCTCCGCTGTTCGTTCCTTCCAGTGTTGTTCTCGCTTCTCGAGTCCCGGTTTCTCTTGTCTTGGGGACCCCTGTTGGACTCCCCACTCACCCTTCTCTTCAGTTGCTGCACACGCGCTACTGCCACAGCGCGGTCATACACAGCTTGCAAATCGGAGTAGTGTACCCCCGCGATCACCTCGCGAACAGACAGGTTCAGTCCCATCTCGAACTTCTGTGCTTTTTCTGCATCCGTGGGTACGAGTCTTGGTGCGAACCTCACCAGCTCCTTGAATCGAGTGTAGTACTCTTGTACGGTTTGGCCTCCTTGCTTCAGTGACAGAAATTCTTCGTATATGGCAGCTTTAGTACTCAAGGGATAGAATCGATCCCTGAGTAGTTCCGTCATCTCCGTCCACGAGTAGGGCTCGTCATCTTCAGTCAGCTTGGCTTGAGTTGCCTGCCACCAGTCGTCCGCTTCGCCTCCCAAGTAGTACGAAGCGACATGCACCCTCTCTCCTTCCGGACATTTCACTGCTCCCAGCAGCTTGTCGAAAGTCCGGATCCATTCCTCCAGTTTGGCTGGATCCTCCTCACCAGCATAGTGGGGTGGCTGGTAGGGATTCACCATAGCCAGATAGTTGGGGCGAGCTTGGGGCGGAGGTATCGCCGCTGCTTGGCCCTGGTTGACTTGCGCGTTCCCTAGCGCAATCAAAACCTCCTCTATCGTCCGAAGACGATCGCCCACATTGTTCGGTGCGGGGGCGTCCTGCGCACCTTGGGGTTGTTCCTCTACAGGTTGGGCCGGTTCCGTGACATTAGGAGGTGTTTCAGTAGGTGTTTCAGTGGTGGTTTGGGGAGCGGGTTGAGTTCTTCCTCTTCCTCTTCCTCTGGGTGCCATTCTGGTACAAATAGGGTGGATTAGGACTTGTGAAACTATAGTTTAAACAATTTCTATAAATATGCATGTGCTTCGTAATTTCGCACGTGGTGCTCGATCGAACTAAGAAGCGCCGTACGCTTTTTGGGTTTTATTTTAATTTGTTATTTTATTTTTAATTTCGTTTTTTTTCTGTCGTACGGACAGGTCTGTCCGGATTAAATTTTTTTTTTCGATTTATCATAAATAAATCGGGCATTTTATTTCCTTAAACGAGATTTTAGTACAAAAGTAGAAATATTTTCCTAGCAAAATAGTATCTACTATAAGTAGAATTCCTAGCGTCTCAAGACGTCCTCCGGTGGGGTAGCGGGATCCTCTTCCGGGTCTTCCTCCTCCGAACTTGGCGGCAGTAGATCGTCAAAGATAGTGTTCAAGTCTTGCCCATGAGCGTCGATGTGTTCCTTCAGTATTAGGTTTTGTGTAGTGAGGGTTTGGACTTGGCGTTCTAGTTGGTTTATGCGGTGGTGATCCGTCTCTCTCAAGTTGCCCATGTGGTGCAAATTGGCCTCCAATTGAGCCATACGGTATTTCATTTGTTCTATGGTTTGTTGGGAATCAAGATGAACGTTCATCATTTTGATCATCAACTGCATCATATCTTGACTAGCCATCTAGCGCAAGCAAAAGATCTAAGTTAATATTCGCCAAGATTCTAGGTTAAACTTCGCCAAGATTCTAAGTTGAAATTCGCCAAGATTCTAAGTTGAGATTCGCCAAGATTCTAAGTTCATAGAAGAGATGCAATATGCAAATGCAAATGATGATTCCCCCCAAAAATAATTTAATGCACTATATATATATATTTTTCCATGGGTTTTAAAATAAAAAATCTTTCCATGGAAATAATACTTTAAAATTTAAACTAATAGTCAAAGTACTAATAGTAGTTTAAAAATAATAGTTTTAAAATAGCCGGGCTCTGATACCAACTTGTAACACCCCGATTTTTGGTCACCCAGGTCGGGATGTCACCGCCACACCTCCCTAGTAAGACACGGTTTCTCCGGCTTACTAAAGAGATGCAAGGCTAGGTATTTCAGTGTTTAAAAATATTTAAAGCATTTGCAATCAGCCCATACACTATAGTTTCGAAAATAATAATATCATAGCGCAGCAGAAATAGTATTTAAGTATAATATTGCAGCGGAAATGTAAATACGACCAACATGGTCAAAACACGGGTTAAACAGGTCCGTTTGTTCTAGAGTCTAATGCAAGAATTTAATAAATAAGTTTGCAAAATATAAGTTTCCCCCATGCATGAATGTGCTCATGATCATTCCACATACTCTGTAAGGAAAACGGAAAATAAATGGTTTGGTTAGCACAACTTGCTGAGTAAGTTAATACATGCATGCTCGTAGGGTTTAAAAGCCATTAATTTAATATTTACATGAAGCATGATAATATTCATAAATAATTTAAACAAAGCCATAATTAATTTAAATAAAGCATTTAATAATTTAAAGGACAACAATTAAAATATTTAACTATCCCCATTACTCCCAAGATTTAGTATTTCAAGTATTTCACGATTGCATCGCAATCTCGTCAAGTTTAGCCGGAAACCGGCGGCCGCAGCCGTATCTGCCATACCCAGTACCACTCCGGAGCCTCGGTAAACCCATAAGGATATTCACGAGAGTGTAGGCCATATATCTCATGCCGTTTTGGCAACATATCTCAAATATTTCGCGCGGGTCACCATCGTACATAAAGGCACGAAGTGAATCGTTAGGAGGGCACCCTGCAGAGCACTCACCCCCTAATTTTAAAGATCAAGTTTGTAAAGGGGATTTCCTAATTTCCAGATTTCATATATTTATTTCAAAGAGTCTTCTACTCGTTTAAACCTTAAAGGCTAGTTTCACCGTTTCAACAAGATTTCAAGATTTGACTCGGTCAACCATAGTTTACTCTAAAATTCATTAAGAATCGAGTTTAATTCCACAAATTCTGAAATTTTACCACTAACTCAGAAACATCGAGATGAACAAGTTTCATGTTTTAACTTTTTCAATCCGAGATACCGAAATATGTCAAATACATCAATTTTCGTCATAACCTTAATCTGACCGAAATTCGTATACAGCAGTTCAAGATTATCAAGATCTACCATAGCAAATCAACTCCAAATTTAATGAAATTTTAAAGAGACCTTCATAAGACATTTATTTAAAACTTTCATGTTTGGCCAAAGATCTAAATCGGTCTGCAACTAATGTCAAAAACGTGATCAAGATTGGACCTAAGTTCTGTCAAGAAATTCAAGATCCAATTTCAAGCAGTTCAGTTTTGGGTGGATTTCAATACCAAATCGTCTCCAAAAATTCTGAAAATTTTACAGTAGATAGATCTAAGCCTTAGGAACGTTTTTCATGTTTTAAGTTTTTCCGTTTGAAGTCGTTTTAAGGTTCAGAAAAATTTGACATAACTGTTGTGCCGGTAAAAATATACATTGGCAGATTTACGAAAGATTTGTTTAAACTGTTAGGTTTGAATGTTTTAGTTACTCCCAAAACCATGTAAGTATTAACTTACAGATTTGTAGATATCTGGGATCGTCTATTTCCAAGGCGTGGCTTCCAGTCCTCCGTCTATCCTCTCCGTTCGTCGGGTTCTACGTTCTAGATCCGATTCGGGGCGTAGAAAGAAAAAGAAGAAGGTTAGGATTCGTTTTCGAATCGTATATGGAACAAGGATCGGATCGAAGCTTACCACGACGTTGGAGATTTTCAAAATTTTGTCCACGCAGTCCTCGCCTTGGTTCCGTGCCTCCGACGACTCCGGAATTAGGGTTTTCGAACGTATATAGAGTTGTAGGGTTTTGGAAAAGTGTTGGGAGCTTTCAAGAGGGCTTATTTATAGGTAAATAAGACCTAGGGGCGTCCAAGGTCTGCCTCTAAGGGTCTTGAGCCGAATGGTGTTCAACCGAAGTCGGAAAATCCGGATTCGGGCGAGTAAATCTCGCACGGGCGAATCTATCAAACGGCGCGGTCGTGGCGCGCTCTTTCCCCTTTGACCGCGCGGCCACCGCGCGGCACTCGCCTGAACTTCGGTCCGGGCGGGTCGTGAGATCCGTCGTGCCTTTCCTCCTCTCTTTCGGACTTCTATCCCCCTATGTTTCCCGTATTCCGATTTCCGGGGTATCTTCAGGTTCCTATTTCTTCTCTAAATTTTACTCGGGTCTAATTGCATGTTTGGACTCGAATTCTAGAGTTCATTGGTGTCGGGTTTCGGTGTACAATTTATTTACTTTTAATAATTCTTTTTATTTAATTCATTTCCTTTTAATTCCTTTTTAAGTTAAATATCATTTCCTTAGTTAAATCTCATTTCCTTATCTTTACTTATTTATTTATTTGCTGGATTTATCTATTTATGATATTTATTTCATTTATTGTTTATTTATTTAATTATTATTTTATTTTATGTTGGAAAATTCTCGGGTATTACAAATGGTAAGAGTGAAAGTTTTTATTTTGTTAAAGGTAATGTGTGTGATCCTTTTAAAAGAAAAAGTGAATTTTTTTTTAAATGAGTGTCAACACTATTTTAAAATCCACTTCTTAAAGTGGAGCGGGTTGACTTACTCAGTACCATTGTACTGATAAAAAGTTGTTGTGTTATCTTTTTACAGATATTGGAGCTGACATGTGAACTGCACCTCATGACATGAGCAATTGGAGATGGGATTACCTTTCATCAAAAAGATTGTTACTTTAAGGAACCACGTACTTTTAAGTAATTTAAATTTTCTTATGACTATATTTTATAAAATTGGCAATTATTTTTAAAGTCCATATTACAAAAATTTATATGTGAAGATATTTAGCCGTAGCACTTGTCAATTAAGTTAGCCAAAGGGCGAGCCTGACTGACAAGTGTGGCGGTAACATTCTGAAACCTTATGAGGATGAATTTCGGGATGTTACACAAACGTTAACAAAAATTTACGAAATTTTAACCACACATTCTTAAGACAATTATCTACAACTTTCATGTTTACCCCAAAGATTAGTTTTGAAAGAATCCTTAAGAAATACGCCAAAGAAGTCGAACACTCAAACCTGTCAAAGTTTTCTTCAAAAACACAGTCTGTTCAAATCGAGTTTTGACTATCCAAATGTTAATGAAAGTGCACGAAATTTTACAGGCATAATCGTGAGACAATTATCTACAACTTTTATTTTACATCAAAGACTAGTTTTGATCACAAGTGATAGAAAAACCTACATAAATTTCGGACGTGTGTTCTGTCAGGATTTCGAAAAGTTTAAAACAACTCAGAAAATGTCAAATGGGTTTTGGTGTATCAAATCTTGATGAAAATGCGTGAAATTTTGACATAACCTAGATTAAGATGTTAGGAACAAATCTC
This sequence comes from Hygrophila difformis, assembly GCA_030278955.1. Lineage (NCBI taxonomy): Eukaryota > Viridiplantae > Streptophyta > Magnoliopsida > Lamiales > Acanthaceae > Hygrophila > Hygrophila difformis. The sequence goes on along the minus strand of JAOANR010000004.1, from coordinate 24,401,829 downwards.
TAGTTCGGAGTTTTTCATTTCGGATTTTCGAAATAGGGTCTTTTGTTCGATCTCAGAAAACGCGCAAAAGTGAATCTTTTAAGTCCGATTTTAATGTTTTGATTTAGACTAATGCTACGAGCGATTCTAAGCCACCGTTATAGATACGTAAGAGATTATCTTACAGTGGGTGATGTCTAGGATGTCACAGGTTCGTTCGGTGTCCACAGATTGCCACGAACGGATCCCCTCAACACGATTCTTCCTCCATTGGCCACGAATCGGAATCGAAAGTAAAAATCTAGGGTTAGATCGGATTTTCGGACTTGAAAAGATGTGGGAAAACTTAAGAACACTCACCAACAAATCTGGAACCCTCAAATGCTTGCTCCACTCGCCTCCTTGCTCGGATTTCGTCATCGGAAAATGGTTGGAAAGCAAGAACACAAGAGAATGTGGGGTTTCCGGTTTTAGGAGAAGTTTGGAGAAGAGTTTTGAAGATAATGGGTGATAAGGAATCTGAATAATGGCCAAGGATCAACCAAGGGTCGTCCATATATCCTTCCTATTGCCTAAGATCGAGTTACTAAAGTCGGGGGTCGAAAATAAGATAAGAAATCGCCGAAAATCGAATGTTGATCGATCCTATCAAGTGGCGCGGTGCTAGCGTGGTATTGATACCGCGTGGCTCCGGCCTGGGCCGGGTCGTGCGATCCGTCGAAACTTTTCTCCTCTCTTTTGGACTTCTATCCTCCTACGTTTTCGGGCTCGATTTTTCGGGTCATTCTGGGATTATAATTCCTATCTTAAATTTGTTTTGTCTCGACTTAATTTCGTATTTGCAATCTAGAGTCCGTTGAGTTTGAATTCGTCGGCTTCAAATTCGTCAACGTTTGACTCCCGTGCAATAATTTATTTATTTAAATCATTTCCGACTTCACGGGTTCTTGGAATTAAAATTTCCTTCTTGAATTTAATTCCAATTCTTTTGGCTTGATCCATGGAATGTCTTCGGGCTTCCTTTCCCTCTTTCATTCCATTTGAATTTTGAATTTATCGGTAATTCATTTCCGAGCAATAATGAATTATTTTGTTCTTCTCGAAAATATTTCGACCTTGATAGGATTAAGAAATTAATTTTATTCCTTTGGACGCCGATCAAAATCTCGGGTATTACAGTCTACCCCCCCTTAAGAATCAACTTCGCCCCCGAAGTTACGTGTCATACTAGGGTTGCTTGTGACCTTAAGAACAAATTCTCGGGTATTACAGTCTACCCCCACTTAAGAATCAACTTCGTCCTCGAAGTTGCGCTTTAGGTTCTTTCGTTCACTACGTTTTTGTGATGTTGTGATATTGTGTTATTGCGTGTTATTGCATGATATTGTGTGTGTTATTTTATTATATTGTTTGACTGAACCCAGAATTGAAATTTCCAGGTTGCCTACGTACCCTGTGAAGGGATCAAGTCATTACGTAGTTCAAAACAATTTGAATTTGTTTATTATTGATTTGGGATACATATTGTCGAGTCGACCTCAAAAGTAAATGCTTTTGCATTATTACGGGGTATCACATCCTCTCCCCCTTAAGACTCCAGTTATGTCCCCATAACTGCCTACGCATTATTCTCAAGAAAGTTCGGGTTTTGACCTTGATCCTTGTCAGCCTCTCCTTGCTGAAGGTTCACCAGATCTATTCTCCTTTCGATCGCCTCCTCTGGTGTTCGACATCCCCTAGCTTTGTAACCAATCTTGCCGCACTTATAGCAGGCTCCAGGCTTCGGGCACTGGCGCACCAAATGTGCATGGTTGCATCGTGGGCAGCGTGGTATGAACGCACCACGGTTGTCATCTCCTCCGTTGTTGAGACCTTTATTTTCTTTCCTTCGAGATCCATTGTCTTTCCTAGAGTTGTTATTGTTGTCTTTCCAATCCTTCTTCTCAAGTCCTTGCGAGTCCTTGCTCGACTCACCATTTTCCATATGCTTTAATTGCTGGATTCGAGCAATCGCTACAGCGCGATCATAAATCGTCTGTAGGTTCGTGAATTGTCCTACTGCAAGTATCTCCCGGATACTAAGGTTCAGACCCATCTCGAATTTCTGAGCCTTGTCAGAGTCGGTTGGTACTAGCCTCATAGCAAATCGTACTAGTTCTTTGAATTTGGTGTAGTACTCTTGCACTGTTTGTGCACCTTGTCTGAGGTTGATAAACTCCTCGTAATTCGCAGTCTTGGTGCTCAGTGGGTAGAATCTTTCTTTCTGGGGTTTTTAATCATTAAACTAAGGGTGAATTATTAATAAAGGCCAGTAGCACAAACATATACAAATACAAGACCAGCATACCAAATACATTATGTATTAACACCAATATACCAAATACATCCCAAATAAGGACCCCCCCCCCATTATTTCTAAATCAATAATAAAAATCCTTTGTGAAAACCCAATGATGTGATGTGTGGAATGAGACAAAATGGAGGTTGGGCATTGGGATGTCACAACCTGTTTCTTCTTCTTCCTCATAGGAACAAATTGAAGCCATTAATACTACAGCTCCACAACTTGGCGGGGAAGCAACAACGGGCGGAAGGGTGTGAACGGCATCGACGACCTCCATTTTCATAATTTTCGGGCGGAATAGCACAACAAGGGGTGTTGAGGTGTTTTCCAGTATTTTAGGTTGTGAAGCTTGTTGAGGAAGCTCTTTGAGAGGCCGAAAGCACACACAGCGGGGGGGGGGGGGGAGGAGGCAAGAAGCGGGGGTAAATTGTGTTCTTGGTGGGTGGAAGAATAATGCTGTAAGAGGGTTTAGGGTTGGAAGAACGTTAGGGTTTGGAGAGGCTGTTATTTAGGGTTTTCTACAGGGTTTTTGGATGGGAGTAGGGGTGATGAAGATGGAAAGCAGTCAGGAGCAAGGAGTTGGGCATGAGGTCATGTTGTTCTGCCATTACAATGCGCAAGTTCATTCGTGCGGATAAGGGATGGCAATGCCCTTGCAGATGTGTATGGAAAGATGATAGAGAAATGGGGTAATGTATGTTCAACTATACACACGCTCCATTACGATGACACTGACGGGGTTACACAATGGAGATAATGAATGATGACGATGTGAGAAGGACGTCGAACTTGAACCGGGCAAAGGGACTGGCGTTTGGGAAGATGACAGTGATGGCCTGGGAAGTAAGAAGCACGATCATGAAAGGGTTTTCCCAAATTACATTGAGCTGCTTGCTTTTTTAATATTTGGCTAAATGAGAGCGTAGGAATGGTTTTCTTCTGTAGATGATGCCTGGTTAAGATCCTAGTTATATCTTTCAGTAGTATCTGGCAATCTGTGTACCAAGGATCATGATTCTTGAAATATGAAAATGGTTATGTACATTGATGTTTTCTGTACACAACACTGGTATGAGCGTACACATATGGAAGTCGTTAACCGTGCCATAACTGGTATTGCTGCTGAATGTAAATAGTTTCTGACATTCAAGTAACTTGTACTTCAGGGAACAAACGGTGGCACAGGATGACCTGGATGACAAAGATATCGATGGCGAGGAGGATCAGAGGGTTATATGGGTCAATGCAATAAAGGGAGTCAGACAAAGGTTTAGGAATCAGGATCATAACTGATGTTTTGTTTTTGCTGCATATTTTTGTTGACTTGGTGTATTGGTTTGTGGTTTGCATGGTTTCAGTATTTGAATCTATCCTGTGTGAGGATGGTTTGAATATATGATACAATTTTGAATGCAATGAAATGACCAGTTTTGAATGACGTATTTTACGAACAAAAGATGTGTACATCATATTTACACCTTACACTTTATACAGGACAGAAACAAAACAAAATACAAGTCAAATGAAAACGAAAACACTAATGTATTGAACACACAATACCTCTAGGAGTGGGAAAATATGGTTATTGTTCAATACATTAGAACATACTAATGTATTGAACACACAATACCTCTAGGAGTGGGAAAATATGGTTATTGTTCAATACCTTAGAAAATACTACCTCCGTTCCTTAATATTTGCCACGGACCCACATTTCACGCAATCCAATACACATTTTTAATCCGTAATAACTCAAATTGCATACAACTAAAAATTATGAAAATTTGATATTCTAAATCTATGCGATTAGATGAATCCAACAAGATCTCACTTGACTATATTTTATATTATATAAATGTATTAAAAAGTCGAATCAAAGTTACTCAATGAACAGTAACAAAATACCCAATGTGTCAATAATTTAGGAATGAAGGAAGTAAAAAATAATCAAGTTATTGTTCAACACATATGATTATAAGTCAACACATTAAATTGTGTTTTCATTGAAAACAATGTAATAATGTTTATTGTATTGATGTTGTGAATGAATGGGGTACTAGTTATGGGAAAGGGGTTCATTGATTCTTACTCACTCACACATGACATCTTTCTTGAATTGATTCCACTACATGAATATTACATTGAAGAACATTAGGCATCAACGTTGGAACACATCAAGATGCAATTTTGAACTGTTGTCGTTCCAAATTTCTATGTTATGAGATAAACTCTTTGAATCAATTCGAGTACAATTTCTGTTGAAGGACAACAACGTATTCTGTTTGACTAGGGTACCATTTGCTTCCCTGAACTATACCAGTGTCTTTCACGATTCATACCGTTATATACGTTCAGGATATTAAGGGTGTTGTAGTAGCTTATTGTTATGAATTTTCGGTATTGGTTTCCTTTGTCCAATCCAAACCATTGTAGGAATAACACTCCCAACCACAGACTATTCGATTTATGCATACTACTACACTTGGGGGTGAAGTGTAGTTCAACACTTACTCTTGAGGTGATCTACTTGAATTGTATCTCAAGATTATCCAAATCACTTAGTTCAACATAGTGAACTGTGTTTCAAGATTATCCACACCACTTAGTTTAGTTCAACACATTACTTCGTGTTTCAAGATTATCCTCATTACTTAGTCTACACATTACTTTGTGTTTCATAATTATCCTCATCACTTAGTTCAACGTCTGAGCTGTGTTTCAAGATTATCCGCATCACTTAGCTCAACACCAAAAATTATGTTACAAGATTATCCACATAACTTAGTTTGTTAATAAACCACTTTATTATGAACCAATTAATGATGCTTCAAAGAAAATACGTAATAATATTTATTGTATTGTTCCATCGAACACCATTAATTGTCATTGATCAGATACCACTACTGAACAAAATTTCAATTCATTGTAAAAATAAATAAAAACAATTATTTCACTAAAGGCGAATACGACTGTGCTACATAAAATATCATTCATCACAAAGCACAATACCAACAACTGAATAAGAACAACACAATTGTCTAGACATAACTAAGAACCATTCATCAAAAGGCACAATACCAGCATTTCAACACAACACCATTCACCCAAATATGCCACGAACAAAACAGTACCATCTATCCGTCAACCAATAAAACAATATTAATAATCCGTCAAGTAATCAAACAATATCAATAATCGATCAACCAATTTAGATCATTAGAGGAAGAGACAACATCATCATTCATCTCGGATGGGGCAGTCGCATAAGTCGTGGGCGCGTGAGGGAAAACAACATCTTTCGGCTCGGGGTGGGAAGTGGCAGCATCATGATTCGGCTTTGATGGGGCAGGGGCAGCAGTTGTGGGCACGGTAACAACAGGGGCATCATTTTCTTGCTCGGCTGGGGCAGTAACATCTGACTTTGTCGCAGGACCTCCATTGTACGAGCCCCATCCATACCAGTGGGCTCGGCCTCCATCGTCTGAGCATGCCCTTCAACAGCGAGCTCCATCGTATGACCCTCATCCATGCAAGTGTGCTCGTCCTCCATTGTCCAACTCTGCTCCATACCAGTGGGCTCCATCGTACTTGAATCTTTCCGGAAGCGTCCCAATGATTTTACCTACAATATCCTGTTGAGAATACTCTTTGCCAAGCTGAAGAGCTTGGTTGGTTAGATCACGTATGCGACCAATATATTGGCCGACAGATTCATTATCATCCATGGTAATTCAATGAAATTGAGCATCAAGAGTTATTATTCTAGATTACTTTACCGGTGCCATACCCTCATAGGTATTGGCTAATGTAGTCCAGACATCATATGCAATCTTACAACCTGCAATAAGACGATATTTATCCTTTGTAAGGGCATTGTGAATAGCATTTACTGCTTTAGAGTTTTTTGATGCAGCAAGCCTCTCAGTTGCAGTCCATTCGCTCCTTGGCTTTGGGGTTTTCACACCATCTTTTTCAACAACTGGAGGGTGATATTGAGTTTCTACTGCATCCCATGCTCCTTCATCTAGCGCAATGAGAAAAGCTTCCATTTGATCTTTCCACTAGGCATAGTTTGATCCACCGAGCAATGGGGTTCTGGTTACTGAACCACCTGGGTTATCCATCTATTTGACTGGATCTCGCTGACGAGCGTGTGACTCTGATACCAATTGTTAGGTCCGTTTGCTAGGATAACCAGTAAACTAGTCCTTTAAACTAGTTCAAACGCCTTTCGCGGACACGTTATTCAGTTTAATAATAATATGCAGCGGAAAAAAAAAAGATAAACTGAAAAGTAAACGAACTCAAAGCTTTGTTGACCCAATTCGGCACAAGCCTATATCTGGGGGATACCAATCCAGGAGGTTTCACTACTTGTTTAACTTGATCCACGATCAAACAATAGCATTTCAATTTGCCCAACTCCAATCTCCAAGCAGTTAGAATTGTCGAACCAAAGCACTCCCCTGCTTTGGTGAAGATTTTCCCGACCTTGTTCCAATTCCTTGAAGGCACCCCCTTCAAGTCACCCTTGGCCGAAACCTGTTGGCAAACCCTCCTTCAAGGATAAATTCTATTAAGCTCGTGTGTTGACGACTCCTTGGAAGACTTGACTGAATTCATCGACTTCAATCAAGATCTCTGTAGCACAGTCTCGATCAATTCACCCAAGGCGGTGTTGATCGAATATCTCCCTTCAAAATGATGAAATCACGAACACGGGAAGGAATGTGTTTCTCGCGCACAAAATACTTCAAATGGCTCAAAGGAGAAAATGGATAATCAAGTCGTATTCCAACCATCCCTCATCCGGCGTATTTGAAGTGAGTGAATCCTCCATTCTAAGGTAAGATTTTGTTACCATAATTATTCCTTTCTTAGAATGGAGTTGCCCGGAATAGAAGATCTTAGTTCCCTTTCTCCTTGAATACAATCCGGGCATGAAATCAGCTGACCGTTGATGATGATCCTATTGCAGATTCGTCAGCTCCAACTTCTTGAAATAGTTTGACGTACACTGGAGTGCTTTGTTCAAAGAAGTAATTCAGACATCATTTGTGAACACATTTGCTCAAAACTGGTTCCCAACACAATATTTGGGGCTGACTGTCATGGCTGAGACATATCTAGGATTCCCGACTATTCATGGCCCGATAATGATTTTCCATTTTTACAAGTTGGTGCGGACGCTTGAGGCAAAACTCATCTCCTAGTCGGCCTTTCTCCTCAACAAAGCTAGTCGAATCACGTTGGTGAAGTCTATGTTGGCATCCATTCCTATATACATTATTATGCAAGTACATTTACTTCCTCAGGATGTTTGTAGGCAGATTGATAATGTGGTGCGACTTTGGATTTAGAAGGGCGTGGATTGTGTAACGACCCAATGATATGTATCCTAAATAAACAAATTCAAATTGTTTTGAACTACGTAATGACTTGATCCCTTCGCAGGGTACGTAGGCAACTTGGAAATTTCAATTCTGGGTTCAGTCAAACAATATCATATAATAACATACAATAACACAATACAATATCACACTATCATAATATAAGAAATAAAAACGACATGACCCTAGTTCCAAGCTCGCGAGAAGCTAACACGCAACTTCAGGGCGAAGTTGATTTCTAAGAAGGATAGACTGTAATACCCAAGATTTTTATCGGCGTCTAAAGGAATAAAATAAATATCCTAATCCGAGCAAGGTCGGAATATTTCCGAGAAGAAGTAAATAATTTGTTACAATAAATCATTGCTCGGAAATGACATGCCGATAATTTCAAAAATTCAAAATGGAATAAAAGAGGGAAAGGAAGCCCGAAAATATTCCATGGATTGAACTCAAAAGAAATGGAATTTAATTCAAGAGCGAAAAGAATTTTAATTCCAAGAACCCGTGAAGTCGGAAATAATTTAATTAGATAAATTAAATTATTCTTGCTATATTTCGGATATAGCCGACGAATTCAAAGCCGACGAATCCAAACGCGACGGACTCAAGATTTCGGATACGGGATTAATTCGAGACGAAATAAATTTAAGATAAGAATTTAGAACCCGAGAATGACCCGATAAATCGAGCCCGAGAACGTAGGAGAATAGAAGCCCGAAAGAGAGGAGAAAAGGCCCGACGGATCGCACGGCCCGGATCGGACCGCAGTCCAGCCAGGGATCGCGCGGTGGCCGCGCGGTTTTGGTGGGTTCCCGCGCCACGGGTGCGCCATCCCACGGGATGCGATCACTTTCACGTTTTGGCGATTTTCTTGCTATATTTTCGACCCCCGACTATGGAAACACAATCACAATCGGGAGAAGGCTATCATGGACGACTTATGTCCGATTCTTGGCCATTATTCTCAGATCAATACTCATTATTCACCTCCATTACCCCGATATTCTCTCAAACTGGCATGGAAGCCGGAACGAGAACACTGTTGATCCCAATGTTTCCCGAAGGACCGGTACCAAAACAGCTGACAAAGAGGTTCGTGACCCGAATTGCGGAGTTGTTGAACCGGAGATTTGAAGAGGAGCTGTCTAAAGCCAAAGCCGGGAAAATGGGACTAAAGCTGCTGATCCAGAATGAAGACCCCGGACCCACTTCAATGGGTCCGGGCATCCATCAATGACTAAGGAGCAGCCGGATGTCGATCCAGCCGGATGTCGATCACCGGAAGATGACCGGAATCCCCACCGGAAACCTTCCGGAGTTCGATTTTGAGTTTCCCGAGTTGGTAATCTCCATTATCCATTTTCCTTTGCATTGGTACCACTTTCACATTCATCCAAATCCATTTGTGAACTTTGAGTTTTGGCCGAGAGCTTGTTCTTGGTTAGAATTTAATTTTTGCAATTTTTCGTGTGTTGTTTGTGGTTTATTTGGATTGATTGTATGTTTTTAGCTTAATCGCTATTATATGTGGCTTGAATCCGGATTTTGAGTGATTCCGAGTGTGTGGGATTTTTCAAATTTAGGTTGAATCTTCATATTGTTCTTGGGGAGAGTACGTGTTTGATCCATATTAGGTTTAGGGTTTGTGGGAGTGAGTGTTGTTGTTTCAGATTGTGACAAGTGTTCGGGGCATTAATTGGGGGACAAGTTTCCAGCCTACGACGCCAAAGGGCTCTACGATGCTAAGCTACTACTACGACGTGATCCACGATCACGACGTAAACATACATTCACGTCGTAAAGACAAAGACAGGCAGCTACGACGCCAAACACTTGCTACGACGCTATCCACGATAGCGTCGTAAATTACCTTCACGTCGTAAAGGACGTCCGAGGGCCAACAAGTCAAAATCGAAGTACGCCGCCAAAGCTACGACGCTATGACGCCAAGCAGTCTCGCGTCGTAAATTCCATCTCACGTCGTAACTCATCCAGAAGGCAAAATCCAGTGTACGACGTCAAGCATCAGCTACGACGCTAAGCAAGGATCGCGTCGTAACCCAGGTTCCGCATCGTAAATCCTCAAGAAGGCCAAATTCAGAGTACGACGCTAAGCGGTCTACTACGACGCCAAAGAAGGTCCACGTCGTACCCAAGGTTTCACGTCGTAATTCCACAAAATTCCAGATTCGCGTCGTCCGGTTAGAGGCTGCCACGTGTCCATTGCTTTGTTTCCAAGATATTCATTGTATTGTAATATTTGTAATTCAAACTTGGAACAATTGGATTTTTACTGTACGGTTTCACTAAAGTATATCACCAACAATCTATCGGGTTGAAGTTCCGTCAATGTTAGCACTTGACAGTGGAATTCCCCGAGGAATAAGTGCTTGCATTGTTCCCTGATTTATTTTACAAACTACCAGCGTTGAAGCTCCGTCTGCAATTACAGATAGTGGAGTTCCTCAACAGTAATTTTTACCAGGTTGTTTTATCAGCGTGGTAATTCTTGCTATTGGGGCTATCTGAGTGAGGCAGATATTTTTATTCCGAGCGTTTATATTTGTGAGCTTTTTACTTTACACTTCTAAACTGTGAGGAGTCCGGATATTTGCTACATAGTTTATTAACGCCATAAACTGCTATTTAATTCAGATTGATCACTTCACACACAACTCTGACCTTTTATTTGATAGAGTTGAACCCTGCATTCAGTTTCTTGCACTGTGCATCCATACTGCTTTCTCACCTCTGATAGTTGGTTGATCTATACGTTTGAGCACATTTCAGCTTGCCAGCACCAACTGGAGGACAATTGGACCCAGTGAGAGATACACATTTTTGTGAGATCACTCTACAAATTTTTGTCTATTTTCACTGACCGCTTATATATATATCTAGTTTCTTTTTCTGATCATTATGGCAGGAATACCGAACCTACACTACATGACATCATGGAAGCACTAAGGAATGTGGAAGCGACCACTGCCAAGCAAGTCGCTCTTGAGTCGATGCGCCAAACCGTAGATGCTAATGTTGCAAGCATAGCGGAATGATGTCTCAAGCCGAATCGCCATACAAGAACAAGTCCTGAACTTGACGCCTGGAAGCACTAGCGGAATCCAGCAATCTGTAATGGACGAGGCTGAAACAGCCATCGAGGAGCAGGAATTACATTTTGGAACATACAACCGACGGCAAGGTCCACGAGTCCCACGAGTTCCAACCCAAACACCTCACGACCCCCAGTTCCAACCAATGTTCAGTTCCAGCACCTCCACCTACACCTCCGGCACCCGCCGTAGCCATACCCAGACCACCACTACAGCAGCCTGTCCGACAGAGGCTAAATCTCGAACCAGTACCCGAACATCAAGCTGAGGCTGGCTTCGGATAGGAAGGACAGATACCTGTCGAGCAAAACCGTTTAGAGGCTGATCTACGAGGGATTAAGTTCACCATCCCAAAATTCAAAGGAACAAGTGATCCGGAAGAATTCATCGAGTGGAGACAGTCCATCGAACTCATCTATGACTGTCAACAATATAATGAATTCACAAAGATCCAACTTGTTGTGGGTGAATTTAAAGACTATGCTTTACAATGGTGGCAAAAGCTTCAGCGTGACAGTCAGCGTTTGGGACTGCCAGCTATTTCTAACTGGACTCAATTAATGCATGCTATGGAAAAGAGGCTTGTTCCTAGCAGTTATTTTGATGAGCTATATCTGAAGGTTAATTTCTGTGTGCAGGGTAACAGGACTGCCGATGAATACTACAAAGAATTGGAACGCCTCATGATGAGAGCGCAGATCAATAAGGATGAACCGCTACTACTAGCGAGGTTCAAAAGAGGGTTAAGGAGAGAAGTTTTAGCAGAAATCAAGTTGAGAGAATACACTGGGCTAGAACATCTGGTTCAATTAGCCATTGAGATTGACCGCCAATTAAGGGATAGACCAGTCGAATCTACGATCATCTCCAACACTACTAAGTATTGGACCACCAGATTAGCTGAACAACCTCCCAAGCCAACTGAAAGATACGGGAAGCCCAATGCACAGAAAGATGATCGGCCCAACAGGCCCAAAGCTTCCGAAATGGGCAAGGACTTCAAAGATCCATACAAATACAGGAAGGAGGACCGAGACAAACCTAAGAGGGACGTCAAAGATGTCACCTGTTTCAAATGTGGACAAAAGGGCCACTATTCCTGAGATTGCCCGAAGAGGAAAGACGAATAGTCATGATCGAATCAGGGATATGGAGAGAGGTTGATTCTGAAGAAGAATATGAAGAAACTGAGCAAGAAGAGCAGAATGATGACGATGATCAATACCCAGATGAAGGCGATCTGAGCCGAGTAGTCTTGGAAGGAAATGAGGAAGAGTATGTGACAAACTTCATCGTGATGAGAGCACTGAATGCAGAAAATGGAGAAGAGTCCACTAGCAGTTCACCTGAACAAAGGGAGAATCTGTTCCACTACCATTGTAAACTTAAAGGCAATGTTGCCTCATTAATTGTAGATAATGGTAGCTGCGTTAATGTTGTGAGTCTCTATATTATGCGCAGGTTAGGTATAGCCATCCAAGATCATTGTAACACCCCGGTTTTTGATAACCCAGGTCGGGATGTCACCGCCACACCTCCCTAACAAGACACGACTTCTTCGAGCTTGCTAGAAAGATGCAAGGTTATGGTATTGCAGTATTTAAAACATTTTAAATAAATAAAACATCCCATCGTATATAACTCGAAAATAATAATAAGTGAGTTGCAGCGGAAAAATAATATCTAACATATGTAATGCAGCGGAAATTAAATATTGGGCCAACATGGCCAAAACTCGGGTTATACAGGCCCGCTATACATGTCTCATAAACGATAAAATAATGTCCAAAAGGGTTTCCCCCAAATGCACATGCTTATGCATTCTCGCCATACTCTGAAAAGAAAAGGAAAGCAACAGTCTTATCAGTATTATAAAATACTGAGTAAATCAATCCTAGCATAGCAATAGAGGGGTTTAATTTAATAGCTAAGATTATACTTTTAATCATGCATATAAAACATTTCATTTACCAATTTAAAAATAAGAATTTAATTTGCATACTTTAAAGACACATTTGAATTCGTAAATAATAATTTAAGCATGGGCATAAATTTAAAAAAAAATGAATTAAATGCATGAATAATGACATAAATAAATAAATAAAATCTAAGCCTTTTAATTTTCCCCGTTACACCACCATCTCAACAATATTTTATTTAGTCGGCGATCCCGCGGCCGTAGCCAATTTCGTAATTTTTCATTTATCAAGTATCGCATTTCTCAGGTATCGAATTTCGGAAAATTGCCGAAGCAACCCGCTTATCACGCCATACACAGTACCACTCCGGAGCCTCGGGAAACCCATACGGATACTCCCGAGAGTGTAGGCCAGTTTTCATTGGCCGTTTTGGCACAATTTCTCATAACAATCACCCTCGGCCGTTTTGGCACGAAGCAAAAAGCTAGGGGACACCCTGCAGAGTACTCACCCCCTACATAGGTCACCCTCGTACAACTAGGCACAAAGCAAAAAGCTAGAGGGGCACTCCATCGAGCACTCACCCCCTACATAGGTCACCCTCGTCCATCTAGGCACGAAGCGAAAAGCTAGAGCGGCACTCTATTGAGCACTCACCCCCTACATATGTAACCGATATCGTTTTAACTTAGTGTAACGGGAATTTCGAAAAATATAGCTTTATCAAATAACGAGGTTTCGATCGTTTGTTTAGAAATTTCAAAATCTCACAAGTTAAAACCATTCGTTGTCACAGTTTACGCCTTTTTAGTTTAAAAATTCAATTCAAAGGCGATTGCTCTGAAATTTTCGCAGTGTACCAAAAACACCCTAACGAACAACTTTTGTGTTTTAAGTTTTCCAAAATACAGTGAGGAAGCAAGTCGAATTCAACATTTTATGCACAGACAGTGAACTGTCAAAAATTCGGTTTGCCACAGTTTCAAAATCGGGTTTTTGGACTTATCAAACAAACTCCAAAAATGCTGAAATTTTGTGGACACCTACTAGAAATGATTACCTACAACTTTTGTTTACTTCACAAAGATTAATTCGAACTAGAAGTGATAGAAATATGCTCATCAAGTTCGATTAAGTGCACTGTCAGTTTTTCAAAAATTCTTAAAAACACAGGATATGTCCGCACACGATTTGGGGTAGCAAAAATTGATGAAAATGTCTGAAACTTTTACACAGTGTAAATTAAGACCTTAGGATCAAATTCCTAGTTTTGAGTTTTTCAGTTTGAACACTCGAAGTAGGAGTTTTGGTCGGATTTCCGAAAACATGCAGATTGGGGTTTTTAGGTTCGATTTTAATGTTTCGTTTCAAATCCAATATTTTGGACGCCTCTAAACCACCCATATTGATATGAAAGGTATTGACTTAGTGTAATAGAGTTCTTGAACGTCCTAGGGTCGATCGAATTGTCCAAAATCGCCACGAACGGATCTACGCAACACGTTCTCCTTCTCCTTTGGCCACGAACGCGTTTGCAAGTAAAAAACCGCAAGTTAGAATGATAGTTATGATTTCAAATGAAGAAGGAACCTACTCTAAACCTTACCAACAATCTGAAGCCTGAAATCCTTGATCTACACACTCCATCGGTCGGTTTTGGTTGCTGGAAAGTCATCGGAGAACAAGAACTTTGTGTTTTCGGTTTTGGGAGAGTTTGGGAAGAATGTGAGAGGCAATGGGGGTTTCTTGGGGTAGATTAGGGTTGTAAAAATCTGATAAAGGTGCAAGGGATCAGCCAAGTTTCGTCCAAGATCTTCTCCCCCCGCACAAAGGCAAGTTTCCATCGTCGGGTCGCCAAATTAGGCAAGAAAATCGCCTTAATCGCGCAAGTGCAGCTGGCTCTGTGCCACGGCGCGGTCCCGCGCGGAGAGCGCGCGGCTCCGGTCTGGACTGTGGTCCGAACCGGGTCGTGCGATCCGTCGGGTCTTTTCTCCTCTCTTCTGGGCCTCTATTCTTCTACATTTTCGGGCTCGATTTTTCGGGTCATTCTCGGATTACAATTCCTATCTTAGATTTATTTCGACCTGAAATTGAATTCGTGTTTGAAATCTTAAGTCCATCGGTTTTGGATTCTTCGGCTTCTAATTCGTCGTCTTTTGACTCCCGTGCATTTCCGACTTTATGGGTTCTCAGAATCAAGATCCCACGCTCTTCGGATTAAACTCTATTTCATATCATAAAATTTTACGGGTATTACAGTCTACCCCCCTTAAGAATCAACTTCGTCCTCGAAGTTGCGCTTTATCTCCTCGCGAGCTCGGAAATTGTTTGATTGTGTGATTGTATTATTGTGCGTTGTTGTTTGTTATTATTTGACTGAACCCGGGAGTGAAATTTCCAAGTTTCCTACATACCCCGTGAAGGGATCAAGTCATTACGTAGTTCAAAACAATTTGAATTTGTTTAATTGGGATACAAATTATTCGGGTCGTTACAATCATGCGAAGCCATACCATCTCCATTGGATGAGTGAAAATGGGACTACCAAGGTGGCAAAACAGGCCAGGGTACCGGTCACCATTGGACCCTATTCCGAAGAAATCTTATGTGATGTAGTTCCCATGACGGCATGCCACATCATATTGGGTCGACCATGGATGTATGACAAAAGGGCCATATACTGCGGCACAGAAAATGACCTCTCATTCCAAGACGGCCAGAGCCGAATCCTGATGAAGTCACTACAGCCTAAAACCATGAAGATTGATCATCAGAATTTAAAGGAAAATATCCGGAAAGAGGAAGAAGAGTATAAAAGAAAACAGAGAGGTAAGGGAATTGTAATTAACTCTGACGACTCTAATCAATCCCCTTTACTCTTGACAGGTTCTGAACGATGCTCGTTATTCACAAAACAAGAACTGGAAGCAGCCATCGAAGATGCGCCTTCACCAGGTCACTGTTTTCTAGCATTCGTTAAACCTATTGAGGAAATTTCCAAGAACCCTCCTGCTACACTTAACGTGCCTGATAATTTTCGCAGGATGTTAGAAGATAATATGGACATCTTTCCAGAAGAACTGCCAGCAGGATTACCACCTTTGAGAGGTGTGGAGCATAAGATCGATTTCTTACCAGGAGCATCGATTCCAAATCGGCCGGCCTACCGAATGAACCCAGATGAAACAAAAGAGGTCCAGAAGCAAGTGCAAGAATTGTTGGACAAGGGTTGGGTTCGAGAGAGTCTGTCTCCATGCGCAGTGCCTGTATTACTGGTACCGAAAAAGAACGGAACATGGAGGATGTGTGTCGACTGCAGAGCCGTCAACGCAATAACCATCAAATACCGCCATCCCATTCCATGATTAGATGACATGCTCGATGAGCTGGGTGGAGCGAGCATATTCACCAAGATAGATCTGAAGAGCGGTTATCACCAGATACGCATGCAACCAGGAGACGAATGGAAAACAGCATTCAAAACAAAATTTAGGTTGTATGAGTGGCTACTGATGCCTTTCGGTCTCACGAACGCTCCATCTACTTTTATGAGATTGATGAACGAGACTTTGAGAGAGTTTATGGGCAAATTTGTCGTTGTGTATTTTGATGATATTTTTATCTATAGCCACAACGAAGCTGATCATGTGAAACATGTCGTGCAGGTGATCATCAAACTGAGAAAAACTGAGCTTTATGGGAACTTCGAGAAGTGTACATTCCATGTGCCAGAACTCACCTTCTTAGGATTCGTTGTCGGGAAGCACGGACTGAAGGTGGATAAGTCCAAAATCACTGCCATCTCAAAATGGACCGTGCCAACCAATGTAATGAAGTAATAAGGTTCTTAGGCATTTGTGGATTCTTCCGACGATTTGTGCCACAATTTAGTTTGATCGCTGCACCAATGACCTCTCTGCTGAAGAAAGGGCTAAAGTTCAAATGGGGACCCAAGGAGCAGAAGTCATACTAGGAATTGAAAGATAAGCTCACCCATACACCCGTGTTGGCACTACCAAATTTTGACCTTCCATTCGAAATCGAATGTGAGGCCTCAGGAACCGGCATGGGCGCAGTATTGCTACAAAATGGCCGACCAATTGCCTATCACAGTGAAAAATTTGGAGGAGCCCAACTGAAATACACCACGTATGACAAGGAGCTGTAAGCTGTGGTACAAGCAATGAGGGTTTGGCAACATTATCTGCGAGGGCGAGAGTTTATTATCCACACAGATCACGAGGCGCTGAAGCATATTCGAGGACAGGGGCAACTGAAAAATGCAAGACATGCCCGCTGGAGCTCGTTCATTGAATCATTTTCGTGTGTGATCTGTTATAAGAAGGGTAAAGACAATGTGGTAGCAGATGCCCTCTCGCGAAGATTGAATCTCGCTGCATTTGCTACTACCCATCTGATAGGATTCGAGCACATTAAAGAATTATATGCTCAGGACGCATATTTTGGAGAAATATAAAAGAAAACCGAGAACTTGGCTTTTAAAGAATTTTCTCAGTTAAATAGTTTTCTATATTATGGGAACAAATTGTGTGTACCGAAAAGATCCATAAGGGAACTTCTAATTTCTGAAGCACATTATGGTGACATGATGGGTCACTTTGGTAGAATTGCCACTATAAATGTTCTGTCCGAACGCTTCCACTGGCTAGGGATAGAAAAACAGGTCGTTGATTTCATCAGTAAGTGCATCACGTGCCTACGCGCCAAGTCAAGAGCGAAACCACACGAACTGTACCAAGCATTGCCCATACCGGAGGGACCCTGGATCGACTTGTCCATGGACTTCGTCTTAGGACTACCTTGTACTACTAGGGCAAAAGACTCCATTTTTGTGGTTGTTGACAGATTTTCGAAGATGGCACACTTCATTCCCTGTGCCAAAACAAATGATGCGCACCATGTCGCCAAATTATTCTTCAAAGAGGTTGTAAGACTGCATGGTGTCCCAAGGACCATTGTCTCCGACAGAGACGCAAAGTTTGTAAGCTACTTTTGGAAGTCTCTGTGGGCAGAAATTGGAACAAGACTGCTGTTCTCCACTGCATATCATCCCCAGACAGACGGCGAAACCGAAGCAATTAACCGAGTATTGGGAAACTTGCTTAGAGTCATAACTGCTTCAAGCAGCAAAAGCTGGGATGAATGTTTGCCCTACATCGAATTTGCATATAATAGACACGTACACAGTGCCACACACATGTCGCCATTTGAAGTTGTGTATGGGTTTAATCCGCTAACGCCACTTGATTTATTGCCATTGCCCCGCAATGAGCATCTTAATATTAATGGCAGGAACAGGGCAACTGCGATCAAAGAGATGCATAGGGATGTGCGAGACAGTCTGACCAAAGCAGCTGAAGGCTACGCCAATTACAACAACCGAGGAAGAAAAGAGCTGAAATTGAATCCTGGCTACTGGGTGTGGCTTAACTGGAAGAAGGAACGGTTTCCCGCCAGCTGACGCAACAAACTATCTCCGAGAGGAGATGGACCTTTTAAAGTTTTAGAAAGGATTAATAATAATGCTTATAAACTGCAATTAACTGAGGAATATGGCCATGTTAATCTTATCTTTAATGTTGCAGATCTAACTCTGTTCGAGAGGGACGAGGAAGATCTTGGTTGGTTGATGGATCAACCTCCTCAAGGGGGTGGGGATGGCATGGAAGCCGGAACGAGAACACTTTTGATCCCAACTTTTCCCAAAGGACCGGTATCAAAACAGCTGACAAAGAAGTTCGTGACCCGAATTGCGGAGCTGTTGAACCGGAGATTTGAAGAGGAGCTATCTAAAGCCAAAGCCGGGAACATGGGGCTAAAGCTGCTGATCCAGAATGAAGACCCCGAACCCACTTTAATGGGTCCGGGCATCCACCAATGACTAAGGAGCAGTCGGATGTCGATCCAGTCGGATGTCAATCGCCGGAAGATGACCGGAATCCCCACCGGAAACTTGCCGGAGTTCGAACATTAAATAAACTTGCTTTTGAGATTCAACAAGTGCATACATGCACGTGGGACAATTAAACAAGTGGAGAATGACATCAGCACGACGCCAGCACGTGTTACGACACTATCCCTCGATTACGAAGTTATCCTCATCGTACGACGCTAACCTGCCTCGCGCCGTACCTCCTCGGATCACGTCGTCAACGTGCCTAGACCTTACGACGCTATCGGATCACATCGTCAACCTGCCCAGGCCTTACGACGCTACCCTCCGCCTACGACGCCAACATGGTTCACGTCGTACCCTGGATCACATCGTCAGCCCGCTCCAGACCGCCTTACGATGCGAGACCCCAGTTACGACGCCAGACCGTCTCACGTCGTAAATTCGTCTAGCTTCGTAATCTGTCCAGATTTAGGGTTTTTCTTGCTTGTTTAATTCCCAGCTTTGTTTGTTGATTCCTTTGTAATTTTGGATGCCTATATATAGGCCATCCCTAACATTGTAGAACTCAACCTTTGATGAATATAAACATATGTTGAGAGTGTTTTCTCTTTGGTATGAATACCGAGAGCATTGAAAGATTCACCATGAATTTCCACACACGTTGGATCTTCCTTTCGATCTTGAAGGTGTGCTCGATCATATAGACACCATTAGGGTTATCGGAAGAGGGATTAGGCGGCACTTTCGTGTGCAATCGAGTCCGATTTTGAGTTTCCCGAGTTGGTAATCTCCATTATCCATTTTTCTTTATTTTGTGTTCTTGTTTGATAATCAATTCCAATATCGATCCATGGCACAAACTTCTCCCAAAACCGAAAAACCCCAAATTCCTTGTGTTCTTGAACTTTCGACGAGCAAACCGGAGCAAGGAAGGCGTGAAGAAGAAGGGGTCAGACCCTAGTAGTGGTAAGATGTAGTCTTGAATCTTTTTTTCATGGTTTTCATCGAATTAAGACTCTAACTTTTGGTTTCTACTCTTAAAAACACAAATCGGGGCCAATGGAGAGGAGACGGAGTGATTCGGACGTGTCCGGAGCAAACCATAGGCACCTGATCGGTCCAGAGATGTCCTAGGACTCCTATTCTGTAAGATAATGCCTTATGTATCAATAACGGTGGCTTAGACTCGTTCGTAACACTAGTTTTAATCAAAACATTAAAATCGAACTTAAAAGATTCACTTTTACGCATTTTCTGAAATCCCACGAAACTCCTATTTCGAGAATCCAAAATGAAAAACTCTGAACTAGAGATTTGTTCCTAACATCTTAATCTAGGTTGTGTCAAATTTTCACGATTTTCATCAAGATTTGATGCCCGAAAACCCATCTGGTATTTTCTGAAGTTTTTAAACAAAATCCGAAAGTTGCCAGATTTGAGTGTTTGACTTCTTTGGCATTTTTCTCATGGATTCCTTCAAAACTAATATTTGGTGTAAACATGAAGGTTGTAGATAAGTGTCTTAAGAATGTGTGGTTAAAATTTTGTGAATTTTCGTTAACATTTGAGTTGTCAAAATCGATCTAAACAGTCTGTGTTTTTTAAACAAAACTATGACTGATTTCCTGTCCGAACTTAATGAATTAATCTGATTTAATCCGTAATGTTTTCGAACAAAATGATTCTAATAAAACTTGTTTATTTTTGTATCGTGTATGTGCCTGTAAAATTTCATAAATTTTGGAATTCGTTTGCTGGTCAAAAACATGTTTAAAACTTAGTGCGCTAATTCGGAAATATAGACAGATTTCACTTTTTCAAAAAATTGAAAAATTTCACTTGTTTCCTCACCTGTTTTCGAAAAACGCAAAACACAAAAATTGTTCGTTAGCATGTTTTTGAGGTGCTGTACGAATTTCAAGTTGATTGCTTTTAAATTGAATTTTTAAACTGAAATGGCGTAAACTTTGGCAACAACTTTGGTTGATATGTTGAAAAACTCAACTCTTTGAAAACACACGCTTTGCGAGCTATGTCTAAATGATAAAAACATTTTCAGAAACTCGTTAACCTAGATTGAGCTTCCTACGTAGGGGGTGAGTGCCCTATAGGGTGCCCCACTAGCCTTTCCTCTGCGTGCCTATAATGGACGAGAGAAGCTTAAATGAAAAACTGTGCCAAAACGGCATCATGATTAGTGATGTATGAGTCTATATTCCTAGATTTATCCGTATGAGTTATCTAGGGCTCCGGAGTGTGTCTGTATAGGGTCCGCTGCATTCACTTACCTTGCGGGTTCGATTCCCCAAGGTGTATGTTTTCTTGCAGGTTCGATTCCCTAAGATGTATATTTTCCTGCGGGTTCGATTCCCCAGGATATTGTTGACTCCTATGGGTTTGATTCCCTAGGTTGTATTTGAGTTCTTGCAGGTTCGATTCCCCAAGAACGATTGTCCTCGATCATATTGAAACAATAGTAAAAGAATGAAATATTAGTTATGCGAGAACAGAAACATTATCCCATGATCTTTTAAACTCTCCGTATTTAATAAATTCTTTTTGTTAAAATTTTTAAAGTTTATATACTTAATATTTGTGTACACCCCTTTACATTTAGAATCATGCCCTTAAATCCTTATTATCAATGTTATTATTCATGTTATTATTAGTTATTCATGTTATTATTAATTATTTAAGTCATGCTTTAAATTATTGCCTATACCTTAATAATTATCACTTTTAAATTTAGTTGTGCCATGAGGATTAAGCAAATTAAAATCTTGTTATTAATTAGTTAAATTACATGTTTTAAATATGCAAGCGTAAAAATGTATTCTTAATTATTAAAATTTAAAACCCCTTTATTGCTACGTTAGGGATTGTCTTACTCAGTATTCTTTTATACTGATAAACGTTGTTTATATTTTTCTATTACAGAGTATGGAGCATGATCATGCATTGGGAGATTATTTTGGATATTTACTTCATCATTTCACATGACTTGCATACGGCCTTGTTAACCCCGTGTTTTGGCCATGTCGGCCCCTTTATTTTATTTCCGCTGCATAAACTTGATTATTATCGTACATTGATGATTATTACTCTATTTTAAATTTAAGTACTTCCGGACTTGTTTGTTTTTAAATCATTTTTGAAATACCTTTAGCCTTGCATATCTCAAGTGAGCTCGAATGAAGTTGTGTCTTGCTTGGGAGGTGTGGCGGTGGTATCCCAGACTGGGTTATCAAATCCAAAGTGTTACAGATTGTATCTTGTTAATTTGGAGAGTTGTCACCAGGGCAATTATGGACTGTTGGTAGATGAACTTGGCTTAATTTGGGTAGGCAGATTTCGGACATACTATCCAATGTGGAGAAGTTATGGGTTAGGGTTATGCGTGAAAAATATAGGTTGGAGGCAAGAAATTTCCCCAACCGCACTCAAAATTTTGGAAAACTATGTGTAAAGTTGGTAATATCATTCGAGAAGGATATGGAGTGAGAATTTTGAATGGAGAAAGTTCGTCTTGGTATGTGTAGTGGTGGAAAGGGGAGTGCTTGGCTCCAAAGTGTCGTTTTTTGACATCACTAAGGTGGACCTATGAATTAAGGATGTTATTCAAGATGTGAGAAGGATGGTGCACGATATTGGGGGTGTTTTAGCAAAATAATTATTTTGAACCAGCTCAGTTGTGAGATAAAATAGCATTTTTCAAAGAGAATAAATGACTTAAAATAGTGTCAATCACTTCTTTTTGAATACGTTGTGTTATAATATCCCACATCGGTTATATGTTGGGATATTCCCCTTTTTATATGGACATGGGCCACTCTACCTATTGTTAATCGATTTTAGGTTGATGAAGCCTAGGTCCATCTTCTTCCTGACATGGTATCAGAGCCATGAGTATCCATTTGAGTCTTCGTTACTTCCAAGATGAAACGACATGGGTCACTCTACCTATTGCCAATTAGTTTTAGGTTGAAGCCCTAGATCATGCATCTCCTTTCAGACATTGTATCAGAGTCATGAGTACCCATTTGGGTCTTCGTTGTTTCCGAGATGAATATCATCTCGAGAAAGGGTGTAATTATGTCCCACATCGGTTATATGTTGGGATATCCCACTGTTTATATGGACATGGGCCACTATACCTATTGTCAATTGGTTTTAGGTTAAAATCCTTGGTGTATCTTCTTTCTGACACGCTGCAAGGAAAAACATTTTGGATTTCAGCTTATTGTACGCAAAAAGTTAGTGGCCCTGTTTGGCAAATAAACTAAACGAAATTAGTTTATTCTATTCAATTTAAGATAATTTAGCTTATTTAAAAAGAAAAAATAACTTAAAATAGTGTTCAATCAGTTTTTTTTGAAACCGCTGCAAATAACAGTATTTTGGAATTAGCTTATTCTAGGCAAAAAATTGCCTCAAAACGGCCAAACAGTTAATTTTAACTAATTTATTACTCAAATTACTCACTTAATCAGCTAACAGCTAATCCCGAACAGACCAAGTATCAAAATATTCTCGTAATCTGATAATAGCTGGTTTGAGTAATTTATTACTCATCTAATGGGCCGTCTAGAAAATTTTTGGGGCATTGTGCCAAATTACAAAAAAAAAAAAAAATTGGCCCCGTAGAAATTATATTTAGTAATTGTTTTGTACTCCTCCGTCTCGATTGCAATGTCCTACTTACTATTTTTGGATGTCCCATTACAAATGTCTTTTTTCTATAAATAGAAATAATTTTCCCGTCCAACAACTATGTGGACCCCATCATACACTCACAAATTAACTCTACTACCTTAATTCTCGTGCCCAACAGTAACAAGACAATTATAATGGGACGGAGGGAGTAATTGTTTTTTGTATATATCAGGTATCCCCATGTTTCACTGGGCATTGAAGGGTTACCTCCCCAAACCAGAATTTTACATACAAAAAGGCTCAAACTCAATACATTTATTTAAACTGCCAGTATCACAGGTCAACCTATTAAAAAAATCTTTGATAATTATTATTAATTTTAAAGATTAGATAACAAAATTTAGCCCTAAAAATAAAAAAGCAAATTATTCTTAAAATTATAAATATATTTGATTTAAACCATCATCAAATTAATATAATTATATTTTAAAAATATATTTATAAAAAGTTACATTCATATTTATAGTCTTCGCAAATTTTTTTTATTAAAACTATTTAGACATATACGCTAATAGAGTATGTTTTATTTTATATATTAAAACTAATTGCCAAACGGTGTCATTGTCTTTTCTTCGATGTGGAATGAGTTGCGTGAAGGGCAGTTGGCGTTCCCTACACCATTTTTTTTTTTAACAGAAAATACACAGGATATATTGCATTGACATGGGATGTGGATGTGGAAGCCAGGAATTCTGGAGAAAGTTGCGATGCTGATGTGGCTTTTAGCACATGCGGCGTTACCTTGCAATGGATTGAGGTATGAGAGAGGATTGGCGTCGTCAACATTAGTTTGTGGTGATTTCGTGGATTATTGGCATTATGCTCTATTTTATTGTGTGGGCCGATAAGATTTGGGTAGGGCAGGGATTGATATGGCGGGTTTAAATGAAGTTGAGTCTGGAGTGGAGAGTGTAGATTTTTGTTTGAGTTGGCTATCAAAATTTGGGGATTCAAATTCCTTACATTGATGTGGGAGGTTTGGTGTGAGAGGAACTCAAGGATTTTTTTGGGGATAGGTAAGTCGACGGCATTGATACTTGCTAGAGCCGGACAACTGGTGTGTGCGTTGTAGGCTGCATCGTCCAAAAGGCACAATTAATGAGAAGGCACTCGGGTTTATTAAATGGGCGGAGGGATCCGCGCATGGCTGTATTCTACAAACGGATGGCTGGGTTATTTAGGCTCCAATTGGAGTAAGGTTCGGGGCTGGTATTGCGGGTGGAAATGTTGAATGGGTTGGCGCCTGTGGAGGATATTTGGGAGTGAGAGATATTTTTTGAAGTTGAGCTGAGGGCGCTGTGGTCTGTTCGAAGCTGACATCCTATGTGTTGATATTGTCGCTTGTTATGTTGATTCTCAATTAAGGTGATACGGCTCGTTTCTTGATGTCTTGCTCCTTTCTTGTTCTTTGGCTGCCGATTAAAGATATTAAGATAGAATTGCAGCGTAGGGGGAGTTGTGCGCTTAAACATGTATTAAGAGAAGAAAAATCAAGTGACAGATGCTTCTGCTAGGAAAGTGACAAGGGCAGAGAAATTTTACACTACTTGAGTATTCTCACCAGATGAGATCATTCCGTTGGTAGAGAAAGATGCTAGTGGCAACTTGCACGGTGTTAGCTCGGATTTGATGCTTGGATTCAGAGGTAGGATGCTGGCGTGGACGCCAAAACGACAGCGTTAACTTTACCTGACGGACCAATTTCGAGACCACGTGCTAAGAAGTTCCAAGATGAAGTGTCTCGAATTCTGAATGATAAAGCTGAAGATTGGAGGAAGGAACCTGGAAAGCCACTTGGAATAAAGCTGATGATTCAATGGACCGATCAAGCCGATCCGGACATGGTCAATGGTCAACGTCCTGTGGTCAACAATCAACGTGTTGCCGGAGAGCAATGTCCCGGAGGTCCGCCGGAATCTTGGGAGTCATTGGCGGAAGAATAATGATGAAATGAGCAAGGAAGAATAAAGGTCGAGGAAACAACAACTTCGACACTTAGTCAATTTTTGAAGTAGTGCTACATGCAATATTTTGCATAATTACTCTTTAGTCCTTTGTCTAAGTTAGTTTGTTTTTGTACTCCCCTTGGCCATCCACCCTTTAGTATAAAAGGGGGACTTAGTCATTTCTTGTAACAACTTTGATTGAACCTAAGATTGAATTTGAAATTCTCTTTGACTTGAACCCCCATAGTGGACGTGTTCGTCACTTTCAAAGTTCACCGAGAGCAAATCTCTCGCCATTCCTTTCGTGGGTTGCCATTGGCGAAACTCACCGGTTGTGAAGTCGAATCCTTCACAATTGCGACCAGCCGCGGGTGTTCTCCGATGAGGGGGTGTGTTCGATCGTGAGGGGTCCCTCGCATTCCAAGTTGGAGTCCATTTTCGGGTAGATTCGGTTATCCTTTATTCCCTTTTTCAGTTTCTTTTCTCTTAATCCGCTGTTTAGATTGAAGATGGGAGTAGAATCCACGCCATATTAGTCTATATATATATTTTTGGTATCAGAGCTAACTTCCTTAGTCAATCTACAAGAAAAATCGAAAAATTGCATCAAAAAATAGGGTTTTCTCGTTTTTTAGGGGCTGTCCAGATTTCGATTTTGAAGGAGCCATTATTTGTGAAATCTGATTGCATATTTGAAATCATTGTTTCGAGTAGGGTCAGATTCATATATCGTTCGCGAAAATCGGTTAAGAAACGAGTAAGTTAGAGCCAATTCAAGTTTGTTGGTTGTTCTTGCATGTTCTACGAAAATTCTTGATATTTTGGTGTTTTTGGCTTTTGATCTGCTGTTCGTGCGTGTTTTCATCTTCCTTGAATCTGTTTGGTTGTATGTTATTGTGGTTAATTGGTTTGTCTTGGTTAATTAAGTGATTTGGATCGAAAATCCCAATTTGAGTGTTCGAGTGTTCATGAGTGTTCTTCGTGTTCTTGATGATCTTCATATTGTTCTTGCAATTTTGGTGTTTTGATTGAGTGGAGGTGTAGTATAGATAGTTGGATTGTTAGTATTAAGTGATCTTGTAATCCTCACTCTTGGAAAGAGGGGAAGAACACAAGTATCAATGTCATTTATTACACTTGGAAATCTACACCATTAATATACTTGGGAAGAGAAGAAGAACACAAGTATCAAAATCATTTATCACCCTTGGAAGTCTTCACCATCAATACTTGGGAAAAAGAAGAAGAACACAATTACCAAGGAAGGGGATTTATTGCAAGTTGACTCGCCAACCAAGGCTCCATACTTAGCCAATATTTTCGAGCAACCTCTCGGGATTCATCTTTTGAGTTCGAGTTTTATCTTCGTGCGATAACTTTGTGATCTAAGTTTATCATACGACACAAAAAAAAATCGAAAAAAAAAATCGAATTTAAAAAAAAAATCAGAATTTTATTTTATTTTCTTTCTTTTGGCCTCTTGTGTGATTAGACTTTAGGATTGGGACATCATATCCGGGAGTCGAGCGACAAGTGAGCCCACTCTTCAAAATTTTTGTGAGCCATATTTTCAAGTGAGGATTTAGGATTATTTGATTGCAATCACTGATTAAACTTGGTGACCTACTTACTGCATTGCATATTTAATCAAACATCCGCGCGTTCTTGATTGAGTCGGACAGTATACCTTGCTTCGTGTACTGTGCGTCGCATTAATTTGCGACACAATCCTCCTTGTACACTCGAGCTGAGGCAATTGCAGGTTTTGCATCCGATCGGTGAGCTAATCAAAGGCGATTTCACTTGGGAATTCGAGACTCGAGTGACCAATTTGTGAGATCACCCCCCCAAAAAATTTCACTTCCTTTTTCACTAACTATCTCTACATATACTCCTAGTATTCTTCTAATGGCAGGACAAGGAACTTCCATTGATGATTTGGCAAAGATGATGTCTGCAATGAGTTCTAAACTGGATGATGCCGCTGTATCACTCCGACAAGAAATAGACAACAGATTTGCCACACATGCCAAAGAATTGGAACAAACTGTTCAGAGGGTTGTCAATTCGAGAGTCAGGAATGAGATCTCCAGGGTGCTCACTATCAATCCATCTGGAAGTAGCAGTTCAGGAGTGAATAATGAGCTTCCTGAAGGAGTTGACAGGGCAACCAATACCCCAGCTCGACGAACCCGAGGCGATCCAATGTTTCGACATCCATTTGGGGCAGACAATCCTACAGTTATCAATGATCCTCCACCACCGCAGGCTACTTGGACAAGACCAGCTCACAGAAATGTACCACCGCGTCCTCCAACCACACAACAACAAAATGTGGGTTTTGACATAATGAGTGACATTAATGAGGATGAGGAAATTGAGTACATGAATGCATCACACCATGATGATTTATCTGAGAACGAAATTGAGGAAGAATTTGAGGAAATTCCAAGGTATCAGAATCGGGGCAGAAATAGGCATCCACCAAGGAACCCGAATCAGAACAGAAACCGAAGGAATAACCCCAGAAATCAAAGAAGGAGGAATCATGATGATGATGAAGATGAAGAGGATCGAGAGGAACGGTCTGACTACAACAGTCTGAAGTCTATCAAATTTCAGATTCCACCGTTCAAAGGATCACCTGATCCCAATGAGTTTGTTGAATGGAAAGATCAAATCGAGCTGATCTACAATGTGCACAGGTTTTCTGACTTCAAGAAGGTGCAGTTAGCTGTGTGTGAGTTTAAGGAGTATGCCTTGAGTTGGTGGCAGAAGTTAAACAACGATTCAGAGCGACTAGGTCTTCCTCGTATCAACACTTGGGCAGACTTGACAAGGGCAATGGAAAGGCGGTTCATGCCAACCAACTACAAGAAGGATCTATATTTAAAACTGCTGGAGTTGACTCAAGGAACCAAATCAGTGCCTGAATACTATAAGGAAATGGAAAGATTGCTGACTAGGGCACAAGTGATCGAAGATGATGCTATCACTGCTGCTAGATTTGCTCACGGACTGAGACCCGAAATTCGTCAAGAGAATGCAGTCAGGGGAGGTTATGACGACCTTGCTGATTTGAGGGAAAAGGCAACAGAGATTGAGAAGCAGTTGAAGCTGAAAACTCCAGTCAGAACCATTCAAGGACTAAGTAACAATAGGTCATGGGTTCCAAACAAGCAGTGGAAACCCGATCAAACGTCTCCACAACCACAGTCTTCAAATCAGAAAGGTGGTAAGACATTTGAACTTGGAAAGAACTTCAGAGAGTATAATGCTGACCGAGCCAAAACAGTTGAAGCACCAAGGCCAACCAAGGACAAGCGTGACATCTTATGCTTCAAGTGTCAACGTAAGGGGCATTATGCAAATGAATGTCCAAACATCCGAAGGGTGACACTGTTGGACACAGGCGAAATAAAGTATGTTGCAATGCTTGAATCGGGAGCTTTCCTACCCATTGAAATCAGTGAAGATGAATTTGAGAAAACTTTGAGGGAGAGCTAGAAGATGTAGAAGAGACTGATAAGGTGATTGTGGAAGAACCAACAGAAGAAGAAGTTCACACTTTTGTGGCAATGCGAACTTTGAGTGCAGCAAAACGGAAGAAAAGCATGATGACCAGCGAGAGAATTTGTTTCATTGTTTTTGCAAAATAACTGGGAAAGATGGGACAATGATTGTGGACAATGGTAGCTGTACGAACGTCATATCTGCATATGCTGTACGCAGGTTGGGTCTACCAGTTCAAGAGATGGCCAAGCCATATGTCCTTCATTGGATGAACAATAGTGGACAAACAAAGGTGCACCAACAAGCTAGAGTTCCACTCGCAATTGGAGGGTATTCTGAAACTGTGCTATGTGATGTGGTGCCCATGAATGCCAGCCATCTACTACTTGGGAGACCATGGTTATCAGACAATGATGTTACTAGCTACGGCAAATCCAATACATTGTCATTCAAGAAAGGCAAAAATGAGTACATTCTGAAGCCGATGTCCAAGCAAAGAGTCAACAAAGAATCTGAGAAACTCAGGCTGAATGTTCAAAAGGAAGAAGAGGAGTTCAAGATGAAGCAGAAGGGCAAAGCGAAACTTGTACCAGAAAGATCTCTACCAGTGTCACAGAACTTGCTGATGACCAAGTCTGACTTCGAACGTGCTATTTCTGAACCAGAATTCTCAGGTGACTGTTTCTTAGCATTGGTCAAACCAGTATATTCTGTTGATAGAACTGAAAATACTACACCTGAAATTCCTGAATCTTTTCGCAGGATTATGGAGAAAAATCAAGATATGTTTCCAACTGATATTCCAGCAGGACTGCCACCACTAAGAGGAATTGAACATCAAATTGATTTCCTACCAGGCGCGTCAATCCCCAATCGGCCAGCCTACCGAATGAATCCGGAGGAAACAAAAGAAATCCAACACGAAGTTCAAGACTTGCTGGATAAAGGCTGGGTTCAAGAAAGCATGTCTCCGTGTGCCGTACCTGTATTGCTTGTGCCAAAGAAAAATGGAGAATGGTGTATGTGTGTTGATTGTAGAGCTGTCAACACCATTACAGTCAAATACCGACATCCGATTCCACGGTTGGACGATATGCTAGATGAATTGGGAGGTGCTAAGGTCTTTTCAAAGATTGATCTTAAGAGCGGGTATCACCGGATCCGAATGAAACCAGGAGATGAATGGAAAACAGCTTTTAAGACCAAGTTCGGTCTCTATGAACGGCTTGTCATGCCATTCGGCCTCACCAATGCGTCGTCAACCTTCATGCGCCTGATGAATGAAACACTGCGGCCATTTATTAATAAATTTATTGTTGTTTATTTTGATGATATCCTTATTTACAGCAAATCTGATGATGATCATATTTTTCATGTCCAACAGGTGCTAAACAAGCTCAGGGAAGTGAAATTGTATGCCAACTTTGAGAAATGCACTTTCCATGTTCCCGATGTAATTTTCTTAGGATATGTAGTTGGACAAGAAGGGCTGAAAGTGGATCAGACCAAGATTCAAGCCATTACTGAATGGAAACCGCCGTCATCTGTCACTGAAGTGCGCAGTTTCCTAGGCTTATGTGGATTCTTTTGAAGGTTCGTGCCAAATTTCAGTATTATTGGCTGGGCCGATCACTTCACTTCTGAGAAAGGATATCAAGTTCAAATGGGGAGAAAATGAGCAAAAAGCATTTGAGGAATTGAAGTACAATCTCACGCATGCACCGGTGTTAGCACTGCCAGATTTTGAGGTACCTTTTGAATTGGAATGTGATGCATGTGGAACTGGAATGGGAGCTGTACTACTGCAGGAAAAACGTCCTATAGCTTATCACAGTGAAAAGTTTCACGGAGCTCAACTCAACTATTCGACTTATGAGAAAGAGTTGTTTGCCATAGTGAGAGCATTGAAGACATGGCAGCATTACCTTCGGGGCCGAGAATTCATCATTCACAGTGATCATGAGACCTTGAAACACATCAGGCATCAAGGTGAGATCAGCCCCAGGTATGCAAAATGGAGTGCTTTTATTGAAACATTTCCTTATGTGTTGAAGTACAAAAAGGGGAAGGAAAATGTTGTAGCAGATGCTCTGTCTCGAAGAATTGCACTTGCATCCTTTGCAACAACTCATCTTGTGGGGTTTGAGCACGTAAAGGGATTATATGAGCAAGATCGAGATTCTGGAGAGATTTGGACTAAAACAGAAAAGCAAGCTTTCAAGGAATTTTCCAGGTTGGATGGATTTCTCTATTATGACAACAGATTGTGTATTCATAAGAGCTCAGTTCGGGAATTGTTGATAAAGGAAGCACATGATGGTGACATGATGGGTCATTTTGGAAAGCATGCTACAGTTGGAGTTTTGAAGGAGAGGTTCTATTGGCCAGGGTTACCAAAGGATGTTGAGCGCTACATCGCCAAGTGTTTGGTCTGTCTGAAGGCCAAATCTACATTAAAGCCACATGGGCTTTATCAAGCACTACCTGCACCAACCGGACCCTGGATTGACATCTCAATGGATTTTATTGTTGGTTTGCCAAGGACTGCAAGGGCAAAAGATTCTATCTTTGTCGTGGTTGATCGGTTTTCAAAGATGGCACACTTCATTCCATGTGCCAAGACAAATGATGCTAGCCACGTTGCATAATTGTTCTTCAAGGAAGTCGCACGACTGCACGGCATACCGAAAACAATCGTTTCTGACAGAGATGCCAAGTTCATAAGTTATTTCTAGAAGAGTTTTTGGCATAATTTGGGAACCAAACTGATGTTCAGTACTTCATATCATCCCCAAACTGATGGGCAGACTGAAGCTATCAACCGTGTCTTGGGAAATCTTCTGTGGATAATCACGGCATCAAACAACAAGAGTTGGGATGAATGCTTACCCTATATTGAGTTCGCCTACAATCGCCATGCACATCGTGTTACAGGTATGTCTCCTTTTGAGGTTGTATACGGATTTCAACCACTAACACCTTTGGATTTGTTGCCATTGCCTAGCAATGAGCATGGAAATACAAATGGCATAGATAGGGCTCAAGCAATCAAGGACTTGCATCGTGATGTCAAAGAGAGCATCGAGAAGGCTGCTGAACATTATGCCAGAAACAAGAACAGGGGGAGGAAGAAGCTGCTGTTAAAACCCGGAGATTGGGTTTGGGTTCACATGAAACCAGAACGTTTTCCCCAACGACGTCATGGAAAATTATCTCCAAGGGGAAACGGCCCATTTCGAGTTTTACAGAAAATAAATGATAATGCTTACAAGATTGAGCTTCCTGGTGAATACAGTATTAATCCAACTTTTAATGTGCAGGACTTATCACTCTTTGAGCGCGATAATGAGCTGGAGTTGGATGCTGACGGGTTGATGTCTCAACCTTCTCAAGGGGGAGGGGATGGCGTGAACGCCAAAACGACAGCGTTAACTTTACCTGACGGACCAATTTCGAGACAACGTGCTAAGAAGTTCCAAGATGAAGTGTCTCGAATTCTGAGTGATAAAGCTAAAGATTGGAGGAAGGAACCTGGAAAGCCACTTGGAATAAAGCTGATGATTCAATGGACCGATCAAGCCGATTTGGACATGGTCAATGGTCAACGTCCTGTGGTCAACAATCAACGTGTTGCCGGAGAGCAATGTCCCGGAGGTCCGCCGGAATCTTGGGAGTCATTGGCGGAAGAATAATGATGAAATGAGCAAGGAAGAATAAAGGTCGAGGAAACAACAACTTCGACACTTAGTCAATTTTTGAAGTAGTGCTACATGCAATATTTTGCATAATTACTCTTTAGTCCTTTGTCTAAGTTAGTTTGTTTTTGTACTCCCCTTGGCCATCCACCCTTTAGTATAAAAGGGGGACTTAGTCATTTCTTGTAACAACTTTGATTGAACCTAAGATTGAATTTGAAATTCTCTTTGACTTGAACCCCCATAGTGGACGTGTTCGTCACTTTCAAAGTTCCCCGAGAGCAAATCTCTCGCCATTCCTTTCGTGGGTTGCCATTGGCGAAACTCACCGGTTGTGAAGTCGAATCCTTCACAATTGCGACCAGCCGTGGGTGTTCTCCGAGGAGGGGGTGTGTTCGATCGTGAGGGGTCCCTCGCATTCCAAGTTGGAGACCATTTTCGGGTAGATTCGGTTTTCCTTTATTCCCTTTTTCAGTTTCTTTTCTCTTAATCCGCTGTTTAGATTGACGATGGGAGTAGAATCCACGCCAGATGCGTTGCCCTCATTCTTTCTTTTTATTTTCTTCTTCTTTAATCGCCTTCTTATAGGGTGTTTCATCTAAAAAAAAGAAATAAAAAAAGATAAAAACTAAATAAAAAATATAAATGAACAGTATTTTATCTAAAAAAAAGAAATAAAAAAATAAAAACTAAAAAAAAATATAAATGGACATATTTTACTGCAGAATAAGCGTGATTAACGAGTAGAGGTACTTGAACTCGACTCGAAAAAAATTCAAGTAGTCGAGTAGAGAACTGGAGTATCGAGCTCACGCTCGAGCCCATGTATATGATACTTGAACTCGAGTTGAGTATCGAGTACTTAATTCATTTTTTTTTTCTTTTTTAAAAAAATAAAAAAAATACAAAAAAATACTCGATTACCTCGAGTATTAATAATCGAGCTCGACAGAAGAGAAGTCGACTACTGACTGGATTGAAAAAAATAGGAAAAAAGGCCAAATACATCCGTTTTCTTTTCAAAAAAGTCAAATCGGTCATTTTTTAATTTTATTGCCGATTTAGTCCGCTACCTATGCTAATTATATCCATTTTAGTCCAAAAATCACTAATCCTTTCTAGGACGCTGACGTGACATTGATTTATTTTGGTCCTTTTCATTCTTAATTTAATTCAAGATTAAACACAATGAGACAAAAGGCATGCGACTGTCATTTTCATTCTTCGGCCCTCAGTTTTGAGCCAAACGTCCCCATTATCGTTTCTTTATTGCCGGAATTTGAATATGCGCCGCGGGATTAGGGTTCGAATTGGGGGTACTGCGATATGGGAGGTGATTGAAATGAAGGGCTTCGAATTGGGGTGATTGAAAAGAAGGGCTTCGAATTGGGGGTGCTGCGATATGGGAGGTGATTGAAATTAGAATCGTGTCGGGTTGCACACTTATTTGGCAAACACGTTGGAGTGACAGCAATTCAAAACAGATCCAGCGTGTATGGTTTAGAATAAATCATTGCCATGTCAGCGTCCTAGGAAGAATTAGTGATTTTTGGACTAAAATAATATAATTAAAATAGGTAGCGGACTAAATCGATAATAAAACTAAAAAAGGATCGATTTGATTTTTTAAAAAAACAGATGTATTTGACATTTTTTCCAAAAAAAAATATATGTACTCGAACTCGAGAAGCCATATTTCCCACTACTCGAATCGAATCGTGACTGGATATCACCTACTGCAGAATACATACAGTAGAGATTGCCAATCGGCTCTATTATTGGGTCACCGATTCTAACTAGTCAACTACTCCTCCAATGGCCTGGCGTCTTCTCCCAGTCGATGAGTCTCTTCTCCTACATAAAAACCCATCATCCCAGTGTCTTCTCCGCCCTCAAAGCCCTCCGATCGTTTTTCTCCACGCTTATGGAACCCTCCACCGTCCAGCCCGCCGCCACCGAAACACCTCCTTTCAATCCCTCTCAGCCGGCGCTTCCAATTACCTACCCGCTGCGAACGCTCGAGGAGTTGGAATCTCGTGCCTACTTCGCTTCTTTCCATTTCCCATTCAATCGAGCAGCCGTGAAA
The DNA here is from genome assembly GCA_030278955.1 of Hygrophila difformis. Taxonomy (NCBI): domain Eukaryota; kingdom Viridiplantae; phylum Streptophyta; class Magnoliopsida; order Lamiales; family Acanthaceae; genus Hygrophila; species Hygrophila difformis. Next base: position 24,367,211 of record JAOANR010000004.1, on the reverse strand, counting down.
TTGCAAGGAGCCGGAGGAGTGGAATTGCCCAATCGGCCGCGGATGCTGGTTTGCCATGACATGGCGGGAGGGTACACGGATGATAAGTTTGTTCAGGGCGGGACGAATGCGGATGCCTATGCCATTTGGCATTGGTATTTGATTGATGTTTTTGTGTATTTTTCGCATTCTTTGGTCACTTTGCCCCCACCTTGTTGGGTTAATACAGCTCATAGGCATGGTGTTAAGGTATTGTTAACGTTACCCTCTTCTTTAGATTATATCTGCTGTTTTCTCTTCCTTTTATGTGTGTGTGTGTGTGTGTATGTGTGCGTGTTTCTGTTTGGAAGAGGGAAAATGGAATTTTGTGTTTTCTTACCTTTTTTGTTTGATTTGTTGATTTGGCGGTCCTATGCTTTAAGTTTTAACTTGGTTTGTAATTGGAAAAATCAAGTTCTGATTGCTAGATTAGCAAAGTTTGGAAATTTTCTTGATATTGTGTTAATTAATAAGATTATTGGTATTGTAATCGTTGAATTTTGATGGCTGAAGTACTTCAATTGTTATATTTGTAACATTGAAGGTCGTATCATCCTTCATATTGTGTCACTTAATAAGTTTATGTTGGAATTGTAGAGTTGTGAATCCTGATGTACTGATGAGAAGAGCCCTTGTACGATGATCATGATGCTATTGTATTCTTTTGTCATAATTTCACGTAATTGGTCTAAAGGGTGTTATCTGGTATTCATAACCCTTATTTTAACCCAACTATCTGTCATTATCAGCGGAAAAGTTCCCTAATTTAGCAGTTCCTGAAGATGTAGATTTCTGGTGGACTGCAAATAAATTTCTGCATTTTCGTGTTGTGTGTTTCCATCATAGCATATTTTTGTAAAGTGAAACTGCCATGTCCATATTGAAATTTTAGAATGGTTGTGTTTCCGTTGCTCGATAAGGAGAATTCCCTGTTGTAGAAATTTACATTAGTAGCCTTTTTGAACTGATTTTCACTGGGATTATGTGAATTTTTGGTGATCTGATTATATGTCTGCCAAATTTTGTTCAAATGAAATTAAGTGGCTGCAATGTTGTTGGTTCTTTCTTATTTAGGGTGCTCATGTGCTGCTTTTCTGAATTTAAGGTGTTAGGAACATTCATCTTGGAGAATGATGAAGGAAAAGAAAGTGCTAGTAAACTCCTTTCTACGGAAGAGGCTGCTCAAATGTATGCTGACCGATTGGCTGAGCTTTCTAGTTCTCTAGGTTTTGATGGTTGGCTGGTACGATGATGTTCTTTCGCTGTTAAACAATGATATTCAGCATGAGTCCTTTATATTCAAATGTTGTTACACCATACAGTGCTGCTTCTCAGAAATGATTCTGTGTGTTTCTGTTGTACTAATATTTGATGTTTAAATTGATTGCATTCCTAATTACCTGTAGTGAATTTTATTTGGTGGTGAAACATAATTCTTAAGCTTGGGTAATTATTATCTATTCGTTGTATCTCCTGACATGTGTATGCAGGAATGGTTGTTAATTATTTTTTAATATGGTTGTTTACTTTCTATAGGAATACAATTTCCCACTTTCTGTCATTATATAAAAGCCACACAATAAATCGGTACATCTTCAACATAATCATGCTTAATGCTTTAAGATATTTAAATAATGGTTCTTTTGATCCGTTTATAGGTGAAACTTTGTTAATCGAGGCGTTTATCTTGCATATTGATTTTCAGGAATATATTTCTTTTCCATCCATTTTCTCTGCAGCTCAATTTTGAAATCAAGTTGGATACTGAACAAATCCCCAATCTGAAAGCATTTATCAGCCATTTAAGCCAGACAATGCACACTTCACTACCAGGGTCCTTGGTTATATGGTAGTTATCATACTCAATAGATTTACAGATGTAAATTATCAGTAGTTGCTTTTTACTTAACCAAACATGATGCACATAATTGTGATGGTTCAGGTATGACAGTGTCACTGTTGATGGTGATCTTGGCTGGCAGGATCAGTTAAATAACAAGAACAAGCCTTTCTTTGACTTATGTGATGGCATATTTACTAACTACACATGGAAGGTACTTATATTTATTTTGCAAGTGAAAATATTGACGGTCAACTCTTTTGCTTTATATTTGAGGATTTTCTTCTCCATCGTATAGGAAAATTATCCTAGGCTATCAGCTGAAGTCGCTGGTGACAGAAAATTTGATGTATATATGGGCATTGATGTCTTTGGAAGGAACACTTATGGTGGCGGAAAATGGACTGTATGATTCATCGCATTGCCACTAACAACCATCTATTCTTTAGGCCTGCTAGAATGTTTAACTGAATGTACTTTTCGTGAGATGCATGCAGACAAATGTAGCACTCGACGTAATAAAGAAAAATGATATTTCAGCAGCTATTTTTGCCCCTGGATGGGTCTATGAGGATAAACAACCACCTGACTTTCAAACTGCTCAAAATAGGTAATGCCTTATGCTCTTTTCTATGCTGCTAAATCCGATCTTCAGTTTCTTTATTTTCTTTTAGTCATTAATTTATGTTCAATAACTGTGATTGCCTAAGGTATTCTTTCATGAAAGAATTTTTTACACGGTTTCTTATCAAGTTTCATTACCTACTCACCGTGTCAGACTGATGATTGTGGAGTTTCTCCCCTATCTTTGAGTAATTTTATATGGTTGTAACAGAATATCGCACGGGTATTATTTTCTGCAGAATTCAGAAATGACTACACATACATATGATATGGGCTTTCTTTTATGTTAAGTTATTTTGATCCCCGAACCTGCTTAATTGTGTTTGTCCTATTGCACAAGTGAGCCTCTAGTTTAGTTTCTGTCTTAAAAGTTTGATGTATCTGGTGGTCCTCATCTTTATGCTGCCGTACTCTGTGTCCTATCGTTGGATAAACAGATGGTGGGGACTTGTTGAAAAATCATGGGGAACCGTACAGAGCTACCCAAAAGAACTTCCTTTCTACTCTAATTTTGATCAGGTATCCACCATGTCCCCACGGATTTACCATTTTATTTCTCGAGGTATTACTGTTTATGCTATACATTTTGTTGGTCAATAAAGATTTGTGATTATGATGGTATATCTGTCATATTCCAGGGCCATGGTTCCCACATATATCATGATGGAGTACAAGTGTCCGGCACGCCCTGGAACAATATATCTTCCCAAAGTTTTCAGGTGCGTCTTCCACTCACCATTCTAATTTTCTTTATTGGCCAATATCTTGCATCGGAGGTTCCTTTTCAGCTGGTAGATTCTATATCTGATCTATGACTGCTTAAATCACTGTGTTCTAATCATGAAGATTTTGACTCACTATGTAATAATCAATTGGACTAATCTTGATTCTTATCATGAAAATGTGAAGTCAAATAATAGATGCAGATATCTGATTCACATCTATTCTTGCAACAGATATTGCAACGTAAGATGTTAAAAAGCTAAACTGAACCGATCTTCCAAATTTATAGTCTGGAAACTCTTTGCTTTGATGCTTCAATTCGAAAATTTTATATACATTAATACATATGTGTCTAGAGATGACAGATGCCTTTCCTTCCACTCAGATGCAATGAGTTGTAGTTCATTATTTCATTACATGTTGACTGAAAGAAGTGCCAATATAACTTGTGAGACAACAGATTCGCAGATTGCTGCAACTAATCACATTGTTAATTGTTCACGTACCATGATTGTAGTGATTTCTTACATCGTATAATCTAACATTATGCTTAAAGTTGTTTTTTACTTTTACAATTTCCCCCTTTCTCTGAACTACTCTTTTTTACAGCCTCTTTTGGAATATGTCGATGAGTCCACAACTCAGCTAATCAAAGTCGACACGAAGTAATGCCATGATCTTTTTAACTTAGTCTTACATGTACATGGAAATATGACATACATAAATCATGACAGTTTCAAGGATGCATCTTACAATGGAGGAGGAAACATCACATTTACTGGAACTCTTGATGGTGATGCAGATTTCACAGCAAGGCTCTTCAAGACACAGCTGCTTTTGGGGAACACTCCAGTTCGCTTTACCTTCTCTGTATGCCTCTTATTCTGGAATCAATTTGCATTCAGTATTTTCTTATTTTCTTAATAAGTCACAGTTCATTCAGGCAGTTGCTATGAAGTTCACACACAATGAATTTACTAACAAACTCGGAAAGGAGCCATCAAAATTTAGTTGGGGAGTTCTAACCTTGAATCTCTTGCTCATGTAATGACCAATTATTTTCCTAACTTTGGTGTACGCAGGTCAAATCGAGGGAAAATTCCCTATTAGGTCTTGTCCTTGTGTCCTCTTCTCGCACAATCGAGGAAAAATCTATACTTCTTGCAGCCCCAGGAAATTCCTTGCTGACCATGAATCGGTTCTCAGCTCGTTTTGCCAGTGTGATCATGCCATCTCGAGTAACCAATCTTGGTGGAGAATCTGGATGGGTTGTTCAAGACAGCATAATTGACATGCCTGCAGGCCACACATTAAGAGAAATTAGGGCTCTATGCTACAGATCCAACAAGACTCCTCCTGGCATTTCTTCAGAATACTATGCGGCGCTTGGTGACATTCAGATCATTGCTAATGGAGACAACTCAACGTTCCCACCATCTAATTCATGGCTTGTTGAATCCCAGTTCGCCAGCTGGACCTCAGGTCCACAAGACTCGAAGAAACTCAGTGTCAAGCTTTCCTGGAAACTAAACAATGGCAGAGCTGATGATTTCGCTAAGTGCAATATATACGTAGACAAGACGAAAAACACTCCTGGAAACGAAAAACAAACCCTTGCAGTAGGCATTGAGTATGTCGGCGTAGCAGTTGGGAATGCCTTCTATGTCACGGATCTTGATGTTCCATCAGGCACAACTAGTCTGAAATTTAAAATCCAACCATGTGGTTCTGATGGAACTGTCCAGCAGCTTGAAGAGTCCCCGTTCCTCATAATTCCAGTTGAGGGGTAAGTCTCATCAGCACTTACTTTTCTTTCCAGTAAAATTCAAAAATAAGAGAGAGCTCCAAGGTCATGAAAAAGTAGCAACAAAAAACTACATTTTCATGAATACAGGGGTATTTTTAACTAATTTATTTTTCAAAATCTCATATTTGTATGATATTTTATAACTTACCCTTAATTCGAAAATCGCTGTAACTGTTGTAAGATGAGAAATGTGTATTGTCTTGTATTTTTAAGGGATTTAGCGAAACCCCAAATAGGTTGCGCAAGTGAATTCAGAATACGCACCTTTTCGAAAGAACTCGTGTTTATTTATTTATTTATTTTTTCAAATAAGTTTTCACTAAATTAAGTTAATAGGGTAGAAGGGAGACATTAAATTATTTGTTTAGTGGGCTAATTTGAGGGGGTGTTTGCAGCTAATTAGTCATTACCAAGAAGCCTTTTTCATTAAGCGTGGCTCAAATTTGGGCTTGAGTGTTTTGTGCCATCACGGATAAAGGTTAGTGTTGCTTATTAACCCCAATTTGTCAATTTGTTTCATTATTATTCACACGTTAACAACAAAATACCTTAGCTGTCGTCGTGTTGCCGAACACTCTAATTCGACTCCACAAAAAAAAAAAAAAAATCTATTTGTGCTAGAAAATTCGAGTAATATTCAAGTAGCTTAATCGAGTATCAAGCTGAGTTTAATTTTTTCAGTTGGATACTCGTCATGTATTGAATATTATTCGTAATAGTATTTAATATATAATATAATATTAAAAAAGTAATAAAATTGAGAAAAATTAGATGAAAGAAAAAAAAAATGTCAAGCCTACTGAACTACTTGACTAAAAAAAGTTATATTGAATAGTACTCACTAAAAAAAATTGTAGAAGGTGACAAATCTAGAAAACGATGAAGTTTTAGGCGACAACAGTCATCACCTTTCAACGAAATTCTTGTAGTAACTCGAGCTCAAGCACGACATTGAGCTTGACAAAATAAAGTTTTGCTAGTGGAGTAACTCGAGCTTTAAATCACCCATAATTGCAATTGAATTGCTATAACAATGACACTCCTATCACTAATTAACGTTATATTGTTGCACAACACTAAAGGTCTGCAGCTTTTCAGAGCTTTTGAAAGCTTTTACGGAGCTATAGTTTTTATTTTAAAACAATAGGCCCTTTTTGCATACTAGCTTTTAAAGGCTTTAACTATGAATTGCAGCTCCGAAAAGCTCTACAATCAGAAGCTACACTCAGTAGTTTTTGGGAGCTTTTGAAAGCTACTTTCCAAATTTAATTAATTTTTTTCTTCAAATTACAATTTATGATAGCTACTTGTACTGAACACTTATGCAAAAACTGATAGCTACAGTTCCCAAGAGCTGTAGCTCACAGCTATAACCCGCAGCTACAGCTCGACGTGCAGAACGGACCCTAAATGTAACTAATGTGCCATGGATCGACAAGGATACATTCTTGCAAAAGTAAATAATACAAAAGATGAACAAGAAAGGAAATTGGATAGGGAAGCTTCCATGGATGAATCCTAGCTTTGAGATGCAAACTTCAAGTCCTCATCTCCTCCACAAGCTTCAACATGGATGTACAACACCGGAGACAGCTTCGAATCTTCGGTTAGTGCAACTAGCTCAGAAACTAGCCACAAAGGATGGTGAGATTTCTCTCGAATGAGGTTTTCAGTCCCCTCAAGACTCTTCATGACCTTTGCATTAGACAGAACAAGTGCTTGAAGCAAACTTGAAATATTTCATAAATGGCAAAAGGTCCCTTACAAATGATGGTGAGGCCATATATATACTAGCCAATGCCCAAAGATGGAAAATTACATAGAAAATTAAAAGAGGGGGAAAACCAGAAAAGGGATGCGGTCTAGCCCGGGGATGCGGTATAGAGGATGCGGTCTAGACCGCACCCATAGTAAGGGTGTAGATCGCATCATGTCCTAAAATGCTCAAGACCATATTTCTGAGACATGCGGTCTAAGTGAGGTGGATGCGGTCTAAAAAGACCGCATGCATCTGAAATGGAACAACGAGCAGATTTTGGGGTGGTGCAGTCTGTGGAGTGGGATGCGGTCTATGGGATGCGGTCTAAAAAGACCGCATGTAAGTCGTTGACCGCGCTCGTTGACCGCATCTCGGACTTCGTCATTTCAGCACGGGGATGCGATACGGTCTAGGGGATGCGGTTTATGCGATGCGGTTTAGACCGCATGCATGCGATTTAGACCGCATCTGACAGACCGCATTGCTTAGACCGCATTGCTAGGCAAGACTCTGGCTGAGAATGGGCTGATGCGGTTTAGACCGCATCAAATAGAGGGCATCCATTCTCATGCCTTAGTCAATTTCCGAGGTCCTTATTCCTACCATGTTTATGCTATTACAAAATAATAATGTTCGACCATCTTCCGATTTGGCCAAAATTTGTCCAGCGTCTGGCGGTGGTTCCAGCCGACCTCCGGCCAACTTTCCGGTGAGCTCCGTTTGACCTCCGGTGATGCTCCGGTACTCCGGCGGCTTCTCCGATCATCTTCCGGCGACGGGGATGGCTTAATGCTTCAAAATTGGGCTATCTGTTCAGCTCCATGTCCTCGTTCAATTTCCACGGACGTCTTTGAATTGACTATTAAATTAATGGATTCAATTTACTTGATGAATTGATCCATATAATTTAATAGTTAACCTTTGACTTCCACGTCATACCCTCCCCCTTCAAAAGCTTTGGACTCCAAAGCTAGTAAAGGAGTGCTGTCAATATCATCGGAACTTGAACGTCAAAATGATGATCTGCACAATACAGAAATTATCAGAAAGAGACTGAAATGCTAATCCTAGGAATTAAAATACTAGCAAAATTAATAAAATTATTGTTCAGAAAAGGTGAGGAATCTTCGGGCCCGGTTTCCATTGGAAAGTCTGGATTGTCTTCGGGTCGAGCTTCGGATCCGAGACTCCTGCAGAAAAAGGACTTTTATCAGTTGAATCAATCTCATAAGTAATTGGAACATTCATATCTGATTGATTCAGACAGTTTTCTTGATGTTCCCCGTGGGTACCTGAAAAATGAGTACACAATTCAGACATGGTACCATCATATAATTTAGGAAAGTTATGCATGGGGAAATCAAAATGCGACAAATTATAGACAAATCCTGGAAAGATCATTGAGCATTGTTTCGTCGAACTGGCTTCGACTGTTTTTTCCTTGGACTTGTCTTATGTTTTAGCCTTTCCTTTATGGGATTTATGATCTTCTTCTTCCTGTTGAATATCCCGTAACAGGTTGCGCGATCTGCTTTAGCAGTGGTTGGAGAGACAGAGAATAGAAGGTGCTTTACTCCGTCATGCCTGAATGAAATCAAATTGTCCCTGCCATAGTATATGGCATTCTTGTCGAATAGCCAGGGACGCCCAAGAAGGATGTGGCTCGTGTTCATCGGCATGACATCACAAGGAATTTCATCTTTATGTGAGCAAGATTTAATCGGAATTTTGGCTCTCTTGGTGATTCGTGCAAGACCATTGCTGTTCACCCATTGAAGTCGATATGGCTCCGGTTGATCCTCGACAGTTATGCCCATTCTGCGAATTACATGAAGACTGACGACATTAACACAACTTCCACTGGCTACAATAAAATAAGATGGATTATCAAAAATATTGCATTGACAGTGAAAGAGATTCCCCCTTTGTTGTAGACCAGGTGTTAATTGGTCTATTGTCTCTGTGAACTCGGGGGATCGGGTCACTACGAATGATGAGTATTGGTGATCAGGACTCTGGAAACATTCAGAGTATGCACTCCCTTCATGATCAGGGTAATCACCATCGTCCGATCCGTTGTCGTCTCCGTAATCATAATCTGCAGCAACGGGGGATCCATGTACTTCTTCTTCAGAGTTGGAGTAATTGTGCAAGCTCGATTCCGAGCTTGATTGTTTCTTAGAATAAATTCTTTGATTCCAACTCTGGCTAGGAGCATTGCATGTACCCGTTGACCTTGACATCTTGACATGAATAGTCCCAACTATATCGAACCTGCTGCTTGTGGTAGTTGGTCCTATTCTCCCTTGTGAATTTCCACACTTGGTTCTTTCAGTGTTGACCAGATATAGCTTTTCAATAAACTTTGCATCGTCTATTGCGTGGTCAAGATTTTTAAACCAGAATGGCTTCTTGTGCTACATGTGGTGGAAAATGTCAGGGTGTATTCCCTCAAGGAAGTGTCTCCATTCTTTCTCATTTGTCTCTTGTATGCCTGCTTGTCGTTGTAACTCTTGGAAGCGTCGGGCATACTGCTGTACAGATTCTTCATTATCTTGCACTATGTCCCTGTATTCCTTTTTAGCTTGTTTTCGTTCAGCATAGTCAGGAATCAGTGCTTTCAGTGAGGCGTGTGGTCTGTTGTTGCTCCATGTCACCTTCCGTGAATTTCCAGATTCATTCCTCGATTTAAGGTAGGGGTGACATGGCAGAGTCTTTTCCTTATCAACTCTTGTGACGGTCTTGACAACTATGGATTTTCCTCTGTCAGATTTAGAGGCAGAGACCGTTATGGGTGTTGATGGGACGTGGGCTGATGAAGATGGCCGTCCCCGATCAAACACCAGTTGGTGACTGGTGGTAGGATTGAGCGGCTTCTACTTAGTGGAGCTCAGGGTCTTCAGAGATGTCGAAGACTTTGTATTGCGCATAATCCCATAGCCACTTTCCAGAATGTCAGCTATCCGTTCATCCAGGGTATGTTGCAGCTTTTGTTCCACTGTTCCAATTACTTGCTCGTAAATGGATTGTGGGTCTGTCATTTGTCGTTGGACTTCTTTTGCAACAAGATGAATTTTGGCGGTAAGTTTTTCAGATAAATTATCTAATGCCAAATGAAATTCATCAGATAAATCTTCCATGTGGCGGATGACCATCTCTGTGATTTCGGTACTTGAAGTGCTGGTGAATTGATTGGATATTTGTCGTTCAAGCCAGTCTTCGAGTCTCATCATATCATATTCCAGCTTTCCGTATGTTTCACCCACAAACTTCTCAAATTCTTCTCTTAAGTCCTCAGTCAGTCGAGACTCAATGTTTGCAGATAAATTTGCACAATGTTCGTAGAGACTGGAATGTATGACTTTGCTGCGGAGATCAATCTCAGTAATCTCCTCATGAAGGACCACAGCTTGGTGCTCAATTTTCTGGTCTAAGTCGATCACGACTTCATCAATCTTATCATTGAGCTTGTCAGTGTTGCTTTCGAGCTTTTGGTCCAGCTGTTGCACATTTGCTTTAAGACCTGATACTCCAACGTTTAAGGCATCAATTTTGGCATTAATATTTTGATTCATGCCTTGAATGTTGGTGTTGAGGCTCTTAAGCAGCTCCATCATAGCGTAATCAGTAGTACCTGCCGTAGTAAACAACTAACACAACTATATCTATAAAAGGGTTAGAAAAATAAAACCTAACACACTATAGAACCAAAAGTATATTGGGGAATCTCATTGAATACTCAACACCTGTGTCCGGTTGTCTGAGTTCGTGCACCGGTGAGATTTTCAGCTGTTCTCTGGATATACAACCAGTGAAGCAGTGTAGAGAATCGAGGATTGAGCTCACACTTACAAAGCAAGGTTTAAAAATATGCAATACTCGACTCGACACTACTAGACTTAAATAAAATAAAAATAAAGACACACAAATATACAGATGTAATGTGATCACAAATGTAAGGATTTTGCGTTACAGTGATTAATCACAGTTGCACTGAAAATTCCAAAATCCTCACAAAGGTTCAAAATATCAAGTGGAGTTTAAAATTCTGAAAAGAGTTCTTATTTCACTCGACACCCAAATGATCACACTAGGCTCCCAAATATATATATGAATATCAACAAGATCAATACACCACAAGATGTGATTTAAATTTTCCGGAGGAATTTCAACAGTTAGGTTTCACTTGTTGAGTGAGGAACTTTAAGAGCAGAACATTGCCTGATTAAACCTTCAACTCAGTGTTCATACCAAGGTAGAGGAACCAAGTGCCAACTGTATGTATCCAACTTAGGAAAAATTTTGATCACAAATAAAAATGGTGGTGCGGTTAAAAGGGATGCGGTCTAGGGTGGAATCGTTGACCGCTCCAAGGACAGGTTTAACCGCACCAAAGGTATTTGAGACTTAGAAAATTTTTTGGACAAAATATGGAAGAGGGATGCGGTCTAGATGGAGGGATGCGGTTTAGATGTTGACCGCATCAGGTTTGGTTTGACCGCACCAAGTCCTCAATACTTGGGAAAATTTTTCTTGTCCAATTTTTGGAATGGGGGATGCGGTTTAATGCTTGATTTTGGGGATGTTGAGACCGCACCAAGTTTGAATAGAGGGCACCAAGAGAGAGAAAATATTCCCACAAATTTAGCCACAAATATTGACCACTTTTGGTAATAATTTCTTGAGCCCCTCAATGTAGTAGGTATGGGCTAGGATATCAAAATCAAATCTTATCCCCTAATCATCTTTCCCCAAATCAGATTTTGGACCCCCATTATCATCATGATAATATTTATGAAGCTCTCAAGAACAAGATGAATGTGGGTATGAACATGAAGAACAAGCAAGGAGGTGGCCAAAACTTGAACATAAAAATTGGAAATTAGTGCAAGCTAGCAATTAAGCACATAAACACATGATCAACTTACACTAATGAATACATAACAATAACCATAACACAAGAAAAACAAGAACAAAACCCAAAATATGGTGAAAATCTCGAGTATGATCAAGAACACACACATAAACTTAAAATAGTCATAACTTTGTCATACAAAGTCCAAATTAAGCATATTGAAACTTTTCCGACAGGTTCGCATAACACGAGTATTTTCAAAATAATGAAATGAATCCCGGTTTAGATTTTATTTAATGAAAATCGATTTATGAAGGTGGAGTTGGGATTAAGGATATATTTAGGTTGTCACGTTTTTATTACTCGTGTTACGAAACTGTGGCCTGAAAGCGCACGGTGTCAAAAAAATTTCAGTAATTTATAGTAAGACCGGATCGTTCACTGGAGGATGTGCGATAGAAGCAGGGCCCACGTCGTTTTACTAGATTTTCCACTCGTATTGCTCCAATTAGTTTGAAAGGTAATTAATCATCTACTAACCGAATTTAAACTAAATTACAAAAGCACTTAAATCTATTCTACAAAGCATATGAATTCTATTCTAGAAAGCGGGTGAATTTATACTAGAAAGCAAATAAAGTTATTCTAAGAATGCAGTAAATACTATCTGTAGAAGCACTGAAAATTTACACTATGCTAGCTATGAAGCTGATTCACAGTTTGGACAGAAGGGACAGGAAGAAGAGAATAAAAATTGGACAAGATTTGGATAAGACATAATTAAACTTCTATTTTAATACACAGATCTTTGGTTGGGATAATCCTGTCAGACAGCTAATTCTCATGCTCTCAGTGTTGAGTTCCCTTTGATAGATAGGTACTTACAACATGAGTTTACATGTTTTTAAGACCACAGATTCTAAGATACCACAGATTTGTAACTGCCCTGGCCTGGGCATGTTACTTCATCTGTGGTGGACAAGCAACACCTGACAAATCATTTATTGAAGTGCCAAGTACTACTATCATTCTCCCATGTCACACCCAAAGATTCTAATCAAGCCTGAACTATCCCTTAACTATCAATCCTAGTAGCAGTTACACAACTCTCAATACAACCGAGTGACCTCTAATGAAAGCGTTTAAAAGAAAGCGATAAAGAAAGCATTTAAAATCCTATCACTCGGAGGTTTTGAAGGTCTGACCCTGGTAGTAAAAGACAGCCCCCAGTCATGGTGACCGGGTGTGGATCAAGAATTCTCGGCTCTCGGTGAACCGCTCGCAGTGTTCACTTCCTTCCGAGTGGTTATGAGATACAAACTAATGAAACGAACTAATAAATTAGTTCGTTCCGGATGTACTCACTCAGGACTCAAAGGTAGGCTTTGGCAGAAGAGGATAGTGGTTGAAAGGAACTCAACCCTATCTTAGAAAATAACCAAGGCCTGGATGTTGTTCCTCTAAGAGTATCCACTACACTGTATTTGAATCCAAGTGGACCCCATCTCAGTGTAATAATTAATCTCGGATTCCCAACAAATAGCAATTTTGGAAAATAATGAATTTAAAAACCATTCCCTAAACAGGTACTAGACTCTCAATTAAAACACAGATCCTTTCAGTCTAGATGAGACCTAATCGCTGACTCTGCTTCTAATTTCCCAAAATCAACCCTTGACAGAATATGAACTAGTCATAACTGAGGAATTTATCCCTTACGCAGATCCGGATTTTATAAAGGAGTTTTTGTTGGAAATTTAATATGCAAAATCTGTTTAAAATCTAGACTTCTGATGTCCAAGAGAAGGATCCCAAAATATTATAGACCACATTAATTACATAATAGTAGCATGCATACGGATATAATGAAGTGTAAAATGAATTGACCCAAAATATACTGGCGGGTCTAGACAAAAGATGAAACACAAACATGAAGTGGTCAGAGGACCAATGTAATGGCAGAATAATCGGGTAGACTGCAAACATCTACTGTCCAATTTCCCAATTACTCGGATGGAGCGAATTTAGATAGCTTAAACCCTATAATGGCGGTGTCAATGCCAGTTGGGCCTCCACTGTCTGTGAATTCAGATAAAAACCTACATGCTTCTTTTCTGTAATGATCATTAGTCAGCATTGACAGATGTTGACTGATTCACATTACAGATTAGAATTTGGGTTTGGAAATTAAGTTCAAGAAAAGAAAACTGTATCCGGATAGGAGTCAGCTGAGCAGCTATTATAATCCCGAATGGACGAACCGCCAAGGCTTCCACTGACTGTTATCCAGACCATGCAAAATAACACTTAGTAACTAATACCCAGAATACGAGCTAGTTTATCCGTGAGGGAATACCCGCCAACATTAGTCTGATGTATTCTTCACTAATTGTTACACACAATACAGAAAAGACAAGATGGAAATAAAAATAATAATAATAATAAAAAAAGAAACAAGGCCTTGTATGAGAGACATTGGTTTCTCATCCAAGGTTATGGAACTAATCCATGGTTGATGATGACATAAATAATCCTTCCTACAATAATTAATTATAGTCCGGATTATCTGTTTAAGGCATCATGGTTTTGTTTATAGAAAAATGTTTTAATGACAATTGAACAAAGATCCTTTGATCATAACAATTAGTGATTTAATCATTGCTAATTACAATCATTAATCATTAATGACTAGAGGGTTCAATTAATTAAGTGATGGAAATGGAGAATCAAAATTTCGGCAGCATAACGCCTTATATTGCAATTCTGGGATATTACATCTTAATCCGTGAGATTAAGATGTGAGTGCTTGCAATATAATAGAGGATAAGAAATCAGAATTTTTGGGATCAAATAGAAGAGAGGACTCTGTCGAGAAACCGTAAATTGTGTTATGAGCCTAAACCCGCGACATGGGTACCTCGACAGGTTTTCAGAAATTTGGCAGAGTTTCACCTTGTGTCGCTAAGCAAAAGTGTGTCGGGAGGCGTGGCCTCGCGACAGGAGTTTAGCGACACAGGGTTTTCTGAGAATTTCCAAAGTATTTGGCTCCCAGTCGCTAGTCTGGAAATTTTGTCGCGAGGCGTGGCCTCGCGACAGGGTGTCTAGCGACTGGGTTTTCAAAATAGTGACAAGGCATAATTTTCTGTCTCGGAATAAAAGTGTGTCGCGAACCGTGGGTTCGCGACAGAGGTGTTCCGCGACAGAGGTCATGTAGAAAAATTGCAAGAGTTTGGTCCTCAGTCGCTAAGCAGGTGTTGTGTCGCGGACCGTGGGTTCGCGACAGGTGTGCCTCGCGACCGAGGGTTTCAAAATATCAAGACAGGTGTCCCTAGACACCCTTGTCGCGAAACAACCTTCGTGTCGCTAGACGTGGTCTCGCGACAGGAGGCTGTTGGCGACAGGGATGGTTCAGGACACAAGTCAGTAAAAGCAGAAATGAACAGTGGCATGCAAACAGCGTGATCTCACCCATTTCAGATTTAAAAGTTATTCTAAACTAAAAACAACCAAACAACATTTGAAATAAGCAAGAACATGCTTGAACATATATAAACTAAACTGAAACAATATTTAAAATAAAGCAAAATCCTAATCTAGGGTTTGATCACACACATACATAACATCATTCAACAAAAGAGCAACAGTAAGCATAATCATATGAAATGGGGGTCAAATGACCCCAGAACGAAAATGAAAGCATTAAATCCATGGGGTGTGAGACCCATTTCATGAGTTGGGACACATTTAGTGCATATTCTCCCATTTTATTAAGTGGGTATGTTAATACCCATGATTTGGGTATTACAAAACCCCTAAAAACAAAGTTTAGAATGAAAAACATAATATAAACTGGCTACCTAACCACTGGAACAGTGGAAAACATAAAAACTAAACACCAACTATGCTTAACTATGGACATAATTAAATAATACAAAAAATAAAGACTAGCTACACTACCTAAGAACTGGATGCTTGCTTCTGCCTTCAAGAAAAATGAATTTTCTAACCAAAAGCTGTTTGTCTCAAGGGAATCACCTCATATTTATAGAAGTGAAACCCTAGGCCTATGGGCCTTGGTCTGAAGCCCAATGTGTCTCAAGACATCACACACATCACATTGTGTCGCGGAACAACACTGCATGTGGCAAGGCTTCTCGACAGGGTCTTGGTCTTCAATTTGTGTAACTGTGTCGCTATCCATGCCTGT
This sequence comes from Hygrophila difformis, assembly GCA_030278955.1. Classification (NCBI taxonomy): domain Eukaryota; kingdom Viridiplantae; phylum Streptophyta; class Magnoliopsida; order Lamiales; family Acanthaceae; genus Hygrophila; species Hygrophila difformis. The sequence continues at coordinate 24,351,378 of JAOANR010000004.1, read as the reverse complement.
GTCGCTAGCAATGGATCGCGACCGGGAACTGGGGACACGACTTCTTTTCCAGTGTGGGTGGCGTGGAACCTTCCTGTGTCGCTAGACCATGCCTCGCGACACAGGCCTAGCGACACAGTCTATCTGGACTGGTCTCTTCTTCATGCTGCATGTTGTGTCGCCAAACCTTCATGTGTCGCGAGGCCATGGACCGCGACACAGGAGCTTCCGCGACCGAGTGTTCCTGGACACACTGAATTGGGCCAGATGGGCCGAAATTGTTTTTTTTGTGGACTTTTCTGTATCTTTTCCCATCTTTTTCATTCATTTTTTTTCTTTTCTTTTTCTCATGTTTTTGGATTTTTCTAACATAAATGTGTAATAGAATTACATATTTATGCATTTTTCATACCAGCTCAATATTTCTACAATTATGCATAAATCAGTCCAATTCAACTGCTTTCTTATTTAATATAAGACCGGAATGCGATCAAATACCCGTTTTAGACACGGAAATGGATTGAAAATAATAGTCATTTCTGGCCATTATCAACATCCTCACATTTAATACTGATCGTCCCCGAGCAGTCAGAGTCAATGTTCTAGAGAACACGGACTTTGCATATTCAATTCATTTTCGTGGCTTCATAAATCACATTCTTTTTGGATTGGGATAAGACAATCAAAAACTACAAGTGTTAAATTCCCTTGATTGCAGTGTTTAATAAAATGATACTTGCTCACTACATCGGGCCTACAAATCAAACATTATCATCAATCCTTCATGAATATCATGTTTGAACGATGCAAGGATTAAAAATTTAGAATTAAGGCATGACATGAACCTTTGCAATCAAACAGAGCCTCACGTATAAGAGAATCGGAAAATTCACTCACTCTCAATTGGGCTAAATCATGAACGCTCGAAATCAAATTTGATTAAATTGTCCCATAGGCTTGCAATCAAACCAACTCGTCACCGGCTCATTTCCTCAAATCGAGATCATGAGGTCTTATTCAAGGGTTATAACGGGGCATACGGTTGTAACATTTGGTAGGGAAGGAAATTATTAAGCTTAGAAGTGGCAAGAATTTATTCTATCATAACAAGGCATATTTTTATTTAAAATTTATATCATCAATATTTCTCTTTTTTTTGTATGACATTAGACTATGTCTAATTTGCTTTGTCATTTGCAATTTATTTTTGTTGACAAGTACTCAACCCTTTTTCTCTTTTTCTTGAATCGGTTCATTGAACACCGATTTGTGCTTTTTCTGACGATCATAAATTTAATGCCTTGATGGAATTCATCGCTGCACACTTGGGTTTGATTTCTTGGTCTTTTTGTAAAGCTAGGAATAATATAGAGGGCTTCAAAGAAAAATTAGGCTTAAGGCTCAGATTTCCTAAAGGGAAAATATTTTTGGGTTTGAATTTCAACTGAAGGCCAAAATTTTGGGTTTTCTAAGTGCCTCGATCATATGCTCGATTTTTGGAATATGGCTTGGTCTTGAATCGGTCCCAATTGCAAGTTCTAGTTTCCTTTAATCAAAATGATTCACACATCAAAGAAAATGAATGAGTAAAAGTGACTCATGGCTCAAACCTCACAGGTTGGATTGATTCATGTCATACAATATTCTGAAATTTAATCAAAGCTTAATTCCAACACTTTATTCAATCAAAATTTCTAACATGCAGATTTATTACCCAACAAGATGATCACATCATTAAATTTTTATAGCTCAAAATCTTAGGAATTCATTTCATGCATGTTTTCAATTATATTATCCCAATTTAGAAGTCTGAAGATTTAATCACAAGCCTAAATTCAACATGTGAATTTAGAGCAGGTTTATGCACATTTTTGCTGGTTATTTAATTTAAAGCAGTAGAGAGGCACTGCTGTCATACTGAGTATGTCAACAACATATTTTTGGCCTGACAGTCACTTATTCATCTCGGACTGTCAGACATCTTTTCAAGAAGAAAATGAATAAAAATTGTTTGTGAATCTCGAAAGTTGAGTTCTGTTTAGGGAAAGCGATAAATTACATCAATTACAAGAGATTCTTATGCAGTTAGTACGAACCCGCACACAAAAGAAGAAATCCCTCATGTGATGCTTACACTAGAGCTTAAAATGAAATAAAGCATACTAGGATTCATTCATCCTCCATTCTTCTCTCTCAGAACATGTACCTGCTCCAGTGGACGAAACTTGTCAACTCACAGCGTAGACACCAGCCATTATGGTCTCTTAGGGTTTCGTGCCTCCTTGGACAGTAGACCCGGGCTGGTTGATTTGTAAATAAGTAGGGAGTGTCCAGATTGTCTGCCATCCATGAGAGGGTGTTGGTGGATGTGTACCTCAAGACTGATCTATCGGTCACCATTCTTTCTATCATCCGAATCCCCTGAAGAACCTGGCTTTCGTCCAGCTTACTCATCAGCATCAGTCCACATGTGAAGATTGATGCCTTGTGATTGTCCTCAATTCCTGACCGCAGTAGCTCACAGGCTTGCTCCTCATCCCCTTCCACGAATGCTAGGAGTGCTGGAACGATTTGAAGATTAAAATTTCCTGCCACCACGCATGTTTGCAGGAATCTCTCCTTCTGCCACCGAATTCTCTCCTGCCACTGCTTCACTGTAGAAGTGTCCAGCTCACATTGCTTGTACACGATGGTGAGGTTCCCTGCGTCTCTGAGCTTTTTGCACGTTTCCTGCGCAGTGAATACTTCCCTGATTTCATCCTCTCCTATTCGAGAGAGGATTTCTCCTAGAAGCTCCAGTGGTAAGTCTAGCAGCTGGGTTCCTTCGGGTTCAGGATCTGGGATTTGAAGAAGGTTGCCCCTGGAGAGATAAGAAGTAGTGAATCCAATTTTTATAATTTCCTCAGAGATTATTCAAGTTTGGAAACCAACATCCTCACGTTTAGAGCTTTGCTCTAGATGTGAGGTTATTAAATATCCGACTTGAATTTAGTATAAAGCATAGGTAAAATAAATTTTTATGAAGAGATAGGGGTCATTGGGCCCCTATATATTTTTAATAGGCCATCGGGCCCAAAAGTTCGATTTCCCAATATTATTAAACAAGTCCGGGACACTTGTTGGAAATGGAATGAGATGGAATGATGGAAATGAAATGCTCGAATATTGGGATGTGCAGTGGATGCGTGGCGAAATGAATTTGCTATTCTCGAATTGCTTGGACTGTCTTTGGACAGTTAAAGCATTCCCAAAATTTGCAAACACTATTTTTAATTTTTTAAAGGGTTGACTTGTTTTATTTAAGGAAAGTGGGATGTGAGTGGTCCCATTTTGGATTTTTGAAAAGGATAGCAGTCGGGTGACAAAAATACTGCTATTTACTCACACTATAGTTCCATTGGGAACAAAAAGAACACAAGTCAAATATTAAATCTATCAACTATTTTTGTCTTTTTCCAAAAGGTCAATTTTATTAAAAAGTGGAAGTCTCTCATTGGGTGTTTGTACTATGTTTCTATAAACAAACAAACATTTATTCCCATGAGATTTCTGACATGAAAGCAAATGTGCCAAAAAGATCTTCCACTTTAATGCTTCAAACCAAAACTTCAAGATCAAACAATCCAACAACATTATGATGTTCAAAATAACACCCTAATGCTCATCAGTTCTTCTTTTCCAGTTTCAACTTCAAAAGTTTTAAACCATTACAGTTTTAAACCATTAACAGTGTTAAGACAAGTTTCTTGAAGATTCCAAGGAGATTCAAGACAGTGCTCAAAACCGAGAGCACTCAAAACCTCAAAAACAAAAACAAAAAAAAAAGTGCTCACAACCCAAATTATGTCATTCACACTAAAAAAAATAAGGAAAGGAAACAAAAGAGGGCCGAGAGAGCCATGAACAGGGAGGAAATGGGCTTTTACCCTGCCCTGTTTCGTTCGGGTCTGGGTAAAGGTCCCAGGTTTGGAAGGATCCTTAGAAACCTGTCCATGGTGTCCCCTTGAAAACGGATGGGTTAGTGCGAAGAACACGGTGGTGTTCGTTCGGGAGAGAAGAGAGTGAAAGGGAGAAGTTGAAGAGTTGGATGAAAATGATGAGAGTGCAGGGAAAAGAGGTGAGGAGGGGGCGGTATAAATACTGAAGAAACGGGTCGCGGGACCCTAGACTGTGTTGCTAGGCAAGGTTCCACGACCAGGGCCTAGCGACATTAGACATGTCGCGGAATTGGAGTCCGGTCGCGGGGCAGTGCCTCGCGACAGGGGTATCGCGACTAGGTTCAGCAGGGAAGTAAAGTCAAAGGGGGAACGTGTCGCGGAATAGAAGGCCGGTCGCGAGGCCATGCCTCACGACAGGGTGTATAGCGACAGCGACAAAGAGAGTTAGGGACAGATGAGAGTGTGTCGCGGAACTAGGCCTGGTCGCAAGGCATGGCTTCGCGACACAGTGGTTGCTTCGCGACACAAAATTTTGAATTTTCAAATTTTCTTGAACTAGGCCCGAGTGCGATGTTGGGCCTGAGTCCATTTTATTTGATTTGGGTCTGAATAAATTCAGTCCAAATAAATTCAAAAGTGGCTGGAATTTAAATAATCCTCTTGCATAAAATTAGGTTGGGTCGGTTCCATTTATCTGTGAAATTTATTTCGGATTTGAATTTCTTCAAATTCCGAGAATATTTTCTTAGATTCACGGAATTAATCCAACCAAGAACCTGGTTTTCCATGTTACTTTTCTACTCCTCTTTTTGATGGTTCCGAACTTTCTGCAAGACAGATAAGTAAAACGCATTAGATTTTCTCCAAATATCAACATCCTCACATTTAGACTCTTAGTACTCTAAATGTTTAATTGATTTTTGGGTACTTTCTTGTTATGAAATAATATACTATATATATGAAATGAAATTTTTGTGTTTTTAATGCTGTTTCTTATTAGGTGTAAGCCGGGTCTGTCACTGCTTGGCTTTCTTTCTCCGGATCGAACTGTCCGATGTACTCCTTCAATCGATGTCCATTCACCACTATGTTGCCCTTGTCAGTTCGGATCCTGACGGCTCCATTTTCAAACACTTCTAGCACTTCATGTGGTCCTTCCCATCTGGATTTGAGCTTTCCGGGGAACAACTTCAACCTAGAATTGAATAATAACACGTTTTGACCAACATAAAAATGCTTAGGCTTAATCCTGCGATCGTGCAACTTCTGGGTCCGCTCCTTGTAAATTCGAGAGCTTTCATAAGCTAGCGCTCGTATTTCCTCAATTTCATTGAGGTCCAACTTACGTTTGCTCTGAGCAACTTTCGGATCGAAGTTGAGCGTTTTAACGGCCCAGTAAGCTTTATGCTCTAACTCTACAGGCAAATGACAAGCTTTTCCGAAGATAAGCCTATATGGAGACATCCCAATGGGAGTCTTATATGTTGTGCGGTATGCCCATAGAGCATCGTTGAGCCTACGTGCCCAATCCTTACGGGTTATCCCGACAGTGGCTTCGAGTATGTGTTTGATTTCGCGATTGGATACTTCGACTTGACCACTAGTCTGGGGATGATAAGGCGTGCCTATCTTATGGAGGATCCCATTTTTACTCATTAAAGTTTCGAAAGCTTTATTGATAAAGTGTGTTCCTCCATCAGATTTCACCACCCTAGGTATGCCAAATCTACTGAAAATGTTGTTCTTGAAGAACTTGATGACTTGGCTACCATCATTGGTCGGTAATGCGACAGCCTCGACCCATTTGGACACGTAATCGACAGCTACCAAGATATAGTAGTTTCCTCCAGATGGTGGGAACGGTCCCATGAAGTCAATGCCCCATACATCGAAGATCTCAAGTGTGATAATCCCCTTTTGAGGCATCTCATCCCTTTTGGAGATGTTTCCTAATCTTTGGCATTTGTCGCAACCTTTCACAAATGTCCTGCAATCCTCATAGATGTGAGGCCAATAAAATCCACATTCGAGGACCTTGTGGGCCATTCGAGCGGGACAATGGTGACCTCCATATTCTGATTCATGGCATTTTCTGACAATTTGATAGGCTTCATGCTCGGTCACACATCGCCTGATTATTGAATCGGCGCAGTGTTTGAAGAGATAATGTTCTTCCCAGAAGTAGTTTAATACATCTCGGTTGAACTTATTCTTCTGATGATAGTTCGAAAACTGTGGGGTTATTCCGCACGCCAAGAAGTTAGCGATGTCGGAAAACCATGGACATACTTGATTGTGCAGATGTAATGCAAACAACTGTTCGTCCGGGAACTCTTCATTGACGGCTTTTTTCTTTTTATCATTTTCTAATCGAGATAAGTGGTCAGCAACACCATTATCTCGACCTCGCCTATCTTTTATTATGATGTCGAATTCATGCAACAGAAGTACCCACCTGATTAATCGAGGTTTGGCATCTTGTTTGCTAAACAAGTATCTTAGTGCAGAATGATCCGTGTACACTATAGTCTTCGTACCTATCAGATACTGTCTGAATTTGTCAAACGCGAAGACTACAGCATACATCTCTTTCTCCGTTGTGGTGTAGTTGACTTGGGCCTCATTCAGGGCATGACTTGCGTAATGAATTACGCAATGTCTCCCATCCTTATGTTGCCCGAGTACTGCACCTATGGCGAGATCACTAGCACCGCACATTACCTCGAAAGGTATTGACCAATCGGGTGGTTGCACTATCGGTGCAGAAACCAACATCTTCTTGAGCATGTCAAAGGCTTGGACACACGCTTCATGTATTAGGAAAGAATTTTCTTTACAAAGCAGATTAGTGAGCGGCTTGGCAATTTTAGAGAAATCCTTAATGAATCTCCGGTAAAAACCGGCATGCCCTAAGAAGCTCCTAACTGATTTGATTGAGTTAGGAAGAGGGAGGTTGGAAATGATAGAAACTTTGGCTGGATCAACCTCAATACCTGCACGAGAAATGCGGTGACCTAACACTATGCCCTCAGCGACCATAAAATGGCACTTTTCCCAATTCAAAACGAGATTAGTGTCCTCACATCTCTTTAAAATCCTTGCAAGATTGGTCAAACAATCTTCAAATGTATCTCCATATACAGAGAAGTCATCCATGAAGACCTCAATGCATTTTTCGATAAATTCGGAAAATATAGACATCATGCAACGTTGAAAAGTAGCAGGTGCATTGCAAAGACCGAATGGCATGCGCCTGTAGGCAAAAGTGCCATAAGGGCAAGTAAAAGTTGTTTTTTCTTGGTCTTCGCTTGAAATAACAATCTGATTATACCCAGAATAACCATCCAAAAAGCAATAAAACTCTCTCCCTGCCAACCCCTCAAGCATTTGATCAATAAATGGCAAGAAAATGGTCCTTGCGGGTGGCCTCGTTCAGTTTCCGGTAGTCGATACAAACTCTCCATCCGGTCACTGGCCTGGTTGCAACCTCTTCTCCTTGCTCATTCTTGGTTATGCACATCCCTCCTCGTTTTGGCACGACCTGCACTGGACTAACCCATTTGCTGTCAGATATAGGGTAGATTATACCAGCATCTAAGAGCTTGATAACCTCTTTCCTTACCACTTCTTGCATGAGGGGGTTCTAACGCCTCTGAGGTTGACGGGAGGGTTTATACTCTTCTTCCATTAAAATTCTGTGCATGCAAATAGAAGGGCTTATTCCTTTTATATCAGAAATGGTCCAACCTATTGCATGTACATGTTTCTTAAGAAAGACCACCAGAGCATTTTCTTGCTCTTGGGAGAGCTTAGCCGAAACAATCACAGGTAATTTTTATGTTCTGCGAGAAATGCGTACTTGAGATGATCGGGTAATGTTTTAAGTTCCAGCTCTGGTGGACATTCAATGGAAGGGAGTAGTTTGCGAGAAATGGATAGTGGGAGATCAGATTTACCTTCGGGACCCTGCGTCAGTACAGGGCCTCTTCTTCCTCTTCGGTGCCATCGTTCTCCTGTGCAGTGAAATCAGCACCGTCATATGCTTCAAGGTCCCCGGACTCGGGATCCTCAAATTGGACGGCGCTGCACTGTTCCTTTAGCTCAGCACCAGCAGACATCAGTACCTGCTTTGAAGATTCATACAGCATCATTTCATCATTTTTTCCAGAGTCTGGCTCTTTCCTAACTATTACATCATCAAATGAAAAACAAGAACTGTCGTTTGGGAATTTCTGCAGTTGCTCCATGTCGAAGACGACTCCATCAACACGGAGTGTCACCCTTCCGGATTTAGCATCTATCAGTGCCCCGCCTGTGGCCAAGAATGGCCTGCCTAAGATGAGAGGCATGTCGGAGTCCTCCTCGATGTCCAGAATGATGAAATCCACTGGAAATGGAGTACTGCCAGCATTGATTATCACATCTTTCAAGATTCCGATTGGCTTTGTAATTGACCTATCTGCAAGCTGGAGCCTCATTTTGACAGGTTCCACCACTCCGAGCTTAAGACGTTTAACCATGATTAATGGCATAACGTTAATGCTGGAGCCGAGGTCACATAGTCCTTTTCCGGCGTTGTTCTGGCCAATCCGAATCGGCAATGTATAGCATCCGGGGTCCTCTTTCTTCTATGGCAGCTTCTTTTGAATAATAGCACTGCAAGTGCTGTTGAGTACCACCAATTCGTCCTGCTCAACCTGTCTCTTTCCTGAAATCATTTCTTTCAAGAACTTAGCATAGACTGGCATTTTAGAGATCATTTCAATCAAAGGAATGGTAATCTCGACTTCCCGTAGTCTTTTCAGAAATTTTTCAAACTTCAGATCTTGTTGCTTATTTATAAGTCTAGCCGGGTAAGGAACCCTAGGCATGAACTTGTTTTTGTTATCATGTTTTGGTGGTAGATGGTTAGAGGTTGTACCTTCACCATTACCGTTTTCTGTTTCTGCCGTTCCTTTTGTAGCGTCAGTCTGCTGTTCGGCTTCTTTCTGTTCATCCATTACTTCCTCATCAGCATTGTCAACAGCATCATCTTCTTCCCCATAGTTGTTTCCAGTATCCGCTCCTCTTGGTCCAGCCAGTACCTTCCCAGATTTCAAGGTTATTGCTTTGCATTGCGGGTTCTTTTCCGCAGTGCTCGGCAACGTCCCTTTATTAGCCAACAACATCATCTGCATATCATTAGCCATCTGTGTAACTTGGGTCTCCACATTTCTGATAGAGGCCTGCAGCTGAGTGTTAATCTCCTTCTGGCTAGTAATAAAATCAGTCATCCATTTTTTCAGCCTTGAAGGAGGCTTTTGATTTTGATTCTGATTTTGGTTTTGGTTCCATTGGCCTTGGTTTGGAATAAATTGAGGCTGGAAGTTTTGGGGCTGAAAGTTTTGAAAGTTCTGGTTCGGCTGTTGGAAATTTTGAGGGGGTCTCTGCTGGATCTAGGGTTGGAAGTTTGGGTTCTGAAAATTCTGGCCCCTGTTCTGAATGAATCCTTGATTCTGCTGAGGATTGAATTGCTGCTGTTGTGGTTTGTTCAAGAGGTGGGAGTTAAGGGCATTGTTGTTTGAGTATGACAGGTTTGGGTGTCTATTTCGGAAAGCTCCTGCAAAGTTACAGTTTTCAGCTGCAATCTGTTCGCATGTATCAGTTGCGTGAGCACCTTGACACAGTCCACAAATCACATCTGTTTGCTGTCCTTGAGTAGAGCTCCCAGCTCCCTGATTAACAGACAATGCTGCCACCTGCTCTTGAAGCTTTTCAATATCTGATTTTTCTACTGCACCTACAGCACACAAACCACGAGGGGGAGGGGGATTAACATCATCAGTAAGAACATATCTGTTTACACTCATTGCTTCAATCTTGCCCCATGCTTGATCCATTGGTATGTATAGTAGATGTTGACCGCCGGCAGCATCAAGCATGTATTTCCAAGATGGGGTCAAACCGCTGTAGAACTTTCTCAATTTCTCCCAATCATGGAAACCATGTTGGGGGCATTTCCTGAGCAAGTTGAAGAATCGTTCCTTTGCGTCATACAGGGACTCGTCTGGCTTCATTTTGAATTTCGCAATTTTAGAGTGGCATTCATCCACCTTGGACTTTGGGAAGTATTTTGCTAAGAAATTTCTGATCACGTCCTCCCATGTGGACATCTGATTTACGGACAGTGATTTGTACCATGTTCGTGCTCCGCTAGTTAGAGAGAAAGGGAACAGTCTTAATCGAATGGTGTTAGCAGATACATTCTGGTTCTTGATAGTATCACACAATTCTAAGAAAGTCTGCAGGTGATCATGGGGATCTTCATGACTTGCCCCAGCGAACTGATTACTCTGAACAAGATTGATGAGGGCCGGCTTCAATTCGAAATTCCTGGCCAAGAATGGAGCTTGTCCAGGAATGTTCAAATATGGCTCTAAGATTGGCTGCATGTAATCAGCGACTGCTGCTTGTTGATTGTTCTCAACCCCTCCTTGATATTGCTGTGGGTAATAGTTCTGATGCAGATAATAGTTCCTAGGATCATTGAAGTCATTAGGATTTGGGGGATTCTGGTGGGGATTCTGGTACTGCTGATTTTGCTGGTTTTGGAAGTTTGGTTGTTTTGGTGATTTTGGTTATTTGGTGGGTTTTGAGGGTTCGGGTTAGGAGGAGGTGCCTCGAAGTGTTGCTGTTCAATGTTTGGTGGGTTCCCGCCTCCCTGTATGATATGAGGAGGAGGATCATCCAAATCATCGTTATCAGCATCTTCGGGGTCTTCCTCAATGTTGTGAAGTGGTGGATTGGGTGGAATGATTGGAGGAATGTCAGGGTTTGCCATATCGGATATGTCGCTACTGGTGCTCGGTGAAAGTAGTGCCTGTCTTTCCCGTTCCCGTCTTCGTTTAGTCTCTGCCCTAAGACGTCGAGCTGTCTTTTCTATCTCTGCGTTGTACGGGATTTCGGCTGGCGTCTGCTTCCTCCTTTGCATAGAACAACAGCTTCAATAATGACGGTACCTGTACGATCCCCAGGTTAGAATTGGTTTTGGAGGTAAATATTTATATTTATATGTATAAGCTAACTAGGAGCAATGAGGAATGTAATTCTCTAATAAAACGGCGCTGCATCCTCCCCGGCAACGGCGCCATGAAACTTTTCCGACAGGTTCGCATAACACGAGTATTTTCAAAATAATGAAATGAATCCCGGTTTAGATTTTATTTCATGAAAATCGATTTATGAAGGTGGAGTTGGGATTAAGGATATATTTAGGTTGTCACGTTTTTATTACTCGTGTTACGAAACTGTGGCCCGAAAGCGCACGGTGTCAAAAAAATTGCAGTAATTTATAGTAAGACCGGATTGTTCACTGGAGGATGTGCGATAGAAGCAGGGCCCACGTCATTTTACTAGATTTTCCACTCGTATTGCTCCAATTAGTTTGAAAGGTAATTAATCATCTACTAACCGAATTTAAACTAAATTACAAAAGCACTTAAATCTATTCTACAAAGCATATGAATTCTATTCTAGAAAGCGGGTGAATTTATACTAGAAAGCAAATAAAGTTATTCTAAGAATGCAGTAAATACTATCTGTAGAAGCACTGAAAATTTACACTATGCTAGCTATGAAGCTGATTCACAGTTTGGACAGAAGGGACAGGAAGAAGAGAATAAAAATTGGACAAGATTTGGATAAGGCATAATTAAACTTCCATTTTAATACACAGATCTTTGGTTGGGATAATCCTGTCAGACAGCTAATTCTCATGCTCTCAGTGTTGAGTTCCCTTTGATAGACAGGTACTTACAACATGAGTTTACATGTTTTTAAGACCACAGATTCTAAGATACCACAAATTTGTAATTGCCCTGGCCTGGGTATGTTACTTCATCTGTGGTGGACAAGCAACACCTGACAAATCATTTATTGAAGTGCCAAGTACTACTATCATTCTCCCATGTCACACCCAAAGATTCTAATCAAGCCTGAACTATCCCTTAACTATCAATCCTAGTAGCAGTTACACAACTCTCAATACAACCGAGTGACCTCTAATGAAAGCGTTTAAAAGAAAGCAATAAAGAAAGCATTTAAAATCCTATCACTCGGAGGTTTTGAAGGTCTGACCCTGGTAGTAAAAGACAGCCCCCAGTCATGGTGACCGGGTGTGGATCAAGAATTCTCGGCTCTCGGTGAACCGCTCGCAGTGTTCACTTCCTTCCGAGTGGTTATGAGATACAAACTAATGAAACGAACTAATAAATTAGTTCGTTCCGGATGTACTCACTCAGGACTCAAAGGTAGGCTTTGGCAGAAGAGGATAGTGGTTGAAAGGAACTCAACCCTATCTTAGAAAATAACCAAGGCCTGGATGTTGTTCCTCTAAGAGTATCCACTACACTGTATTTGAATCCAAGTGGACCCCATCTCGGTGTAATAATTAATCTCGGATTCCCAACAAACAGCAATTTTGGAAAATAATGAATTTAAAAACCATTCCCTAAACAGGTACTAGACTCTCAATTAAAACACAGATCCTTTCAGTCTAGATGAGACCTAATCGCTGACTCTGCTTCTAATTTCCCAAAATCAACCCTTGACAGAATATGAACTAGTCATAACTGAGGAATTTATCCCTTACGCAGATCCGGATTTTATAAAGGAGTTTTTGTTGGAAATTTAATATGCAAAATCTGTTTAAAATCTAGACTTCTGATGTCCAAGAGAAGGATCCCAAAATATTATAGACCACATTAATTACATAATAGTAGCATGCATACGGATATAATGAAGTGTAAAATGAATTGACCCAAAATATACTGGCGGGTCTAGACAGAAGATGAAACACAAACAAAGTGGTCAGAGGACCAATGTAATGGCAGAATAATCGGGTAGACTGCAAACATCTACTGTCCAATTTCCCAATTACTCGGATGGAGCGAATTTAGATAGCTTGAACCCTATAATGGCGGTGTCAATGCCAGTTGGGCCTCCACTGTCTGTGAATTCAGATAAAAACCTACATGCTTCTTTTCTGTAATGATCATTAGTCAGCATTGACAAATGTTGACTGATTCACATTACAGATTAGAATTTGGGTTTGGAAATTAAGTTCAAGAAAAGAAAACTGTATCCGGATAGGAGTCAGCTGAGCAGCTATTATAATCCCGGATGGACGAACCGCCAAGGCTTCCACTGACTGCTATCCAGACCATGCAAAATAACACTTAGTAACTAATACCCAGAATACGAGCTAGTTTATCCGTGAGAGAATACCCGCCAATATTAGTCTGATGTATTCTTCACTAATTGTTACACACAATACAGAAAAGACAAGATGGAAATAAAATAATAATAATAAAAAAAAGAAACAAGGCCTTGTATGAGAGACATTGGTTTCTCATGCAAGGTTATGGAACTAATCTATGGTTGATGATCTAAATGATCCCTCCTACCATAGTTAATTACAGTCCGGATTATCTATTTAAGGCATCATGGTTTTGTTTATAGAAAAATGTTTTAATGACAATTGAACAAAGATCCTTTAATCATAACAATTAGTGATTTAAACATTGCTAATTACAATCATTAATCATTAATGACTAGAGGGTTCAATTAATTAAGTGATGGAAATGGAGAATCAAAATTTCGGCAGCATAATGCCTTATATTGCAATTCTGGAATATTACATCTTAATCTGTGGGATTAAGATGTGAGTGTTTGCAATATAATAGAGGATAAGAAATCAGAATTTTTGGGATCAAATAGAAGAGAGGACTCTGTCGAGAAACCGTAAATTGTGTTATGAGCCTAGACCCGCGACATGGGTACCTCGACAGGTTTTCAGAAATTTGGCAGAGTTTCACCTTGTGTCGCTAAGCAAAAGTGTGTCGCGAGGCGTGGCCTCGCGACAGGAGTTTAGCGACATAGGGTTTTCTGAGAATTTCCAAAGTATTTGGCTCCCAGTCGCTAGTCTGGAAATTGTGTCGCGAGGCGTGGCCTCGCGACAGGGTGTCTAGGGACTGGGTTTTCAAAATAGTGACAAGGCATAATTTTCTGTCTCGGAATAAAAGTGTGTCGCGAACCGTGGGTTCGGGACAGAGGTGTTCCGCGACAGAGGCCATGCAGAAAAATTGCAAGAGTTTGGTCCTCAGTCGCTAAGCAGGTGTTGTGTCGCGGACCGTGGGTTCGCGACAGGAGTGCCTCACGACCGAGGGTTTCAAAATATCAAGACAGGTGTCCCTAGACACCCTTGTCGCGAAACAACCTTCCTGTCGCTAGACGTGGTCTCGCAACAGGAGGCGGTTGGCGACAGGGATGGTTCAGGACACAAGTCAGTAAAAGCAGAAATGAACAGTGGCATGCAAACAGCGTGATCTCACCCATTTCAGATTTAAAAGTTATTCTAAACTAAAAACAACCAAACAACATTTGAAATAAGCAAGAACATGCTTGAACATAAATGAACTAAACTGAAACAGTATTTAAAATAAAGCAAAATCCTAATCTAGGGTTTGATCACACACATACATAAATCCATGATTTGATCACACACATACATAAAGAGCAACAGTAAGCATAATAATACGAAAATGAAAGCATTAAATCCATGGGGTGTGAGACCCATTTCATGAGTTGGGACACATTTAGTGCATATTCTCCCATTTTATTAAGTGGGTATGTTAATACCCATGATTTGGGTATTACAAAACCCCTAAAAACAAAGTTTAGAATGAAAAACACAATATAAACTGGCTACCTAACCACTGGAACAGTGGAAAACATAAAAACTAAACACCAACTATGCTAAACTATGGACATAATTAAATAATACAAAAAATAAAGACTAACTACACTACCTAAGAACTGGATGCTTGCTTCTGCCTTCAAGAAAAATGAATCTTCTAACCAAAAGCTGTTTGTCTCAAGGGAATCACCTCATATTTATAGAAGTGAAACCCTAGGCCCATGGGCCTTGGTCTGAAGCCCAATGTGTCTCAAGACATCACACACATCACATTGTATCGCGGAACAACACTGCATGTGGCAAGGCTTCTCGACAGGGTCTTGGTCTTCAATTTGTGTAACTGTGTCGCTAGGCAATGGATCGCGACCGGGAACTGAGGACACGGCTTCTTTTCCAGTGTTGGTGGCGTGGAACCTTCCTGTGTCGCTAGACCATGCCTCGCGACACAGTCTATCTGGACTGGTCTCTTCTTCATGCTGCATGTTGTGTCGCCAAACCTTCTTGTGTCGCGAGGCCATGGAACGCGACACAGGAGCTTCCGCGACCGAGTGTTCCTGGACACACTGAATTGGGCCAGATGGGCCGAAATTATTCTTTTTGTGGGCTTTTCTGTATCTTTTCCCATCTTTTTCATTCCTTTTTCTTTTCTTTTCTTTTTCTCATGTTTTTTGATTTTTCTAACATAAATGTGTAATAAAATTACATATTTATGCATTTTTCATACCAGCTCAATATTTCTACAATTATGCATAAATCAGTCCAATTCAACTGCTTTCTTATTTAATATAAGACCGGAATGCGATCAAATGCCCATTTTAGACACGGAAATGGAATGAAAATAATGGTCATTTCTGGCCATTATCACATATCATATATGAAACTTCATCTACTCGACGAGAGGATTTCAAATATATGCCCAGATTTCTAAGACTCCAAGTAATGAGTTCGGAAATGACCAAAAACGGATTCTGCCAATTTTTAGGGTTTTTCGAAAAGTTGAGTTTTGTGATTTTTAAGTTCTAGACACAAGAAAGATCCTATGTCAAGCTCTGATACCAAAAATAATTAAGCTGCCATGGATCGACAAGGATAAATTCTTGCAAAAGTAAATCATACAAAAGATGAACAAGAAAGGAAATTGGATAGGGAAGCTTCCATGGATGAATCCTAGCTTTGAGATGCAAACTTCAAGTCCTCATCTCCTCCACAAGCTTCAACATAGATTTACAGCACCAGAGATAGCTTCGAATCTTCGGTTGGTGCAACTAGCTCAGAAACTAGCCACAAAGGATGGTGAGATTTCTCTTGAATGAGGGTTTTTGGTCCCCTCAAGACTCTTCATGACCTTTGCATTAGACAGAACAAGTGCTTGAAGCAAACTTGAAATATTTTATAAATGGCAAAAGGTCCCTTACAAATGATGGGGAGGCCATATATATACTAGCCAATGCCCAAAGATGGAAAATTACATAGAAAATTAAAAGAGGGGGAAAACCGGAAAAGGGATGCGGTCTAGCCCGGGGATGCGGTCTAGACCGCACCCATAGTAAGGGTGTAGACCGCTTCATGTCCTAAAATGCTCAAGACCATATTTCTGAGACATGCGGTCTAAGTGAGGTGGATGCGGTTTATGGGATGCGGTCTAAAAAGACCGCATGTAGGTCGGTAGAGCGCATGCATCTGAAATGGAACAAGGAGTAGATTTTGGGGTGGTGCTGTCTGTGGAGTGGGATGCAGTCTATTTAGACCGCATGTTAGTCGTTGACCGCACGCGTTGACCACATCTTGGACTTTGTCATTTCAGCACGGGGATGCGATGCGGTCTAGGGGATGCGGTTTAGGCGATGCGGTTTAGACCGCATGCATGCGATTTAGACCGCATCTGAAAGACCGGATTGCTTAGACCGCATTGCTCGGCAAGACTCTGGCTGATAATGGGTTGATGCGGTTTAGACCGCATCCAGGGTGGTGCGGTTTAGACCGCATCAAATAGAGGACATACATTCTCATGCCTTAGTCAATTTCCGAGGTCCTTATTCCTACCATGTTTATGCTATTACAAAATAATAATGTGCGACCATCTTCCGACTTGGCCCAAATTTGTCCGGCGTCCGGCGGTGGTTCCGGCCGACCTCCGGCCAACTTCCGGCCAACTTTCCGGTGAGCTCCGTTTGACCTCCAGGTGATGCTCCGGTACTCCGGCGGCTTCTCCGGTTATCTTCCGACGACTCTCCAGCGACGGGGATGGCTTAATGCTTCAAAATTGGGCTATCTGATTCAGCTCCATGTCCTCTTTCAATTTCTACGGACGTCTTTGAATTGACTATTAAATTAATGGATTCAATATAATTGATGAATTGATCTATATAATTTAATAGTTGACCTTTGACTTCCACGTCATAATGTGTTTGACTATTTACACAATCATATCAAAGCAAAATGTACCGTTGTTGGAAATTAAAACTCCAACGTAACAAAAGTTTTTAATAAGTACTTTATTTACTTACGATAAAAAAAATTCCATACTCTTATCATTTACACAAACACAAAATCTTTGAGTAAAATTACATGTTCCAGGGCACTAGATCAAGAATAATAGCTATATGTTCACAAAAAATAAAAAATAAAAAATAATAAAATAAAATAAATACCTATATAGGTGCGGACCCGTTAAGCAACAGCAAATTTGGAAGCATTATTGGCCTCCAGCCTCAAAGACAGGAAGAAAAAGGAATTCTGCAGTTCATGTTCTTAGTTTTTGACATCCAATAAAAATGAGCGACACAAAATCGAGAATGATTGATAATGTCAAAACCACAGGGATTTTCCTTGTCTTATTATTACATCACTATGTTGTTTCATTTCCCCCACCGTTTTATAAACTCCCTCCGTCCCACTTTATTGTTTCATTTTGACTTTTGATAATGTTTATTAATCAATTTTGACCTAATGTTATCACAATTATATAAACGAAAAATATAGTCAAGTTCGGTCTTGTTGGATTCGTCTAATCGTGTGGTTTTAAAATTGTTTGGCTGGTGATGAGCCAAAGGACCTTTTTCTCCTCAAGGGAGGCTACCGGAAAAGGATCAAACCGGTTACGGGTCCGGATTAATGATAATGCGCCCAAACTTGACTAATTACGCCCAAACATGACTGAATATTCCTTAGAATTTGAATGGCAACAAAATACAATGGAGAAACTACCTGTTGTTAAGAAACAACGGCGAATTCATCGGAAAAACTAGAACCAAACTACCGGTTGTTAAGAAACAACGGTGGACTTGGAGGTAACCGCTACAAGCTAAACTAGAGTCTAGAAAAACTGTAAAGGAAAGCTGTAAAGAAAGCAGTAAAGATACAAAGAAGTAAATTTGATAAAGGAATTTGGGGGTTGGATTGATCTCTCTTGGCTCTGTGCATGGCATCCCTTATTTATAGCCGGAGCTGAAATAACTGCTCTCCGGCCGATTCCTTTAAGCCGAATTATGTCTTCCTTTTATCGGTTGATTTGGTTTGGGCTGCCTTGGTCCTATTTCGGCCGAAATCTCCTACTTCTCGGATAATTCTTTCGTTTGGACTCTTTGGATTGTTCGGCCCTATCGATTCTGGACTCACCTTCTTTAAACTCTCTCTCTTGGCCCATGTTTTTATGGCCCAATTCTTTCTCTCGCGGCCCACTATTCCTTGTGGCCCCAACAGATGCCCTCCTTACTTGGGCAGTTTTTCGCTCTGAAAAGAGTTCAAGTAATTTCCCCTCTCTATCCTTTTTCGTGCGCCAACTTCTCCTTAAAATCTGGTCACGTCTCTTCGCTTTCCCTTATCTTCTTAAACTACTCTCCTTTCTTCTTTTCATATTTCTCCTTGTATCTCTCTTCTTTTCGTCTTTCTCTTCAATGGCGCAACCGACTCTCTCACCTTCTTCTCAAAAGATTAAAGATATCGAAGATTCCCTCGCCGATACCTCTTCACTTCGTCTTATTGACGGCGATCTTACTACTCTTGGGCCTCTTGCAACTTCCGCCGAGGCCGCAGCCTCCGGTTCTACTCTTTTTGGTGGGTTGAAGACGAGCCCTTTGTTTTCGGATTACTTTTCTGCCAAACTTTTTAGTCCTCTCAGTACTTGGCCTTTAGTGACTCCAGAACATGTTGCTTGGTACGAAAGGGCTCGTCCTCACTGTGAATCGATTTGGGTTACCTCTGGTGTTAATCATTTGATTAAGTTGAGCACGCGGCCTTTCCCTACTGATTATAAATGTATTCAGGCCCTGCTTTGCTTTTGGAATTCCTCTATTAACTGTTTCTGGTTCCCCTGGGGTATGATGACTCCGACTATTGAGGATATCAAGCTTCTTTTAGATTTACCCTCTCTTGGAAAGCACGTTTTGGGCGTTACTGGTTTCGAAAAACCCTCAACGAAAAACTCCGGCTATGCTTCGGGGCTCACTTTTTCCCTGTGGATTAATAAGTACCGTGGTACTAAGCCCGAATTCCCGCAATCGGAATCCGTGGCTTTTATGATGCATTTTCTTAGCCGATTCTTCTGGTGCGCACCTGCCAAGAATGTTATTCTTGAAACCTATCCTTTGGCCAAGACCATCACGGACGATATTCATTTGCCTCTTACCGACTACTTTTTGGTTCAGTTGTATTCTGGTATTTCGTCCCTAGTTCATGGATGGGCTGATGGTTACTCCAACAGATCTCATGGCCCCCTTTGGTTCCTTCACCTCTGGCTTGTTTGGCATTTTAAGGATATTTCTGGTTTTGAACCCCAACCTTTCGATACTACCCATCCTTCGGCCAATGATCTTCTCGGAGTCCGATTTCCCGAAATGCGCACTGAACAATGGATTTATTATTTCATGAACCGATCCCCACTTGATCCCTCCTCTTGCCACCTTTACTCTGGCGCTCCGGGTAGTTGGGTTTCGGCTATCAACGTTCCTCCTTTTGGTAGGCCCCTTCTGACGGGATTCGCTCAGGTCTAGAATGCTTGTATCATTCCTCGTCATGTTTTTAACTGCTCGTTTTTTGTTCCCCCCGAACATCCTATTCTTTCTGAGGTTTACATCCCTCACTTGGTCAGCCGTCAATTCGGCTTTGTTCAAGATGTGGTCCTTCCTCTTTATAGAGATCCTCATCGGTACAGTAAATCCTTCAAAGGATTCGGCCCTGAGGATAGTCGAAGTCTTTGTCGTACATGGGCTCTCCGAATTTGCAATTTTGAAGTTCGTTCCTTCGATATTCGCCCTGGTCTGTCGACCAAGCGTTTTGATGACTGGTGGGGGAAAGTTCTTTCTTATGCTAACTTCGGCCCTGACTTGAAGAATCTCCTTATTTCTCGTGGTTTTCCAGGTATTATGATGTTTTCGGTTATTGATTCAGCCCCCGGTTACTCCTTTTCTTCTCAAGAGGATGACCCTTTACTTCCTTTGCTTAGTAAGTCTTTTTGGTTTCTTATGTCATGTGTCGTATATCTTTTTCAAACTTTCCTCTTATTCCTGTTTTGCAGGGGCTTTGGATGATGTTTCTTCTCTTCCACCCCGTTCACGCATTTCATCTGCTCCTATTACTTCTTCGAAGCGAAAGCGTACTGCTTCAGGCTCGGGGAAATCAAAAGGCGAATCTGCATCCAAGGTACTGCGACGTTTGACTCGTTCGCCCCTTCCTGGATCAACTGTGTCTGCTGATCAGGTCTCCTGCCATCTCTCTCCCTTGTCTTTTTACATTGTTCACTGTTGCCCTATTGACATTTACTTCCTCCTCTTTTAGGTTCCTCGTGCTGCAGTTTCTTCTGATCCTTCTGTA
The DNA here is from genome assembly GCA_030278955.1 of Hygrophila difformis. Taxonomy (NCBI): domain Eukaryota; kingdom Viridiplantae; phylum Streptophyta; class Magnoliopsida; order Lamiales; family Acanthaceae; genus Hygrophila; species Hygrophila difformis. The sequence continues at coordinate 24,330,915 of JAOANR010000004.1, read as the reverse complement.
TCGCCTAATCCTTCCACTATGGCCCTTGATCCTATTGACGAGAATCCGGCCATTGCTTCTAGCATGATTCCTGCTTCATCGGCCGGCCTGGGGTCTGGCTCGATTTCTCATGCTCTTGAAGGCGGCAGTACTGATTCGGTTATTCCCGATTCGGCTGCTTCTTTAGTAATTGCCCTTCCTTCTTCCGTCGTCTCTATTCCTGACCCTTCTCTTGCCCGTGTTCGGCTAGAAGGAACGGCTGTTGGTGATGTTAATCCTCCCTCTCTTTTTCCCGATAGGAGTATTCTGGATGATTTCTTTTCCCCTTCATTTACTCCCTCTTCATCAGAATTTCCTAATTCTTTCAAGGCCTGTTTGGACAAGTTGGAATGTTTGATTTCTGGACAGTCCGATGCCTTCTCCGTGCAGACCAAGCCCATCCTCCTGCTTATTTCACACACCAAGCAGGCATTCCCTGAAGATCTCCTGGCCTCTGGTTTGTCGGATACTCTCCAAGCAATGTTCACTTGCCTTTTACGGATAGACTTGGAACTTCCCAGTATTTTGGCTACTCGTAAAAAACTTGAAGATGAGCAAGCCTCTCGTACACTTCACAAGTTGGAATTTGACAAGCATACTTTCGATTATCACTCCTATATGGGTAAGTTATCGGCCAATGATGACCTCAGGTTCTAGTATTTGAATCGTCTCTCTGCCATTGACTTGGAAATCAGCCGACTCCAGCATGAGGCGCAAGGCGTGAAGAGTGCCTTGGCTGAAGTAGACAAGGAATCGGTTCACCTGCAGGGTCTTGTAAAGCAGCTCCATAAATCCGCCCAGGCTCCACGAGATAAGCTCGCTAGTCTCAAAGAGAAGACGGATTATCTTTCTTTGAGGTTGTCGTTTAGTGACGACATCATTGGTATTTTTCGTGGTTTGTGGTCGGATACTCAAGCTGTGGTTGACCGAATTCGCTCTGTCGCGGCCCAACTCTCTCCTGCACCGTATGCTTCCACGGTCTCAGATAACCTTGTTGTCGATCCTTCTATAGGGGATAATCCGAAGAATTCTGGTAATATTTAATTTGTTCTTTTGGCCTTAATGATATGTGATGATTATGCCTTTCTTCTCTTTTGATTTCTCTTCTTAGATGCTCAGTCTGATCTTTTTCAAGACACTTCCGACCATCTTCTCTTATCCCAACCTGATGACCCTCCGGTTTCGGCCGAAGCTGAAGCTCGATCATTTAAAGAGTTTCAATCAGTCTTGAATTCTGCTACTGCCCGCAATTCGGCCGTTATCCTTCCCAGTGGTTTCGACGAAGACATTGCTTATGATTTGAGTGGAGATTGATATTTGTTGTTGTTATTTCCCGAATGTAATTATAGCCCCCTTTAATGTACTTCTGACCCTTACTTTGGCCGATCCTTCTTGTATGCTTGATCGGCCTGTTATTAAGTGTTTATCTTTTGTGGATCATTTCGTCTGTTTCTTTCCATAATCTCAGGGATATCCTTTTTTTTTATATATAGCAATATTTCCTGCAGCTTTATTGGGATTCCTGAAACGTCTTATCCGTGATTAATGCTTTTCTCTTTACGTTTCTATTTTTGCCATAAATGACACTCCCTCGTTTTTCTCTATAAATACCAACATCTCTTCTCTTTTCACTTCACGGTCTCGCAATGTCCTCTATAGATACCCTGATGCCTTTTATTTCTCCTCCTCCCTGGCTTCCTTGGTACGCTGACTCTTCAGTTGATCCTTTGCTTATGTCCGGAAACCCTCCTTTCATGAGGCGCGAGTTCAGCTAACCTTTCTATCGCATTCCTCCTGCGGGAGGGGATCTCTCGACACTTCTCCTAATATATGTTTCGACGGTCATATTCAAGCTCTGCTCTATTTCTTAATATTGATGTGACCTGTCGTAACCCTGCTAATATCGGTCCCAAAGTCTTGGGCGGTCGAATAATAATCGCGCCTTTCTATGGGACCGAACTATCCTTTTAGCTCCGAAGGCCATACCCCTAGAATTTCATCCCTATCTTCCATGCTCAAAGGGGGTGTCCTTGCTGGAGCAGATAAATATTTTTTTCTTCTTCCTGGCTCGGGAGCTGGCTTTATTAGCACAGCCATCTCTTCTCTGACCGGCGGGAAGAATTTGGGCTTGGGAATGAATGTTGGACATCTCCCACTTCAGATCCCACTGGTCTTCGTTTCTTCCCAGCCTTTTTAGCCTAGGACGTTTCCCTTGTATATTGTAATTTCGGACTATCGACGTCGTTTTCGGCCGAAGTAGTACCTTTTGTAATGTTTGCTCATGCAATAAAAATCTTTACTTTTTCGCCTTATTTGATGTTTAATCCCATGCTGATGGATAATATTTCTTCATATATCTCGCATTTAATGGATTTGACATCTTTTCACCATTTTCATCTACCAACATATATGCTCCATTCGGTAATTTCGTCTGAACAATAAATGACCCCTCCCAATTGGGGCTCCACTTACCTAATCGGCCATCCTTCTGTTTGGGTGGCCATATAACTTTCCGAACTAAATCACTGGCTTCAAATCGCTTCACACGAATTCGCTTATTATACCAATGGATCACAATATCTTTATTTTTCTGCAAATTTTCAAAGGCTTGCACCCGATCGGGGTTAACTTCCAATAACTCATTTTTCATCGCACAATCATATTGTTCTGCTGACATTAAATCTGCTTGGCTTGTCCTTAGAGTCGGCACTGTTATTTCGGCTGGAAGTACTGCGTCCATACCATAAGTCAGCCGAAATGGTGTAAATCCAGTGGCTGAAGTCTTAGCATTTCGATAGGCCCACAGCGCTTCAGATAACTTCTCATGCCACTTCCTTGGTTGCTCTCCGGTCATTTTCTTTATAATTCCTATTAACTGCTTATTCGTGGCCTCTGCCTGCCCATTCCCTTGTGGATAATATGGCGACGAATGTACGATTTTTATCCCATACTCTTTTGCAAAGGCCTTGACTTTTTCTCCCACAAATACAGTTCCTCTATCTGTTAGAATCGTTTGTGGAATTCCAAACCTGTATATCAATTGTCTCTTAATAAATTCGATCACCTCTTCTTGCGAAATACTGACGTATGCCTGAGCTTCGGCCCATTTTGTGAAATAGTCTGTTGCCACTAGCACAAACTCATGTCTTTTCGACGAAGAGGGGTGAATCTTTCCAATGATATCCATGGCCCACCCTCGAAATGGCCATGGCTTAATCATTATATGCAGCTCTTCGGCCGGTAACTTTTGAATCGGCCCATGCTTCTGACATTCGCGGCATCCTTTAGCATATTTCTCACAATCGATCCCCATATTCGGCCAATAATATCCCAGCCGAATAATACTCCATTTCATCGATTTTCCTGCGCGATGTGCACCACATATTCCTTCATGAACTTCTCCCATTACTCTTTTGGCATCTTCCTCTCCGACACATCTGAGTAGTACTCCATCAATGGCTCGCTTGAAGAGTAACCCTCCTATCACTATGTAATCCATCGCCTTCCACTTTTCGACTGGATTAGCTTCGGATGGATTCTCCAACGTCTGTGCTATCTTCTTTATCCATTCGGCCTTTTCTGTTTCGGCCAAATGTATTTCCAAATTTCCCGCTATCGGCATTAGCCGATATTTGGCTGCATGTTGAGCCAATTCGTTAGCTAATTCGTTCTTTTCCCTTGGGATGTATTCGATGTAAACCTCGTCGAATTCTTCTAACAAACCGATCGCTTCCTTATACAATCTGATCAGTTGAGAACTTTTGGCCGAAAAATCTCTTAATAACTGCTGAATAACTATTTGCGAATCTCCTCTGATTACGATAGCTCTTACTCCTTCTTCTATCAGTCGTCGTAATCCCGAAATCAATGCTTTGTATTCGGCTTGGTTATTCGTATAGGAATTCTGTAGCTGCACGAAGTACTTGTATATCTTGCCCTCCGGTGTATGTAGAGTAAACCCTGCCCCAACTCCTGAAGCGGCTTTTGAACCATCGAACATCATTATCCATGGCTGTAGATATACAATCCCTACTTTGTTTATTTCTTTTGGCCGAACTTGATCCCCGATATCGTCGGACATTGGGAGCATCGCATGATCGGCCAAAAAATCGGCTACAACTTGTCCTTTCATAGCCCTGAGTGGCTGATATTTCAAGTCATACGTATTTAACTTCATGGCCCACTTGGCCATTCTTCGGCTACTGATTGGATCGTTCATCATAATTTTTACTATGTCAACCGAAGCTACCACTATCACTTGCCGTGGTTGAATATAGTATTCCAAATTTTGGCATGCATGATAAAGAATTAAACACAATTTATGAATCGGCGAGTACCTTAATTCGGCATCCCTAAGGATTCGGCTTAGATAGTAAATCGCTCGATCTCTTCCTTCATCGTCTTCTTGGGCTAGCAACGCTCCAATAGACTCTTCGGCCGCTGCTATGTATATCTTCAGCGGTCGACCTAAAATTGGAGGTACCAACACTGGTGGATTCATCAAAGCTTGCTTCAATTGCTCAAAGGCCCTTTGTTGATCAACTCCCCATTTGAATTCCTCCTCTTTCTTCAACCTCAGTAAATCGGTTAATGGTTTCGACTTCCCGGCCGCATTTGCCAAGAATCGTCTCAAGAAACCAATTTTCCCAAGGAATTTTTGCAGACTCTTCTTATCATGTGGAGGCTTGGCTTCTTGGATCGCTCTGGTCTTATTCGCATAAACTTCTATGCCTTTATTGTGTACCAAGAACCCAAGAAAATTCCCTGCTTGCACTCCAAAGGCGCACTTTGCAGGATTCATTTTAACTCCATGTAATCTCATCCTTGTGAATACCCTTCGCAAATCATCCAAGTGGCTCTCCATATCTTTGGATCTGACCATGACATCGTCGATGTAGACTTCGACACATTCTCCTATTAGATCATGAAAGACATAATTCATGGCCCTTTGATAAGTAGCTCCTGCATTCTTCAACCCGAATGGCATTACTACCCATTCATATATTTCTATAGCTCAAGGGCACCGAAATGGAGTTTTATGGACATCTTCTTCGGCCATAAAGATTTGGTTGTATCCTGAATATCCATCCATAAATGACAACATCCCCTGTTTTGCGGCCGAATCAATCAACAAATTAACAATAGGCATCATATACTCATCTTTAGGAGTGGCTATATTAAGATTTCTGAAATCAATACAAACTCTTAATTTCCCATTCTTCTTTATTACAGGAACAATATTCGATAACCACTCTACATATTTAGCTGGCCTCACAAATCCGGCCGCTAACAATTTTTCTATTTCCTCTTTTATTCTTGGGACTATTTCGGGCGCTGCCCTCCTGTCCGGCTGTTTATGCGGCCTAAACCCTTCTTTGATCGGTAATCTATGCTCCACAATTGATCGCTCAATTCCTGGCATTTCTGTATAGTCCCATGCGAAACAATCCTTGAACTCGATTAACACCTCCTTGAATCGGCTTGTCATTTGCTGATCTAAATTTGCACTCAATGGGATCTCCCTCGGGTGCTCATCTGTACCAACATTGACCATTTTCAAGAGGTCTTGAGCTTTGAAATCTGGTGTTCGTTTTGGAATAGCATCCATGACTTCGCTCCATCCTGCTTTATCGTCTAAAGCTCCGAGTCGGCCGATTCGAACTCGATCGTTTGTTTCGGTTGTGCATCCATCATTTACTCTCATCTTCAACAGGTCGTTCGTCGGCCTGATATCTGACTTCGAACCCCAAATCTGTCCAATCACACTCAACAACCTGCGGGTACCGTTCCCCTACCACTGCTAGGAATGGTTGTATGGGCTCTTCGTATAATACCGCATCAATTCGGCCGGCTGAGCTGACTGGAAACGGAGGTTGGTCTCCATCCACTTCTTCAACTGTGCCATCCTTTTTCCAGAACCACACTTTCTGGTGCAGTGTTGATGACAGACATCGGGATGTATGTATCCAGCATCGGCCTAAAAGGGCCGCATACGGGACTTCTGCATCTACAACAAAGAACATGGTCGGAATCGAGATTGTCCCGACCGTTACATCTACTAGAATACATCCTTCGGCTGCTGTTTGAGCTCCCACGAAACTCAATACTTTCATTCTCGTAGGGAGTAAGTCTTCCTTTGAACGACCTATCTTCGTCAATGTAGACAATGGCATGATATTGATGGTTGCTCCTCCGTCAATAAACATTCTTCTGAGCGGTCTCCCATTGACCCAACCTTTCACATACAAAGGCCTTACATGTTGAGACATCTTTGCAGTCGGGGGTAAGATCGTGCTTGGCTGAGCTTCAGGAACGAATGCCTCATAACCTTCTTCGACTACTTCCTCAATTTCGGCCTCAGGCCGAAATGCTTCAAGTTTGGCGAAACAAAAATCCATAATGGGTTCTTCATCGCCGAAATACTCTCCCTCCTTCTGACAGAAGACCACGGCTGGTTCAGAATCAGACCAGTACTCCTCCTCAGTTGTTGTGGTCACTCCTACCATGTTCGCACTAGACCCAAAGTCGAACTTGAACTGCCCGATTGAAAGTGTATCACCATTTGGGACGATATTCGTTTTCGGCTTCCATTCCCTAGTTCGGACTGGTCTAGGCTTCCACTCCTCTTTTACTTTCGGCTGTTCATCTTCGGCTTTCGGCTGCATTATTTTCAGCCGAAATTCAGTTTTGTTTTTCAGCCGATCCTGCCCTTCTTTCGGCTTCCTTTCTTCTTTCCCTTCGGCTGACCTCAAACGAGCCGAAAATACTCTATTGAGGATCCTTCATTCAGAGAATGAGCAATCGTCTAGAAAATCCTCTTCCACATGCATCATTTCGTACTCCTCTTGCTCAAAAGCACCAGCTGCTTTAAGCCGTTGCTTTCTTCGTTTGAAAGTACGATACGATCCCTTTCCTTTTGGAACCCTTTCCTCATCTGCCCTCCAAGCTGAATTCTCAAATCGGCGTTGGCCGAAATGCCTTTTCTCTGGGAAATTCTGAACCCATCGGCCTACCTGAGTATTTGCTGGTGGCCTTCTGAGTTTCTTTATTTCGGGAGTGACAGCATCTTCGGAACTGTGATCTGAATCACAGTCTTTCTATTCTGCTTATCGGCTGTCAACTTCATCTCTGAATCCCAACCATTAGTTATAATCTTCAACGTTGGTTTCTCATTCTCATCTCCGATTTCGACCTTCTGATGTTTGTCCGATTGCTTGATCCATTCCTTTACTTCATAATTCCCTAATCGGTCGAAAACATCCGCAACCTTCTGAGCCGATGGCCGATCTCCTAGCCGATCGTGCACAGAACTTATGCTAGACGATGGTTGATCCCCCAATCGATCATGTACAGACCTGTTCTGGTCGGGATGCACCATCACCATGTTGGCGACAGGGAATGGATTTTTGTCGATCGCCATAAGCCTTTCCGGGAACTTTAATTTCCCATCATCAACATGCTTCTGAATTAGCTTCCTAAAATGTCCGCAGGCCGCCGTGGAATGAGTAATCGATCCATGGAATCTGCACCATCCGGCTTCCAATTGATCTTTAGTGGGCTGTGGGTGATTTCCTTTAAACTCCAACAATCCGTTCTTCTGGCAATAGTCTAATATTTCGTCCATCTGAGATAGGTCGAAAGAATAAAATCTCTGAGATTCATCCCTGATCTCTCATTCTTTCTCCTTGCCTCTAACTGGCCGAAGTGCTGGACAAGTCATAGGCTTCTTAATGACTAATTCAGCCCTTGCAACTTCGGCTAAGGCAGGAATATCATCCGTGTTGTACTCTTCCTGAACTTCGCACCTATCCAGAGACTCTGCAAATGAAGCAGCTGACTGGATAGGTTGCGATCTTCCACTTTGACTTCGACTTGATTTGAAAGCCGCTTGTTCTGCCAAATAAGTCTCCATCCTTATGGCTTCGGCCGTTAATTCGGCCACAGTCCTTGGTCTTGTAACCATCAATCTGTCCTTGATGGCGAACTTCAGATTCTGTTTCAGGATTTGAATATATTCATGCTCAGGCAGCATTGTCTTCATTTGAGCCTTCACTGCATAGAATCTTTCAATAAACTCAGTAACTGATTCGGTCGCCTTCTGCTTGGTTGATGTCAGATCAACCACCGAAACTTCAGGACTGGTATTATAGAATCGGTCATGGAATAACCACTCCATTTCGGCCCATGTGTTAACCGATCCTGCTGGTAAATTGATGTACCACTCAAATGCTGGACCATTTAATGATAAGCTGAACAATATCAGCTTATGAAAATCGTTTTGCGCGATCCTGGTGCATTGAGCTGTAAATCGGCCAATATGCTCAATCGTAGACCGACCGACTTCTCCAGAAAAAGTATTGAAATCTGGAACCTTTACTCCTCTAGGCAGTGGATACTGCTCCTCAATGTAGTCTGGATAAGGTTTCCTGTACATCGGCCTGTTCTCCTGGCCGATGATATTTCCAAACTAAGTACGAATTATCTCAGCAATTAACTCCCTGTCAACCAGTTGTGGTGGATTCGGCTGCTGTGGTAAGTATTGCTGTTGAACCACTGGGGCAGGCAGTTGAACGACTGGTTGAGGCGGTTGATTCTGTTGCTGATCGTACCTTTGCTGCGGAGGGACGAAAGGCCGTGGTCCATGCCCTCCTAGCGGCCGATAGGCCTGCTGTTGAAAATTGTGAGGATTTTGCGTCGCAGGTGGTGGATTTTGCGCCATTGGTGCATGCTGCGTTGCCATCGGATACATATTCCTCGCTATTTCGGCTCTGAACATAGCTGGCATTGCTGCCAGGATATTGCCTTCTATCTGGCGAACCGAATTAGTAACCGCCGCTTCAACCATAAATTGGACCTGATCTCGGAACCGCGGGGTTAAATCGTCGTTCGAAAACTCCTGATTGTGGAAGTTTGACGGTCCGGAGAATCCTGGGGGGAATTCTCCGGCTTCTGTTGTGCGTTCTTCCTGTATCGGCGGCAAATCAGTCCTCGCCGCCGTGTTAACCGCTGGAGTTGCTTGTTCAAATGCCATTTTTGGTCCCACTGGGCGTGCCACTGTTTGGCTGGTGATGAGCCAAAGGACCTTTTTCTCCTCAAGAGAGGCAACCGGAAAAGGATCAAACCGGTTACGGGTCCGGATTAATGATAATGCGCCCAAACTTGACTAATTACGCCCAAACTTGACTGAATATTCCTTAGAATTTGAATGGCAACAAAATACAATGGAGAATCTACCTGTTGTTAAGAAACAACGGCGAATTCACCGGAAAAACTAGAATCAAACTACTGGTTGTTAAGAAACAACGGTGGACTTGGAGGTAACCGCTACAAGCTAAACTAGAGTCTAGAAAAACTGTAAAGGAAAGCTGTAAAGAAAGCAGTAAAGATACAAAGAAGTAAATTTGATAAAGGAATTTGGGGGTTGGATTGATCTCTCTTGGCTCTGTGCATGACATCCCCTATTTATAGCCGGAGCTGAAATAACCGCTCTCCGGCCGATTCCTTTAAGCCGAATTCTGTCTTCCTTTTATCGGTTGATTTGGTTTCGGCTGCCTTGGTCCTATTTCGGCCGAAATCTCCTACTTCTCGGATCATTCTTTCGTTTGGCCTCTTTGCATTGTTCGGCCCTATCGATTCTGGACTCACCTTCTTTAAACTCTCTCTCTTGGCCCATGTTTTTATGGCCCAATTCTTTCTCTCGCGGCCCACTATTCCTTGTGGCCACAACAAAAATATATATTTTTACTTCTTTACATTTTTAAATATTAACTGTTAAACAAATGTATTGGACTGCGTGTCCAAAAGTTCTGGGACATTTCAAATAAGACAGAGTATTAATTATTGACCCGGCCTCTCCTTTTTGCCGATTCCACGTCGTATATTTGACCTATATTATATATACATGTTGACATTATTAAATATTTTTTGTCTAATTTTCTTTCTCGTTCACTCCTGAATAGAGCAAATTGCCAGATTAATACAAATGGATGGATGAAATAATTGTTTAAAGGACACTTAATAATGCAATATTGCATTATTGTTTAATTTATTTATGTTTATTCAAAATAGCTACTTGTTGATGAATGTTGCTCGTGAATCGCAACACGGAAAAAATGATAAATATGTCCATTTTCCTTTTAAAAAATCCAAATCAGCCATTTTTCTATTTTATTACCAAAACAGTCCTCTACAAATACTAATTATATCCAAATCAGTCCATTGTTCAGTAATTATACTCTAATTGCTGACGTGACAAGGGTTTCGATTTACACCTGACACGTTGACATAACATTAGTTCTTTTTATTTTATCTTTTGCCAATTCAGTCCTAAACTTTTATTTTGTTTTATTTAGTCCTCTACCCAAATCAGTCATTTATATATTAATTGGCCTCCAACATTTCAAATTATTTCATTTTAGGCCTAGAACCTTAAATTTTTTATTATTATTAATCTATTTATCAAATAAATGCCCAACATACTTCCTTAAATAATATTAAACACTAAACCCCACACATTGGGTTTGACTGCTTTGTTATCGGGTCTACCAAGTACCAAAATTTACGGACTCTCTCTAACCACCCGACCGCAACCGATGGTTCACTGGTTTTGGTTTCCTTCAGCAACAATCAGCACAATCTTACTTTGTTTCCTACCTTAGGACGTAACAATGTTTGAGTAAATTATTTAACTTGAATTTTTGGAAGGTTATGGATACAGGAAGCCTTGGTTTTATTGAAAAAAATTATTAAAAAATATTATTAAAAATATTAAAAAATAGCCTGAATTTTATTGTCCATACTTCCTGCATCCATAACCTTGCAAAAAGTAAAATTAAATCATTTACACAGAAATTAAAATTAAATCATTTACTCTAACTTTGCTACGTTCTAAGGTAGGAAACAAAGTATGATTGTGCTGATTGTTGCTGAAGGAAACCAGAACCAATGAACCATCGGTTACAGTCGGGTGGTTAGAGAGAGTCCGTAAAATCCCGGAACTTAGAAGACCCGGTAACAAAACGGTCAAACCCAATGTAAGAGGTTTGGTGTTTAATTTTATTTACGGAAGTATGTTGGGCATTTATTTGATAAATGGATTAGTAATAATAAAAAATTAAATGTTCTGGGCTTAAAATGAAATAATTTGAAAAGGGGAGGCCAATTAATATAAAAATGACTGATTTGGGTAGATGACTAAATAGAACAAAATAAAAGTTTATGACTGTATTGACAAAAGATAAAAGAGGGACTGATTTGGACATAATTAGCATCTGTTGAGGACTGTTTTGGTAATAAAATAGAGAAATGACTGATTTGGATTTTTGGAAAAGAAAATGGACCTATTTGTCCTTTTTTCCATCACAACACCATATATATAGTTGAATTATTTGATTGATTTGTTATGGCTTATGTATATACGGAGTATATATGATTAGAGCGATTGAATCAATTACCAAAAAGAGAGAGTAGCCTTGATTTCATCTCTCAGAGCTGCTCTTGATTGCCGAAGTTGAATCCCAATAGAAATGAGACTTTTGCTATCGGGGCCGAGAGATTTTAATAAGGATACGCGGCATTTAGGTCTAGTGCTGAAGCAGAGTACAAGGCACTGGTCCAAATCCTGCCTGCATTGAAGGCATTGCTCTAGTACTACTCGTGAGCGTACAAAGCTTAGAGCAAGGTTAATAAATGGTATAAGCCAAATGTCTGAATATTATTTTAGTATAATAAAGATTTTGAGTTTAATTATTGACATTAGGCAACGAAACATATTTTGTTGCCGAGAAACCAGTCTACTAGTTACAAGATAAAGACCAGAGAGAATGGACCGCTCGGCCACCTTTACATTGTGGAAACCAAGCGAATGACTGATCGAAACCCAACACAATAATCCATTTAATAAATGGATTATATTCAGGTCCTGGCGTGGAAGCCAGAACCAATACTACAGTAATTCCATTTCCGGATGGACCCAGTTCGAGGAAGCAGACTAAGAAGTTCACATCCAATGTAGCTGAATTTTTGAAGGATAATTTTGATCGAGAGTTGTCCAAGATTTCCCACATCCGATCCAAAGCAACTTTGATCTTACAGCTCGAGCAAGCAGATGTCCAGGGCCCGGATCCATGACCCGGAAGACTGATCGGATGAAGAAGACTACATTTTGCTAATTTTTTTAATAGTACAGTATTGATATGCCTTAATATGACTAAGGCATAAAAATAGGGGAAAAGACAAAAATTTTGTAATTTCGGGGAATTTATGACGCCAACCGAAATTACGATGCTAAACACCTTTAGCGTCGTAAGAGGTACGACGCCAAACCCCCTTTGGCGTCGTACGACGCCAAACCTTTGACAACGCCGGAGACCTTTGGCGTCGTAAGGTGTACGACGCTAGAGACGCTTAGCGTCATAAGGCATACGACGCCAGACGCTTAGCGTCTTAAGGCATACGACCGTAGGCTAGCGTCGTACAACCCCAGGTTAGCGTCGTAAGGCACTGGGCTAGCGTCGTAAAGCTTCAGGCTAGCGTCGTAGGGCACCCGGCTAGCGACGTAAAGCTCCTGTCTCACGTCGTACATGATCTTTTCTTCCTTATTTCTTTCTTTGTAATATGCAGGGGCTTTGGCATCAATAATTATAAGTAGCCTCCCCATCACTTGTAAAACCATCTTTTGTTGAATGATATGAAACTTTGCCCTTTGCAAGTTTACTTCCAAAAGATCACCCCTCATCCTCTTGATACATAATCATTTGGATAATTTATATCAACTTGGATGTTGAAGCACACCATGTTGATTATCACCAACACTTGAGTTTAATGAGGATTTGAGGGCAAGACATAGGGGCTTGTTTGCTTCTCCATTGTTGAATGCTTGAGTTGGTTGCTTCACTGTCATCTCCCTTCACCTACTTGCTTCTGCATCTTTATTTTTCTTTCAAGAATGTATCCTATGATCCTTGGCATTAGTTAGAATTTTGGTATCAGAGCCAAAGATAGGATCTTCCTTGGTTTTAAATCCAAAAACACCAAAAACATCAAAAATCGAAAACCCTAAATATTGGACAGAATCTGTTCTGGTCATTTTCGGACTTAAGAATTTTGAATTTGGCAAATCTGGGTACATATTTGAATTCCTCATGTTGAGTAGATGAATTTGCATATGTGGATCATCAAATTTGGAGTTCATATGTTAATGTTATGATCAATTGAAGTTTTGGTGTGTTCTTGCTCAAAAATCCGAAAATCCACCAACTTTTGGTTTTAATCTTGAAATTTTCATGTTAATGGACTCTTATATGTGTTAATGGTGTAAGTTGATCATGTGTTTAAGTTCTTAATTGATAAATTACACCAAAAATTCCAAAATCAAAGTTTGAGTGTTCTTCATATTCATATCCACCACCTTGCTTGTTCATCCCATCTTCATCATTGTTCTTGCCATCTTCAAAGTTGTTCTTGGGAAATAATTGTTGATCCAAAAAGTAAATTTTGAGAGGTGTTGAGGGGACAATCAGCCGCACATTCCTTAATTTGTGTGATGAAATCAAGTGCATGGGAGACCAAATGAAGTAAGGGTGACATCACAAGGCAAAAATTCAAAAATTGTGGGCTACGTCCTTAAGCCACCTCCTTGCTTACGTCCTTAGACACTTGCTTGCTTACGTCAATAGACACCTCTCCGGACAAGCCTTACGTCCTTAGCCTCCTACGTGCTTACGTCCATAGCCACATCCTTGCTACGACCCCAGCCACCTCCTTGCTACGACCCAATCCACCTCCTTGCTACGACCCTATCCACTAAGGACAACCCTCACGTCCTTAGACTCCTACTTGCTCACGACGGTATCCTCTATGGACGAAGAAGGTGTAATACCCGGGATTTTTGCAACGCCCAAAGAAACAAAATAAAATTTATTTCCGAGAAGAAAATAATTTATTACAATAAATTATTGCTCGGAAATGGCGTGACCGATAAATTCAAGAATTTGAACCCAAACTTTGGACGAGTCGAAATGGAATAAAAGAGGTAAAGGAAACCCGAAAATATTTCAATGGACCAAGCCCAAGAGAAACGGAACTAAATTCGATGAGCAAAATTCCGAGAGCCCGTGAAGTTGGAAATAATTTAAATAAATAAATTATTGCACGGTAATCGAAAGACAACGAATTAGAAGCCGACAAATCCGAAACCGACGGACTTAAGATTTCAAAAACGAAATCAATTTAAGTCGAAATAGATTTAAGATAGGAATCGTGATTCGAGAATGACCCGGAAAAATCGAGCTCGAAAATGTAGGAGGACAGAAACCCGAAAGAGAGGAGAAAAAGGCCCGACGGGATCGCACGGCCCAAACCAGGCCGCGCGCCCTCCGCGCGGGGTTTGGCCAAACCCCGCGCCAACCCCGCGCCACTACAGAGGCAGCAGGCAACTTGCGCGATTTCGGCGATTTCTTGCCAAAATTTCGACCCCCGACTAAGGCAAGTCGATCTCAGTCCGGGGGAAAGCTTTTAGGTCGGATTTGACCAGCCTCCAACTTCATTCTTTCAGTCTTGAAACCCTTTCTTCATCCCCCCATCATCCTCCAACTCTCTTCCACCTCCATTCTTTCAAAAACCCTTGTTCTTGAAACTTTGCCACCCGTCCGGCGAGGATTCCGGCCAAGAGAACGATCAAGACGAAGCCCCCTGCCTTCTAGGACATTGGTAAGGTGTAGTGCAGTTTTATATTCGTCTATAATGCGATAATTTCGAATCTAACACTCGAAAATTTCTAACGAGTTCACTTCGGGGGCGAAGAAGAGGGAGACCGGTGGAAGATACCCGCTCGTCGCGACCATAGACAACCCGAGAGAGCCCTATGATGATCCTAAACTCTAACACAGTAAGTTAACTCCTTGTGTATAAATTTTGGAGTCCCTTGGTTGAGTCCTTCAAGAGATCTAAACAAAATACTAAAATATGTCACCAAGAACTCACCTTTGCGCGATTTCTAAAATCCAACAAAAACTCTATTTCGAGAATCCAAAACGAAAAACTCCAAACTGAAGATTTGTTCCTCACATTGTAATCTACGTTGTGTCATATTTTCAATTATTTTTATCGAGTTTTGACCCCCGAAAACGCGTCTGGTATTTTCTGAGTTGTTTTCCAAAACCGAAGAAGTTGACAGAATTTCGTGTCCGACATCTTTGACGTTTTTCTAATGGATTCCTTCAAAAAAACTTTGATGTAAAAATGAAAGTTGTAGCTAACTGCCTAAATATTGTGTCCGTAAAATTTCGTGAGTTTTCGTTAACGTTTAGGCCTTCGAAATCGGTCTGAACAGTCAGCGTCTTGAAATGAAGATTCTGAACAGATTTTCTTATTTAACTTGATGCGCGAAACTGATCTGATCCGGAGTGTTTTCGGATAAAATGCCTCTAATAAAACTTGTTCATTTTCATGTCTTGTATGTTGCTGTAAATTTTTGTAATTTTTGGAGTTCGTTTGCTAGGAGAAAAACGTGTTTCAAAAACAGTGCGCTGTTACCGGAAAGTTGACAGATTTCACTTTCTGAGAACATTGTAAAAGTCGACTTGTTTCCTTACCTAATTTCGAGAAACTTAAAACATGAAAGTTGTTCGTAAAGATGTGCTTAAGCTTCTGCTTAAATTTCAGAATTTTTGACTTTGAAATGAATTTTTAAATTAAAAAGGCATAACCTGTGACGAATTGGATTTTTCGGACTTGAGAAATCTCGAACTATGAGATGCGACGTCGAATCTTTTTATACGACAAAACATAAACTTTCGAAAAATTCCGTTCACTAGGCTGAGCCGATCTTCATACAACTATCTTTGAGACTGCATCGTTAGTGGTCTCCCTACTATCTGAGGTTGTCTCGTTAGTGATCTCCTTACTGAGCCAAAACGGCAATTGTGCACATGGCCTGCCAAAACGGCAGTCGATATACATGCCTGTCAAATTGACAGTAGATACACACGGCTTGCCAAAATGGCAATCGATACACACTGCTTGCCAAATGGCAATCGATACACACGGCTTGCCGGAATGGCAATCGAGATACATGGCTAGCCGAAACGGCAGTCAATACTGATATGGCTGCGGCCGCCAGTTCACCGGCTAACTGATTATGACTATTGAGATTGCCTCGTTAGTGATCTCCCTTGTGTGGTGTCCTCTTCTTACTTATCGGGATAAAACATTAAAAGACTTATTTGTGGACGTATTTAACTAAGTTGCATTTACTTATCACGCTTTTAAATTTCGCTTTTTAATTATGTCATTAAATTATGTATTCTAGCCTCGTATAATTAATTATGCTTTTCCGCTGCAAGTTAAATTATGAATTTTTTTTATATTTCAATTAAGCCTGAGTAAAAGTATAATTTTTAAATTAATTAAATAATTTTAAAACTCCTTTATTGTTACGTTAGGGATTAACTTACTTAGTATTTTATATACTGATAAAATTCGTTGTTTATTTTTTTCTATTACAGAGTACGGAGCATGATCATGCATCGGGGGATCACTTGGGACATTTAGTTATTTATTTTACGTGACTTGCATACGCGCTTGTTAACCCGAGTTTTGGCCATGACGGCCCTATCTTTAAATTTCCGCTGCAAATTTATTATTATTATTAAACATGTGTGGATGATGATATATTATTATTGTAAGCAATTCCGGACTTGTTTTTAAAACTTTTTCCAATACCCATAGCCTTGCATCTCTTTAGCAAGCTCGGAGAATCCGTGTCTTACTAGGGAGGTGTGGCGGTGGCATCCCGGCCTGGGTTATCAAATCCGGGGTGTTACAAACTGGTATCAGAGCCCGTAATATTTTTAAAACTATTATTTTAAACTATAGATATTTTAAGGCTATTATTTTTAAAGCCTAAATTTTTAAAAGTCCAATTCTTGAAAGCTCAACATTTTATTTAATTATTTTTAACCCAAAATTTTTAGCCCAATATTTATATTTTTATTCGAGCCCAAAAATTTATTATTGGCCCAATATAGACACCCAAGATTTTTAACTATTATTTTTAAGTTCTTAAAACATTATTTCAATGGAATAAGTTTTATTTTAAAACCCATGGAAAATATGAATACAAATTATTTTGACAAGTCTAAATCATATTGCATGAAAATTATTTCGGGGGGATTCACATGCATACATATATATTTGCGCTAACCTTTTTATGTGAACTATCTGTGTTAAATAACATTCATAGTTCTAGATTTCGGCTCGACATCTACTTAGAGGCGCTAACTTGAGAGTAAACTTGTTTTAGCTTTAGATGTTGAACAAGAATACTTAGCGTGCCCACGTCTACTAGGGAGGTTGTCTCGTTAGTGATCTCCTTACTAAGCCAAAACGGCAATTGTGCACATGGCCTGCCAAAACGGCAGTCGATATACATGCCTGTCAAATTGACAGTAGATACACACGGCTTGCCAAAATGGCAATCGATACACACTGCTTGCCAAATGGCAATCGATACACACGGCTTGCCGGAATGGCAATCGAGATACATGGCTAGCCGAAACGGCAGTCAATACTGATATGGCTGCGGCCGCCAGTTCACCGGCTAACTGATTATGACTATTGAGATTGCCTCGTTAGTGATCTCCCTTGTGTGGTGTCCTCTTCTTACTTATCGGGATAAAACATTAAAAGACTTGTTTGTGGACGTATTTAACTAAGTTGCATTTACTTATCACGCTTTTAAATTTCGCTTTTTAATTATGTCATTAAATTATGTATTCTAGCCTCGTATAATTAATTATGCTTTTCCGCTGCAAGTTAAATTATGAATTTTTTTATATTTCAATTAAGCCTGAGTAAAAGTATAATTTTTAAATTAATTAAATAATTTTAAAACTCCTTTATTGTTACGTTAGGGATTAACTTACTTAGTATTTTATATACTGATAAAATTCGTTGTTTATTTTTTTCTATTACAGAGTACGGAGCATGATCATGCATCGGGGGATCACTTGGGACATTTAGTTATTTATTTTACGTGACTTGCATACGCGCTTGTTAACCCGAGTTTTGGCCATGTCGGCCCTATCTTTAAATTTCGGGGGGATTCACATGCGTACATACATATTTGCGCTAACCTTTTTATGTGAACTATCTGTGTTAAATAACATTCATAGTTCTAGATTTCGGCTCGACATCTGTCATTCTCCCCTTACCATTCATATCTTTTAGATCTTCTTGACTCTAACGTGCCTTAGATTAGAAGCTCATCTTCGCGTACTTCTATAACAGAGAATGGCACCTACGGGAAGACCAAGGAATGTAATCCCAAACAACATTGACTCTGACCTCCCCAACATGCCAAACAACAATGAGATTCCCCAGAATATGGATGAGCATCTAAGGACGGTTGAGGAAGTTCTCGTAATATTAGGAAATGCTGAAGTGCAACGTGCACAAGCGAGTGTACCACCACCAGTAGCCCGAGTGAACTACTTAGCCTTGGTAAACCCTTACCAACCACCCAACTACGCCGGCGAAGAGGACCCGGCTCAACTAGAGGAATGGATAATGACGTTCGATAAGCTGTTGAACGCCGTAAAGTGTCCCGACGGGGAAAAGGTTCACGTTGCTTCATACTACTTAGAAGGCGAGGCGGATGATTGGTGGCAAGCCACCCAAGGGAAACTGGCGGAGTACGACGAGCCCTACACATGGTCAGAATTCACGGATCTGCTTAGGGATCACTTTTATCCCATGAGCACGAAGGCTGCTATGTACGAGGAATTCCTGACACTGAGGCAAGGAGGAAAAAGGGTCCAAGAATACTATAACCGTTTCAAGGAGTTGGTGCGGTTCGCGCCGAGATTGGTGCCAATTGATGTAGAGAAGGCACAGAAGTTCGAGATGGGACTGAACCTGTCTATTAGAGAGGTGATCACGGGTGAGCACTATCTTGACCTACAAGCTGTGTATGATCGTGCAGTAGCGGTTTCACGAGTTCAAGGACTGAAACGGAAACCGGTAGGTGGGACTAACCAAGGACCCCAAGGACGATACAAGAGGAATAAGGACCATTTCCGTAGAAACTTGAACCGACCACATCAAAACGAAACAAGGGGATAGTCTTCAACCATGGTGACTATGCGCCACCATGTCCAAAGTGTGGCAAACCACACTATGCGAGAGGATGCCCTCAGCCTGGAGCATGCCTTCGGTGCGGTCGACATGGTCATCGGCTGCATGACTGCCGGACGCGAATAGAAAACATAAACAGGAGAGAGGACGTGACCACTCGGCCCAAGCAACCGTAAGAAGTTTTCAAGCTTCAATAACTGCATCATTTTTGAGTTCGACTCGACGAATTGTATCTAATAAAAATAAACAAATTCAATTGTTTTGAACTACGTAATGGCTTGATCCCTTCACGGGGTACGTAAGCAACTTAGAAATTTCAATTCTAAGTACAGTCATTAAATAAGAAATAAAAATGACATGATATGATACAAGATATAAAAACCAAATTTACATTAGTTCCTAGCTCACGAGAAGCTAACACACAACTTCGAGAACGAAGTTGATTCCTAAGGGGGAGATGATGTAACACCCGAGAAATTTAATTCACGTTCAAAGGAATGGAATTAATTTCTCAAAATTAAGGAAGACGTTTATCCTTGAGGAGGGTAAATGGAAATACCCCAACAATAAAGTTGAATTAAAAAGTTAAGGTGCGGGTACAACTTCGGGGACGAAGTTGATTTTTAAGGGGGGTAGACTGTAATTCCCGGGATTTTTACAATGCCCAAAGAAACAAAATAAAATTTATTTCCGAGAAGAAAATAATTTATTATAATAAATTATTGCTCGGAAATGGCGTGACCGATAAATTCAAGAATTTGAACCCAAACTTTGGACGAGTCGAAATGGAATAAAAGAGGTAAAGGAAACCCGAAAATATTTCAATGGACCAAGCCCAAGAGAAACGGAACTAAATTCGATGAGCGAAATTCCGAGAGCCCGTGAAGTCGGAAATAATTTAAATAAATAAATTATTGCACGGGAATCGAAAGACGACGAATTAGAAGCCGACAAATCCGAAACCGACGGACTTAAGATTTCAAACACGAAATCAATTTAAGTCGAAATAGATTTAAGATAGGAATCGTGATTCGAGAATGACCCGGAAAAATCGAGCTCGAAAATGTAGGAGGATAGAAACCCGAAAGAGAGGAGAAAAGACCCGACGGGATCGCACGGTCCAGTCCGGACGCACGGCCCAGACCAGGCCGCGCGCCCTCCGCGCGGGGTTTTGGCCGCCACTACAGAAGCAGCTGGCAACTTGCGCGATTTCGGCGATTTCTTGCCAAAATTTCGACCCCCGACTAAGGCAAGTAGATCTCAGTCCGGGGGAAAGCTTTTAGATCGGATTTGACCAGCCTCCAACTTCATTCTTTCAGTCTTGAAACCCTTTCTTCATCCCCCCATCATCCTCCAACTCTCTTCCACCTCCTTTCACTCGAAAACCCTTGTTCTTGAAACTTTGCCACCCGTCCGGCGAGGATTCCGGCCAAGAGAACGATCAAGACGAAGCCCCCTGCCTTCTAGGACATGGTAAGGTGTAGTGCAGTTTTATATTCGTCTATAATGCGATAATTTCGAATCTAACAATCGAAACTTTCTTACGAGTTCATTTTGGGGGCGAAGAAGAGGGAGACCGGTGGAAGATACCCGCTCGTCGCGACCCTAGACAACCCGAGAGAGCCCTGTGATGATCCTAAACTCTAACACAGTATGTTAACTCCTTGCTTATCAATTTTGGAGTCCCTTGGTTGAGTCCTTCGAGAGATCTAAACAAAATACTAAAATATGTTCCCAAGAACGTACCCTTGCGCGATTTCTAAAATCCAACAAAAACTCCTATTTCGAGAATCCAAAATGAAAAACTTCGAACTGAAGATTTGTTTCGCACATTGTAATCTACGTTGTGTCAAATTTTCAAGTATTTTCATCGAGTTTTGACCCCCAAAAACGCGTCTGGTATTTTCTGAGTTGTTTTCCAAAACCGAAGAAGCTGACAGAATTTCGTGTCCGACTTCTTTGACGTTTTTCTAATGGATTCCTTCAAAACTAAACTTTGATTTAAAAACAAAAGTTGTAGCTAACTGCCTAAATATTGTGTCCATAAAATTTCGTGGTTTTCGTTAACGTTTAGGCCTTCGAAATCGGTCTGAACAGTCAGCGTCTTAAAATGAAGAATCTGAACAGATTTTCTTATTTAACTTGATGCGCGAAACTGATCTGATTCGGAGTGTTCTCGGATAAAATGCCTCTAATAAAACTTGTTCATTTTCGTGTCGCGTACGTTCCTGTAAATTTTTGTAATTTTTGGAGTTCGTTTGCTAGGACAAAAACGTGTTTCAAAAACAGTGCGATGTTACCGGAAAGTTGACAGATTTCACTTTTTGAGAACATTGTAAAAGTCGACTTTTTTCCTTACCTAATTTCGAGAAACTTAAAACATGAAAGTTGTTCGTAAAGATGTGTTTAAGCTTCTGCTTAAATTTTAGAATTTTTGACTTTGAAATGAATTTTTAAATTAAAAAGGCGTAACCTGTGACAAATTGGATTTTTCGGACTTGAGAAATCTCGAACTATGAAATGCGACATCGAATCTTTTTATATGACAAAACATGAACTTTTGAAAAATCCCGTTCACTAGGCTGAGCCGATCTTCATACAACTATCTTTGAGACTGCCTCGTTAGTGGTCTCCCTACTATCGGAGATTGTCTCGTTAGTGATCTCCTTACTAAGCCAAAACGGCAATTGTGCACATGGCCTGCCAAAACGGCAGTCGATATACATGCCTGTCAAATTGACAGTAGATACACACGGCTTGCCAAAATGGCAATCGATACACACTGCTTGCCAAATGGCAATCGATACACACGGCTTGCCGGAATGGCAATCGAGATACATGGCTAGCCGAAACGGCAGTCAATACTATATGGCTGCGGCCGCCGGTTCACCGGCTAACTGATTATGACTATTGAGATTGCCTCGTTAGTGATCTCCCTTGTGTGGTGTCCTCTTCTTACTTATCGGGATAAAACATTAAAAGACTTGTTTGTGGACGTATTTAACTAAGTTGCATTTACTTATCACGCTTTTAAATTTCGCTTTTTAATTATGTCATTAAATTATGTATTCTAGCCTCGTATAATTAATTATGCTTTTCCGCTGCAAGTTAAATTATGAATTTTTTTAATATTTCAATTAAGCCTGAGTAAAAGTATAATTTTTAAATTAATTAAATAATTTAAAAAAACCCCTTTATTGTTACGTTAGGGATTAACTTACTCAGTATTTTATATACTGATAAAATTCGTTGTTTATTTTTTTCTATTACAGAGTACGGAGCATGATCATGCATCGGGGGATCACTTGGGACATTTAGTTATTTATTTTACGTGATACGGGCTTGTTAACCCGAGTTTTGGCCATGTCGGCCCTATCTTTAAATTTCCGCTGCAAATTTATTATTATTATTAAACATGTGTGGATGATGATATATTATTATTGTAAGCAATTCCGGACTTGTTTTTAAAACTTTTTCCAATACCCATAGCCTTGCATCTCTTTAGCAAGCTCGGAGAATCCGTGTCTTACTAGGGAGGTGTGGCGGTGGCATCCCGGCCTGGGTTATCAAATCCGGGGTGTTACAGAAGGCTAAGACGCTATCCTCTACGGACGAGCCCCTAAGGACGCGATCATCTAGCGTCGTACATCTCTCCACTCGAGCATTATTGTTCAAAATTTTTCCTAAGTCGGATATATATAGCTGGCACTTGGTTCCTCTGATTTATTTTAAATCACGAACACAAAGTTGAAATTTTAATCGGGCAATGTTTCGCTCTTAAAATTCCTCTCATAACAAGTGAAACCTAGCTGTTGAAATTCCTCCGGAAAAATTTTATCTAATAATATTGGAGAGCCCACCAGAAAAATTTCATCGAGTACTGATATACTGGGAAACCTAGTGTGATCATTCGGGAGTCGAGTGCAGTGAGATGTCTTTTCAGTATTTTTAAACTCCACCCCCAAATTTTTAACCCTTGTGAGGATTTTGGAATTTAAAGTGTAATAGTGTCCAACAGTCTTGTTTTCAGCCTCAATATCAAGTGTGGTTGAAATCTTCACGGAAGCATCAGACCGAAAGAGAGAAAAATCGAGAGTGCTTCTTGAGTGATAATTGTCTATTGTGCAAGTGCAACTAATTTTCTTATATATATAGTTCTATCTGTTTTGTGTAGATTTAACTGATCAAATGGCATGAGTATCCGGAACATCCAATTCTGACATCATCAATTTCCTCCAGTCTTTGAACCAGAAAATGGAACGAATTGATAAAAAGATTGAGGATATTAATACCAAAGTAGATAGTCAGATAGAGGGTTTGCACACTGAACTTGAGGACAGACTCAGGTTATAAGGCACTGCTGTGGAGCAACACATCAACCGAACGGTGCAAAGGCATCTAGCAGGAGACATTGAAATACCGAATCCAAATGCTCCACATAATACACCGGATGCTGAACATAGTGAAATTCATCCTGATGATGACATGGCCGAAGCGGAACAGGAACTTGAGGAACAGTACCATGTGCACAGGGGACCCAGAGCACCTGCCGGAAACAATGCTCCAGCACCCCCACCTGCAGCAGCACCTTGAGGACCTAGGGCACCCAGAGGCTGAAGGTATCAGAATAATCATGATGAGGAGCAAGAAATCAAAGGAATAAAATTTGATCTTCCAGTGTTTAAAGGAACACCTGATCCAACTGAATTCATTGAATGGAAGGATTCCATTGAGTTGATTTTTGACTGCCACAATTATTCTGAGAGAAAGAAGGTACAGATTGTGGTAACACGGTTCAAGGATTACGCTCTAGCTTGGTGGCAGAAGACTGCAAAGGAAATTCGAGAACACGGTTTTCGACCAACCGAGACTTGGGATGACCTAATCTATCTGATGCAGCAGAGATTTGTACCATCTTATTACAGGAAAAGCTTGTACCATAAGATGACTACTCTAACTCAGGGAGGTAAGACAGTCAATGAGTATTACCAGGAAATGGAGAAGCTGATGACTCGTTGTGGAGTTAGAGAAGATGAGGAAATCACGAATGCCAGATTTATGGAAGGGCTGAGAAAGGATATCAGGGATGAAGTTGACTTAAGAGGCTACGAGCATACCTTGCGGCTAAAATTGAGTCACAACACAAGAATCGGGCACCACGGATCACATTCGGAAGCAGTTCATCCGGACCGAGCAAACCTTGGCCTGGAAAGAATTGGACAGGAAAAGAGTGGCCCCGCATTGAGGATAAGCCCAAGCCGACCCAACCGAAGGGATTCGAACTGGCAAAGGAGTTCAAGGTCTACAAGCCGCCTGTTCAGAATACTCAGCCAGCACGGCCGAAAAGAGACATTAAAGATGTCATGTGCTTTAAATGTCAAAGGAAAGGGCACTAAGCGAATGAATGTCTCTTCACAAAAAGGGTTGCAGTGTTGGAAAGCAGTCATCTGAAAATTATTGAATCTGATGAAGAAGAAGGATCAGCTGAGGAAGAGCAAGAAGAAATTGCTCCGATCAAAATTGAGGAAGCCAGTGGTGAACACGAAGTAGTAGAGGAAACATAAGAAAGAGTGTTAACTACTTTTGTGGCAATGCGAGCGTTAAATGCAGAGAAAGTTGAACAGCCACCACCTGACGAACAAAGAGAAAATTTATATCATTGTCATTGTGATTTAAATGGAAATTTGGCTTATGTAATTGTTGATAATGGTAGCTGCACTAACGTTGTTAGTACATATACTATTCGGAGGTTAGGGCTGCCTACTGAAGAACATCCGAAGCCATACCACTTGCATTGGATGAATGACAATGGAAGTTTGAAAGTGAGCCAACGTGCGGAAGTGCCAATTAAGATCGGCTCATACTCTGAGAAAGTTTGGTGTGATGTCGTACCAATGACGGCCTGTCACAATTTACTGGGAAGGCCATGGCTGTACGATAATGACGTCACATACAAAGGAAAAGACAAATCTTTAAGTTTTAAATTTTGTAATAAATTGTATACTGTAAAACCTCTCCCGATCAAGACTGTAAAAATTGATCAAGAACGATTGCGGGAGAATATGCGCAAAGAAGAAGCTGAGCACAAGGCGAAGCAGAAAGGCAAAGCGAAAGTCTCCAGATTAGAGATTTCTGATAAAAACTCTGAACCTTGCCTTTTGCTGACGAAGACTGAATTTGATCAAGCAATGCAGCACGACAACCCAACAGGTCACTGTTTCTTAGCATATTATAAACCTGTTGATTTTATTTATAGAACTTGCAATGCTGCACCTGAATTTCCTAATGAATTTTCCAGGATGCTGGAGAGAAATAAAGATGTGTTTCCAGAGGAAGTGCCTGCCGGATTGCCACATTTGCGTGGAATCGAGCATCAGATTGATTTTGTGCCAGGCGCTTCTATCCCGAACAGACCAGCATATAGAATGACTCCTGAATAGACTAAGGAAATTCAGTCTCAAGTTCAAAAATTGCTTGATAAAGGATGGGTGCGCGAAAATTTATCTCCTTGCGCGATACCAGTATTGCTTGTCCCGAAGAAAGACGGTTCATGGCGCATGTGCGTCGACTGCAGTGCCGTTAATGCAATCACTATGAAGTACCGGCACCCCATCCCACGCCTTGATGACATGCTTGACGAGCTTGGTCATGCGAATATTTTCTCGAAGATTGATCTTCGAAGCGGTTACCATCAGATCTGAATGAAACCCGGAGATGAATGGAAAACGGCTTTCAAGACCAAATTCGGACTTTACGAATGGCTTGTCATGCCATTTGGTCTCACCAATGCGCCGTCAACTTTTATGCGTCTCATAAATGAGACCTTGCGCCCTTTCATTAATAAATTTGTTGTCCTTTATTTTGATGATATTTTAATTTACAGTGCAGACGAACCTGATCATGTATCTCATGTTCAACAGATAATTAACAGGTTGCGGGAAGTGAAGTTGTATGCTAATCTGAAAAGTGTACATTTCACGCAACAGAGCTGAATTTTCTGGGCTTCATTGTTGGACAGGGAGGACTGAAAGTAGATGAGCAGAAACTGCAGGCCATTTCTGATTGGCCACCATTGAAATCAGTACATGAGGTTCGTCAGTTTTTAGGACTCTTTGGATTTTTCCAACATTTTGTTCCGCAGTTCAGTGTTATAGCCGCGCCCCTCGAGACGCTACTTAAAAAGGATCTGCCTTTTAAGTGGGGGCCAACGGAACAAAAGGCGTTCGCTGATTTAAAGAGAAATTGACACATGCTCCGGTATTAGCCTTGCCGAATTTCGATCTTCCGTTTGAAATTGAATGCGATGCATCTGGAACGGGAAATGGGAGCAGTGTTAATTCAAGAAGGTCGTCCGATTGCTTATCACAGTGAAAAATTTTCTGGAGCCTCACTGAATTATTCTACATATGATAAAGAATTATTTGCTGTGGTAAGAGCTTTAAGAGTTTGGCAGCACTACCTTCGGGGTCGAGAGTTCTTCATCAACACGGACCATGAAACTCTGAAGCACATCCGTGGACAGGGACAGTTGAGCAAGCGACATGCGCGATGGAGTCAGTTCATCGAAGGATTTTCCTATGTAATCAGATACAAATAGAGAAAGGACAACGTGGTCGCAGATGCCTTGTCACGCAGAGCAACATTGGCTGCCATGGTGATGACACATTGGTTGGGATTTGAGCATATCAAAACTTTGTATGCTACTGATCCAGATTTTGAGGAAGTGTACCAATAGACTGAGGTACACTCATTCAAGGAGTTCTCCAGACTGGATGGTTTTCTCTACCGGGAAAATCAGCTGTGTATCCCTCGAGGTTCTATCAGAGAATTATTAATTCAAGAAGCTCATAATGGTCAACTGATGGGACACTTCGGTAAGAATGCCACAGCTGAGATTTTAGCCGAAAAATTCTATTGGCCGGGATTGAGAAAGCAAGTTGAAGAATTTATTTCTAAGTGCATCGTTTGCTTGAAGGCAAAATCCACGGTTAAGCCGCATGGACTTTATCAGGCATTACCTGTACCAGCAGGACCGTGGTTTGATATTTCAATGGATTTCGTGCTAGGTCTACCCCGAACTGCTCGAGGAAAAGATTCAATCTTCG
The DNA here is from genome assembly GCA_030278955.1 of Hygrophila difformis. NCBI lineage: Eukaryota > Viridiplantae > Streptophyta > Magnoliopsida > Lamiales > Acanthaceae > Hygrophila > Hygrophila difformis. The sequence continues at coordinate 24,303,658 of JAOANR010000004.1, read as the reverse complement.
TCGTGGAAGATAGGTTTTCAGAAATGGCACATTTTCTACCATGCACGGAAACGAGCGATGCACTTCATATCGCGAATATGTTCTTTAAGGAGATAGTGAGATTGCACGGGATTCCGATATCAATTGTGTCTGACAGAGATGTGAAATTTATCTGTTATTTCTGGAAATCCCTCTGGAGTGAAATAGGAACAAAGCTGCTGTTTTCTACTGCATTTCACCCGCAGACCGATGGCCAAACTGAAGATGTTAATCGGGTGTTATGTAATCTGCTTCGTATTATTACTTCTTCAAATTCGAAGAGCTGGGATGAGTGCCTATCGTACATTGAATTTGCATACAATAGGCACATCCATAGTGCAACTCATATTTCTTCATTTGAATGCGTATATGGTTTTAACCCCCTATCCCCGATTGACCTTCTGCCATTGCCTAGCAATGAGCATTTAAATGTTAATGGCAGAAATAGGGCTCAAGCCATCAAGGAGATGCACAAAAACGTCAAGGAGAGCCTGCAGAAATCGGCAGAAACATATGCACGCTATCATGATAGTGGAAGAAAAAGACTGGTACTGAAACCAGGAGACTGGGTCTGGCTTCATCTCAGAAAAGAACGGTTCCCAGCCAAGAGGCGCAGCAAACTGTCTCCACGAGGAGATGGACCATTTAAAATTCTTGAAAGGATTAATGACAATGCGTATAGACTGGAATTGCCGGAAGAATATGGAAACATTAATCCATCTTTTAATGTTGCAGATCTTGTGGGGTTTGAAAGAGACGAACAGGATGAGTACGATGCTTGTCGGTTGATCGCTCAACCTCCCCAAGGAGGAGGGAATGGCGTGGAAGCCGGAACAAATGCTACAGTAATTCCATTTCCGGATGGACCCTGTTTGAGGAAGCAGACCAAGAAGTTCACATCCAATGTAGCTGAATTTTTGAAGGATAATTTTGATCGAGAGCTGTCCAAGATTTCCCACATCCGATCCGAAGCAACTTTGCTCCTACAGCTCGAGCAAGCAGATGTCCGGGGCCCGGATCCGTGACCCGGAGACTGATCGGATGAAGAAGACTATATTTTGCTAATTTTTGTAATAGTACAATATTGATATGCCTTAATATGACTAAGGCATAAAAATAGGGGAAAAGACAAAAATTTTGTAATTTCAGGGAATTTACGACGCTAAACACCTTTAGCATCGTAAGGGGTACGACGCCAAACCCCCTTTGGCTTCGTACGACGCCAAACCTTTGACGACGCCAGACACCTTTGGCGTCGTAAGGTGTACGACGCTAGAGACGCTTAGCGTCGTAAGGCATACGACGCCAGACACTTAGCATCGTAAGGCATACGACCGCAGGCTAGCGTTGTACAACCCCAGGTTAGCGTCGTAAGGCACTGGGCTAGCGTCGTAAAGCCTTCAGGCTAGCATCGTAAAGCTTCAGGCTAGCGTCGTAGGGCACCTGGCTAGCGACGTAAAGCTCCTGTCTCACGTCGTACATGATCTTTTGTTCCTTATTTCTTCGTTTGTAATATGCAGGGGCTTTGGCATCCATTATAAGTAGCCTCCCCCATCACTTGTAAAACCATCTTTTGTTGAATGATATGAAACTTTGCCCTTTGCAAGTTTACTTCCAAAAGATCACCCCTCATCCACTTGATACATAATCATTTGGATAATGTATATCAACTTTGATGTTGAAGCAAACCATGTTGATTATCACCAACACTTGAGTTTAATGAGGATTTGAGGACAAGACATAGGGACTTGTTTGCTTCTCCATTGTTGAATGCTTGAGTTGGTTGCTTCACTATCATCTCCCTTCACCTACTTGCTTCTTCATCTTGATTTTTCTTTCAAGAGTGTATCCTATGATCCTTGGCAGGTCCGGTGATTTGTTATGAAGTTTTGGGAAGTAGTTCATGTGCAGACAACAGGAGGTGCAGACAGTGATGCCTGACTACCAAAAATGATGGTAATGTATAAAAGTGATGTATGCTTATGTTGATATTTCCAAATAGAAAATTGGCAGCACACTTGCAATTAGTAATCATCATTTTTAGTGTAGTAATCATCATTCTGTATATGCAGGCTATTGACGCGCCTGTATACTAACCGAATTGGAAGTTTTGAATGTTTATTTTCAGGGTTATCAAGATCTAGATCTAGATTTTAATAACCTTGTTTATTTTGGATTATGTTATTTATGGTACTATAAATTTTGTATTAGATTTGCATTTGAAATAGTCATATATTTAATAATGTTTTACTTTATGTTGAAAAATGAATGTCATAAATAGATTAACAAGACAAATTCGGGTTAGTTTAACATATTTCATAAACGGGTCGATTTCAAGCTTATGTTGGTATATTCAAATATATCATATCCGGTTTCGGTTAATAAAGTTTTAGCATATCCGGTTCGGGATGAATCATTTAACCCGTTTAAGTAACAATCCGAATTCAAAGTGAAGAACTCGACTCATGGAAATCCGACCCGACCCGACCCACTTACAACCACTAGTATATCGCAACATTATTCATCATTCACGACATTTTGATTGTGGGAAGTTTCAATTTTTTGGTATTCTTCTACGCAGGGCCTCTCGAACTTTTTGGGGGCCCGAGGCTAATATTTTAGTTGGGCCCCATATAATAAAAAAAATTAATATTGAGTAATAATTCTAAAATAATATAAATAAATCATGATACATATTTTACAATAAAAAATATAAGAAAATATAGAATATTCAAAAAAAAGTTGTCCTAGGAGTACATATTATCCATTGAAAAATCTTGTCTTGCATTCATTGAAATTCATCAATCAAATGTTCAAAATAAACTTTATCCAAAATGTCATTTTCAATTGCCACTAAAACTAATCTATTATTCGGAGTTTAGAGTTTGAAATTTGAAATTAATAGTGAAAAATAGTTCTAAATTTGAATAATGGTGTTTGGTAACGCAATTTAAATTAGAGTTTAGAGTCTGGAGTTTGGAAAGCTAAAAGTAGGGGGAGAAGAGCGTTCAGAATTTAGAGATTAGATATTAAAATTTGATGATTACTGTAATTACTATTTATGAATAGGATTTTATGCTATTTTTAGTATTTTAAAAGTTAAACGCTAATCGCTAGCGTTTTTCCCACACACAGTAATTCCTACACATATACAACCTCTAGTTAGATTTGATTTGTTGCATTACAGTAAAAAGAACCTTGAAGAAAAATGGCAGTCGACCTACCATTAAACGGTGTTCGTACATGCCTGTGTTGAAATATTAATTAAATATCTATTGATTTATTAAAAATAAAATTAGAAGGCCCTGGCTAAATGTACAATTGAATGAGAATGTTGAGAGCAGAGGAGACCAAATTGAGCAATTCTAAAATATAAATGGGGATTAATGTGCTGCCATGGAATTGGGGAATGGGGAAGGAAATAATAGGGTTTAGGCTAGGGGTAGGCAGATTTTTTAAATAAAAATAATAATAAAAAAAATTATATATGAATGGGGCCCCTGATTTTGGGGGCCCTGAGCCAATGCTCCATTTGCTCATGCTTCCGGACGGCTCTGCTTCTATAAGATTGTTTCAATCCAGAATGTGGGAGGAATTTTTTTTTTGAGAATAAAAGATCTTATATTCCATGAAACAATCACCAGCCTGATTAAGGCTAACAATGCATCATACAAACCGACCCTGCCACATGACCAAATCACAACAGAACAGCTAATACAATGTCAACATATCCAAGATACTTAAAAAATCAATTACTGCAAGATCCCCAAGAAATAATGTAAGCTGATGAATCCCGAAACAGAACACTAGTGCCATTCTTCAATATGACAGTCTCCTGAAGCTCCGAGTTTCGCTCAATGATCCGCAAAGGAGTTTCGTTCCCTCAAAACATGTTGAAACCGAACCTCCCTGCACACCTCAATATCGCAATAATAGGGCCAAAGAATTGTCTGAACCGCCAAGAAAGTTTGTTTAGTCATCCATTTCACCACGTTGATTGAATCGCACTCAAACATTAGTTTAGGCAATGGAACCCTTGATCCCTCAAAATAGCCCTGCACACCCGACAGATATTAAGTTGTTCACTTATAATAATATTGTCTGCGATGCAATATTAGATCGATTGCTATTTTTCCATTATTTAAAAAAAAAAAAAAAACATCACTATTCTAATAAAGAGAGTTGGCCTATTATTTTATTTTGCTTACACCAAAATTAATTCTCGGGAAAGATTTTTGAATGATTAAGCAGAGAAAAATCCAAAGGTAGGAAGAGCGATCTGCGAGTGAAAACTAAGTAAATGAATTAATTAACAAGGCAGCATGCAAAAAATTAAATGAGAGGGCATTTAGAGTATTTGATAATATTACTAAAAATTTGAAAGTTGTACTTTAGTAAGAAGAAAAATCTAAATGAGAGTATGGAAAATGATTGAATATGCAATCTGTAGCCCACCTTAGCATATGGCTATAGTTGTTTTCTTCTCAATAATTTGCAGCTGATTGGACATCAAATTAAATTGTGATTAAACAATATATATAAAAAGAAAAAAGAAAACAAATTTAACTCAATTGTCACAAGTAATTAAGGAGTAGCTCATAATTAAATGAAAAAATATATTAAATAATTGTGACATGAGTACAAGCCAGCATGGTGGTTAAGTTCATGAACTATCTACATACTTGCACTGTCCCTCCACGTGAATTACCTATTTAATTATAAAGACTGCTTACTCACACTATTACATTAAATTAATGCTTAGTCAATTGAATTAAGGGAAAGTTATTGAAAAGTACCTACACCTCAAAAGTCATATGTATTAGTACCCCTATACTCAATACATATTGTATTGATACCCAACTGTAGAATACATTATACTTCAGGACCCATCGATTAAAACAAAATCAAAACGAAAATAAAATACTGAAATGACAATAATACCCTCCATTTTTGGCAGAGATTTGATGGGGAGTTGGCAGCCGTTTTTTTAATCTTCCCATATGGGATTTGTCTCACTCTCAGCCATTTGTCTCTCTCACCCCCATACCTGCGACGATCGAAGGAGCACCAGTGGGCTTCGTTTTTGCGCGGGAGTGTGTTGGAGAAGCTCGTTCGCCCGGCTTTCGTAGGGATGGTGGAAGGGTAGAAGCTTTGGGTTGGGGACACCCCGGTTTCGTGAAGGTCGGAACTCACGGGTTAGGGTTTTGGGGCGAGTTTGAGGCGGGTTCTTGGATGGGGAAAACTTGACGGGAGAGAAGGGCGTCGACGATGGGTTAGGATTCTGCCGAAGGGGTGGGCATAACAGAACGACCTGCAAGGAAGTACACCGGTACACTGGTGTTCAGTGACCCAGTTGTAGGACGCATACCGACACATTTTTGATATTTTTGACCACACGACATAACTGTGTCACTTTGGTGCTGATTGCTTCAGACACTGTGGTATACCACATATTGGAATGTAATATTTTTTTTGGAACATGTCTGGTACAACTTTGACTTGATAGGTTGTTTTTTTGTATATGGTTTCAGTTTTTGAAACGATCCTTCATAAGGATGGTTTCAATACGTGATACCATGTAAATGCAAAGAAGTAACTTTCGCCGGTTCTTATTTATTATGGATGGTTTCTTATTCGATGTTGCTGCACGAACTTCATATTTTGAATTAAAGTGTTTTGATGCCACTGAACATTGTTCTTGTGATTTACTGCTAATGTTTGGATGCACAATTGTGGCACATAGGGTTGGGGGAATGTGTTAATGAAGCTTGTTCGTGCTTCATTCAACATAATCAATCATATGGATTCGATATGAGGTAAATTAAAGTGCTTGGATGCCATTAATGTGCTCAAATCAACAACTTAGTACATAGGACTGTGTGGTTACCCAACAACACACCACACAAGGACTTGGACTACATTGGACATTGTTCTTGTGATGTACTCCTCTGCTTGGAGATAGCACCATTATGTTTGAACCTTACTCACATAATGTTTGGATGCACAATTGTGGCACATAGGGTTGGGGAATGTGTTAATGAATCTTGTTCGTGCTTCATTCAACATAATCAATCATATGGATTCGATAGGAGTGTAAATTAAAGTGCTTGGATGCCATTAACGAGCTCAAATAAAAAACTTAGTACATAGGACTGTGTGGTTACCCAGCAACACACCACACAAGGACTTGGACTACACTGGACATTGTTCTTGTGATGTACTCCTCTGCTTGGAGATAGCACCATTATGTTTGAACTTTACTCACATAATGTTTGGATGCACAATTGTGACACATAGGGTTGAGGGAATGTGTTAATGAAGCTTGTTCGTAGGGTTGGTACTATGTTTGGATGCACAATATAGTTCGGATCACAACGAATCAGTAACAATCAGAATAATATTCCTATTCGTCATGTATGGTGCTATCATAAGGAATGGTTGGTACCAAATGAAAGGACAATATTGTTTCATGGATTTCCCCTCAATTAGTATAGATGGGACCACCAACCATCAATTCGTGACTTAATTTCTTGCAGGAAATCTGCCAAGTGCAGAGAAGAATCTCTGAAAAGTAACTTTATGTCAATACACCACACTTCCCAATTTTGACCCCTCATGACCGGTCTCCAAAGCCTCCAATCTCTAGATAACCTATCCATCCTACATAATTTTCAGAGCATCCATCCGTCTAACACTCAACATTTTTTTTGCCTTTAGCAATCTACATAATTGTTCGCACACTTTTTGTTTCCATATAACTTTAGTATTGAAGCATTCGAACAATGGTATACATTCATTCATGACGTCGGTATTTATGCCATTAACGGTTTGCGTATACACGAACATCGGTAAACATGTCATAGAATGGCCAATTATCCCATAACAGTTAACATCATCTCATAAGATTAAGGCAAAATGGTGAAATACTAATTAGTACATATCCCATCAGTACCAGATAAAACTTAATACGATAAACGACCAAACAACAAACATGACCAAACAACCAAACACGACAATCCTTCAGCATCCATAACAGTTAAACTCCATCTCAAACCCACAACAAATCCCAAAGTAGAAACATCATAACAGTTCAAGTCGTGGGGTCAGCCACGTTGTCAGCATCAATGTCCATTGGACGTGGAATATCGGCCGTGGGAGCAGAAACACCAGACCTGTCAGAGGAGGCACCACCATGCATTGCACTTTGCACATCCTTTCCTATGGGAGGAGCACCAGCCAATGTCACTAGAGCAATGGGATCAAGGGTAGCAGTGGGATTTCTTTGGTCCACTGGCAAACCAAGTATGGCCGATGTGTCGACAATGCGGAGAGGGACCAGAGCATGCACTTGGAGCTTATCGGGGTGAACGGGGATGTCCGGGGTGGGGACGGCACTATGCACTGGGACCGGATCAATGACATGTGAAGCGGTGGGTGCAGCCGTGTTGACTGGGGGTGGATCAACGTGCGAAGTGCTCGGGGCAGCCGCCTGAAGGGCGGTGGTGTCCGGATTGCTAAGGGCAGTATCAGCCACCAGTGTAAGGTTGGTGTTGGTCCCATCAACAATGGTATCATCAGTATCTGCAGCATTTCCCGTCCCCTCGGCCGCCTGATCCGTCCCTGGTGCTCCCTCCTTCTCCGTCCCCTTGTCGGCCGCCTGGTCCGTCACTGGTGCTGCCTCTTTCTCTGTCCCCTCCTCGTTGAACAACATCGTTGAACAGCAGGAGAACCACACCCGATGGTTCGACGGCGTATATTCCCTGGCTCCAGACAAACTTGATGTTGTATACGAAAGGGCTACAGATTATTAAACAACGCACCATAGATCAAAGGTGTTCTATACTACACCTGTAAATATGTAATACCAAACAACATTGAATATACCTCTCATCTATAACAACGATGAACCGCTCAATCGTCTCCCGATTCGCTTACGACAAAGAAAGCCTTCCTGCATAGCCCCTCTTACAGGCGTAGTGGTGGACACGAAATTCGGGTAGTCTCAGGGAGGATGTCGGAAATAGAAGACTACTAAATACAAGCAGAACAAACGCCCTTGCAAAATCTTTATCATGTTCCGTCCCGGCCAACTGCTGCATCAAATCAACGACATCGTCCCTCTTCAGCTGTCCGCCTTTCTTTCCGAAATACTTGCGCTTGAAGGATGACTTTTGCTCACAGTCGGGGTTCACGTACAAACTTGTGTGTTGGAGTCCCAACACCATTGAAAATTCGCATGACTTGAAGGGCAAGTAAATTCCCTCCCCGAACTGAAATGCGCACCTCTCAGCGTCGAATCGCTCCAAAAGCGATTGGAGCCTGGTCTTGCTTTGATACTCTGTTTCCACCTTTGAAAATGATAGAAAGGCGTCATCTGTATGGCATTTTTCTGTTGCTCCGTAATTCTACTCTTAATGTCCGCCATAACATCGTGCAGCACGTTAAGTCTGCACCTGGCAGTTATATTTGCCCCACCGTCTGCCCCCTTTTTCGTTCCCTTCTTCGTGTCTTTCTTCACAGCTCCTTTCATTTTCGGTGCCATTTGTTCGTTCCCTGCCAAATCCACTAATCATCACTATTTCGACGAACATCACATGGAGTACTGGACAAGATAATGAACGATAATACACTCCTAGAACAATGGACAAGTCATTCAAAACACTGATGGTAAAATAAAGTGACACCAACACATATTACTCTAAATTCCCAAAACACCATATGCAACATTATATTTATTTTCTATTCAACGGAGTGGACAAAACCATGCCAAAAACATTCTAAAATTCACTAGAATCACTGCTATCGAAACACACACACCAAAATCAATCTTACTCATCTCTATTCAATTCACAAAGATTCACAAAATTAAGTCCAATAACAGTGGTGTATTCCACATACACTGTGGTATCTCAAAAACCATCCGAAAACCAGCCCTAGCCATTTCTATTCGCCAATTTGCACAAATTCAGCCGCAAAACAGTGGTGTAGTTCATGAATCTCTGTGGTATCTCAAAAACTACAACAAAACTAACATAAGTGTATTGTGACGTGAATCGTGGTGTCGCACAAAATGTTTCATGTAAGTTACCCAAACCGCAGTAAAAAACAATCAACAAACACAAACATTTTCATGCTTTACCAGTAATAAATGGCAATTCGCAATCCACCCTAAACCCTCTACGAAAACCCCTTTCTCAAAACACCCCAACCGCATAAAGTCTCTACTTTGAAAGCACACAACCAACTTCAATCCCTAACAAAAAACCATTCTCAAAATACCATAATGGTGTCAAAACCACAAGCCACAAAACAAACCTTCAACCCTAAACATCAATGGAATCACATTGCGGAATGTAAAACCTAATTCGGAATCAATTTCTTACCTTTGAAGAACCGAAATCGATCAACCTTCAAAACTCTTTCCTTCCTCTTCGATTGTACTTACTCTTATCGTGTTGCACTTTTCGATTCTCCAACGGAAGCCACAAATGAACGCACGAAAATGGAGTCCGAAACTTAAAGACCGATTGTGCTTGCTCAACTCCTCCGGCGGTGGTGGCCAACGTTGGTGGAGTAATTAACTCCTTCAGGTGGTTTCAAAACTGAGGAGTTGAGACAAGATATAAAGTTGAAAAGACCAGGCTGCCCTCCATTGGTTTTTGAACTCTTTCTTTGCTTCAGGGGCATGGTGGTCTTTTCGCACTCATTTATTTTGAAAGAAATTCGAAATTGTTGGGGAGGTATCTCAATTGAAGTATAATAGTATAGGGGTACTACACTCTCAGTATTTTTGCAGTGGGGTATTAAACTACAATTTTCCGTTGAATTAACGATTTTAAGTATATTTTAAATTCGGATTATATTAACACTATGTTTATTGAATTAACGTATACTTCCTTTGTTAAATCTATATTTAGTGAATTAACTCTATATTTATTGAATTAACGCATACTTCCTTTGTTTTTTTATAAGTGACACGTTTGACTTATTTTATTATTAATTGTAGCACTTTTACTTCGACTTTTATTATAATTATATTATACAAGAAAAAGTATAGGCAAGTGGTATCTTGTTGGATTTATCTCAGCTTTTAAATATCAAATTTTTTAAATTTGAATTTGAATCGAGTTACTAATAATTAAAATTATATGCATTGATATACATGTAATAGGGAAATATAAAAGTTAAAAAAAAATGGATCGAAGTATATGACAACGATTGTACCAAATGAAAAATAAGAACAAATTTGAAACAAATTAATTTTTAGATCAAAATATACCAAAATGGTATTAATATTTAAAAAAATTCCATCTCACTGTTACGTAAAACATATTTTGATTCTCTGCTGCTAAAAGAAAAACATATTTTGATTTTATAAAAATTTAATATTTTATTATTTTATGAGTATTGTTATAAGATTAATAAAATATTTGTCACGGATACATGCATTTAAAATGTATGTCAAGTACATGCACAAGATATCTTAGCCACTAAGTCTACCATGCATGAGAAAGAGAAGATTTTTCCTTCCTAATGTGGCGGCATGAAGGCAAAATCTTTGCCTATAAATATGTACCTTGTTACACTTGATATCATAATAAGAATCACTCGTCCCTCTCAGCCCATTTCTCTCAATCTACATATCCATTTTATTGTATTTCCCTTCGTGGCCTTTCATTCCACAAGATCACATCTATGTTATGTCATATCTCTTGTCACTAATAGGCTTAGAAATAAATATTCTATAACACGTTATCATCACGACTGCTGTTGGAGTTTGCCATTCCTATTGAAGTTTCGTCCGAGTGTTATTGGTGTTTTCCGTTCCTGTCGAGGTTCCATTCGAGTTTTTTTTGAATTCCAGTTCATACCGGGGTTCTACCAAAATTTTCCAAACTCACAAGAAAAATCAGTTGGGTAATAAATCTCTACTATTTTCTATACAAATATGGCTAATCTTTCCAAACAGGAGCTTGTACCGTTGGCTGTTTCCGGACGAAACTATATATCCTGGGCCAGGGATGTTAAAATGCATTTAGCATCTATGGGCCTTGGTGATACGATCGTTATGAGCAAAGATACAACTAGCCAGGAACAAGCAAAGGCGATATTCTTATGCCACCATATCGATGAATCGCTGAAATGGCAATATGTCACACTGGATACCCCACTGGAGCTGTGGGAAAAATTGAAAGAAAGGTACGATCACCTGAAGATGATTGTACTGCCCAATGCACGTGATGAATGGCTTAATCTACGTATGTAGGACTTTAAAACTGTCCGGGAGTATAACTCCGCCATGTTCAGAATCACATCCCAGCTAAGGCTCTGTGGTGAAAATATCACTGAAAGTGATATGCTTGAAAAGACTTACTCCACTTTTCATACTACAAACATGCTTCTGCAGCAACAATATCGCGAAAGGGGTTTTACAAAATACTCTGAGCTAATCACATGTCTTCTATTAGCTGAATAAAGAAATGAGTTGCTGCTTAAGAATCATGAATCCAGGCTGCCAGGTGCCCGCCCATTCCCTGAAGTGAATGTGGCTTATGCTGAAAGTTCAAGGCATGACCGCCAACCAGCAAAATATCAAAATCGTGATCGCAAACAAAATCGGGCTGAGCCGTACAGGCACAATGAAAATCAGAAAAAGCCCCAAAATGATAGAAATCGTCGGTACAACGATAAAAGGGCTTATAAACCCCAGAAGAGATTTAATGCCAAGAAAAACAACTACTATGATGAAAAAATGCAGCCGTTGTGGGATCAAAGGCCACTGGTCCCGTATATGTCGCACTGCTAATCACCTAGCTGAATTGTATCAAGCCTCAGCTGAAGGCAAATGGAAGGCCAAAGTTGAAACTAATCATGCAGATCACGATGATACTTTTGATGATATATTAAATGATGACATCACGCACTTAGATGCTGATGATTTCGTTGAGCATGATGATAGTGCCAAATAACTAGCAGCCCTATGTATTTTAAATACTATATGTATTTTGTTTAGTACTCCCCATTTTGTACCCCCGAAATATTGTGTATTTTGTTATGATGTTTATTTCCTTTCAATGAATATTATTCTGATAATTGTTCTTTTTACCTTCTTGAAAAGATATGGATGCCAAACAAAACAAAATAGAGGATAAAATATGTCTCATTGACAGTGCTACTACACACAACATTTAAAAATGCAAAAGCCATTTTTCTCACCTGAAGATGAGAAAAATTACTGTTAGCACTATTGGTGCTATTTCAAATGTGATTCAAGGCTCTGGAAGAGCTATCATCTTTCTCCCAAAAGGGACAAAAATAGTGATTGAAAATGCCCTATTTTCGACAAAGGCTCGAAGAAACTTGTTAAGTTTTCATGATATTCGAAAGAATGGGTATCACATTGAAACAATAAATGTGGAAAATACTGAGTATCTTTTGATTACTCAAGTTGTTAATGGAAAGAAATCCATCACAGAAAAATTGCCATCACTATCCTCTGGCTCATACTTTGCAAAGCTAAGTGCCGCTGAAACACATCATCTAATAGACCTGAAGTCTACTAGTAATTTTATTACTTGGCACGATCGGCTTGGGCATCCTAGCAGCGTAATGTTGAGACGAATAATTGAAAATTCAAATGGCCATTCCTTGAATAATCAAAGGATATTGAATTCAAATGAATTCACTTGTGCTGCTTGCTCTCAAGGCAAATTGATAACAAGGCCATCTCCAGCCAAAGTGGGAACTGAATCCCCTGCATTTCTTGAAAGAATTCAAGGCGATATATGTGGGCCTGTAGATCCACCATGTGGACCATTCAAATATTATATGGTGCTAATTGATGCATCATCACGATGGTCACACGTTTGCTTATTATCAACTCGCAACATGGCATTTGCCAGATTACTTGCACAAATTATTAAATTGCGAGCTCAATTTCCGGATCATCCAATAAAGAAAATTCACCTTGATAATGCTGGAGAATATGCATCACATGCATTTGATGATTACTGCATGTCAATTGGAATCACATTGGAACATCCCGTTCCTTATGTGCATACACAAAATGGCCTTGCTGAGTCGCTCATTAAACGGTTGCAATTAATTGCTGGACCATCATTGATGAGATCTAAGCTCCCCGTATTTGCTTGGGGATACGCCGTATTACATGCAGCAACACTTGTGAAAATAAGGCCGACAAGTTATAATTGTTACTCCCCTGTACAAACTATATTAAGGGAAGAGCCCAATATATCCCACTTGCGAATCTTTGGGTGTGCAGTTTATGTGCCAAATACGCCACCCCAACGCACTAAAATGGGACTTCAAAGAAGGTCGGGCATCTATGTCCGGTATGAATCACCCTCAATTATTAAATATCTTGAGCCAACAACGGGTGATCTATTTACTGCAAGATTTGCACACTGTCATTTTGACGAAAATCAATTCCCGACATTAGGGGGAGGAAAAGATCAACTGAAAAAGGAAATATCTTGGCAAAGTCCATTTGATTTCCTTGATCCTCGTACAAGGCAATGTGAACTTGAAGTTCAAAGAATTGCGCATTTACAGAAAATTGCAAATGAATTGCCTGATGCATTCAATGATGCTGCTGATGCACCCCTGTGAAACCACATTTAAATGAGCTTAAATTGTGTTAAAATGAACCTAAATTGCATGCATGTGACCCTATTTTAATGCTTTTTAGTTTATATTTCATGTGGTTTGTAAATATTAATAATTATAGGTAAATTGAGCTTGTTTGAGTTCAATTTACCATGTTTTATGATTTTTAATAAGACTTTCGCAAATCTAATACATTGCAATGATGTTGCAGGCATTAAAATGACAAAAGAAAGATGTTCGGAGGATAAAGGATGTCAAATTCGGATTTCTCAACACTGGACTGTGCCCAGGATGCGCCGCATAGGCATGGCGGCGCCGGAAAAGACACCGGAGCGCCACATCAGGCGCCGCACCAATACTTAGAAAAATTTCGGATGGAAAAGCTTCAGAATGCGCCGCATAGGCATGGCGGCGCCGAAATCGACCTCCAGGCGCCATTTTAGGCGCCACAATCAGGAATTGTGGAAAATCGGTCAGGATGCGCCGACTCTTCTTGGTGGCGCCTGAAACCCCTTTCGAGCGCCACTTTATGCGCCACCGTCGCGGTTGGGCAGTTTTCTAACCTCCCGAACTCAGTTTTTATCGCCGTTTCTCGTCATTTTTCATCATTCAGACGCATACAAACATCAGAAAACACTCTGAAATCATCTGCTAATGGGAAAAGAAGGCCGGAAACATAATCATGCCGGAGGAATGCTTCAAGAATGCTATTCTAGGCGTGTTCTTCCTATTCTAGGTGTTGCCTTTCTTTTTCATGCTTTGTAATGTTACGAGTTTGCCTCTAAATGTAATCTGCTATCATGTTTCAAATTTATAGACGGATTTCTGTAATGTTCGTGCTAGGAGTGATCTAGAATGGGAGTTCAGAATCACTTTTGAAGTATGAACTCATCTTTTATGGAAGTATAATAAATATCGATATTTATTTATGTAATCTGGACTAATCTGCTTGAACTAGTAGAATTTGAATTAGGATTATGTATTGGATGCCTAAAATTGGTCGATAATCATGTTTTAGTAAGAATTCTGGAATCTGTATTTTTAATATGCTAATCTGATATGAACGATCAATCTGTATTAATCTGCTTACATTTAATCTGGCATAATATTAATCTGTTCACATGCTAAATTTAGTATACAAATCCATTTTACCATGTTTCATCATTATTTTACATTATTGTTAGATTATTTACACTATTCTGCATATTTAAATGTTAGAACCTAATTCTTTGATTTCTGCTTTGTTAAATCCGGAGATAAAAAGTAGAATTAATATTTTAGTACCGGAATTGGGAATAAATTACAATAAAAATGGGTTCTAGCATGTGCACAATGATTTGGGAAATGAAATGTGCCTATTAATTGCTATAGGAAAATTTGTATGCTTGGGAAAGACTCAAATTTAGGCCTAAAATAACGATTGCAGAAGTTTAGATAATTTAATCAGCTTCCATGACGTCCGTTTAAGCATAATTTGAACTTTAGAAGATTACTATATTTCTAACCTTTATAAAATGATTAATTTTAAGAAATTGATCTTTTTAGACATTGGAAAATGCTAAATCAATATGCAAGTTCTATTTTATATAAAGGTGTCAATATTTAAAATATTACAAGCATCTCCCATTTATATTCTTATTAATTAAAATTTTAACTTGCTTTATTTTTAAATTTAAAGTTATCGTTTTTAATTTAATCATCATTAGAATTAATCAAACTCTTTTAAATATAAAATATAATTAATGAACTTAAAAACAATTAAAATCTTCTCCGGAATGAAATAATATTCTGAAATTCCCTGTGGTTCGACCCGGTATTCACCGATTTTTATTACTTGATGACAACCATCCGCTTGTGGTAAAATATGAGTAGCGAAAATCACCCATCAAGTTTTTGGCGCCGTTGCCGGGGATTGTTGTGAACTTTTAATTGTTTTTAGTTTATTAATTAAAATTTATTAAGTTAAATATTAATTTAACTGTTACTTATTTTATTTTATTTTTATTTAATAATTGCAGTGCGAAGCAAACAGGCAGAAATAGCTTATGATCCTGAAATTGAGCGTACTCTTAGAGCTATTAGATTAGGGAAACGTAGGAGACCAGCTCAGTTGGAAATTTTAATTAATTCATCCTTTGATGAAGAAGACTATTCTCCAACGATTTGAGTTTCAACAATACAAACTAATCAATTTGTTGCTCAGTTCAATGGGCTAAACATGGCAGCAAATAATGAAAATAACCAGGGTAATAATGGAGGTAACGGTGGTGATTTGGAACACGATGATCAAGCTGAAATGACCATTGAAGAACACTTACAAGGAACTAGTGGAAATCTGCTTAATAGAACTCCAAGGCCAGATGTAGATGCTTTAAGTTTTACCCTTCAGCCTGCACTAATCACAATGGTTCAAGCTAATCAATATAATGGAGCACCTACTAATGATGCTGTAGAACACATAAGAAACTTCCTGGACTATTGTGACACAGTGAAAATAAATGGTGTTACCAGTGATGAAATTAAGTTGAGGTTGTTCTCATTTTCACTTAGGGATAAAGCTAAAACTTGGTATAACTCACTTCAACTGAGGGATGTTACTACATGGGATAAAATGTTAGAAGCTTTCTTAGAACAATTCTTCCCACCTTCCAAGGTTTTAGAATTGCAAGAAAAAATCAAAGAATTTGTGCAAGATGAAGGTGAAACTTTACTTGAAGCATGGGATAGATATAACACCTTATTGGCTAGATGTCCAAATCATGGTTTTGAAGATTGGCAGCAGATGCATTTCTTCTACAATGGATTGATTGATCACTGGAGGAACTTGATGGATGCAGCAGTTGGAGATTCTTTTCTATCTATATGACCTTCTAGAGCTAAGGAAATCATAGAGAAAAAGATCTCTAACATGAAAAAATTTCCTGGTAAGAAAAATGCTAGAAACAAATCAAAAGGAGGGTTATATGAGGTAGAAAAGACAGTTGCTATAGATTCTAAGTTAGATGCTTTGATGAGGGAGGTTTCTTCACTTAAGAAAGGTCAAGCTAAAGTTGTGAGATGCGGTATTTGTCATGGACCTCATGAGTCATCAGCCTGTCACCTGCTCGATCAAGGACTTCAAGAGACTATGCAGTGTGAGGGGACTGAGGAGCAAGTGGAAGATGTGAATTACATGGGAAATAGGCAGCAAAACTACAACCAAAACCGTCATCAAAACCAAAACTTCTATCCAAACCAAAATTCTGAATTTCAACAAAACACCTACCCACAAAACAACCGTCCACCTTACCCACAAAACCAAAATCAAAATTACCCAAATCAAAATCAAAATCAAAACTTTCAAAACCAAAATCAGAATCAGAACCAAAACTTTAACCAAAACAAAAATCAAAATCAATCCTTTTACCCTAACCAACAGTCTAGGAACTTCCAACCTCAACAACAGCTGCAACAAAACCAAGGAGGAGATGAGGTTAATTTAAAAGAATTAATGAATACAATTGTATCTCAACAACAAACAATTCAGCAAATGCAAGCCTCAATGAGAAATCTAGAAGTTCAAGTTGGTCAAATTGCTAGGGATACTTCAAATAGACAGCAAGGAACACTACCAAGTATGTCTGATCCTAATCCAAAAGAGCAGTGTAAAGCCATCACTTTAAGGAATAAAAAGGAATTGCCTAATCCTTACCCCACCTTAGATGATCCAGAGGTTTTAGCTGATGGTGTAGATGATCAAAGTGAGGATACAGAGGAAGAAAGTCAGCAGAAAAACACTGATGAGCCTAAGGAGAGTGAGAAACTAAGAGTTGACAAGGATAAGGATAAGGGAAAGTCTGTTGTCCCAGTCAAGCCATATCAGCCACCTATTCCATATCCACAGCATCTTAAAAAGGCAAAAGATGATAAAGATTTTGCTAAATTCTTAGAAGTGTTTAAAAATCTGAGAATTGACATTCCTTTTTCTGATGCTATAGCACAAATGCCTATTTATGCTAAGTTTTTAAAAGAAATCCTATCAAAGAAGAGGAGTGTTGATGATGAAGAGAAAGTGACACTGACAGGGGAGTGTAGTGCAATCCTGCAAAGAAGCCAACCTATTAAACAAAAAGATCCCGGGAGTTACACTATTCCGTGCATTATTGGCACTAAAGAATTCAACAAAGCTTTGTGTGATCTTGGGTCTAGTATTAATCTTATGCCTTTACATGTCGTTAGAGAGCTTGGAGTAGGAGTTGTAAAGCCTACTAGGATGCAGCTACAGCTTGCTGATTGATCTATTAGGACTTCTTTAGGCATTGTAGAAGACGTTCCTGTTCAAGTTGAGAGTTTCATTTTCCCTATTGACTTTGTTGTTCTCGATATGAAAAAAGATATAGATATTCCTCTGATTTTAGATAGACCATTTCTGCAAACTGGTAGGGCTATGGTTGATATGGATGATTGTAAAATTACACTTAAAGTAGGTAATGAACAAGTGTTGTTTGACATTTCTAAGACAACTAAAACACAACACGCTAGTTCTGATACCTACCCGTGTAATAGAGTGACAGCCATCTATCAGGAAGATGAGGTGATTGAGAGAGAGTTCTTTGCTAGACATGATCCATATAGGAAATTTGAGCAGTTAGAGGAGAGTTGTGAAGACTTAGCTGAAAGTAAGTGTGAGGGAGGATTACCGTGCAAGTAGCATGTGCGATAGAAGAGTCTAAGTTAGTCCCATCTGTTGAAAAGCCACCTACATTGACTTTGAAAGAGCTGCCATCACACTTGAGGTATGTTTTTCTTGGTGAGAATGATACTTTACCGGTTATTGCAAGTAATAAATTAAATGATGATCAATTAAATGCATTAACCCAAGTGTTGAGTAAGCATGTGAGAGCAATAGGTTGGACGATAGCTGATATCAAGGGACTGAGTCCAGCATTGGGTGTACACACCGGATTTACATGGAGGAGGATGACAAGCCAGTGAGACAGCCCCAAAGGAGACTGAATCCACATCTACAAGAAGCTGTAAGGGCAGAGGTGATTAAACTACTCGATGCAGGTATTATCTATCCTATCTCTGATAGTCAGTGGGTGAGTCCAGTTCAAGTAGTGCCTAAAAAGGGAGGTATGACTGTTGTTAGAAATGAAAATGGGGAATTAGTACCTACTAGACCTACTACTGGATGGCGTGTATGCATTGATTATAGGAGATTGAATGATAAGACTAGGAAAGATCATTTTCCATTGCATTTTATTGATCAAATGTTAGAACGATTAGCTGGTCATGAATTTTATTGCTTCTTAGATGGTTATTTTGGATATAATCAAGTTCCAATTGCACCTGAGGATCAAGATAAAACTACATTTACATGTCCCTATGGTACATTTGCATATACGAGAATGTCATTTGGATTGTGTAATGCACCAACTACATTTCAGAGATGCATGATGTCTATATTTTCTGATTTAATTGAGACATGCATTAAGGTATTTATGGATGATTTTTCTGTGTTTGGGTCTGATTTTGAAAAATGTTTAATTAATCTTGAAAAAGTTCTGATTAGATGTGAGGAGTCAAATTTAGTTCTCAATTGGGAAAAATGTCATTTTATGGTTAATGAAGGCATTGTTTTAGGACATAGAATTTCTAAAAATGGCATTGAAGTTGATAGGGCTAATGTAGAAGTAAATGCTAAAATTCCACCTCCTAATAACTTAAAAACTTTGAGAAGTTTTCTGGGACATGCTGGATTTTATAGAAGGTTCATAAAGGATTTTTCTAAAATTGCATTGCCTCTATTTAAACTGCTGTGTAATGATGTTGACTTTGATTTTACTGATGAGTGTGTTGAGGCGTTCAATAGGATCAAGGAAGCATTGATAACTGCACCAATTATTCAGCCACCTGACTGGAGTTTACCATTTGAAATCATGAGTGACGCTAGTGACTTTGCTGTTGGAGCCGTGTTGGGTCAACGAAATGATAAGAAGCTTCATGTTATTTATTATGCTAGTCAGGTTTTAAAATCTGCACAACGAAATTATGCTACCACTGAAAAAGAATTATTATCTGTTGTGTATGCATGTGAAAAATTGACCCTATTTGAATGGCTCTAAGACTGTAGTTTACACTGATCATGCTGCTATTAAATATCTATTTGCAAAGAAAGATGCTAAACCACGGTTAATTAGATGGGTATTATTGTTACAGGAATTTGATTTGGAGATTAAAGATAGAAAAGGCGATGAAAATCCTGTAGCTGATCATCTATCTAGATTGGAACATGAAAAAGGAGAAGAAAAATTCATTAATGATGCATTTCCTGATGAAAATTTGTATTTCATAAATAATATTTCCTCTGATCCATGGTTTGCTGATTTTGTGAATTATTTTGCATGTGGTGTGATTCCTGATCATTTAAAATGGCATAGTCAAAAGCAAAAATTTAAAACTGATGCTAAATATTTTATTTGGGATGAACCTTATTTATATAGACTGTGTGCAGATAAAATCATAAGGAGATGCATCCCGGATAATGAATTTGAAAAAGTTTTGAAAGCTTGTCATGAAGGACTTGGAGGAGGACATGTTGGACCCAATAGGACAGCTCATAAGGTACTTGAAGGTAGTTTATATTGGCCTAATAGTTATCGTGATGCTAGATCATTTGTGCAAAAATGTGATATTTGTCAAAGGGCCTGTAATATCACTAAAAGAGATGAAATGCCTTTAAAAGGAGTTATGCCTGTTGAGTTGTTTGATCTATGGGGAATTGATTTTATGGGTCCATTCCACGATCTAATGGTAAATTATATATTCTAGTTGCTGTAGAATATGTGTCAAAATGGGTAGAAGCTGAAGCATGTGCTTTGAATGATTCTAAACAAGTGATTAAATTCTTGAAAAAGCAAGTTTTTACTCGTTTTGGTGTGCCTAAAGCAATCATTAGTGATGGTGGATCTCACTTTGTTAATAGGGATGTTAATCAATTGTTATCTAGGTTTCATGTTCATCATAGGATAACAACACCCTATCATCCCCAAGCCAATGGTCAAGTAGAAGTCACTAATCGTGAGATTAAAAAGATTTTGGAAGCCACTGTAGGAAAATTTAGAAAAGAATGGGCTTTTAAGTTAGATGAAGCATTATGGGCTTATAGGACAGCATTTAAAACACCTATAGGTATGACCCCTTTTAAATTGGTTTATGGTAAAGCTTGTCACTTACCTTTTGAACTTGAGTTTAAATCACTTTGGGCAATGAAAAAGTTGAATTTTTAATTTAAAGAAGCTCAAGAAAAAAGGAAGGTTAATCTTACTGAATTGGAAGAAATTAGACGTCAGGCTTATGACAATGCTCTAATTTATAAAGAAAGAACAAAGCTTTATCATGATAAATTACTTAGGCCTAAGGTATTTGAAGCTGGTCAACTAGTCCTTTTATATATTCTAGATTTAAAGTATTTCCTGGTAAATTGAAGACAAAATGGTCAGGGCCATTCAAGATTGTAAAGGTGTTAGATAATGGTGCAGTTGTCTTAAAAGCTGAAGATGAAAGGGAATTCACTGTAAATGGTCAAAGACTTAAACATTATTTTGGAGATGAAGTTAAATTCATTGAACAAATTAATGTTAAGCCTTTGGTTATTTAAATCGGCTTATTAAAATAGTTGCAATGCATTTTAATAATTTATAAGTTCTTATATTTTTAAGTAAAATTATGAAAAACCAATAAAAATTATAAAATGAAAGAAAGACAAAAATAATTTACATTTTATTGCTTATGTGCTTTTATTTGCTTTATTATTTATGTTTTATGTTAGTTTAAATAACGTTTTAGTTTAATTCTGTTATTTTGAATTTTATGTTATGCTTATTGCATGTGTTTGAATAAATTGAGCAAGACATTGTCAATGAATTAGATTAGTAGCAAAACATTGAGAAATGAAGGAATTGAGTGTGCTTGGTGATTGATTTTAACATGTGTAAGTTGACTCGATGAAGATGTTGAAGAGGGAATTTCGTATGGATTGATTGGCTTAATTGAGGAGAATCATGATCCGGGAGTATTTAGGGAGGCTATATATGTTAAATCTGACTTGCTATCTTAAGAATTGAAGTGGTTATCATTTTGGTTGAGTTTGAGCTGAAATTCGAGTGTCGGAGACTCAGTTTAGGCGCCACACCTTGTGAGCGGCGCCCAAATGAGCATGTGAGCGCCATCCGGGCGCCAAAGGAGCTCAAAAGTGCGGATCAGGCGCCACACCTTCTTGGTGGCGCCTAAAATCAAGCTCGGGCGCCACATTATGCGCCGTTTTCGAACCTAGAAAAATTTGGAGTGTGTGGCGCATAGAACTGCTTCTGAGCGCCGAAATGGGCGCCATTCTCGGACTTAAAAAATTTCCCGAACACTCGATGCAACGCACAGCCTGTGCGGCGCCGAAATAGCCCTCCGAGCGCCATTTTGGCGCCCGACCTGGCGTGTCTGGGCGCCAGACCCGGATCAGAGTCGGGGTTTTAAACCCCCAAATCCTTTCTTTCTCCTCATTCTTTCGACCAAACATTCCTCCTCTTCTTTTCTCAATCGACCGAGCGCCACACTCCGCCACCACGCGCCACACTCCGGTAAAATTCTTCCTACTCTTGTTTATTTACATCAATTCTCATCTACATTCATCAATTCTCATTCCAAAAACTCCAATTTTTGCTTGTTCAATCAAATTAGGGCTCAAGAACCCTAGTTCTTCCAACTTTGGGGATTCCTCTTCAAAGTGCTCCAATCCCTCAATTTAGGTAGGAATGGCTATCTTAATTCAATTATTAGCATATTCTAGTGATTTGGAATGCATTAGTTTTGGTATTTGAGTTGTTTCTTAAATTTTGGGTTTTGTTGGAATGTGGGATTAAATTTAATTTTAATTGCCTCAATCTTAGTTTGAACTTGAACAAGATGTTGTAGAACATGGATTGAATGCATATTGTGAAATTTTTAGGATTACATTTAAAATTTGGAATTTTTGAAATTTAAAATCTGAAAATTTCTTTAAAAATAAGTTAAAATGGCATTTTTGATCAAATTAAATGGATAGAACATCACTAAACATGTCATTTTAATTCTATTAAAGATATAAGTTCATTTTCATGTTAAAAATGCCATGTTCTTCATAATATAATGTGAGTCAAGTGGAGCATATTTTGATAAAAACTCTTTTACATTATAAAGTTAATTAAAATAGGTTCATTTATCATCTAAATAAATTTAAATGAGTTTAAATATTAATTTAAACCATTTATATTGGAATAGTTTATTGTTTAGGGTTATTTTTATTTTATAAATCTGGAAATTTTAATAAATACGGAGTTTTTATTAAAAAATATGCTTTAACATGAATTTTAAGCTTTGGAACAAAATGGATGATATATTTAAATAAAGTTTAGGATTTATAACTCTTAAAATGCAACATTTTGGTCATTGAGTCATTTAAATCCCACATTCTAGGTTGATGTATATGTTTGATTTATACTTATCACTTAAGTTAAACCTTTGGTTTAAACTAAAGTGTGAGGATGGGAGGCAATGCATATATGTGATACTGACCCATGATTTTTGTACAACCAGGTACTGAAATAATGTATAATCCTCCAAACCTCCCTAAGAAATCGGGTTATAGGTATATACCAATGCCCGGGGGAAGGATGGGGATTTATGATCCACAGTCACCAGATAGTATTCCTACTCCTATGCCTGATTAACATGTCTTTGAACATCGCAGACTCCGTACTAAGAATCCAAGCCAGATGGATCCACCACAGGGGTTAGGAGGTGCCTCCAAGTCCAAGGGACTTCTTTCTTACTTTAGAAAGAACAAGTCCAAGAGCGCTTCGTCTAGGAATACCACTGCACCTGCTGATGACCAGCAAGAGGTCACTCAGCCCATCCAGCCCGAGACATCAGACCATTCTCAGGCACCCTCTAGAGCTGCTAGGGGGAAGGCACCTGCTATTAGTACCACTTCTTCTCAACCTAGGAGAGGGAGATCTGCTGCATTAGCCTTTCAGGAGCCTGTTCCTGAGGCTGTGGGTGATGATGAGTATGAGGTTGAGGTAGAACAGGAGGAGCAGGAGGAGCAACCAACACGGGGGAGGCAGAAGAGGTATGATCCCAGGACTTATGTCCCTGACTTGCACTATGTTAGAGAGGGCATCTTTGATGCCACTGTGTTCAAGAGTGCCTGGGTATACGATTTGTATAAGAGATTCCATAAGAAGAGGATCATTCCGGATAGAGGTTTTTCTGAGAGAGATTTGCAGCACCCCTGTTGAGAGATGCCATTCAGTCTCGAGGCTGGGAGAGATTTGTGAGGCATACACCGGGCTCGTTTTCATGGGAGTTGACTAGGCTATTCTTAGCCAATGCTGAGGAGGAGGATTCCTGGATATTTAGGGTTACTGTTCCCATCACTCCACGATACATCAATCAGACATTTGGAGTAGTTGATGTGCCATATGGCAGAGACTTCTGGGAACCTGTGATGAGAGCTGAGGAGAAGGAAGATAACAAGAGAATGGTTTTGATGTCTATGTTTGAGGGGCAGGAGGATATTCTGACTTATGGTTGTGATCCTAGCAAATTGGATGGACCTAAGATGGATGCTCCTATGTATCAGCTGCTGATGCTATTCAGGTCCAGGATGAGTCCCTCTACTCATACTTCGGGACCCACTGCCTTGGATTTATATTTGCCTTATTGCATCAAGATGGGGAGCCCGGTTAACATTGGAGAGCTGATATCCTTGGAGCTTAGACAGACACCTGGGGTGTCAAAAGAGGTCGGCTCTCATGTTCCCTAGCTTGATTTGGCTTCTGTGTGCCAAAGCAGGGGTGAACATGGAGCAATTTGAGAGAGACTGGGACATGAGGCCACCTATTCCCTTCAGCAAGAATTTCAAGTTGCCTGGCATAAGATGCCAGCCTATGACACTCCCCAGGCAGTTGCCTAGGCAGTCACCACCACTAGCTCCATCACAGGGCAGCCAGGAGCATTCTGAGGCCCCATCACAGTCCACTCGGGGCACACGAGTTGGTAGAGGTAGAGGCCGTGGTAGAGCACAGTCAGAACAGTCTCAGCAGGGTGCAGAGCCCGAGTGGGCTAGGACATTAATGATGAACCAACAGAATCTGTTGAACACTGTACATGAGCATGCTAGACTTGCAGCTCAGAGACACCATTTCATGACTGATCAGATGGCCAAGATGGCACGAGCTCAGGCTTACCACGCTGCCCAACTAGAGTACTTTATGTCTCAGAGTTTGGGACAGAGGTATGTTGCCCCTCAGACACCTTCTGAGGATGATGAGGACGATGATGAGGACTATGTGGAGTCCGGTGATGGTGATGATGAGGATGGAGATGATGCTGGAGACGGATCAGAGGGAGTAGGAGACAACGAGGATGACGAGGAGGATGATTCTGACTGAGTGATGAGTGCTAGATGGGCTTTTGATCGTTATAGATGACAGGTACTGATAGGCCTATGTATTTGTCTTTAGTGACTTCATTTTGCTACATTCTAGTTGATTTTCCTTTGGATTGTATTGTCTTGAGCTCTATTCTTTCTATTCTGCTATTCTAGATATGTCTTTTATGTTATTCAAGTTATTTTGGTCATATGAAACACTAAATATTTGTTTTTAGTTTATAAGATTATTAGTCGCTTTTGAATCCAATAAAATAGCTCTTGCCAATAGCATGTTAGATTGTGTTGTTTTGAGGAGATGAAAAGATCAATGAAGTGTATTTGGACATGATTGAGGTGTAGAAAGAGTAGGATTTGTGGTATTGGCACCCGTAAAGCCTTCCTTTATTATATAGGGGAGAACCACTAATAGGATTTGTGTTGTTGATTGATATGGAGATATTGGACATCATGGGGATGAACTTAGGAAAAACACATTCTGCCCGGATTTGGCACAGAATGCGCCACACACATTGTGTGGCGCCTAAATGGGCATTCCAGGGCCACACTGGCGCCTGAAAACTAAGAAAATTTTTCTAAGTTTTTCCAGAATGCGCCGCATGTGCTATGCGGCGCATAAAACTGCTCGGGAGCGCCACTTTCGGTGCCAGAAAATAGGAATTTTTCCAATTTGCTCCAGGATGCGCCGCATCAACTGTGCGGCACATAAAACCCCCTTTCAGCGCCACATTGGGTGCCGCGGATTTAATATTTTTTCAGAATGCGCCACACACACTGTGTGGCGCCTAAATCAGCCTCTGAGCGCCGCATTCGGCGCCGCCGACGCGAATTTTTCTGAAAAATTCACGAATCCAAACGATTCAAATCATATCTAATCGATTTTTGGGATCCAAAACAACATTATACTGACTCCAAATCATATGTTTAATGTATATTTAGACTTAGATTGAATCAATCACTCCATATCTCAACAAAATCAAAATCTCACCCTCTTCAAAAAGAGGAAGAACGATCGGTTCTCTTCTAATTCTACCCAATCTTTCCACTTCCTTCTCTTTCGGTCTAATTAGCTTCCTAATACCTGTCCTACCTTCTAAATTGCTATACAAAGTCATGACTCATGGTACCTAAGAGAAAATCAGCTCAAGGATACAAGAGGAATAATGCCGGAAAGAAGCAGAAAGCCAAGGAAGTGCCCCAATCGCAGCCCCTTGTTATTAGGGAACCCGATCCAGAGCCGGCTGCTATGGGTACTGAAGATATGTTCATGAATGACTTGCTGGCTGCTGATTCTATGGATGGAGAAGAAGTCCCCTTCTACTCTGCTCAACAGGAAGAGGATGATCCACAGCAAGAAGAAGATGATGCTGAATCTCCAGAAGAAGTTTCACCGGAAGGGACTAAACGTTCATGTGGTTCTAAGGCAAAGAGAAAAAGTCATAACAGGAAGGACGATACACCTCCTCTGGAGGAACTAACTGGAGACACTTTTAATCCAACAATTTTCATAAATCAGACAGCATATTCATATTATCAAAGAATGGTGAAAAGATGGATTATTCAAGATAAAGGCTTTATTGAAGATGACATGGAGCGAGTTTTGGTTCATGATACTCTGATGAGTCGAGGATGGATGAAATTTGCTGAGCATCCGGACGGAGTTTATTCCTGGGAGCTCACTAGGCAGTTTCTATGCAATTCCCGGTATGAGCACTTTACTTCATGGATTAGGGGAGTACCTGTGCCATATGGTCCCGCAATAATCAATGAACTCTATGGCACTAAGGATCTCTTGTCTGGTTACAAAGAAGAAGAATTTTCATGAGCCTATTTATGAAGAGGAAGGAGGACCGGAGTTGGAGAAAAGATCTTAAAGGAGATGTTTGGGAAGCAAAGAAAAGTTGCCTACATAGGGGTGAATAATCAAAGAGTTTTTGCTACTTTGATGGATGCACCGCTATATCAGATCTACTTACTCTATAAGCATAAGGTTTTTCCTACTTCACACACTTCCCAGCCTAGTGCAGAGGAGTTGTACTTTGTGTACTGTGTGAAGAATGGGTTGCCTATTGATATTGGAGAGATGATAGCCCATGAGCTGGACAGCATGGCAGCCGATACTGCAAGGATTGTACTTGGATTCCCTGCACTAATTTGGGCACTTTGTGAGAGAGCTGGAGTGGATTTAAGTGCTTATGCTCATGATCTGAAACCAAAGCCTCCTATCTCTTTCAAGAATTACTATACTAAGCTTGGAGTAAATGTGCTGAGCTAGCTTACCCTACTTCACCTCGTAGGGCACCCATTCATCATGCTGATACACCTAGTACATGTGGTACTAGGGCAGAGCCTGCAGAGATTGCACTTAATAGGATGACTTATGAGATTCATCAGCTTAGAGCCGAGATGAAGAAGAAGGAGGATAGAACACAGACACAGCTTGCACGACTTTCTTCCAGACTTGAGTACTTCATGTCTGAAAGTTTAGGTGATCGATATGTCCCTCCTACTGATTCGAGCTCTAAAGATGGTGATGATGGTCCCAGGGAAGATGAAGTAGCTGATTCGGATGAATCTTTAGAAATCTAGATTTTTTATTAGATAGGATTGCTCCCTTTTGTTAAATTTGTCATGATTAGATTAATTTTGGTAGTATTTTGCTTATCTTAATTAGCATCTTTATGTAATAGTTGCTAGAACTTGTGGTATTTTGCTTTTGGTAAATTTATAAAATTTAATATTTTAATTAAATCTGCCCATTTTTATTTAATTAATAAAAGAGCTAATAAAAATTAAAAATCTGAAATTTAAATATTAAATAATAAAAATCTGAATTTAAATAAACTATGGATGGAATTTAAGAAATTATGGATGGAATTTAATTATTTTAATTTATAATTTACCATGTGCTCTAATGATTATCTTTTATATGAGTAAATACCATATAAGTGTATAAAGAAGCAGGATATACCATGAAGAAGCAAGCAAATGGGGACATCCATGATGGTGAAAGAATTTCTAAGATCTAAATGCTCCAGGTGAGATCTTTTCATGTTTTATATTATCAATTTGCACGAAGTATTTTGGTAAGGGCTTAGTTAGTTTTATTTTACTATTTATTATGTTTTTAATAAACTGGCACATGCATAATAAGGACATATTAATTATTTTAAATTTAAATTGTGCTTTCACAGTGGTGATATTATTTTAAGATTATCACATCACTACCAATCTAGAGAAAATCCAAATAAGTCTAAATGTTCTGCTTTAATCCGATTTTACAACTTAATGAGCATTAGGTTTCTTAGTTTAAAGTCCTAGACTTTGTTATATTGTTATGCAAGTTGTTTGAACTATCGGTGACAATTCTATTTACCTTACAGAAAATTACTTGATTAATTAGACTAGTTATTTAATATGTGGAGAGTTATCATTATTTATATATAAATATGCTCGTTCCAAGTCTTTTTAAATGCTTAATTAAAATAAAGTCAGAGTAAAACCCCTACATTTAAAAAAAATGGTACTCAAATCTTGCAAAAAGAAAAAGGAAAAAATGTTGAAGAATGCAAGATTAAAAAAAAATAATATATTCAAAAGGGGAATTAAATAAAAATTCATAAACTCTTGACTGGATGACTGGCACATATTCGGTGACATAAGTAGCTTTTGGAATTCAACCATCTACAACTCAGCCAAACTGTCTAGAATATAGTGAAACCGAGCCATGGATTGAGCATATTTGAATACTGGAATAGAAAAGCATATTTATATTATTCTGTAATACCCGAGAATTTTGCAACATAAAATAAATAAACAAATAAATTAAATAAATTAAATAAATAAATAAACAATAAAAATAACTGTTACAATAAATAAATAGATAAATAGTAATAAACAAGGAAATGGGAAATGGAATTTAATTTCCAATACCCGTAAAGCCAAAAGAGGATTTAATCAAATATCAGGTTCCCGTGTACCCGACACTAATGAACTCGAGAATTCGAGGTCAACATTAAATACCCGACACTAATGAACTCGAGAATTCGATGTCAATATTAAATCTAGATCCGAGTACCGGAAATCCGAATCCGAGAACATAGGGGGATAGAAGTCCGGAAGAGAGGAGGAAATGCCAGACGGATCGCATGACCCGCCCGGACCGAAGTCCAGGTGTGGGCCGCGCGGTGGCCGCACGGTGTTTCCACAAAAGGCGCGCCGACCCCGCGCCAATGGACAAATTCGCCAGTTGCGAGATTTACTCGCCCGAATCCGGATTTTCCGACTTCGGTTGTATTCCTTTCTGCTCAAGACTCACCAAGGCCGACCTTGGACGTCCCTAGGTCGTGTCTATCTATAGATAACCCCTTTTGTCAATCCCGAACACTTTTCAAAACCCTACGAATTCTCTCTACACACAAAACCCTAATCCCGGAGTCGTCGGAGGCACGAAACGAAGGCGAAGGCAGTCGTGGACGAAAATTGTAAGACCTCTAATGTTGTGGTAAGTTCTGATCCGTTCGTTCCTTTACAATCTTGATTAAAAAACGAATCCTAACTTAATCTTTTTCCTTTCGACACCCCGAATCGGATCTAGAACGAAGAACCCGACGAACCGAGGAGATAAACGGTGGACTGGAAGCCACGCCCCCGAATCGACGAACCCGGACGACCAAAGATCTGTAAGTTAATCTTACTATGGTTTTGGGAGGATTTAAAATATACTTAATCTAAAGATTTAAACCAAGAACGTAAAATCTGTCAAAACGAAATCTTTAACGGCGCAGCGTTGTTGCATGATTTTTCCTGACCCTTAATGTAACACCCCGGATTTGATAACCCAGGCCGGGATGTCACCGCCACATCTCCCTAGCAAGACGCGGATTTTCCGAGCTTGCCAAAGAGATGCAAGGCTATAGGTATTGCAAAAAGGTTTAAAAACAAGTCCGGAATCTATTTAAAAATAATAATAAGTATCACCCACACATATAGTAGTAATAATAATATATCGCAGCGGAAAAATGTAAAATGGGCCGACATGGCCAAAACTCGGGATTTACATGCCCGTTATGCAAGTATCATAAAAAGCAATAAAACAATGTTTAATAATTCCATCCCCCAAATGCACATGCTATGCATTATCTCCGTACTCTGAAAGAAAGAGAAAAACAACAATTTTTATCAGTATATAAAATACTGAGTAAGTCGATCCTAACATAGCAATAAAGGGATTTAATTAGATAATTAAAATTTCGCTCCTAAACATGCATTTACAAATTTAAAGGAAATAATATTTAAATCGTGTACTTGAACATGCATTTAATCCACAATAACAATTTAGTCATGATATGAAATTTAAAAACACAATTTAAATGCATAATTTAAAGACATGCATAAATAAATAAATAATTAAAAAATATTAAATCTTTTATTTCCCCGTTATGTAACCATTTCTCAATGTTTTGTATAGCCGGTGATCCGGCGGCCGCAGCCGTTTCGTAAGTATCTCGTTTAGCCGGTGATCCGGCGGCCGCAGCCGTATCTGCCATACCCAGTAACACTCCGGAGCCTCAGAAAATCCATACGGAAAATCCCGAGAGAGTAGGCCATGTATCTCCCTCCGATTGGCGTAATATTTCATCTCAATTCTCCCGTCCATTATAGGCCCGAAGAGAAAGGCTAGAGGGGCACCCTGCAGAGCACTCACCCTCCACCAAAGTATCTCATGTATCGTTTAGATTTAATGTATCGGGGTTTTTCAAAAGTTTAGATGTATCGTATTTCAAATCTTTGGTCGTTCGTTTCGAAATTTCAAAATCCTTCGATTTAAAAGTAACTTGGCGTCACAGTTTACGCCTTTTCAATCTAAAAATTTTTTTTAAGTCCGAAAAATCTGAAAATTTCACAGTTTATGCAAAATACCCTAACGAACAACTTTCGTGTTTTAACTTTCTCGAAATAAGTTGAGGAGACATGTCAAAAATCGAGTTTAATGCGAAAACAGTTTACTGTCCCGAAGCAGATTTGTCACAGTTCGGAAAATTGGCTTTTTGACATATCAAATGGACTCCAAAAATTCTGAAATTTTAAACACATATACTAGACATGATTATCTACAACTTTCATTTAGATTGCAAATATCAAATCAGACTACAAAATATAGAAACAGACTCACTAAGTTCGGACATGTTTATAGGCAGATTTCAAACACGTTTTGTCAAAACAGTTTCTTTTCGATGCGATTTGAAACAGCAAACGTTAACGAAAATGTCTGAAATTTTTACACAACCTAGATTTATGTGTTAGAATTAAAAGTCTAGTTTTGAGTTTCCCGGATTGAATCCTTGAAATATGAGTTTTAGACAGATTTCAAAAACTGCGCGTATTGGGGTTTTTAATTTCGGTTTTTACGTTTCGTTGCATTACGACTATACCGGACGCCCCTAAACCACCCGTATTGATATGGAAGGCTCAACTTACAGTGATTGTGTTCTTGAGTCATCTTAGGGTCGCTCGGCTCGTCCACAATCCTACGAACGGATCTACGAAACGCAAAGTTCCCGACTTTGGCCACGAACGTGTTTGCAATCAACGATTCAAGAGTTAGTTTGGGGATTTGAAAGGAAAAACGAGATTGAGAACCTAAGATACTACTTACCAATGATCTAAGGACTGTGATCCTTGATCTACACGTTCCTACGGCCGTCGGGGTTGTCGGAAAGTCGCCGGAAGTCCGTCGGAAGTTCGTCGGGAGAGTGTTTTGGCTTGGGAGAGTTTGAGAGTGAATGGGGAGGGTTTTGGAGGCTGCAAAATGGGGTGAGAATAACCCTAGGTCGCCCTTATTCACCTTCCCCCGTCCAAAATGCACTTTCCAAAGTCGGGGGGTCGAATTATGGCAACAAATCGCCGAAAACGCGTAACTTGCCCAATTCTGGGGAGCCACGCGGGATTGGCGCGCCTTTTGGCCAAACCCCGCCCGGCCAGCACGCGGTCCCAGCCTGGACTGCGGTCCGGGCGGGTCCGTGCGATCCGATCCGTTGGGTCTTTTTCTCCCCTCTTTCGGACTTCTATCCTTCCACGTTTTCGCGCTCGATTTTCCGGGTCATTTTCGGATTATGCTTCTCATCATAAATTTATTCCGACTCAATTCGATTTCACGTCTGAAATCTTAGGTTTAGGTCTGTCGGGTTCTAAATCGTCGTCTTTTGATTTCCGTGCATCTCCGAGTTTATGGGTTCTCGGAAACAAAACTTTCTTTCCTATTGGATTAATTCCTATTTTTATATTCTAAAATTTACGGGTATTACAGTCTACCCCCTTATGAACCAACTTCGTCCTCGAAGTTGCGCTTCATCCTCTCGCGAGTTCGGGAATTGTTTGATTAAGCGATTGTATTATTGTGTGTCGTTGTTTGTTATTATTTGACTGAACCCAGAATTAAAAGTTCCGAGTTGCCTACGTACCCCGTGAAGGGATCAAGTCATTACGTAGTTCAAAACAATTTGAATTTGTTTATTTGGGGTACAAAATATTCGTACAAAATATCCGGAAATATTCGGGTTGTCACATCCTCCCCCTCTTAAGATCACAGTTATGCCCCCATAACTGTTGTTGCATTGTCTTGGAATAGGGTTGGGTAACGATCCTTCATGTCTGCCTCTAGCTCCCACGTTGCCGTCTCGGCTTCGTGGTTAGACCAAAGAACCTTAACCATTCTCACGGTCTTATTCCTTGTTACCCTCTCCTTCTTGTCGAGTATTCGCACCGGAATTTCTTCGTAGCTTAAGTCATCGTCCAGCTCAATCTCCTTCGGTTGGAGTACGTGGGTTGGATCGTGGACGTATTTCTTCAGTTGTGAGACGTGGAACACGTCATGGACATGAGCAAATTGTGGCGGTAATGCTAGTCGGTATGCAAGATTTCCCACTCTTTCTAGGATCTCGTATGGTCCTATGTACCGTGGGCTCAATTTCCCCCGCTTGCCAAAGCGCATCACACCCTTCATCGGTGACACCTTTAACATGACCTTATCGCCTATTTGGAATTCCAAATCTTGCCTTCTCACGTCGGCATAGCTCTTTTGCCGGTCTTGCGCGGCTCTCATCTTTCCTTGGATTATTTTGACTTGTTGAGCCATGTCCTCCACAAGTTGCGGTCCAATTGCCATAGTCCTCTCGCTCTCTTCCCAGCTCAATGGGCTTCGGCATTTGCGTCCATACAATGCCTCGAAAGGTGCCATGCCAATGCTAGCATGGTAGCTGTTGTTGTAGGAAAATTCGATTAAGGGTAAGTGATTTTCCCAACTTCCTTTAAACTCTAGTACGCATGCCCTTAGCATGTCTTCCAAAGTTTGGATC
Source organism: Hygrophila difformis (assembly GCA_030278955.1). NCBI lineage: Eukaryota > Viridiplantae > Streptophyta > Magnoliopsida > Lamiales > Acanthaceae > Hygrophila > Hygrophila difformis. The sequence continues at coordinate 24,270,190 of JAOANR010000004.1, read as the reverse complement.
GTCCTTTCCGTTTGTCCATCCGTCATGGGGTGGAACGCGGTACTCATCTTTATCTCCGTACCGAGGGCTTCTTGTAGTTTTGTCCAAAAATGTGAGACGAATCTACTGTCTCTGTCCGAGATGATGTCATGTGGTACTCCATGTCGTCGTACCACGTTGTCGACATATGCCCTTGCCAATTGGTCCATGGACCAGGTATCCTTCATAGGGATAAATATGGCAGCTTTTGTCAACCTATCCACGATCACCCAGATTTTATTCATCCCCTTCGGCGAACGTGGTAGTCCTGAAACGAAATCCATCAAAATGCTATCCCATTTCCAACTTGGGATTTCCAATGGTTGCATTAATCCTAGGGGTTTCTATCGTACGGCCTTGACCTTCTGGCAGGTAAGGCATCTTGCCACAAACTCGGCTATTTCTCTCTTCATGTTCGGCCACCAATAGTTCTTCTTTATGTCCTTGTATAGCTTCTCGCCTCCGGGATGGACCGAGTATGGGGTATTATGGCCTTCCCCTATCACTTTTTGCTTCAAGTCCTCGCATTTTCGTGGTATGCACCACCTTCCTTTGAAGCGGATGCTTCCGTCCTCATGAATTTTAAAATCCATCGCCTTTCCTTCAGTGATGCTCTTCCTAATTTCCTCCAGCTTTTCATCACCCGGTTGTGCTAGTCGTATTTCATCGAGTATGGTAGATCCTACTACCATCGTGTTGACGACCTCACTTACTTCGCCAGAGTGTACCAACTCCAGACTTAATTTCGCCAAGTCTCTGTACAACTCGGCCGGTACCACAAGTGAATTCACCACGTGTTGAGTTTTTCGACTCAGGGCGTCGGCCACAACGTTGGCTTTTCCTTCGTGATACGCGATTTCCAGGTCGTAATCCTTAATCAGTTCCAACCATCTTCTTTGCCTCAAATTCAGCTCTTTTTGCGTAAATATATACTTGAGGCTCTTATGGTCGGTGAACATCCGACACTTTCGCCCATAGAGGTAGTGCCTCCATATTTTTAGAGCGAACACGACTGCGGCTAGTTCCAAGTCGTGCGTCGGATAGTTCTCCTCGTGTGGCTTTAGTTGACGTGATGCGTATGCTATAACTCTTTGATCTTGCATTAGCACGCATCCCAATCCTTCCTTCGAGGCGTCGCTGTACACCTCGAAGTCTCCATCCTCCGATGGTAGTGCCAACACCGGCGCTGTGGTAAGTCGTTTCTTCAATTCTTGGAATGCGGAATCACACTCACTGGTCCAGTCGTATTTCGCCCCCTTCTTTAACAGCTGTGTCAATGGGCGAGCGATCTTTGAGAAATCCTTTACAAACCTTCGGTAGTATCCCGCCAATCCGAGAAAACTTCTTATCTTGGTCGGATTCTTCGGCGGCACCCATTCGGTCACTGCCGAGATCTTTGCTGGGTCCACTGTCACTCCGTTGGCCGATACGATATGCCCCAGAAATGCCACTTCTTTTAGCCAGAAGTCGCATTTGGACAGCTTGCCATACAGCTGATTTGCCCGTAAGATCCCTAACACTTTGTGTAAGTGTTCGTAATGTTCTTCTTCGCTTTCCGAGTAGACCAGGATGTCATCTATGAACACCACTACGCATTGATCTAATAGTTCTCGAAACACGTCATTCATGAGATTCATGAACATCGCTGGGGCGTTCATCAGTCCGAATGATAGCACCGTGAATTCGTAGTGCCCGTAGCGAGTTCTGAACGCCGTCTTCGGGATATCCTTTTCGGCGATCCTTAACTGGTGATATCCAGATCGCAAGTCGATTTTTGAAAATACTGAAGCTCCCTTCAGTTGGTCGAACAAATCCTCGATTCTGGGCAACGGGTACTTGTTCTTGACCGTGACTTGGTTAAGTCCTCTATAATCGATGCATAGCCGTAGACCTCCATCTTTCTTCTTAACGAATAAGACCGGGGCTCCCCACGGGGACGTGCTCGGCCTTATGTAGCCCTTCTCTAACAACTCCTCGAGTTGTTCCTTTAGTTCCTTCATTTCTAGCGGCGCCATACGGTAAGGAGCCTTTGAGACAGGCTCCGTTCCCGGGATAAGATCTATGGTGAATTCCAGATCTCTCTCAGGCGGCATGCCGGGAACGTCTTCCGGAAATACATCCGGGTATTCTCTCACCACCGGAATGTTATCCACCTTGACCTCTTCGGCCCCAAGGTTATGAATGTAGCATGCATATAATGCGTAACCCTTACGCATTAAGCTACATAGCTTAAGGGCGTTAACTATCTTGGTAGACTTCTTAGGGGGCTGGGAGTAAAAGATGACTCTCCTTCCCCTACTCTTTGACAACGTGATCTTTTGTTTTTGGCAATCGATCACGGCTTTATATTGGGTTAGCCAATCCATCCCTAGTATGACGTCGAAATCCTTTAGATCGAATTCTACCAAGTTCGCGAAAAACTCTATGTTCTTTATAACTATCGGGATTCCGTTATATCGCTTAGAGCATGATACTACCTCCCCCGATGGCAGTTGAATTCCTAAGTTAATCAATTCGCACTTAGGTAGATCTAGTTCAGGCAAGACTTTGGATGATATTATCGAACAACTAGCTCCTGAGTCAAACAGAACTCTATGGGGTGTACTTAAGACTGGAACGTACCTCCCATTACGTCCCCCTGATAGGCACATCTGCCTCATTGATGACATTCAATCGCCCCATTGACGGCCCGGATTGCCTTGTTGATCCCAGTTCGGGTTCTGATTCTGTTGCTGATTTGGATTCTGTGGAGGACGTTGATTTTGGTTGAGATTCTGGTTTTGAGGGGGTCTATACCCCTGGTTGTTTCCATTCCGCCCATCTTGGTTGCGAGGCTGAGTTGGCCCCGTGCCTAAGTCCTCCCTCTTAGTGATGTTTTCCAGTCGTGTGCGGCACTCGTTCGCCATGTGGCCGATGCGACCACACCTGTAGCAGGTGCCCTGTTGGGGGCACCCTCTGGCCAAATGAGGCCTGCCGCATCTCGGGCAAGGTGGTACCGGGTTACCCCGGAAAAGGGTTCTATCGTCATATCCTCTGTTGTTGTTTTGAGGGGGTCTGTCCAGATCTCCCCGAAAGTTGTTCCCTACAGTATTGTTACCGTAACGGTTGTCCCTACTCCTCTTATCCTATCCCTGAGATCCTCGACTGGGTTCTCCGCTCACTTTCCTTTTTAGTTGTTGCACCCTTGCAACAGCTACCGCACGATCATACACCGATTGCAGGTCTGGGTATGGGACGCCGGTGATCACCTCCCGTATAGTCAAGTTTAGCCCCATTTCAAATTTCTGTGCCTTCTCCGCATCTGTCGGCACGAGTCTCGGTGTGAAGCGCACCAACTCCTTGAAACGGGTGTAGTATTCCTGGACCGTTTTCCCTCCTTGTTTCAGAGATAGGAACTCCTCGTACATGGCTGACTTTGTGCTCATGGGATAAAAGCGATCCCTGATCAGACTCATGAATTATTCCCAAGAATAGGGTTCCTCGTCCTCGGCTAACTTATCTTGCATGGCGCGCCACCAGTCATCCGCCACCCCTCTGAGATAGTACGATGCCACAGGCACCTTCTCGCCAATTGGGCACTTCACCGCGCTTAGTAACTTGTCGAATGTTCGGATCCATTCTTCAAGTTTAGCCGGGTCCTCTTCTCCGGCGTAGTGCGGCGGGTGATATGAGTTCACCATAGCTAAGTAGTTAATGCGGGCCTCGGGTGGAGGCGCCGCAGCTGCCTGGCCTTGGTTCACATGTGCGTTCCCTATCGCAATGAGAACCTCTTCTAGAGTGCGTAGGCGTGCGTCCATGTTGTTTGGCATAGGGTTTGCCGGCTCCTCTTGAGCGTGTACCCCTTCGTCGGGTATAGGCATTTCTGGTTGCATAGGGGTTTCGTTGGTGTTTGGAGTAGTGGGCTGGGCACGTGGTCTTCCTCTCGGTGCCATGCTGTTGCAAGAACAAGAGAGTTTAGATTCTTTTTGTTGAAGTATTATATAATGCTTATAAAACAGATATCAGTCTACTGGAACCTGTTAGTATAGATTGTTGGAGTTTATCGTATCGTTTGTTGTTATTTGGGGTTGGTTCTACTTGCTGCTTTGTTTTGTTTTGTTTTGGTTTTGCTTTTTTTTTTTCGTGAACAGTAGTAACCTGTTCAGTTTTTTTTTTTTTCGTGAGACCCTAGGGTCCAGGGTGTCGGGGTTTAGGGTTGGAGATACCCTTGGTTGATGATTATCTCTATACATATATATTTGCATACTTATGTTATTTATTAATACTTGTATTTTTGTTTAGTTGTTATCTATAGGTCATTGATAATTACTATTACCTTGTTCCTTTGTCTGATCGGGTTTTAACAAGGTATTTGAAGAGAAATAATTTAATTAAAATGTAAGGAAAACTTTAAATATACTTGTATAAAATAAATGCTTGTAGATTTATTACTCAAGAGAAAATTTTTCAGTCGATTACAAGCATTCGTAACAGAAATGAAATAGTAGTGCTGGTAATAGTTTGGGAAAAAGGGAACATAGATAGTGGTGCATCAGTATGGGGCCCCAAGTCTAGAGAGAATGGGTAGGTGCATCCTCGATGAGATCGTCTCCGTCGCCGGGTATGTCAATCGGTGCGGCAGCATTAGGGTGAGGTCCCGGGTTCTGAAGGACCCCTCCGTCAATCTCGTTGGCTAAGGTAGTCAACTCCGAGGCCACGTTCCCTATTTGTTCCTCCAAGTCATCACCCTTGTCTTGGAGTTGGGCCACTTGGGCTTGGAGCTGCGTGACTTGATTTTGCAGCTGGGTTATGTTATGATGATCGGTCTCCCTAAGATGCCCCAGATGGGCCACTTGGCCCTCTAGTTGTCCTACTCGAGTCTTGAAATAGTTGATATGTTGTTGGGGACTCTAAGTACGCGTTAGTCAGTTTCATCATCAAGTTGACCATGTTCGTGTTGGGTTCGGCCATCTAATGTCAACAAGGAGGTTAGAGTTAGAGTATGTTTGAATAAAAGTCAAGATATGTAGGAATTTAAATCTATATGAATATGCACATGCAATCCCCCCCGAAAATTAATTTAATGTCTTTTTAATTTAAAATTAATCATGGTTTTAAAAAAAAATTGGGCCTCTATATTGGCCAAAAATAATAATTTGGACTTTAAGAAGTAAAAACATGGGTATTTGGGCCGAAATGGTTGGGCTTAAAATAAACATTTATTGGGTCCAAATAATTTAACCCCCTTTGGGCTCAAATTTTGGGCTAACATAATAATACTAATAGTTTTTAAAATAATAATAATATTAATAATGAATTTAAAAATAATACTTAGTCCAAAATATTGATTTAAAATAATAATAATAGTAGCTTTAAAATATTCCGGGCTCTGATACCAACTTGTAACACCCCGGATTTGATAACCCATGCCGGGATGCCACCGCCACATCTCCCTAGCAAGACACGGATTTTCCAAGCTTGCCAAAGAGATGCAAGGCTATAGGTATTGCAAAAAGGTTTAAAAACAAGTCCGGAATCTATTTAAAAATAATAATAAGTATCACCCACACATATAGTAGTAATATTAATATATCGCAGCGGAAAAATGTAAAGTGGGCCAACATGGCCAAAACTCGGGATTTACATGCCCGTTATGCAAGTATCATAAAAAGCAATAAAACAATGTTTAATAATTTCATCCCCCAAATGCACATGCTATGCATTATCTCCGTACTCTAAAAGAAAGAGAAAAACAACAATTTTTATCAGTATATAAAATACTGAGTAAGTCGATCCTAACATAGCAATAAAGGGATTTAATTAGATAATTAAAATTTCGCTCATAAACATGCATTTACAAATTTAAAGGAAATAATATTTAAATCGTGTACTTGAACATGCATTTAATCCACAATAACAATTTAGTCATGATATGAAATTTAAAAACGCAATTTAAATGCATAATTTAAAGACATGCATAAATAAATAAATACTTTAAAAATATTAAATCTTTTATTTCCCCGTTATGTAACCATTTCTCAATGTTTTGTATAGCCGGTGATCCGGCGGCCGCAACCGTTTCGTAAGTATCTCGTTTAGCCGGTGATCCGGCGGCCGCAACCGTATCTGCCATACCCAGTAACACTCCGGAGCCTCGGAAAATCCATACGGAAAATCCCGAGAGAGTAGGCCATGTATCTCCCGCCGATTGGCGTAATATTTCATCTCAATTCTCCCGTCCATTATAGGCCCGAAGAGAAACGCTAGAGGGGCACCCTGCAGAGCACTCACCCTCCACCAAAGTATCTCATGTATCGTTTAGATTTAATGTATCGGGATTTTTCAAAAGTTTAGATGTATCGTATTTCAAATCTTTGGTCGTTCGTTTCGAAATTTCAAAATCCTTCGATTTAAAAGTAACTTGGCGTCACAGTTTACGCCTTTTCAATTTAAAAATTCGTTTTAAGTCCGAAAAATCTGAACATTTCACAGTCTATGCAAAATACCCTAACGAACAACTTTCGTGTTTTAACTTTCTCAAAATAAGTTGAGGAGACATGTCAAAAATCGAGTTTAATGCGAAAACAGTTTATTGTCCCGAAGCAGATTTGTCACAGTTCGGAAAATTGGCTTTTTGACATATCAAATGGACTCCAAAAATTCTGAAATTTTAAACACATATACTAGACATGATTATCTACAACTTTCAATTAGATTGCAAAGATCAAATCGGAATACAAAATATAGAAACAGACTCACTAAGTTCGGACATGTTCATAGGCAGATTTCAAACACGTTTTGTCAAAACAGTTTCTTTTCGATGCGATTTGAAATAGCAAACGTTAACGAAAATGTCTGAAATTTTTACACAACCTAGATTTATGTGTTAAGATTAAAAGTCTAGTTTTGAGTTTCCCGGATTGAATCCTCGAAATATGAGTTTTAGACAGATTTCAAAAACTGCGTGTATTGGGGTTTTTAATTTCGGTTTTTACGTTTCGTTGCATTACGACTATACCGGACGCCCCTAAACCACCCGTATTGATATGGAAGGCTCAACTTACAGTGATTGTGTTCTTGAGTCGTCCTAGGGTCGCTCGGCTCGTCCACAATCCTACGAACGGATCTACAAAACGCAAAGTTCCCCTCTTTGGCCACGAACGTGTTTGCAATCAACGATTCAAGAGTTAGTTTGGGGATTTGAAAGGAAGAACGAGATTGAGAACCTAAGATACTACTTACCAATGATCTAAGGACTGTGATCCTTGATCTACACGTTCCTACGGCCGTCGGGGGTTGTCGGAAAGTCGCCGGAAGTCCATCGGAAGTTCGTCGGGAGAGTGTTTTGGCTTGGGAGAGTTTGAGAGTGAATGGGGAGGGTTTTGGAGGCTGCAAAATGGGGTGAGAATAACCCTAGGTCGCCCTTATTCACCTTCCCCCGTCCAAAATCCACTTACCAAAGTCGGGGGGTCGAATTATGGCAAGAAATCGCCGAAAACGCGTAACTTGCCCAATTCTGGGGAGCCACGCGGGGTTGGCGCGCCTTTTGGCCAAACCCCGCCCGGCCAGCGCGCGGTCCCCGCCTGGACTGCGGTCCGGGCGGGTCCGTGCGATCCGATCCGTCGGGTCTTTTTCTCCCCTCTTTCGGACTTCTATCCTTCCACGTTTTCGCGCTCGATTTTCCGGGTCATTTTCGGATTATGCTTCTCATCATAAATTTATTCCGACTCAATTCGATTTCACGTCTGAAATCTTAGGTTTAGGTCCGTTGGGTTCTAAATTGTCGTCTTTTGATTTCCGTGCATCTCCGAGTTTATGGGTTCTCGGAAACAAAACTTTCTTTCCTATTGGATTAATTCCTATTTTTATATTCTAAAATTTACGGGTATTACACTTAAATCTGTTCAAACGAGAAAACTTAAAACACAAAAAACATTCCTAAAACGTAGATCGAGCTACTGTTAAAATTTCATAATTTTTCGTTAAGTTTTGGTATCTAAAATCGACTTCAAACTGATCTGTTCTAAATTTAGATCTTGAAATCTTGACAGAACTTAGGTCCGAACTTGTAGATGTTTTTGACAATAGATCTAGACCGATTCAGAACTTTAGTCGAACATGAAAGTTGTAGATATATGTCTTAAAGTATCTCTCTAAAAAATTTTATCAATTTTGGAGTTAGTTTGCTATGGTAGATCTTGCAATCTTGAAACTGGTGTTGAAATTTTCGGACAGAATATCATCCTGTTAAAAATTGACGTTTTTTCACTTACTTCCGTATGTCGGATCGAAAAACGTAAAACATGAAACTTGTTCATCTCTTTTTCGAGTTATTGGTCAAATTTCAGAATTTTTAGACTTAAAACTGATTTTTAATGAATTTTGAAGTAAACTGTGGTTTTGACCAAGTCAAATATTGAAATCTTGTTAAAACGGTGAAATTAGCCTTTAAGGTTTAAACGAGTTGAAAAGTCTTTTGAGATAAATGTATGAAATCAGAATTTAGGGAATCCCCTTACAAACTTGATCAATTAAAATTAGGGGGTGAGTGCTCTGCAGGGTACCCTCCTAACGATTCACTTCGTGCCTTTAAAGACGATGGTGACCCGCGCGAAATTTTGAGATATGTTGCCAAAACACCATGAGATATATGGCCTACACTCTCGTGAATATCCATATGGGTTTTCCGAGGCTCCGGAGTGGTACTGGGTATGGAGATACGGCTGCGGCCGCCGGGCTACCGGCTAAACTTGATGAGATTGCGATGCAATCATGAAATACTTGAAATACTAAATCTTGGGTGTAATGGGGATAGTTAAAATATTTATTTATTGTCCATTTAAATTGTTAAATGCTTTATTTAAATTAATTATGGCTTTTATTTAGATTATGCTAAATGTAGTATTGATTAGTGCCATGAATTAATTATGCAAATTGGTTAGATGATTAAATTGAATTATTCCTGATTTATTCTTACCATGCTTTTATTTAAATATTGATGAATGACTTTGAAACCCCACGATCATGTATGTATTAACTTACTCAGCAAGTTGTGCTGACCAAACCATTTATTTCCTTTTTCTTACAGAGTATGTGAAATTAGCATGAGCACTATATGCATGGGGGAATTTTTGGGAAGCTTTATATTTAAAATTCTTGCATTAGACTATAGTATGAACGGGCCTGTTTAACTCGTGTTTTGGCCATGTTGGCCCTATTTACATTTTCCGCTGCAATACTGATACTTAGATACTACTTTTCCGCTGCATTATAATATTTATTTTGAATTTACATTGAATGGGCTACTTGATGGTTTTAAATGTTTTAAATACTGCAATACCTAGCTTGCATCTCTTTAGTAAGCTCGGAGAAACCGTCTTGCTAGGGAGGTGTGGCGGTGACATCCCGACCTGGGTGACCAAAAATCGGGGTGTTACATATTCACTCTCCCATATTAAGTGCTATGCATAATTAATTTGTTTTCTGTATTGTAAGTGCTTTGGGTATCTGATTCTAATAACTGATGCATATCAATTTGCCTAGCTCTAGTACATTAAATTTGAACCCTTCTTACCGCATTTTGTTGTTAAAATCTATGATTTGGCAGAACTATAGAGACTTTACTTTTATTATCTTGATTGGCAAGTTGATGTGTTAATTGATCTCATTGCTCAAGGGACGAGCAATATTTAAGTGTGAGGATGTTGATGCACCCCGTGAAACCACATTTAAATGAGCTTAAATTGTGTTAAAATGAACCTAAATTGCATGCATGTGACCCTATTTTAATGCTTTTTAGTTTATATTTCATGTGGTTTGTAAATATTAATAATTATGGGTAAATTGAGCTTGTTTGAGTTCAATTTACCACGTTTTATGCTTTTTAATAAGATTTTGGCAAATCTAATACATTGCAATGATGTTGCAGACATTAAAATGACGAAAGAAAGATGTTCGGAGGATAAAGGATGTCAAATTCGGATTTCTCAACACTGGACTGTGCCCAGGATGCGTCGCATAGGCATGGCGGCGCCGGAAAAGACACTGGAGCGCCACATCAGGCGCCACACCAACACTTAGAAAAATTTCGGATGGAAAAGCTTCAGAATGCGCCGCATAGGCATGGCGGCGCCGAAATCGACCTCCATGCGCCATTTTAGGTGCCACAATCAGGAATTTTGGAAAATCGTCAAGATGCGCAGACTCTTCTTGGTGGCGCCTGAAACCCCTTTCGAGCGCCACTTTATGCGCCACCGTCGCGGTTGGGCAGTTTTCTAACCTCCCGAACTCAGTTTTTATCGCCGTTTCTCGTCATTTTTCATCATTCAGTCGCATACAAACATCAGAAAACACTCTGAAATCATCTGCTAATGGGAAAAGAAGGCCAGAAACACATAATCATGCCAGAGGAATGCATCAAGAACGTTGTTCTGGGCGTGTTCTTCCTATTCTAGGTGTTGCCTTTCTTTTTCTTGCTTTGTAATGTTATGAGTTTGCCTCTAAATGTAATCTGCTATTATGTTTCAAATTTGTAGACGGATTTCTGTAATGTTCGTGTTAGGAGTGATCTAGAACGGGAGTTCAGAAACACTTTTGAAGTATGAACTCATCTTTTATGGAAGTATAATAAATGTCGATGTTTATTTATGTAATCTGGACTAATCTGCTTGAACTAGTAGAATTTGAATTAGAATTATGTATTGGATGCCTGAAATTGCTCGATAATCATGTTTTAGTAAGAATTCTGGAATCTGTATTTTTAATATGCTAATCTGATATGAACGATCAATCTGTATTAATCTGCTTACATTTAATCTGGCATAATATTAATCTGTTCACATGCTAAATTTAGTATACAAATCCATTTTACCATGTTTCATCATTATTTTACCATTATTGTTAGATTATTTATACTATTCTGCATATTTAAATGTTAGAACCTAATTCTGTGATTTCTGCTTTGTTAAATCGGGAGATAAAAAGTAGAGTTAATATTTTAGTACCGGAATTGGGAATAAATTACATTAAAAATGGGTTCTAGCATGTGCACAATGATTTGGGAAATGAAATGTGCCTATTAATTGCTATAGGAAAATTTGTATGCTTGGGAAAGACTCAAATTTAGGCCTAGAATAATGATTGCGGAATGTTAGATAATTTAATCACTTCCATGAATTCCGTTTAAGCATAATTTGAACTTTAGAAGATTACTATATTTCTAACCTTTATAAAATGATTAATTTTAAGAAATTGATCTTTTTAGACATTGGAAAATGCTAAATCAATATGCAATTTCTATTTTATATAAAGGTGTCAATATTTAAAATATTACAAGCATCTCCCATTTATATTCTTATTAATTAAAATTTTAACTTGGTTTATTTTTAAATTTAAAGTCATTGTTTTTAATTTAATCATCATTAGAATTAATCAAACTCTTTTAAAATATATAAAATATAATTAATGAACTTAAAAACAATTAAAATCTTCTCCGGAATGAAATAATATTCTGAAATTCCCTGTGGTTCGACCCGGTATTCACCGGTTTTTATTACTTGATGACAACCATCCGCTTGTGGTAAAATATGAGTAGTGAAAATCAACCATCAGCTGCAAAAGTCACTAAATCATATATTCATGCAGCAAATGCACCAGCCAGAATAAACGTCCCAAAAGGACAAATACCAAGGGCAAATGAACTTACTGCACGCCTGAAGCATGGTAGGCCTTTGGGTTCCAAGAATAACAATCCAAGAAAGAAAAAGGATTATACAAACAGGTGAAAACTTGATAAGTGATCAAACACCTGAACAAGTTATTGATAGAAGTTCAACCCCTGAAGAGATTGATGCTGGAAATAGTAACTCAGATGAAAATGAAGTTATTGAAACTTCATTCAATTATATCAATACTGGAAAATGTTGGAACCGAAAGGATACAAATATTGATAATGCTTTTGCATCAATGTTGCACTTGATATAATGGAAATAACGAGGATCCTGAGCCTAAATCAGTTGATGAATGTCGGCGAAGAAATGATTGGCCAAAATGGAAAAATGCGATCCAGTCTGAATTAGACTCGCTGGCTAAAAGAAAAGTTTTCGGACCAATAGTCCAAACACCAGAAAATGTGAAGCCAGTTGGGTATCGATGGGTATTCGTGAGAAAATGAAATGAAACGCACGAAATTGTCAGATATAAAGCAGGACTTGTAGCCCAAGATTTTTCCGAAAGACCGGGTGTTGATTTTGAGGAAACATATTCCCCAGTCATCGATGGGATAACCTTTCGATATCTTGTGAGCTTTGCAGTACATGAAAAACTTGATATGCGTCTAATGGACGTTGTTACTGCTTATCTTTATGGCTACCTTGAAAATGATGTCTATATGAAAATCCCTGAAGGGTTCAACATGCCTGAAGTATGTAAATCAAAACCAAGAAATGCTTACTCTATTAAATTGCAGAAATCTCTGTATAGACTCAAGCAATCTGGACGCATGTGGTATAATTGTCTCAGTGAAAGTCTAACAAAAGAAGGTTATGTAAATGACCCTATTTGTCCATGTATTTTCATAAAGAAAAACGGGTCAAAGTTTGCGATAATTGCAGTATATGTTGATGATCTCACATAATTGGAACCCCCGAAGAGGTTCAGAAAGCTGTTGAATTCCTGAAAAAGGAATTTGAGATCAAAGATTTTGGTAAAACCAAATATTGCCTTGGTTTACGAATTGAGCATATTGAAAATGTCCACCAAACAGCTTACACCAAAAGAGTGTTAAAACAATTTCTAATGGAAAAGGCTCATCCGCTAAGTACCCCAATGGTCGTTAGAGCACTTGATCCAGAGAAGGATCCATTTAAACCAAAGGGAGAACATGAAGAAGAACTTGGCCCTGAAGTGCCATATATCTCTAAGTGCAATTTGTGCATTAATATATCTTGCAAATAGCACCTCGACCTGATATATCATTTGCTGTAAATTTACTTGCACGATTTAGTTCATCACCCACACGACGGCATTGGAATGGTATAAAGCACATATTCCGCTATCTCCAAGGAACAATTGATCTCGGGTTGTTATATTCAAATAATTCTCAGAATGAATTGCTTGGCTTTGCCGATGCTGGATATTTATCTGATCCACATAAAGCAAAATCTCAAACTGACTATGTCTTTACTTGTGGAGGAACAGTAATTTCTTGGAGATCCATGAAGCAGACCTTAATTGCTACTTCCTCCAATCATGCTGAAATATTGGCAATTCATGAAGCCAGTCGAGAATGTGTCTGGTTAAGATCAATGACCCATCATATCCTGAAGAATTGTGGGTTAATATCCGAGGAAAAACTTCCCCCAACAATATTATATGAAGATAATACAGCTTGTATAGCTCAACTGAAAGGGGGATATATAAAAGGAGATAGAACGAAATATATTTCACCAAAGTTCTTCTACACTCATGATCTTCAGAACAATAGTGAAATCAATGTACAGCAAATTCGATCAGACAATAATTTAGCGGATCTATTGACCAAGGCATTACCGACCGCAACGTTCGAGAAGCTCGTGAACAGAATTGGGATGCGGCGGCTAAAGAATCTCCAATAATGTACAAAACAGGGGGAGCGATGAATACAAGAATACTGTACTCTTTTTCATTCACTATGATTTTTTTCCCATAGGATTTTTTCCTGGTAAGGTTTTAACGAGACATGTTCTTTGTATAGATGACATACAAGGGGAGTGTCACGGATGCATGCATTTAAAATGTATGTCAAGTACATGAACAAGATATCTTAGCCACTAAGTCTACCATGCATGAGAAAGAGAAGTTGATTTTTCCTTCCTAGTGTGGCGGCATGAAGGCAAAATCTTTGCCTATAAATATGTACCTTGTTACACTTGATATCATAATAAGAATCACTCGTCCCTCTCTACCCATTTCTCTCGATCTACATATCCATTTTATTGCATTTCCCTTCGTTGCCTTTCATTCCACAAGATCACATCTATGTTATGTCATATCTCTTGTCACTAATAGGCTTAGAAATAAATATTCTATAACAATATTAAACTTTTACGAAAATGGGATAATGTATAGTAACTGACTAACTGTTGTGTTCGATTTATCATAATGCTATGTGAAATATTGCGGGCATATTTTAATTTTTTTTTTTTTTTTTGCTACACAATACATTAATATTTTAATATTGTAATATTTTAATCAATACAATATACATTCCTACATATTTTAATATTTTAATCAATACAATAAATTATTATTTTTTTTATTATTTATGACCTAGAAAATATTAGGTTATCAGTAGGAATGTAGGATTGTTTTGATATCTGAGTTGCACTTGTTCCACATGCAAGGGTTGACTTCAGTCCCATATACTATATTTTCGTACTGGCCTGTAAGTTGTATAATAACCCCACCTTTTGTCACTTTCCCACTCTAGATACCAATTTTTTATTGCATTTTTAAATTTTTGTACACTATATTCAATTTTATCAATTTCATTATATATATATATTATTTAGAAAAGGTTACTATAATGTGAGGTTGTATTTTTGTGCATAATGAATTATTAAGAAGAATAATTTCTCTCTTTGTGTGGACATGCCTGCAGGATAAGAAAAGTCCATTCAAGAAATTGTACTACACTTAAAACTTACGTACGTACTTGACAAATCAAGATAAAATGGTGGTGGTAGCTCATGTTATATAAATATGGGTTGGTAATGTCGAATACTAATATTATTCTATATATGTTCGATCAGAATCAAATACAGATAGATCAGATATAGATACGAATTCGAATATTTAAGGATACGAATACAGATAAAGTTGAATACAGATATTATCCTATGAATTTTGATTAGGGTGTTCAATTACATTATACTGCTCACTTTTCTTTGTCAAAAGATCAGTGCCCCATTACAGATGTTGAGATTAAGGAAATGGAGAGTACTCTTTATTGTAATGCGATTAGTTCAGTTAAACTGAATATTGCACATGTCAATTCTGAAAATAATTAAAGACATTGTTTGGTCATTTCCTTTCCATCTTTTTTTTTTCTTTTTTTTTTAATTAAATAAAAAACTATAGAAAGCAAACATCCCCTTTCAGTCATATATAATTCTACTTTAAGAAAAAGGAGAAGAAAAAGAAAAGAGGTGCAAAAAGTAACTAGTATATAGTAGTAATTGATTAAGGTATATATGAACATCAAAAAAGGCAACCGTCAATTCAAGCCCACAATATATATGACAGTACATATATAGGCAAGAATCAGGAAATCATATCTTGATGTCCATACAAGGATGATTCTTTTTTGAAAGCTTCATAGCTATAAAGCAGTTCATTAGCACTATTAGAAGACGGTGGCGCGCCCGCATAATTCAGCATCAACTCGTGTGGCGCCGGTTGCTGCTGGACCAAAACACTGTTCTGCATAGGGAAAAACGACGACGATGATGATTTCTTATCATCTTCATCGCTGTCCAACACGGCCAAGGCAGCCGCAGCCAACGCCCGATGATGATCGACCTCTTGCTGTTGTTGGTGCTGCATGTGGATGCACAGGATTTCAGCTTGAGCCACAGCCAATTGCATCTGCAGTTGGGACACTTGGCTTTGTAAGACAGATATCGCGCCCACACACCCATACACGGGATCTCTTGCGCGCGCGTTTGCCTCGTATACTAGGCTGCTCACGGCGTCGGCCCTGTGCTGCACCGGAAGCTCCTTTGGGGGAGGTACATAATGATATAAATGGAATATTAGATGAATCTTGTGAGATTTTCTTGGGGCCAAAATCTTGTGTTCAATAGTAATTGATTGTGAAAGGATTTAACAGTACATTAATTAATGGAGGACATTTTTTGGATCCCTTCCCTATCATGTACTACTATGTAAATCTTTTACTCATTATATGTTGTCTGGACTAGTATTTTTGTATGCTAACAACTTTTTAATATAATGATATGATGCCTATGAAATTGTTTGTAACACATATTGATTACCATAAGATAAAAGTTTATATGTACTTATAGGATTAAAATTGAGGTATGTGTAACCCCTGGTTTGCTTATTTCAAAAGTTCTTTTTTGACTTTTCGATGTGTTTTTTAGTTTTTTTTTTAAAAAAAAAAAGGCCATCCAAATACCTATATATATTATTAAAAATTCTTTTGGCATAAGTAAAAGCCAAAATCACTTTTCCAAAAGCCCGTCCATAGAAGTTCAAAATCTCCTCCTATCACTAGTGGATGAGTAATTATTTGTGGTAATTGTAAGAACAGTCAAATATATCGGTCACATAGGAACCATACACTTCTTTTCAAGATGTCCTTTTGATTAAACCTCAGTAATAGAAAAATACTATATATGACCTTAACTAGCACAATCTACGAGCTACTCTTCACAAGATTATTAATTAATTTTTTTAAATAGAAGTTTATTATTACAACGGGCCACTACAAGGCATCTCAGACTGATTATCGTATATTACAAACGCATATTATTGAAATAGCCCACTACAAGGTTGGATTATTGTATTTTAACCAAATAACTTTATAGTGGCCTATATCGATAATCATCCCGACTTTAATCTGATTACCAATATACGCCACTACAAGGTCATTTGGCTTATAAAACAAATTATAACACATCCTTGTAGTGACCTATTTCAATAATAGGTATTTGTAGTAATCGAAAATCCGTACGACACCTTGTAGTGATCTATTTTTATAATTCTCTTTTTATAAAGACATATGAACATGCAGTATTCCATTAAAGAAGGATTGAACTTAACAGGATGATACTGAACCATACTTGTAAATATATACCAGAATATACATTAACACATACCTGCAACATTTTGCTAACATTACTAGCACCAAAAACTTTATGAACAATGGCAAACTTGTGGGGATCTTCGGATGGGAAATATGGCGCGAATATGCAGTCGTTAGTGCACCTTCTCCTCAGCAGCTTACACGATGCACACGGCGAACTCCCGCCCATTCTTCGCCTTTCCCTATTGATGTTTAAAGGGGAAGAACGAAAAGAAAAAGCTAGTTTGCAGAGCAAAGTACAAATGACTAATGAAGTTGGGAGATGAAAATGAACATTGAGGAGTGAAGGCAAAAGAATATATATATTGAGAGTGGAAGTGAATTTTTCTGTGTATTTATAATATAATGAATCACAAGACAGTGGTATAGCATGAGGTAGGCAACTAGGTCAATAATTGAATATTTTTATATATTATATATAATAATGAAGATTTAATTTGATTAAATAATTTGTCACAACTTATATAGCAAGTCGTGGTTTAATTTGGGTATAATAAAATTCTGTCTCATCAGATTAAACTTATTAATCTCTGAGTCTGAGGAATGGGCTACGTATTTCTAAAATGTGTATTAATTATTTTTACCTCACCAAAAGCAATGTCATGTGATTTCGAATTTAGATAGATGATAAGAATATACACATTAGCCAACCATGTGATTTCTTAATATTTTTTTATCGATCTTAGTCAAAGCATGAATTATTTTTATATGTAACAGTAACACTAAAGAAAAACAAAACGGTTGTGTGACGGAAATTGACAGTGTATTGTAATAGTATACTGAGACAATCTTCAATATACAACATCAAACTTTAACGCATTTTACAGTAAATGTCACATCTAACATAATTCATTTCTAACAATTTATATTAAACTCAAACCAAAAATAATATTCTCCATATATTTTTTTCTATACAAGCTTATTTATCCTTTCAATCATATCCCTTATTTCTTATAAATTATACATTACCCCAAATGAATTCAATATTTATTAATTAAGAAAAACAATACATAATTAGAAAAAAAACTGGTTATATTTATTTTTAAGAATTTATTTTATAAAATAAAATTCTTAAAAATAAAAAATTTAAATTAATTCTTAACATTTTTAATATAATTTGATATAAAAATAAATTTAATAAAAAATATATGAATTATAAAATTATTAACCATAATAGTATAAAATTAGAAAAAAAAATGTGTCTTATTTTTTTTAATGATAGGTTTTTTAATTTGCAACAATTGGAGGTAGAAATTGTAATCAATTTAGTTGCAAAAAGTGAAATGAGTTTGTGAATAGTAAAAACTCAAATTTCATTATTTACTACTTCCTTCGTTTCTTTAAAATTGCTACAGATCCACCCACGACGCGGTCCAATGCACATTTTAAACCATTAATAACCGAAGTTCGGTATAAAAAAAATTCTAAAAGTTCGATACTAAAAAAACTACAAGACGAGACGAATCTAAAAAGATATCACTTGACTATATTTTAACTTGTATAACTATGATAAAACTTTAAATCAATGTGTGTGTGTGAATAGTGTCTCAAATACAAATGGGGCAATCAATATAAAACTGAGGAAGTATTTAAAAAGGTGATAAAAACTTAAAATGGGTTTGGTTTTAGTGTACCATTGAAGAGAAAATACTATCCTATTTTGGGTTTTAGTATATCATTGGAGATGGTCTGAGTTGGATACAGTGGTTTTATAAAAAATAATAGTATAATAATAAATAAGTTTACATAAAATAGTACTCACTCCGTCCCGCGAAGTTTGACTCATTTTTTTGGTACGGTAAATTAGGTTGTGGGGTTTAGTGGTTAAAGTGGTGTGGGTATTTATGTTTGAGATTCTAATAAATTTTGATACTGTTTATTATTTAACTTTGACTTAATGTTATCGTAATTATGTAGTTAGAGAAAAATATTCAAGTGTGGTCTTGTTAGAGTATCTAATAGTGTAGTTCAGAATATATATTTTATAGAAATTTTATTTGTACCAGTTTTGTAACATTAAGAATTAAAGAAATGCAATGGGACTTTGTGTAGAAAAGTAAAAGTGCATTGGAATTTGTGCAGAAAGTAAAAGTGAGTATTTTTAATGGGATTTATGAACAACTAGATTTTTTTACCCGCTACGCATGGGTGTTGAACTAATATGACGATATAAAATGAGAATATAGTTTATTTTTTATTACATGATATTCAAAGTCTTTTGCTTAAATAGTGGTTGGAATGCATGCAACAAAAAATTAAAAGAAAAATAAATTAGACAATAAGGTGAATGAAGGAAATTCAAACCCAGGTGGACATAATATAAAATAAATTATTTTATTGTTAAAAATTATATATATATATATAGTTATCTTTCAAATCTAAAATGATAAGAGCAAGTGGAAAATAAATACCCCTTAACTATTCAAAATTAGAAAAAATTACTCCATTCGTCCCACTAATTCTGGCTCACTTTCCTTTTTGATCCGTCCCACTACAATTGTCACATTTCTCTTTTTAGAAAAAAACTTACTCCATAAACATCAACTAAAACATCGCATCAACTAATTACTCCGTTTTATCACAATAACCCATTATACCTAAAATACCATGCTCAAAAGTTTTGGGGCAGTATTATCGGAACTGATGGAGTATATTTTGCAATATTAAGGTTCTAAATAAATATTAGTTTACTCTATAATATGTTATACATTTTGATTATTATCCCCAAAGTTTTATTTGTACCAGTTTTGCAATATTAAGAATTAAAGAAATGCAACGGGACTTTGTGTAGAAAAGTAAAACTGCATTGAAATTTGTGCAGAAAGTAAAAGTGAGTATTTCTAATGGGATTTATGAACAATTAATATTCTAATCAAACTTATATTAATTTAATTAATCTAAAAATATATAGAAAGTGTTCAAACTTCGTGGGACACCAAAAAAATGAATACAAGGCAAACTTCATGGGACGGAGAGAGTAAAGTTTTACACAAATAATGAATATAAAGAAATGTAATATCCTTAGAAAATTGCAAACCGTTGGCCAAAAAAGACCAAAAATAAAATTGTTGTTGAGCCACTAAAAAAAGAGTTGGATTTTGCGGAAAAATTTCGTTGTAAATCATTGGAATTTTATGATAAAATACACTAATTTGGTTGTTGCACATAATTCTTGAAGAGGTTTCATAAAAAATTATTCATCCAAAATAACATAATCCTTTACAAATAACGACAGATTCAGCAAAGGAAAAATTCCATTAAAATTACAAGAGAATTTGTGACGGAAAATTTCCGTCGTAAATTATGACAAAAATTAAATGATACTACTACATTGTATCAATCATTTGTACATATTTCATTCTTGAAAAGAATGAGGCTCGAATCCTTGGCATCTCATTGGACTGAATGAGAAGCCACACTTTGTCAACTAAACCTTTATGTTTCGTTATACGTAATATTCTTTCAATCCGCTACCAACTTTTCTCTCTTGGCAAGTAGTGGCCGAGCAGGATTCGGGGCGTTGGTTAGGGATCACGATGGTCTCTGGATTGGCGACTTGTCGGGTTTTCTTGGTGCGGTTTTGGTAGCGAATGTTGGATTGGCGACGTGTCGGGTTTTCTTGTGCGGTTTCGGTAATCTTCAACTGGCTAAAGATAAGGGGATAGAACAGATCATGTGCCAATGTGATTCCCAGGGGGCCATAGCCTGCTTCATGACAAACGGTCTCCTAATCACTGGCTTTCTACACTCCTTTTAAAGATCGGTGAATTGAGGGCGGCCTTTCCAATTTGCAGGTTTGAGTATATCCTGCGGGAAAGAATTGTGGTTGCTAACTATTTTGCAAAAATGGGTGCTGATGATGAGGCATTTTTCACTACTAGACCTTTCCCCCGAATCCTTTGAAGGCCCCCTTGGCGGCGGATGACACGAGGACATAGTTCCCCCTAACCTAGCGTCATCTCTTTTGGTTTACTTTTGATTTTTCTTCTTTGGCGTCTTTTCGACGCCCTTCCCTAGCCTTAACCGGCTATTATGCAAAAAAAAATAATGTTTTAGTTCATAGAATAAAAATATATATTTCTCAATTGCATTTTTATAACAAAAAATAAATGTAACATTATTTTGTGAAAAACCTTTGTGAGGTGGCCCGCATAACCCGCAACCTACATGTGGGCCGGGCCCGGCCTAGTTATTTCGAGCCCTCCCATTTTAGACCGGCAAAAAAGTGATAAAAACTTCGACTTAATTCCTCACTTAACCCCGGTGCAGGTTATATAAATGATAAATGTGTGTGTATTATTGGTATGATTTTTAAAATCATAAGGATCCCCTAAAAGGAGGAATCAGTTGTGAATCGAAAGTGCACGGTGTTAAAATTACAGTTGTTAATGGTGAAATTTTGGGGGAATAAAATCTCTCTTTTATTGATGAACTTGGGAAAGATTACAGGAAAAATAGCAAAGTATAGGAATTAAAAGAAAGCGATCAAAGAATTGAAAAAATAGAAAGCAGTAAAATTGCAGAAAATAAGATAAGTAAATGCGGCTTCTTTCGAAGTGTGTTGGAGGTCTCCTGCCTCCGATGCCACATTACACTTATATAGGGTTGGGGAACCCAAGGTTCCCTCAGGCCATTGAACGCTCTCCTTGATTTTCTTCTCTTGGTGGTGTCTCGTCCTGATTTGTTTCCTTTGATTACACCTCTCCTTGATTTTCCTTCCTTCCATGGTGACTCATCAAAATCTTCTTTCCTTATATGATGTTCACCTTACTTATTCCACGATTCTTGGCCTATTCTTTAGTCCCCTTTACCGGATATATCTTTACGGATTGAGCCGAGCATTTGCCAATTGGGTCAGAAAATGATGGGCCTTGGTACTATTTTTATTGGGTTAACAGATGCCCCCATCGCGCATTTTGTCTGATTAGCATTTTTAAGACAAATTTGCACACTTTAAACTTAGGGTTTGAATTTCGGCCCATTAAGGCCCATTAGGTTAACCCTAGCCCTATAAAAGCCCCTTCCCCCAAATTTTGGCAACTTTCCAAAATTTCACTTTCCAAAATTCTCTCTTCCTCCTCTTATCTCCTTGCTCGTCCACCGACCGCCGTCGAGATCGTCGCCGAGCACCGCTGCTCTGCCGCCATCCATTGCCACTGGAGCCGCCATCGTCGCATCGGGGTGCCAGGGTTTTGTATCGTCTTCTACCATCGCGATCCGCCACCACCGGAGTGCCAGGCCGCCGGCAAGCACCGCCATATTGTTGCTGCTGAGGCCGCCACTCCTTTGAGGAACGCCAGCAGCCGCCACCCCTTGCTCAGTAGCCGCCGCCATCTTCTTGCTCAAAGGCCATCAACGCCGCCACCTCCGTTTGAGTTGGGACCGCCGCCACTGTCTCTGTTATGGGCCGCCATCCAAACCTCTACGGCCGCCATCGTCATCACTTGGGGAGCCGCCACCCGTGCTTTGAGGGCGCCGCCATCCATCCTGCCTTAGGCCGCCATCAAGATGCGCCACCGTCTCCTTGAGTGAGCGCCGCCATCGTCTCTGCGTGAGCCGCCATCTCCTCGCTTAGCCGCCAGCCAGCTTCCTCAGCCGCCATCTTCCCTCCGAAGGCCGCCGCCATCTCCTCTCTGTCTCCGAGCCGCCATCGCCGAGGAGGGCTTGGGCCGCCACCCCATACGAGGCCGCCATGAAGATCCTTCCGGGAGTTGATCAGCGCCGCCAGCCGCCGTCTTCGAGTTGGGGGTGCCTCCATCGCCGCCCTCCGGATCTCACCAGGGCCGTCGCCTGTTCTTCTTGAGAGCCGCCATCTCCTTGCACGAGCCGCCATCGGGATTCCCGTCGGAGGCCGCCATCCATAGCCGGGGAGCCATTTGCTTGTCTGACTCATGGATCAGGTTAGTAGACCTATCCTCTATCTTTGTTTTGTTATGCATATTTTACTGGTGGAGACCTATAACATGTGCTGAGAGATGATCATGGATTGGTGACTTGAGGATTTTGGCATTTCTGAACTATAGGGGTATATGTTGGACTGAATCTTGTGCCGGACTTGTTTCTCTTGATTTTGCTGAATTCATGCTTGCATAGTAATCTCGTACTTCCGATGTGCATAACATGTCTGCTTGATGACATAGGACCTAGCAACATCATTCACCTTCATTTCGCCTATCTCTTCTTGATGAGCATCGCCTATCAAATCCTCTATTTATGACATAGGGCTTAGAGAACCATGCCATATTAGCTGTTAGGTTGATCAAGAGTTGTTTCTTTGGTCTTCAACTGTTCTAGATCCCACACACCTTGCTTGATGATATAGGATTTAGTAGACGAGGCCACGCCGGCCGCCACTCATTCGCCCCAGGCCGCCACTGATAGTCTCCCCGAGACATCGTCGGTCGCCATCCAGGGGTCACCAGCCGCCACTTCTCAGGCTGCCACCCCGTTAGCTCAAGCCGCCATCCTCTTCGGGGCAGGCCGCCATTCACTCAGCCCGGGTCGCCACCCCCTTGACAGGGTTCGCTGCCTCGTCATCTCACAGCATGGCTTTTCAGGTTTGAACGTTCCTTGGCTTTACTTGCATGTTAACGTGCTAACTTAATTGCTTGTTGACTTATCCGAATAACTTTGTGGTATAGGACGTTGCCAGATCCGTTCAACCTCAGGCCGCCACTCCTAGTGCTCAGACCACCGCTCAGGCCGCCATATCCCAGCCGCCATCTTTGTCCTCTCCCATGATTCAGGTTTGTCTTGCCCTCATATTACTTTTGTTTTGTGGCCTATGCTCGCGTCCTTTAATCTCATGCTGCTTGCTTTTGCAGAGTGTGCAGCGTCCGCTTATTCCGGATTCTGACGATGAGGCTTATGATTTCGACCATCGAGAGTCGGAGCCTTTTTTGCGGTCGTTTCATAGTACGAGTGCGCACGCAGATGAGACGAGAGGGTTTTTATCATGCAGGTACGCGATTACTGAGGTTGCGTTCACTAGTGCCTTTGTGTCTCAGACTAAGGCTATTCGGTCTCAGCAGTGTGGTACTTCTGCTCCTAAGTCAAAGGCCAAAGTTCCCAGGACCGAGATTGATGATGAGAGCAGTTTAGGGAAGT
Organism: Hygrophila difformis; assembly: GCA_030278955.1. Classification (NCBI taxonomy): domain Eukaryota; kingdom Viridiplantae; phylum Streptophyta; class Magnoliopsida; order Lamiales; family Acanthaceae; genus Hygrophila; species Hygrophila difformis. Next base: position 24,246,219 of record JAOANR010000004.1, on the reverse strand, counting down.
ATATTTCATGGGTGCACCGGATGAGTGGACGTTCTTCCGATTGGCGCGATTGGGGGATTGATGACGCTACCATCCTATCCACCGAGCCAGTGGTGTTAGATCACTGCTTGCTCTACTATCTTATGGGTTTCTGGAATTCCACCGTCAATGCCTTTCAGCTTCCTTGTGGCTTCGTTGGCCCTACCCTCCTTGATGTTGTGATGATCACGGGACTTCGCGTGGTTGGATCTCAGCTGACACAGTCGGGCATTGATGATCCTTACTTGATGCGGCGATTTGCCCTTCGGGCAAAGTAGCCAAGCAATACGCGGCCTATATTGACCACAACAAGACGACTGGGGCTTCTCCTTCCACACGGGACGAGCATATAGTTTTTCTTTTATTGTGGTTCAGCCGATTCGTCATTTGCTCCAGTGCTCGCACTGTTCTACGCACTGCCCTGCCCCTCGTCTTAGCTATCATGAGTACAGAGTCTCGAGCTACAGGCTCATATTTCCTTAGCACCCTATTCAGTGGCATGGCCAAGCTTTCTGACATGTTGGCTAGTGGGCGAGATCCCACTAACTCGGCCTCCGGCCGTTATGGTTTCTACAGTTATGGATTCAGCTGTATTTTCCTCAGTTGTTTACCGGTGTACCTCGCCCCGGCCCGAGCGAGGTTTCGGAGGGTGACCCGCTAGGCAAGCTGTTGGCAGCTGATTCCGTGAGGATTAGCCGGGATGGCCTTTTGAGGCGAGATAGTCTAGGGATTGTCCGTTGGTTCTATCATCATCGGCCGTCTTACCATGACTTGTATGTGTGCGCCCCCATTGGATGGTTGATGTCTACACTTGTGTGCCAGCCCGCTCGGCCACGCGGCATTAATGGGGAGTCTACTTGGAACATTAGCATGAAGCCTCACATGCTTTTGAGTGGGGTGCGGAGGAATGATGCTTCCAATCTGTTCATAACTGAGCCGTATTTTCCTTACTTGCTTGCCCGTTAGTTCGGCTGCCATCTTGGACTTCCTCGCAGAGTAAAGTGGTTGGTTCGCTTTACCAGGAGCGAGAGGGTGACAGATGCGGGTATTAGGGCTGTGGTGGCTCTTTCGTCTCACCTGACGCTTTCTAGCTACCTCCCCTTTACTCCGACGGGGTCGCTTGCTGCTGGTTTTATGGCATGGTGGACGCCATACATTACTTCTATTTTGCCGTCATATGACCCGCTGACAGCTCGTTTCGAAGACCCGCAGCATGGCTCAGCTCTTCGCGGCGGTCCAGTGCTTCTGCCTATCGCGGTGTTACCATGAAGTCTAAGTCAGGTGCAGCTTCTTCCTCTCGCAAGCGCCGAAGAGGTATGTTGAATCACTCCTCTATCAATATGGTACTTTATACAGTGCTCCGTTCCTTTAATGTTGTTTCTCTGTCTGCAGTTGATGATGAAGCAAGTGATGAGGATGCTCCAGTTGACGATGAGCAGTCCAGCTCTGATGAGGAGGAGGCGAACTCCGGTGATGAGGAGTCACGCTCTGATGAGGAAGAGGATCTTGCGGGTGATGCCGGCACCAGGAATGATGATGATCACCATGTAGAAGATGAGTATATAGATCCCAATCGTGATGATGGTCATACGGAGATTGTGGGTGATGAAGGCAGCGTTGATCATGGCCACGCGGATGAGCCCATTGCTGATGTTTTTGTGGCCGTCGACTCTCGATATTCTTCCTCTTTTGGTAGACCTTTCGATGATCCCTCCTCGCCTATGGATGAGTTGTTAGCTCGTGCTGATTACATCATCCTCCATGGTGAGGATCCCAAGTATCAGACTGATGCCATGGTGACCGGCATTGATGATTCCTCGCCTACTACTGCTGCCCAGGTATGCTTCGCCACTTTAGGTTTTTTATTCGTATTGCTTCTAGTATTGTAATAACATCCTTCTTTATTGTTCAGGTGGACCCACATTCCTCTCGGAGTGACGATCATTCCCCTGCAGTTGGCTCAGCTGACCACAAGTTGGTCTCTCAGGTACTCCTCGGTTATGTCCCCTCTCCTTTTCGGCTACTTTGTTCAAGAAAAATGTTCTAAGGGTAACTGTCTTCTAGATCCCTGCGGATCATACAGATCATCCTCTTTCTACTCAGGCTGCAGATCATGCCTCCATAACTAGTCAAGCTGGCCCCTCGGTGACTCTCAGGTACTCCTTTGTTGTATTCTCACTTTCTCTTTTCCTACTCAAGGGTATGCTCTAAGGGATCCCCTCTCTAGATTTCCACGGATCAGGCAGATCACTCTGTGGTTGATGCTCCTGTTACTTCAGCTGATTTGGTCCCGTCGCCTCCTCAGGTATGTTTCCTCTCGTCTTTTGTGACTGTAAGATTTCTTTGACACATACTCATGTAAAGTTGTCTTCAGACACCCACGGATCCTCTTTCAGGTCCAGCGACCTCGTTACCATCAGGTTCTCGGGCACTTGCCCCCATTGATGGAGCCATCATTTCGACATGTGAGGCGTTTGACCCCCTTCTATCTATCCAGACCGATCTACTCTCTACTGAGGTGGTTTATGGTCTCAATTGCCTGCTTGGCGATGTTAGTGCAGTTCCCACCTTCGTCGAGGATGTTGAATTTCTCGACTTCTCAGAGCTCATCTCTGATTTGTCTATCTCCTATCCTACTTTTAGTAGCACTGCGGACCAGTCTGCCCAGGATCTGACGTTGCTTGATGATCTCGAGGCGCGACACCGTGATGTTTGTTCTCAGATAGAGGCCATTCACCCTCAGCGTGAGCAGTTGTCCGCTGATTGCGGAACTAGAGAGAGTCGCAGATCCCAGCTTGAGAGTGTTATTATGCAAGCGGAGCATGATATTGTGGAGGCAGAGCGTATCATTTTGGAGAGGATGCGCACCATTCAGGGGGCCAAGGATGAGCTCGCTACATTGGAGCCTGCGTTAGTTGACATTTCCTCCCGAGCTGCTATGTTGGAGACTACGTATGGCCGTTTAGCTGCAGATGAGCGTGATCTATCGATTGAGTTATCGGGAGCCCAGGCTCGTTGGCTTCGGTTATCCGCTCGTGCTCGTGCTTCTGCGGCTGCACTTCTCATCTGACGGACATTTTCAGGCGTACTCGTGATCAGTGGGTCATCATGCGTCGTCGCATACTGGGTGATGGGATGCAACCTCCCCCTTAGTATGTAGCACTGCTTCACTTTCAGTATACTTTTGGGTCAACCCATCGTCCTTGTGGTGGGCAACTCTTTTTCTTTGCTTTAGGATATTATTGCTACTTTTTGGCCGAGTTCGTATTGGCCACTTTTGATGCACTTATGTCATTTACTCGGATTCCCAAACTGATAGATAGAACACTTTGAGGTACTTTGCATTTAGACTCTGTTTGTGCTCTTGACCATCGATGTACATCAGCTTGTATGCAACATTAAGTGCTCTTTGCGTCACAATGAATGGTCCTTCCCAATTTGGAGACCACTTCCCCGTCTCATTATCGCGCACCCCCAAGGGTAAAAGCACTTTCCACACCAGGTCCCCTTCGCTAAAGGTTTTCCCTCGAACCTTGTCATAATGTCTTGCCATTCTTTCCTTTTGACGACGGATGTTTTCCAGGGCCATAAGCTTGTCACAATCATCGGTTTCCAACTCTTGCAACATGGCCTCTTCATATTTAGTTAAGTCTAAGTGATGCTGCTGGGCCACTCTTAGAGAAGGGATTGTGATCTCCAAAGGTAGAACGGCATCATGACCGTATGTCAAGTAGTATGGTGTGAATCCAGTGGCTGCAGATTTAGAATTTCTGTAAGCCCATAGGACCACTGACAAAGCCTCGTGCCATTTTCTTGGTTTCTCGCCTACTGCATTCTTGATCATACTTATCAAGATCTTATTGGTGGCCTCAGCTTGACCATTTTCTTGGGGATAGAATGGAGTGGAGTGATATATGTGAATCCCGAATTGTTTAGCAAAAGCTATAAATTTTTCACCAGTGAACACAGTACCTTGATCAGCAGTGATTGTTTGGGGAATTCCAAATCGATGTATGAGCTCAGTTACGAACTTAATTACATCATTTTGGTCAATCTTCCTCATTGGCCATGCTTCTACCCATTTGGTGAAGTAATCAGTGGCCAATAGTATGAATGCGTGATTTTTAGACGATGGCGGATCAATTTTTTCCAATGATGTCCATCCCCCAGCCACAAAATGGCCAAGGCTTAATGACTGTGTGTAACTCTTCCGCCGGTACTCTTTGAATCGGCCCATGTTTCTTACAAGCCTCGCAACCTCGAGCATAGATGATGCAGTCTTCCATGATGGTTGGCCAGAAGTATCCATAGGGAAGAATACTCCATCTCATGCGAGGCCGTGCCCGATGAGAGCCGCATATCCCTTCATGGACTTCTCCCATCACCAGCTTAGCTTCTTCAGGACCTACGCATTTGAGCAGCAATCCATCAACCGCCCTTCGAAATAATTCGCCATTGATCAGTGTCTGCCGCAAAGCTTTGACCTTTAGCGAGCTATCTCCTCCAGATGATGGGTCTTCGAGGTACCGTGTGATCCCGGTCCTCCAATCATCATTTGAATTTTGAGGTTGGACTTCTTGTTAGTCTTCAGACTCATTTGTGATGGCGGCGATGCATGGTGCCCCCCTAGGGCGACCCGTTTGCCAACCTGAAGCAAGTTGAGCAGCTTCGCTGGCCTCTTGATTTTGACTTCTAGGTACGTGGGTGATGGTAGCGTCCGAAAACTTGCCCAATAGTTCTAGTGCTGTCTCATAGCACTTAATCAGCCTTGGACTCTTGCATTCATATTCTCCTGTTAGTTGCTTCAGGATGAGTTGGGAGACTCCAAAAATTGTAATGGATTTTGCACCCTTGAGCAGCGCTGTCTCCAGGCCAAATAACAAAGCTTCATACTCCGCTTGATTGTTGGTGGTGCCCGATTCCAGTTCCCGAGCAAGCTTCCAATGCTGTCCCAGAGGGCTAGTGATCGTAATACCGGCTCTCGAGGTTCGATTCCCATCAAAGGTCAATTCCCAAGGTTCGAACCCTATGAAGGATGTCTCTCTGGGATCCTCCGGCACCATTAACGAGGGATGTTGAGCTAGGAAATCAGTTAAAGCTTGTCCCTTGACTGCATTCTGAGGGACGTGTACAAGAGTAAATGGACTGATCTTCATAGCCCATTTAGCCTGGCGACCCTTCAAAGCCGGCTTATGCAGGAGCGTTCTCACCAAGTTGAAGGGAGCTACCACATGAACCGTTCTTGGCAGCATGTAATGTTCTAATTTATTGCAGGAGTATACTAGAGCATAGCACAATTTCTCTAGTGCGGTGTATCTCACCTCTGGCCCTTGGAGAGTTTTGCTAAGGTAGTAGATAGATCTTTCCCTGCCGCTCTCATCATCTTGTGCAAGTAAGCCACCGATGGATTCTTCGGCGGCTGACACATATAGCTTCAGAGGCACTCTATGCCTTGGCGGTACTAGCACTGGAGGGTTGCCCAACGCCCTATTTATTTCTTCGAAGGCTGCTTGATGCTCAGCCGTCCATAGAAATGTCTCGTTCTTCCTTCCTTTCAGCAAGGTAGTGAACGCCTTCATCTTTCCTGCAGCATTAGCAATGAATCTCCTTAAGAAATTAATTTTGCCAATCAGTGACTGTAGCTCCTTGAGATTGGATGGTGCGCGGGCTTCCAAGATGGCCTTTGCCTTGTTCTGATCCACCTCGATGTCCCTCTCATGTACGTGGAAACCTAAGAAGTTCCCTTCCGCCACTCCGAAGGCGCACTTAACTGGATTGTTTTTCAATCCATGTTGCCTCATTCGGATGAAGGCATCTTCAAGATGGGCCAAGTGCTGGCCAAATTCACACGATTTGACTACGATGTCATCAATGTAAACTTCAAGCATGTGGCCAATTAAATCATGAAAAATCATGTTCATGGCCCTTTGGTATGTTGCCCATGCATTCTTCAAGCCAAAAGGCATGACCACCCATTCGAAGATGCCGACAGGCCCTGGGCAACGAAAAGCAGTTTTGTGTACATCAGTTTCAGAAATAAAGATTTGGTTGTATCCATAATAACCATCCATTAATGACAAAAATTTGTAGCCGGCGGCCGCATCAACAAACATATCGGCCATAGGCATTACATATTCATCCTTGGGTGTCGCCAAGTTTAAAATTCTAAAAATCTATACAGACTCTTAATTGACCATTCTTCTTTAAAACAGGTACAATATTTGCAAGCCATTCCACATAACGACAAGTTCTAATGTAACCTGCTCTAAGAAGCTTCTCAATCTCGGCCTTTATCTTTGGGATGGTATCTGGATCAAACCGTCTAGGCAGCTTCTTGTGAGGTCTGAACTCGGGGTGAGTTGGCAGTTTGTGCTCCACGACTTCTCTTAAGAGTCCTGTCATGTCTGTGTACTGCCATGCAAAACAATCTTTGTATTTCTGAATCAGCTCCACTAGTTGGTGCCGCTTCTCCTCGGGCAATGAAGCACTTATCTTGGTGAGTTTCGGCTCTGTATCCGTCCCGAGGTTGATGTCTACAAGTGGTTCCTTGGCTTCCGGACTAGGCAACGTATGCTTCACAGGGGATGGCCACTCAGATGGCCTTTTATCAGTCAGGTTCTTCGACTTGTCTTCGGCACCCATCATCATCTCAGTGGTGGCGAGCCGCTCTAGCAAGTCCTTGTAGATGTCCTGGCTACTCATCATGTGGACCTGAAGGCTCTTGTCGGCTATCCACAGGATGTAGATTGAAGCCGCTGGAAGTAAAGTCCATGGACTCTAAGTCTACATCCACACCAATTAAAGCGGACGCGGGCTGGATATCCTCTAAATAAAAGACCACCTCATCGTTGTTACAGTCGTGTCCTATAAAGGGTTGGGGATCTGCTTCCACCAACTCTATTTGGTCTTCATTCCAGATAAGCAACTGTTGATGTAAGGTGGATGGCACACATTGTGCCATGTGAATCCAATCGCTTCCCAGTAATGCTACTTTGATAGTCTTAGACCCCACAGTGACATCCGCTGTTATGAATCTTGCAGGTTAAGTAGCTTCTCTCACAAAGCTGCACATCTTGACCCTGGTGGGGATAAGATCCTTCTCACTCTTACCGATCTTCCTTAAAGTTGACATCGACATCACATTTGTCGCTGCCCCATTGTCAACGAACACCCTATTCACGGGACGCCCGTCAATATGGGCTTTAATATACAAAGGCTTCAGTTGCCTAGTCTGGGACGCCTCCGGTTTGGCAAACTGTGGAAAAACTGGCCCTTGAGCGGATTGGCCACCTAACTCTTCAAAGAGGCCTCTGGTCGGATGGGAAAGTTCTGCTATCATTTCATCCATTTCCTCGATGAGCCTAGCAAACGATGGTTCTTCTTCATCCCATACCTCGGACTCAACATCGCTGATCTCCTCATCTGCCGCCAGCCCCACAACTTGCATAGGCACAACAGGGTCTGTTAGATCCTCTTCTTGCCCATACTCATAGCCTGCTTCCTTCAGTTCATTTTCTAGGCCAACCTAGAAAGCATCATCCAATTTAGTCTCCTCATCGTCCAAGTTGGTCTCCTCATCGAGCTCCATATCATCTAACATGTCAAGATTTTCGGTCGTGATGCCTATAGCCTTTATGCCGACTTTAGGCTTCTCTTGGTTAGCCTCTATGGCAGCTTTCACATCTTTGGAAGTGACCGTACCGAAATTTACTTGTGCAACCTTATTGGTTGGTTGGGTCTCAGACTGCACTTCTGTTTTCTCAGACTCGTCAAGGGTTTGCAGTAAGCTATGAACCCCTCGTAGCTGTCAGGCTCACCTCCCAATTCGCCAGCCTGGTGAGCCGCTATGTATGCGAAGAATCTGGTAAGCACCTTCATCATAGCCATTTCTCTGGCCGTCTCCAGATCACCCATGCGATTAAATTTTTCCATGAATTTATCCGCCTAAGATTTGCTTGCGTTTTTTCCCTTACTTGATTCGGCCAAGGAGACCGCTTTGCCTTTGTATCTGGAAGTTGTCGGCTGATTCCTTATCTGAGGAGGCCTAGGCTCTGTGGCCTTAGGCTGAGGCGCTGGATGCCGTCGCTCTGCCCATTGCAGTCTTTCCCGCACTGGCCTCCTGTTGGAAGGTGATGGTGGATGTGGCCTCCTGGAGGGAGGTAATGGTGGATGTGGCCTCCTCAAGGCCTCGTGTGACCTTCCCCTATCATCTCTAAGCCGCTCATGCACCGGCTTTCGAGGTGGTATGGGGGAACTAGGCTTCCTATACAGAGGATTCCCATCCGGATGCTGTAGCCTCCGCTGCCCGGAGGTTTCCCCTTGGGCTCTAAAATAAGTTGGTTGTATTGGCTTCCGAGGCCTAGATGATTCTAACTTATGAATCTGGGCTTCCCATTGTCGTATTTCCTCAGCATATCTTCTCTGAGCCCGCCTATACTGACTCCTGGTTATAGGTAGCGGCTCCTTTTGTGTACCCTTGTTTCCTTCCTGGTTCCTCATCCATCTATCAGCCTCAGCAGGATGTTCTGGACGCCTCATTAAAGTTGGCACCACTTCCACTCCTTGCCTGTAACCCGAGTAACAGGTTGGTGCATTTCGTTATCATGGATCTCCAGAGGAGGTTTTGGGATCTCAATCCTCAGTGGAGGGTTCTTCTTCTTCTTTTGATGTTCCTTTTCTTCAGCCTTTAGGACATTCTCAAAATCCTCCTTAGACATGTTTTTAAACTTGGGTTGTTTGCTATACAGCTCCTTTTCTTTTTCTATCTCAGATTCATCAGATAGCAAGTCCTCATCTTGCTCATTGATTTCGACATGTTCCCCCTCTTGATCAACCCGGCTACTAGAGCCGCCATCCTCTGGGTTTAGAACAAGCCCAGAAGAACTAACGTGAAGTTGTGGGAACGGGTCTATATCCACTTTCATACTTGCAATTTTCAAGCATCGATATTTAATTTTTTTCTGTATGGCAGTTCTAAAACTCCGGCATTTAGTAATGCTATGAGTGTATGAGTTATGCCACTTACAAAATGCTCGGCCCCGAATTTCTTCGGCCGCTGGTAACTTCTGCCCCTCAGGCAGCTTAATCACACCATCTTTGAGTAAGGCATCGAACATTTGGTCCGCCTTGCTCATATCAAAGAGGTCCTCTTCAGGTTTATATTTGACCTCTTTTTGTTTCAGCGGCTTGAGAGTCGCACAAGTATGTGGCTTGGCTGTCTGGACCAGCTCCGCAACAGCCACTTCCACTGGTTCGTCCTCTTCATCACTGAATCTTACCTCCTCGTATTGAACTCGACGCGTAGGACGCCTCCCTTCTTGTTCCTCCAACAATTTTTCCAGGCAGACCGCTCTCTCGCCAGCTGGGCAAGATCAGTTGCATCCTGCACAATTAAATGTTCCTTTAGTCTCGGCAACATATTAGCCACTGCTATATTAGCTATTGCCCTTTCCGGGATTGCTATGGAACATCAGCCTTTAAGCCACTGTAATCTACTGATAAAAGTACTTGCCGCCTCATCGACATATTGTTTGGCATTAGTAAGGTCTTGAAGGCTTACCTGTGATAGTGGAGTGTAAAACCTATCATGGAATGCACGTTCGAGGTCAGCCCAATTCTGAATCGAGTTCGGCCGCAAGGAAGCAAACCATGCGAAGGCAGGTCCGGTGAGGAATGAGCTAAACAATTTTAATTTCAGCCAATCATTTGCCGCTGCTTCCCCGCACTGAGCAGTGAACCTTCCAACATGCTCCACAATAGACTTGCCATCATCCCCTGAAAAGGAGATGACTTCGGGCATCTTGAAACCCCTTGGGTAGGGCTGCATGGTGTCTACCCAGTCAGGATATGGCTTCCTGTACGTAGGCCGCTCCATCGGCTTTAGCTGAATCCCAAAGTGCTGCTGCACCATATCCGCGAGCAATTCCGGTGAGATCACTGGTGCCTGCGTAGGAGGCATGGCGGGAGGAGGAACGGTGGCTTGAACAACAGGTGATGCGGGCATTCTGCATGGTTGTGGTGCCTTTCCTCCTATGGCCGCTGGAGTGGGTATGGCAGCTGTTGCAATGGGTGCCGCCACTCTACATGGCTGTGGCGCCTGCCCCCTAGGGTTGGTGGCATCCAACCCGGGTTTAGAGGCGCCGCCACATAGGGTGTGGTCGGAACATTCGGCACATGAGGTGCCACCTGTCGGGGCGCCATGCCGGGTCCGGCCTCCGTACAGCCTAGTGTAGCGCTTGTTGCCATCAAAGGACTCGATGGAGCATAGACCGGCACGGGAGGTGCCGCGTAACCCAAATTCGGCATGCTGGGTGCCGCAGGAGCAAAGGCATAAGCAGTCTGGGATGAGTGTGGGAACATACTTGCCACGCCTCCGGACTCCTGGAGTGGCGGCTGGACAGGTATGCTTCCTCAAATCTGCTGTTGGCCTCCTGACGGCCCCGGATATGGGGTGCTTGGCGGCACCGTAGTGCCATTTGCAGGGACAACCCTGTCTTGCTGGACACGCAAGGAACCGCATATTCGGTCAGTTTGGTCGGCCATGGTAGGCCGCAGAACGCAATAGGTGCCTTGTGAGTAAAGGCATGAATTCGGCCATCGATTCAGTCATCGATAGCCGCATTTGTTCAGACAGAGTAGGGATCTGCATTATCCCTTGTTGCGGTTGAGTGGTGTTCGCCGTTTCACCGGCGTCCTCATCCGATGTTCGCTTGATCATCTGGTCTTGTAGAGACATATCTTCAAAGTTCTGTATCAGATCAACAATAACTCTTCCGGATCTAAGACGCATACACTACTCGAAGCGGATATGGTCTCAAATCGTGTCCCACTGGGCGTGCCAATTTTTTAATGGTGAATTTTTGGAGGAATAAAATCTCTCTTTTATTGATGAACTTGGGAAAGATTACAGGAAAAATAGCAAAGTACAGGAATTAAAAGAAAGCGGTAAAGGAATTGAAAAAACAGAAAGCAGTAAAATTGCAGAAAATAAGATAAGTAAATGCGGCTTCTTTCGAAGTGTGTTGGAGGTCTCCTGCCTCTGGTGCCACATTACACTTATATAGGGTTGGGGAACCCAAGGTTCCCTCAGGCCATTGAACGCTCCCCCTGATTTTCTTCTCTTGGTGGTGCCTCGTCCTAAATTGTTTCATTTGATGACACCTCTCCTTGATTTTCCTTCCTTCTATAGTGCCTCATCAAAATCTTCTTTCCTTGTATGATGTTCACCTTACTTATTCCATGATTCTTGGCCTATTCTTTAGTCCCCTTTATCGGATACTTCCTCTGTTGTCTTTTAAATGCATCATTCCTACATTTCACGTCGTCCAAGACACATTTTTAAAGGTTAATAACTCAAATTGTACATAAATAAAAATTATAAAAATTTGATATTCTAAAACAACGTGATTAAACGAATCTAACAAAATCTCACTTGACTATATTTTTTCTTATATAACTATGTTAAAAAAATTAATCAAAATTACTCAATAAATAGTGACTACTATGCAAATAGATCACTTATTTGAGAACGGAGGTAGTATATCTTTACGGATTGGGCCGATCATTTGCCAATTGGGTCAGAAACTGATGGGCCTTGGTACTATTTTTTATTGGGTTAACAACAGTAATTTATATTTTGTCAAGATCGTTCTCTTAGAGTGTGTGTGATAATTCCGATTTTGTGTTTCTCAGTACCAAAATACAACGATTCTGATTATGTGTTTCTCGCGTACCATGTCTTTTGTCGCGTGTTGATTTGACAGTTTGGTGCGCCATTTCTTGCTTCACCATGCGAGTCCTAGTTTCCTTAGGCAATATGTTCCGCGTGCTTTCCTGCTTCGCGAAACAAACTTAGTGCGCTCTGCCTACGCAACCTGCATTGAAATTTCCAAGTTAGATTATTTTGCTCCATAATTAATCTATTGAACCATGGCTTCACGTATCATTTCAGAGTTGATATGCCACTCATAGTTTATTACGCGATACCCAAAAGTTCAGAATTTTCCTAACTTTTCCATTTTCAATATATTTTGAGCATTGTTTGTATGATTTTTTATCTTTTGTTTACATATAATTATTTCGTTAAAATTGTACGTTTCGGCCTTAATTATCTTTGAAATCATGCAAAATATCAATAAATATGATCAAATGTATCCGGAATTGGATACAAAAATAAATGAAATAACAATCGAAAATCACTGTTATCACTGTGCCCGCATGGGTAGGCCCGTTTCGACACCTCTAAAAGCAGCTGAATCACATCTACCTACACTTTGAAGTTTTTCATCTAGTGTTGGAGCCTGGTGGTATATATGCCGCCTTCAAAGAGAACATATATCCCATTCACTTGCTCCATTTTCTCCACCAACACTACTAGAAAAAATGTGGATTCGGTCGCTAAAATTGTAGTACCTAACGAATTTTGATCGCTAAAATTATTGTAGCTAATGAATTTCGATTGTAAATGCAGTCGTTAACCTCTTTAGCGACCGAATTTTAAAAAAATTCGGCCGCTAGAGCAGAAAATTCTTGTAGTGCAATAACACCACTCAATTTCAAACAAAAGTAGTTCCAGTTCAAGTCGATCTCTATATTCAGAACTGCTAGGCCCAATATATATATAATCTAAATGAAATCATTGAAGAATTATGTATTGTAAATGTTATGTGCATAAAAATTTAGACAAAAAAATACAAACTTGCAAATGCAAGCTTTATAAATCCATCATCTGTACCTTTGCCATATATATGCCGTTGAAAACCAATTCTGCAGCCAACATTGCACATTTGCACTCCACAGGAGTTTGATGCCTTCAAATTATTGCCAAAGTCCTTAAGCTTGTCAAACAAATCATGATATCCTCCATGGATTTCCCTTATTGCAACTTTTCTACTACTCTGTCGTACGATACAGAATTTACAATTTTCATGTCACTTTTGTCGCTGAAAGTATAAATACGAAGTATAAAACAATATGTTGCAAATTTATTGCTATTTTATCCTTCCAATTGATTTAGACCAGCGAAATTTAAAACCCAGTCAATGACCTGGATCATTACAACGCATTAAGACAAATAGATGAGGCAGTACCCTAAGAACTCCCCTTATTTCAAGCAAAAATTATACTACAAAAGATAAGGATGGTCAAATAAAAATTAAATAAAATATATATTCTAAAACTAGAAACTTAGACGATTCTAGCAAAACCACACTTGAATATTTTTTTCTTACTAAATCATTACCATAATATTAAGTCAAAGTTAAACAATAAGTAAAGTGAAAATTCATTAAAATTTTAAGCACAAATACTCACAACACTTTAACGGGAAGGGGTTGTGTGCATGTGGCTGCACATGCAGCCCCTTGGTTTGTGATGCGTGAGTTGTGTTGTGTGATGGAAAAATGGTGTATTTTGTGTGATGAGATAGCTGTGTTGTGTGATGCCAAAAATGTGATGGGAGAGAGTGTGTTTTGTGATGCGAGGTGTCTATTTTGTGGTGTCTGTACCTACATGCCTTGGAAGGGGTTGTACCGTAACCGGATTGCACTTTAACCATTAAAACCCACTACATAAATTACCGTGTCCAAAAGAAACGTGTCAACTTTCACGGGACGGAGGGAGTAATTAATATGGAAAATAGTTATTCGTGATATTTTTAATTATATTAAGGCCTCGTTTTCTAACTTCTATTAACTGTCTTATTGCATTTTAATTTTATCAGTCACTCCCTCCGTCCAATATTCTAAAAGTAATACTATGATTATACAAATCTAACAAGACTTGACTATTTTTTTTCAAATATATTCTTGCAATAAAATTGAGTTAAACTTACAATGAACAATATAAAAAAATCAAACATGACAACTTAGTTGGGACGGAAAGAGTATATATTAAATAAAAACTATTATAATAAAAATATATGTTACATATAATTAATAAAAGTATCTTATCAGTCGATTTAAAACATTATACATATGGTAATGTTTGTGATCAAGTAGCTGATTAAATTATGTTGATTTTATAAAATGGTTTCACCAGCCATTTGGATGTCATATTTATTCAATGTGTTTGGTAAAAATTAGCAGATAATGTAAGTGTAACTATTTTATAATACTACCAAAGCAGCAGTTTTTGTTGGGTACCAAACTCATGTCCCACATCAAAGAAATAAGGAAAGAAACCTTGCATATAAATGTCTACCTAACTCCATTAGTACGAGGCATTTTGGAGGTGCCCAAAGACAAAATTGTGAGGGTTTGGCCCAAAACGGACAATATCATACTAATGACGGAGTTAAGATGACGGTCGCAGTACCAATAGTTTTAAAATGCTAGAAAAAGCTAATTGTTTCAAATTTAGTTAATTTATCACAATCGGCTAATTTAATTTTTGATTTACCAAACGCTAGAATGACTGTCATATCAACCTTTAAAACCAAAAAACTATTTTAATAGCAAAAAGCTAAGTATTTAGCAAACACCCTATTATCCAAATAATAAACCTCTAATTACTCAAGGAATAATTGCCATTTTAGTCCTTTTTCTTTTCAATTTTTCCGATTCAGTCCGTTCCCAATTTTTGGCCCTATTTGACCCAGCACGAATTCTAATCCGTCCCAATTTGATCCTAATGACAGGTAATTAGAAGGGATGTAGTGACAGGGCTTGGATTAACTCCTTAATTAGCCACGTAGGACTCTGGCCCTAAGACTATCATTATCCATGACTACCCCAACCACCCAACCATCCAACCATCTCATTATTTAATTAATTTCTCCCTCCTCCAACTCATCAATATCCAACCCAACCCAACCACCCAAATTTTACATACTTTATCAATAACCACCCAACCATCCAACCACAATATTATACTACTATATAATTATTTTAATTGATATAATTTTAAATTATATTGAAATATAAAAAATTAATATATAAAAATATAAAATATTTATTTTATTTATAAAGAATCAAATAATAAAATATTAATATATTTTTTATTTATTTTTATTTTATAAAAATTTTTTGGTAAATTTATTTTATAAAAATTTAAAAATAGGTTAAATATATCAAAATTGATAAATTGTGTATTTAATAAAAATATAGCAAGAGTGGTCTCTATTTGTAGAGAATGAAAAATTATAAAATTTGGTATATTTTAAAATTATATTTATTTATTCACATAAAAGATATAATCATTTTGTTAAATAAATGTAAAATAATTACTTAACCAAAGGGATGGTGACCACTATGTTTATCCATGACAAGGTCTCCAAAAATTAAAGGTCCACCTCCATGTCATTATTCAATTAAAAGGAAAATCAAAATGAGGTTGGGTTGGAGACCACTTGGTCGACCAAATAGAAAAAGAGACCACTTGGTCATCACCTTTGGCCAATGGGATGGAGACATTTCTGTACTTCCCATTGGTCAACTAAAATAATCAATTCTATTAAATTATTATATTTTTTATATTTTAAAATAAAAATAAATAAATAAATATACCATATTTTTTAATTTTTCATTCTCTACAAATAGAGACAACTCTTGTTATATTTTTGTTAAATACATAACATATCAATTTTGATATATTTAACCCATTTTAAAATTTATATAAACTAAAAATAAATAAAAAAAATATATTAATATTTTAGATTTTTTATTCTTTATATATAAGATAAATATTTTTTTATATATTTATATATTTCAATATAATTTAAAATTGTATAAATTAAAATAATTATAGTATATTATTGTGGTTGGATGGTTGGGTGGTTATTGATAAAGTATGTAAAATTTGGGTAGTTGGGGTGGTTATGGTTAAAGATAGTCTTAGGGCCAGAGTCCTACGTGGCCAATTAAGGAGTTAATCCGAGCCCTGTCACCACATCCCTTCTAATTACCTGTCATTAGGATCAAATTGGGACGGATTAGAATTCGTGCTGGGTCAAATAGGGCCAAAAATTGGAAACGGACTGAATTGGAAAAATTGAAAAGAAAAAGGACTAAAATGGCAATTATTCCCACAACCTCATATGAATCTACTTTTTATTATCTCACACACCACCTAACTGTTTTGACTAAACTACCTTATAAATTTACTAGTTTAATAATTTTATATGACTTGTAAGAAAATTGATTGAAGCTTAAACCCAATTTCCAATAACCTGTTATTCTTAGACTAGTTTTAACCATGACAAGGTCTCCCAAAAACCCACCTCCATGTCATTACTTAATTTAAAAAAAAAAATTAAAATGAGGTTGGGTTGCTCTCCCATGGTCGACCAAATGAAAAAGTAGACCACTTGGTCTCATCTCCTTGGCCAATGGGATGGGGACATTTGTCTCCTTCCCATTGGTCAACTAAAATTTTAAACCAATTCTATTAAAATCATTATACTTTTTATATTTTAAAATAAAAATAAATAAAAAATATACTAAATTTTATAATTTTTTATTCTCTACAAATAGAGACTACTCTTGCTATATTTTTGTTAAATATATAATATATCAATTTTGATATATTTAACCCATTTTAAAATTTTTATAAAATAAAATTAAATAAAAATATATTAAAATTTTAGATTTTTTATTCTTTATAAGTAAGATAAAATATTTTATATTTTTGATACATTAATTTTTTTTATATTTCAGTATAATTTAAAATTGAATAAATTAAAATAATTATATATAATATTGTGGTTGGATGGTTGGGTGGTTATTGATAAAGTATGTAAAATTGGAGTGGTTGGGTTGGGATGAATATTGATGAGTTGGAGGAGAAAGAAATTAATAAAATAATGAGATGGTTGGATGGTTGGGTGGTTGGGGTGGTCATGGATAATGGTAGTCTTACTTTTTAAGCTACTTTTCCTCCCCTAAAGCTTACCTACGCCTCATTTTATAGTTATTACTATTAGTCAATTCTACTGGTAACTTTATCACAAACACATATAGGGATGCATTTAGGGGGTGCTTGATGATGATGATGATGATGATGATTTAGTATTAAAGTTCAATATTAATATTTTAATTTTAAATTAAATGCTTACTTACATATTTTTATAATTCATCATTTTATAAAAATTTTAGCAATTGACTAAATATTGATTAAAATCTATTATTTGAATTAAATAATACATTGAAAGTTAATGGCTCTAAAAAGTTACTTTGAGACACTAATAATTAATACTATGTTTTTTTCTAATTATAAATCTTCAATCAAATCCAGTGGATGTGGAGAGAACTAATTAAATAAAAGGACAACTACATGTGTTGCCTAGAACATACTATAGTATATTTTTTAATTAATCGACAATAATAAAGTATCAAGTATTATTTTAAATTAAATACTCTTTTCAGTATTCAACCACTCAAACCCTAAACAATTTTGATTATTAAAACACCATTTGGGTGCTCTATGCAATTAAATTGTGGCATCATGTCATGGAAAACACCAAATTTAGTTTTAAAAGTAATTTTTATATAAATATTAGTATATCATCTTGTGTATAGGAAAAGTGTTAGACTGCCTCCAAAATCTGTGATTGGTTGACAATTTACATAAATTTGGAGTATTCACTAACAAATAAAAGTAATATTTTAGTAAAATTATTAAAAAGTGTAGTCAAAAGAAATGTAGGGGAGCGCTAAACATGAATATTTGCTCAACAGACATTCACGTGAATACATACATACACACACCCAAAGTCATATGGTCTTATTTGGGCCCCAAAATTTATGCAAAATAAAGAATTACTATTACAGTCATGGCTGTTCAGAGTGGGTCCAAATCGTAAATCAGGCCAGACCAAATCATATTTTGACTGTTTGATTTGGTTTGTAGTTTAAAATTCGTGGTTTGCGGTTTAGGTTTGGTCTGGAGAAAAAATTAACCAGACCAAACCGTAAACCGCAATTATATATATTTAATAAAAATATATATACTCCCTCCGTCCCACCTTAGAGCTTGTTCTCCTGGACTTATTTTCAGAACTTATTACTTATTCTTATTAAAATCAGACCAGATCAGATCAGATCAGACCAGACCCATTCAGATCAGATCAGACCAGACCAAATCAGACCACACTATATATATAGTTGTAATCAGATGAGATCGGATCAGATCAGACCAGACCAGATCCAATCAGATCAGATCAGACCAGACCAGACCAGATCTTATAAAATTCAGATCAGAACACCTTATTTCAGGCGAACAGAATAAGGCCTTAGATGTCATGTTTGACTTTTTAACAATGTCCATTGTTTAACTTTGACTCAATATTATTGTAAGTATATAATTGAAAAAAAAATAGTCGAGTTTGATCTTGTTAGATTCGTTTAGTTGTATACTTTTCGAATATATATATTTACATAATTTTTATTTTTATATATTTTGAGATATTAACGATTAAAAAAGTGCATTGAATTATGTGCATAAACCAAACAGAACATCTTATTTGAAACAGAGGGAGTATTATATATAACATACCATGAATGATTCATGTCCTTTCATTGACTTCTGTTTATTTGTTTAATACTCCCTCCGTCCCAGCTATCTTGTCTGGTTTGACTTTTTTACACTGTTCATTGTTTATCTTTGACTCAGTTTTATATTCGGAAAAAAATAGTCAAGTTGGTCTTGTTAGAATCGTATGATCATATAGTTTTATAATATACATATTTTATATAATTTTTAGTTTTGCATATTTTGAGATATTAACAATTGAAAACGTGCATTGGATTGTGTACAGAGTTCAAACAAGACAAGTTAAATGGGACAGAGGGAGTATGTTTCAGAAGTTTCACTGATGTAATGCACTTGATATATATGTTTCATACATGTCAAATTCTCTACTATTGTTGTTTTCTTGTGCTATATTTGTAGTTTTTTTTTTCCAATAGCTTGCAATAGTTCTAGTTTATTACGTATTTGCTTGTAAAAAGTAAATTTATGTTTTTTTAACTTTTAATTTGCATTTTGGAGTTTGGACTGTTACACTTACGATTGTGATCATAGGATTTTTTTTCTTTTTAAAACTTTAGTTAAATTGTAACCAAACCGCACCAAACCGCTTTGTTCGGTTCGGTTTGGTTTGTTTTGAAATGTTAAAATGGTTTGGTTTAGTTTAATTTTTTCCCAAACATTTTTTTTGCGGTTTGGTTTGGGTTTGGAGCAAAACCGCACCAAATCGCACCGCATTCACCCATACATTTTATTTTATT
Source organism: Hygrophila difformis (assembly GCA_030278955.1). NCBI lineage: Eukaryota > Viridiplantae > Streptophyta > Magnoliopsida > Lamiales > Acanthaceae > Hygrophila > Hygrophila difformis. The sequence continues at coordinate 24,226,978 of JAOANR010000004.1, read as the reverse complement.
TTAAAAAATTCTATTTGTTTTAGAATCCTAACTATGTTTAATTTACTTCATTTGCCGATTTTTGCTGAGATGAGAAATGGCAACCTTGTTAACAGTTTTCAGACAAGATATAGCTCTTGGTACGAAGTACTAATTAACCAGTTGGTTACTCAGAGGCGGATTATTCATGGTCCTAATTGCATGGCTGGCTAATAAGCCGAGCAGATTTTCAATTTTGGGACTAATTTTTAAAAATTATTTAATTATTAATTTTTTTTTAATTTTTTTGTTTTAAAATTTTTATTATAGTATTATATCATAGAGAATTTAAAATTTATAATGATATTTTAAAATATTATAAGGGCCTCATTTTAATAATAGAAAATAGTCATATAAAATGATTAAACGACCGCTTAGTCGACAATTTTCAGAATTGGGGAGAGATACTTCTACAATTAGATTTACAGGATATTAGATAAAATTTAGAAAAAATTTATGGATTTTAACTTGAATTTGAGATTAAAAAATAAATATGACATAATGGAATATGATATATTATACGTATATATATATATAATAAAATAGGTATATACTTACATCTCTTCTTAAATAACTGCACAATTTTTGTATTTCTTGCAATTCAATAAATATTTTTAATCAGTAATAATACATATTGTATATAAGTAAAAATTATAAAAAATTGATACTCTAAAACTACGGACACTACAAGAATCCGGACGGAGGTGATGACATAGGGGTGAGGACCTCACCCAAATGCGAGGATGGCGTTGAGCAAAGAGTTTTCCTAGAGGCGAGGATTAGGGCAAGCACGTTGTTTTGTCGCCTACCGAGCGAGGATGAGGGATCGGAGAGGGAACAATCGTCGTCGCCTACCGAGCGAAGACAAGGGAGAGAAACATATGTCGTCGTCTTCGAATTTCATTTGAGAATGCTCTAACCCTCCAATTCTCCAACACCGACACATTGCTCTCACAATTCGCACACCCAAAGGTTCGTATTCCCAATTCAAAGAGAATCGACGTCCTTTGCAAGAACTACACTGCACGCCGATTTCTGCCAAGAATCAAGGTTGCCATGGTTGCCTCCGGCTACCATGAAATGGGGTTGTCCATGGTCGCCGATTTCTGCCAAGAATCAAGGTTGCCATGGTCGCCTCCGGCTACCATGAAATGGGGTTGTCCCTGCGTACCCCATAAAACGGCCTGGGTAGAGGCGACCCTGTCTGACCGAAGTGGAGACAATCCTGCATAGAACCCTAACACTAGACGTGCGTAGGTGTCTTCCTCGTCACCCCTCCCATAACTATTTTTGGACCATGACCACTAGCCAAGTCATCCCTTCGGATATGAATCGAACCCCCAACCATAAGGATGGAAGTTAGGGGACATGACCACTAGCCAAGTCCGATCGCTTATATATACTCCTTCCGTTTTTATTTTCTTGCAACATGTGGTAATGTGGTACTATTCACAAACAGGCTTTGACTTAAAGTCTTATCATAGTTATACAAGTTAAAATATAGCCAAGTGGGATCTTGTTAGAGTCATTTCGTCGTGTAGTTTTTAAATATCGAACTTTTAGAATTTTTTATTTGTACCGAACTTGAGTTATTAATGATTTAAAATATGTTTTGAACTGCGTGAAATATTGGTCCATAGAAAGTACAAAAATGGAAGGAGTATTTTAAAAATGTAAAATAATAATACAAAATCGATGTTTGTTTATAACTATTTTTGTTAGAGTTTAGTTAGAGAGTTTTTTTTCTTTAAAATATTTTTTTTGGTGACACAGCCTGAGAAGGCGACCAAGGGAAAGAAAAATAGAAAGAATAAAAACAATCAAAACAAGGAACCCATCCTAACACTGCTGAAACAATGCACCCGCAGCATCTAACTCCAAACAATGTTGAACTTCATCTGGGGGAAAGGTCCAAGTCGTATAAAACTCTTCCAAGCGAAATGGGCCAAAGCATCAGCCACTTGATTGCCCTCGCGATACACATGCCGGATGGTGCAACCATCCATGCCCTTAAGAAGCCGCTTAACATCATCGATGATATTCCAGAAAGCATGTCGAGGACTAGCAGGGGCTGTCACTAATCGGACAACCTCTAACGAATCTACATAACAACAATTAAGCCGGATCCCTCGTCTATCAGCCAGCTCCAACCCAAACTTCAATGCCAAAAACTCCACTTCCAAAATGTCTCGATCCCCCAATTGGCCGCAGCACCCAACACTCCAATCACCAGCCGCGCCTCTAATAATAGCCCTAAAACCAGAGACACCCTCATCTGCCAACACACATCCATCCGAATGGAGCAACCAACCCTCATCCTCTTCTTACTTCTATCGATAGTTCGAACAACACGGTTCTTACGCTGTCTCACAAAACGTCACTCTATAGCCTTACGAAGATGGTGAGCCTGCCGAAGTAATCCATCAATAATCTTACTAGAATCTCTAAATATATGCACATTTCGTTCCTTCCAAACGACCCATAGGATGGCCAAGAAATAACTCCCCATGGTTCTAAACAACCACTCCAACCAATGGCGAACATCCGCATCACCAACCCACTGCACCCATGAAAGGGACCAATGCCACTATAACGCCAAACCTCCTCAACCCAACGGCATGCAAAAAGAGCATCCACCAATCATCCACGTCAGTGCTGCAAATCGAACATAATGGAGAGTTAGACATTCCTCGTCTAAACCTTAAAGCATTGCATGGGAGGACACCATGACTAATCATCCATAATAAAAAATCAATGTTCTCTGGTATGCCCACCTTCCACATCCATCTCCACCCCTTATCATCTCCCCCCGCACCCAACAACCACTCAAATCCCGAACAGACAGTGTAAGAACCCTTCAGGTCACCCTTCCAATGACAAACATCAGGAGCATAAAAAGATAGAATGGGCGCAGGTAAAGTACTTAGCTCATGTTTCACCGTATAGGGAAGCCATGTAAAAATCACACTCAACTTCCATCTCCCCTCTTGAATAACATCCTTAATCTTAAGATGCACATCACTAATATGAACGGAGGGGACTTTATCCGCGAGAGGCTCACCCTTCCACCAAGGGACATAACATAATGAACTAGTACCATTACCAATGCGAACTCCATACCCTTTCTTAAAAATCTCTCCCATCTTGAAGAGCATCTTCCAAACTTTTGTAGCTCTGTAATGAGATTGTGGAAATAAACCCTCCGCCAAGCCATATTTATCTCTAAGAACCTGGACCTATAGCTTCTCCTAATTAAAATAAAGATCCCAAATCAGGCGACCAAGAAGAGTATAATTCATCTGTCGCGCGGCACGAAGACCCAAACCCCCATGTAGACGAGGCGCGACCAATTGACTAGTTGAATTCCCCGTCCAGCTACACCCTACCAAATCCAACACCGAATTATCTTATGAATATGTTTACAAACACCTTGAGGCAAGAGATGAATCTGCATGGAGTAAACCGGAAGAGCAGCAAGCACCACGTGAGCTTTCGTTACTCTACTGGCCTTGTTAAGCAAAAAACCCAACCATGAACTTAATCTATCCTCCAACTTCTTCAACAAGAAATCAAAGTGCGCCACCTTTAAGCGACCTTGAATAATGGGAAAACTCAAATATTTACCAATGGTAGGACCAACGTGAATACCCAAATGATGAACAAAACACGCCTTCTCGTCATCATTTACACCCGGGGAAACAATGGCTACCAATTTAGTCGAATTCATTTTCAGACCAGAACGGAATCCAAATCTCTAACAGCCCCGCCAAGCTAATAATGCTATCCTCCACTAGTTCCGAGCACAGGATTAGATCATCAACGAACATCAAGTGGGATATACCCACCCCTCCCGTACGCAGCCACATTGGTCACAAATACTCGCCATCAACATCCTCCAATATTATTTTCGAAAGCTTCTCCATAATGATAACAAATAAATAAGGAGATAGGGGGTCGCCCTGCCTGAATCCTCGACCAACCTGAATGTGACCAATTGGCGAACCATCCCAAAGCATCGAAAGCTAGAGGATGTCACACATTCCATAATCAAATCACCACAACCCGCAGGTAGGTTCAACTCCCTTAATCAAGTAGCCAAAAAATCCCAACGTGCCGTATCGTAAGTCTTGGCAAGATCAATTTTCAATATAGCCGCCCGACAACTAGAACGAGGTTGTTCCAGTGAGGACACTAACTCCTGAAGTAGCAGCCTGTTGTCCGCTGTGTCGCGACTAGGGAGGAATGCAGACTGATATGGGCTAATAATTTCTCGAAGAATTCGCCTGAAACGCTGAACAAGAACTTTAGTAATAATCTTAAATGCAACATTACACAACATCAAAGGCCGAAAATGTTGAATAGAGATAGGAACTGCGACTTTGGGCAATAAACACATGTAGGCATGTGGCAGCCCCTCAGGAAACTTACATGTTCTAACCGCCACCAGCATATTGACTATGTGGATTTGGAGAGTCCATAGACTCATGTAGAGTTGATTGATTTTGTGTAGACTCCATCTAAAGTTTGTCCGACTTTTAGAAATCTTGGATTATTTATAGAGATTTTGTTTAGTTATATTTTTTAAGAGAAGCCACTAAAATCTATAAAGATTTAAAATGCATGGACTGTAAAACTGCAAAATTTTTAAAGACTTTTTAAAATTTGTATTGAATACACATAGGTTTTTAAAGACTTTTAAAAATCTGTATTGAATATCTCAAAACATTTAAAGACTTTTAAAATCTAAATTAAATATACCCCAACTTAAAAAGTCCAAAAAAATCCTACAGACTCTGGATTAAATATACCCCCTGTAATTTCGGTTAATCATTTTTTAAGGGGCCGTTTGGATGGGCTTTCGGAATGGTGTTTTTGGTTTTTACTTATGCCAAAAGCACTTTTAATACAAAATGGTTGTTTGGATGGGCTTTTAGGAAAAAGTAAAAGCACATCGAAAAACCAAAAATATGCTTTTAGGAGAAGATGACTACTTCTCCCAAAAGCATAAATCAAAAGTACGTAGTAATGTGTGCAAAGTTTTAAATGTTCTTACTAATTTATTTTAGTTACACTAAAATGTAAACTATTTCGATTATCCCATATAAATTGCATGTCCCTTTTGGTAATTATCACATTTTTTGGGTAAACATTGACACTATATGTCGGCGAATGTGTGTGGGAGCCCAAGTCACATAAATTACAAAGAGGGATAAAGGGGAGTGATAGGGGAACCGGGTGGGAATCGAACCCCCAACCTATGATTGAAGGCAGGGGAGAAACCACGGGGGTCAAGTCTCATTCTCAATTATCACATTCCTATATATACATCACTGTAAGAGATCACGGCACAATGATGTTTATGGATGAAGAGTTTGAATGTTTGAGGGCAAACCCAATAGTTCCCTTTCACCAAATCACCAAATCACCAAATTTTTGGTGATTTGATGATACCTTCTCCCAATAGTTTTCCCCAAATTTGATGAATGGGAGAATATTCTTTAGAATATTAATTAAATTATTATTTTATTTATTTTAAATATATATTAACAATTATATTATTTTTTAAAATTAACTTCATAACTTTTATGATTATAAATAATATTATAATATATAATTTTGTCACTTTTCATTTTTACACAATTAAACAAACTTTAAAAAAAAAACTTCTTTTCAAAAATTCTATCCAAAAATAAAAGTTACTTGCTTCTACTTTTAATTTTTGCTTCTGCTCCTAATTTTGATTTATATTTTTTTAAAAGTTAAGGACGGCCCTAAGTTTGCTTTCCGTTTGGTTAAATTTTCTGGTTCTGCTTTTAATTATTTTTTTAAAAAAAAATATCGGTTTAATTCAATAATTTGGTCTTTTGTAAAATTCATTTATTTGGTTTGGTTCGACTTTTGATTAAAACAATTTTATCTTCCAATTAACAACCCACAGTAAATATCTTCAAATATGATCTCACAGTAGTAAATTCAGAACAAGACAACAACGACAAGACTTGAGGCAGACAGAATAAATTAACTTTGGATGGTTCTTCTATTGACGAGAAGAATCAAATTAAAATAGTGTCCTTCAACTTTTGTGCAAATACGTAAATATTTATATGATCAGTTCACGAGGCATAGGGTTTAATTAGTGATGCTAGCTGAGAGAAAAATAAATGAATAATTAATTTATTCCTGTGAATTAAAACTCCGTAGAGGATTCAAGTTTCTTCTGTTCTAGTATATGTTGTCCCCACTCCCCCAGCAGCAACTCGTCTTCGATCCATTCATTCATGCATGTGAGCAGAGCAGGCTGGGCTTTTATTACAGAGGACGACGTTTAATTTGTAATTTGCCAACCAATTCAGAATTTGTTTTGTCTGCTTATGGATCAACCAACTGGGGTCGGAATACTATGCCCTTCACCACTTCCATTGACTTCACCAAAAGCCCACTTCAACACATAATAAAATGTACAAAGACGATAAGTAGTACCCTACTACATAATATAAATCATATAATATCAACGAAAAAATTTAGGAATGAGCTCCAGCGGATGCATATTTAAAAGTGTTAGTGGCACATCATATCACTCAAATTGATAAAACAAATATGGGAGTCCCACATTACTTTGAGCAAAAGCCCCGTGCATCATGTAACCAAAAATATAGTATATATATATATAAATAAATAAAAACATTAAAATTTAGGAACAAAATCAACAAGCAAGGTGAATTGAACAAGTTCAATTGGTGTCACACTCTTGAGATGACCTTACTCTCAGGTAATCTTTAATTTATGTATTAAGCTTTTTTCTTTTTTTTTTTGTTTACAAATTATCATTTATTATGCTTTCGTGATTCAACGAAAAGAACGAAAGTAGGATTACGCGAGTATTATTCACATTTCCTTTGTTTTATTTTAAATGATCCATTGTTGGGATACACAATTTCGGCAAATGAAGAAGCAACGAATGCATGTGGAGATAAATGAAAACATTTTTTTTTTTGACTAACCAGGCCAAATTGGACATAAGACTAATCCATCGAGTATCTAAATAGGCATGAAAGGCGTCTCTTCCAAAGTAGTTTTTTGCATACGCAAGGCTTGAACCCAAAACCTTGCTTAAGCAACTAGAGCCCCAATCCACTCAAGTCAACTGATGTTGGTAAAGAAAAACGAGATAAATGAAAACTTTTGGTATGAATGACGCTAAAATAAAATATTTATTGCCAAAATAAATGGACTACCAAAAATATATAGTAGTAGAAAATAACTCACTTGATCGAAATATCGTAAAAGTAGGATTCAATGGTAGATATTATTATGCGGATGAACAAATTCTTGACCATGCTGAATTTGATGTGAGCCATTGATGAGATGCCCAAATCAATGGTTAAGATTAATACAAAGGGTATTCTCGCAATTTCAATAAAAATGCAAATCATCTTCATTCATTTTTCTCAATCATTATGCATGTATTTCTCTTGTCCCTCATAATTTGTTATATTTCAAATTGGATTTTCTGAAATTTGATAGAAAATTTAGATTCCTTGCATCGATTAGGTAGATTTTTATATAAAGAACGTCCAAATCCGAGCACATTTGAGAGAGTTATAGCCATTTGAACTTTATTGCGATATCAGCAACTCAATATTTACACATCAGCGACGGAACCTTCACAATTCAGTGACATGGCCTATGTAATTCAGAGAGATGGCCTATGCAATTCAGCGACATCATTATATTCATTTCAGCGAAATGGTTCTATATTGCATTTCAGCAACGTCATTATATGAAAATCTGTTATTTTTTATTTGGAATTTCTTAAATCTGATCAAATATTTAGATTCTTTGCATCGAGTAAGATTTTCATATAAAGAACATCCAAATACAAGTTAATTTGCGAAAGTTAGAGCTATTTGAAGTTTATTGCGTAGGCTTTGTTGTATAGGTTACATCGCTGAATTCTTTTGGTGATGTCGCTGAATTCTATAGTCACAGTCGCTGAATTCTATAGGTCCGTCACTGAATTGTATAAGCTCCGTCATTGAAAATCGCTATAAACTTCAAATGGCTCTAACTTTCTCATATGAACTCGGATTTTGATGTTCTGTATATGAAAATTTATCTAATCAATGCAAGGATCTAAATATTATATTCGATTTCATAAATTCATAATAGGAAAATAGCATATTCTCATACCAACGAGTATCAGATACTTTTAAGTCTTCAGCGACATGGATAGAACATTTCAACAACATACCTCAGTGACAAAGACCATACAATTCAGCGACATAGCCTATGCATTTCAGCGACTAATTGTATTCATTTCAGCAACATCATTATATGAGCTATTTATTTGTTTGGAATTTATAAAATAAGATATTTAGGATCCTCGCATCGAGTAGATATATTTTCATACAAAGAACGTTCAAATCTGAGTTCATTTGAAAAAGTTACAGCCATTCGAAGTTTTATTGCGTATGCTTTGTTTTATAGACCATGTCGCGAAATTACATAGGCCATGTCCCTGAATTGTGAAGGCTCCGTTGCTGAATTAGGTAGGCGTTGTCGCTGAGATGCATATATTCTGTTGCTAAAAATTGCAAAACTTCAAATGGCTATAATTTTCTCAAATAAACTTGGATTTCGACGTTCTTTATGTGGAAATCGATCTACTCGATAAAAGGAATTTAAATATCTTATCAGATTTCGGAAATTCAAAACATACAAATATGGCCTCCGAATATGGTATGTAGACTTATTACCCAATTCACCAATATTAGTTTTCTTTTGACAACTATATCTTTAATTAATAATAACCATTGGATGAAAATAAATGACTATGATTTCTCTTTGTACCAGACAACCATATATTTGTCTGTAACGTAACTTTTCCCGGATTCAATACTAGAAATTTTGACCCAAACCCAAAAGTTGGAATCAAATTTTGTTATATGTAATACAACCTGATATTTGAACTTCAAATATAAACTCTCCAACAAATCTTATCCGAGGGCAATGCAATTATGGGAAGACAAGATTCTTGATTGCTTCCCAACATCTCTCTGTGGGTTTTCCTGTGTTGAGATATGATTCCATATTAGATTATATTCTTTCCTTGTATATAGTTATTGTTTTGATATGATCCGATCTTCATGGATTCTATTGTGATTTTCTCTTTGTATTATTTATAGTGGCAATACAATTGAATCACCACACGGTGAAATTATTCCCACTCTTGCACTCTTTCATGGTACCAGCCTAAACACCAAAAACCCTAATATTTTCTCCTTACCTTCACCCTTCCCCCATGGCCGCCCCTTCCTCCGATCCTCTCCCGGTTGCCACCATGATTCACATGGTCACCATCAAACTACCATCTTCCAACTATCTCCTCTGGAAACGACAGGTTATCCCCATGCTGACTGCCTTCGATTTGCTCGGTTATGTCGATGGCTCTGTTGTCGCGCCATCCCCCACTGTTACATCCGACAATGACGCACAGGCTCCCAATCCGGCCTATGCGCAGTGGCGTACCACCGATCAGCGCCTTCTTGGCGTCCTTCTCTCGACGCTTTCTGAAGAGGCTATGGCGGAGGTGGTCGAATGCATGACCTCTCGCCAGGACTGGACGATGCTTGAGTCGGCATTTGCCCACTCCTCTGTCTCTCGCATATGACAACTTCGTGAGGAACTTCTTTCGCTTCGTCGTGGCTCTCCTTCCGTTAAAGAATACGGCGCTCGTTTCAAAGGTCTTTGTGACCAGCTTTCTTCCATTGGCAAGCCTGTGGATGACTCGGACAAGAGCGACTGGTTTTTACGCGGCCTTGGCTCCCACTTTGCCAACTTTGCAGACACACGTACGTCTATGCATCCGGTTCCCACCTTCTCAAACTTACTCCATCAAGCAATTCAGTTCGACTTAATGTCTAAGGCGATGGAACCCTCCGACATCTCCTCGCAAGTTGCTTTCTCTGCTGCTCACTCTGACACACAACAGCGGCCTCGCTTCAATTCCACGCAATCGTGCGGCTCTGGTGGTGGTCGTTCCGCCCGAGGACGTGGAGGCCGATCGGGTGGTCGTGTTCCTCCCCGCAAACCACGCTGTCAACTTTGTCGTGGTGAGCACTATGCAAATCAGTGCCAGCTCTTTCTTAACCGCTCCATCCCAACGAACCTTGCCGAATCCTTTCAATCTTCATGTCATGTTTCGCCTCCTTCTGACTGGTACTTGGACTCTGGTGCCTCTGCTCATATGACACCACCCACATCTTCTCTTGACAATGTCCAACCGTACCATGGTAATGGTGATGTGGTTGTTGGTAATGGTAATTCCTTACCTATTTCTCATACTGGCTCTACTTTGCTTACTCATGATGTTGGTCTTCTTGATGTTTTGGTGGTGCCGCACATCACCAAAAATTTATTATCTATTAGCAAACTCACTCATGACTATCCTGTTGATGTGGTTTTCTCTGATAAATCATTTGTCATTCAGAACCGCGTCACAAAGAGAACCATCGCCCAGGGTCATCTTGATCGTGGCCTCTATGTCCTGGAACGTGGCACCTCGGCCTTCCTTGCTGCTGTCTATTCTAGTCGCTCTCGTGCTAGATTTGATCTTTGGCACCTTCGTTTGGGGCATGTCCCATTCGACGTTATTTCTTTATTAAATAAGTCTGGACACTTATCTCTTACTTCTTTGTTGCCCAAACCTACTCTACGTTCATCTTGTCCGCTTGCCAAGAGCAAGTGCCTGAGTTTTCACATTAATAATAAGCGTGCAACGTCTGTGCTAGACTTGATACATTGTGATTTATGGGGTCCTGCCCCCATTTTTACTGTTGAAGGGTACCGCTATTATGCTATTTTTATTGATGATTATTCCAGATTCACCTGGATTTTTCCTCTGCGCGCTAAATCTGAATTTTATGATGTGTTTGTTAAATTCCACAAGTTTGTCTGCACTCAATTTTCTAGCTCTATTAAACAGTTTCAAATTGATGGAGGCACTGAGTTCACAAATACTCGTCTTTGGGGCTTCTTTGAGTCCAATGGCATTTTCATCGCCTCTCGTGTCCTTACACTCCTCAGCAGAATGGTCGTACGGAGCGCAAACATCGACATGTTATAGAAATGGGGTTATCTATGCTCTTTCATTCTCATGTATCAAGTATCTTCTGGTTTTCTGCCTTCGCCACCGCTACTCACATTATAAATCGGTTACCCTCGTCAGTCTTGGGTAATATACTGCCTTTTCAGGTTTTGTATGGCAGTGCTCCTCACGATCATAATTTCAAACCCTTTGGCTGCCGCGTCTATCCCTATTTACGGGACTATGCGCCTCACAAGCTTTCTCCACGCAGTGTGTCGTGCATTTTCCTCGGCTATTCTTCTTCTCACAAGGGTTTTCGATGCTATGATCCTGCTTTTACCTGCGTTTATATTACGCGACACGCCCAGTTTGATGAGTGTTATTTCCCTTATTCTGCTTCTGGCTCGGCTGTTCCATGCACATCTTTGGATGTTTCATCTTTTGAGGATCTTGCTTTTCGCTCCCTGCCACCATCGGTCTCTGCTCGAATAACCCGGCCGGTTCAACCTTCTACTCCTCCTTGTGCGTCTTGCTTACAGGACCTTCCTGTGTTGGCCCCGCTGTCTTCCGCAGCCCCACCCATGCTCCCACCGGCATCCCCACAGCAGCCTGCCTCTCCGCGAGCCCTACTCCCACCACCGGCTCCTCTTAATACTCATCCCATGATCACTCAGGCCAAGGATGGAATTTTTAAGCCCCGCTATCCTGTCAATATTGCCACAACACCACTTCTTCATGCCTTGGTTTCGTCCTCTTCCACCCGAGACACTGGCGGCTTCAAGTCAGCTTCCAAACATCCACACTGGCTATTAGCAATGGAAGACGAGATGGACGCCCTACATGCAAATCACACTTGGGATCTTGTTCCTCCTCCTCCAGACACAAATATCGTCGGCTCAAAATGGGTATTTCGCACTAAGTATAAATCCGATGGTAGCATTGAAAGATACAAGCCTCGCCTTGTTGCTCAAGGCTTTACTCAACTCCCGGGGTCGGACTTTCATCATACTTTCAGTCCGGTAGTTAAGGCTACGACTCTCCGTGTCATTCTAGCTCTCTCAGTGCACTTTGGTTGGCCACTCCATCAGTTGGACGTGAAAAATGCCTTCCTCAATGGCGTGTTAACCAAACCCTTCTATATGGCTCAACCTTCGGGCTTCGTAGATCCTTCATATCCATTGCATGTTTGTCACCTTAAGAAGGCTATTTATGGCCTTCGCCAGGCTCCCCTTGCTTGGTTCCAACGCTTCAGTCACTTTTTATCTAGCATTGGCTTTCGACAAAGCCGCTGTGATCCCTCACTATTTTCTCATCATCGGGGGTCTAATGTTATTTTTCTTCTTCTTTATGTGGACGATATTGTACTCACTGGCAATAATCCCTCTCTACTTCGCCAGTTTATTGCTTGTGCTAGCAAGGAATTTGTGCTTAAAGACTTGGGAGCATTGAATTATTTTTTGGGTTTAGAAATCACGCCTCAGTCCAATGGTTTTTTTGTTGGCCAAGCCAAGTACGCTCACGACATTTTGTCCCGCGCTATGCTACTAGACTCCAAGCCGGTTGCCACTCCACTTGCTGCAGGTACATGTCTTCAGCAGCGTGGCACTCCCTTTGGAGATCCATCTCTTTTTCGTTCCTTGGTTGGCGCTCTTCAGTATCTTACCATCACTCGGCCATATCTTTCTTATGCAGTTAATCACGTTAGTCAGTTCCTTCAAGCCCCTACAGAAGAGCATTTCGATGCAGTCAAACGAATCCTTCGGTATGTCAAGGGTACTATTCATCTTGGTCTTTCCTTCACTCAACGCTCTGACTTGTCTATTCTCGGTTATTCTGACGCGGATTGGGCACGATGTCCGGATACTTGTCGTTCTATATATGGCAACTCTCTCTTCCTCGGCGGAAATCTTGTTTCTTGGAGTGCTAAGAAACAGCCTACAATCACCCGCTCTAGCTGTGAGTCTGAGTACCGTGCTCTTGCTAAAGCTGCTGAGGAAGTTATTTGGCTCTCCAATCTTCTCACTGATCTCGGTGTTCACATCTGTCGCCTGCCTACACTCTTGTGTGACAATAACAGTGCTGTTTTTATTAGCCAAAATCCCGTTTCACACAAGCGCGCTAAGCATATCGATGTTGATTGCCACTTCATTCGTGACTACATTTCTACAGGCCGCCTGACTACTCAATTTGTGCCTTCACAACTTCAGCTTGCCGACATCTTTACCAAAAGTCTGCCCCGTCCAGCTTTTGAATCTCTTCATTCCAAGCTCCGTGTGCCTTCACCCCACTCAGAGCTTGAAGGGGGTGTTGAGATATGATTCCATATTAGATTATATTCTTTCCTTGTATATAGTTATTGTTTTGATATGATCCGATCTTCATGGATTATGTTGTGATTTTATCTTTGTATTATTTATAGTGGCAATACAATTGAATCACCACACGGTGAAATTATTCCCACTCTTGCACTCTTTCATCCTGGATACATGAGTTTATATAGGGCAATTGAATTTTCATATACAAGGAAGGATGTCGGATATGAAAATGGAAGGATACATGAAAAGAGGGTTATAAAATATCCATAGACGAAAATTCTGCACTGTTTTAAGGAATACAGTGGAAGACGGTTGAAGCAGATTTTCAACCATAAAAACATTTTTTCTTCATCCATGATACCATACTCTTGACTGGTGCATCTTGACACCAACCACATAGACTTGCAGACGAATCTCTAGTAGTGGTTTCATATGTCAATAATAGAGCCTTGAGTGAATTAGAAAAGAAGAAAAAATTCACTTCTTTGTTTCAAGTTGATGATAACAAAGATAGGGGTCATCCAAATCATTCATCAAAAGATACCTGCACAAACTTGAAGAACCCAAGGAGGATTGCATTAAAGGAGTTGTTCGAGAGAAACTTGAGACAGACAGGCTTGAGGGGTTGGAGAAGGGTCTTGGAGGGATCTCACTAAAATAAGGTTTTGGTCATAACAACCTTATGCTCAAAGATGGGACTGAAGCATATCTAAAGTTCATTGTTGCTTGAAATGGTTGTTTGAACACAATGGTATTCTCCTGGATTAGTATCCCTAAGATATATGTTGTGGCCGAACTGAATTAACAACCCTGCTGTATGTTCATTTTATTATTTATATTTTAGTTCCACTATGTATAATTTTAATATTTTATTGATTAACAAAGTTCAAAGTTTCTGTTATTCAATTCCATTCGGCCTTATTCCCATGTTTGTAACTAAACATTAGATAGCTAGAAAATTCAATAATTAAAACCAAGAGTTAGCTATCGAAATCTTTAAATAAATCATTTTTTCTTTGTTGGATTGCCAAGCTTGGGGACCTGTCCATCCTTGTTTATCAAAATTTGGAATTTTATCATGTAAACTTACTCGTTATCACTTTCTACTAAACTCTATTCATTTCAATTTTCATGTTGGAACTTGAAGAATGAGGTAGGTGTTTCGTTGAACAAGCATGGTAGTGCCCCAATCCAATCCAGTCATTTTTCACAATCTCCCAAACCTCACAGAAAAACTCTCTATATAAAACATCTCACACCATTCCACACTATGACTCAAAACACTCAAGAAATCCCTTCGGCCGAATAGTCTATTGAGCCTCCGTTGTTCAACATTTGCGGACAAGAGTCAATTCTAATGCTAGGTGCAACATATTGCTGCCTCGGTGCTAGCTACTTTCTCAGTTTTTTAAACACAAACAGAACATATTCCAGCTCAAAAATATATTTTCTCTCATATATGCTAATCAAAGTAAGAATATAAAAGAAAAGATATATATTCAAAGAAAAACGATCAAAATGAACTAAATGATTACCCCCAATCAACACCTTCATTATGATAGAAACCTTCTTCAAACACTATCAATGGAGGCATAACTTCTCAAAAACCTTTTCTCCAAGAAAAACTTCTCACCAAGAATGATAGTCTCTCTCAATACTAGAAAAATTATGGATTTGGTAGCTATGGTAGCTAACGAAGTTCAGTCGCTAAAACTGTGGTAGCTAACAAATTTCAGTCGCTAACCTCTTTAGTGACCAAATTTTACCAAAAATTCGGTCGCTGGAACAAAAAAACTCTTTTAGTGTCTCTCCTTAATGAACATACACTAAGAATGATTGCATATACCCTAGAAATCTGGAAAGGCTCGAGAATCAAGGCCCAATTCTAAAAAGCATCATCTGACAGTTGTTGTACTTTTTGTCTTTTCTCAATAGCACAGCTCGTTGTTCTTCAAGTGTTCCAACATCCAGCATACATTGATCATCTGCACAACACAATTTAAATGTCTAATAATCTCCCCTTCGTGAAGATATCCGCCAAAATAATAAAAAAAATAGCAAGAACAACAATCACACGCAATAATTGTTCATTCAGTACCCCAACATCCAAATTATGTCCCCCTTTTTGGTGTTACTAACTTTATGCATAAATATTGGTTGATTAAGTTATTAGTTGGTAAGATATCTAAAAATCTCAATCCTTTTGGCTATGACTACATCCTATATATACTGGTGGTAATCATCATGTTATTCCCATTATATGATTGTTCATCATTATATACAATCAATTTCATGACGTTAAATTTTCTATGAGATCACTTTCTCAGGCTAGCAAAATTTTTTTATTTTCAAGTTCCCACATTCATATGCAGCCACAAATCTAAAAAATTGCTAATAAGTGATCAAAAGAAATGGAAGAAAAAAGCAAGCAACTAACTTCTATTCAGAGACAACCAAGACCAACTAATTGTAAAACTAAACCTCATGACTCATAGCCCCACACAACATGAGTAGACAAAGTATACAATAAAATATAAAGAAAAATATTATTCTGTTAATAAAGAAAAATTTATTGGGCATCAGAAAAAAATAGCAATCACCTGAAATTGCTACAATCGCACTGAATGATGTATGAGCAATCAAATTCAAATAGGAACAAAAATGATAGGAGAGAATAATTCCATAGTATCATTATATCAATATTGTGGTATAAAAACTACTTATGTGGAGGTGATTATGTATGAAATTAGTATATAGTCATCTTGACATTCAATAACAGTATGTAATGACATTTGATTTATTTATTTACTTATGTATTGTAACTGTCCCGTATATGAATCACTTTCACAATTATTCTCCAATCATATTTGTTGTTATTGAATGAATTCAAACTATCATACTTCATTATATTCATCATTTATCTTAATATATAGAATAATTTAACTGTAGAGAATGAATCCAAAAATGTTTGATTAATGATTGAATATAAAATTAGTGGAGAACAATACGTTAATACAATAAAGAAGTATTCACTTTGTATACTTACAATTTCAACAAATTAGTAGTTTTTCAACTATTATAAAATGATTGTCTTCCTATTTTCTTTAGTAATAATATATAAGCGAATAGCCGAATACATTTTTGGCATATCATTAAAAGTATTATGGATATTTTTAATGTTATGCACGCTTCGATGCACAGAATGGCTCTGTTCTATAGTCATATATTTAAGACTTCAGGTTTTCATTTTCTTGGCAGTGTATCAGCAAATGACATCGTAAAATCGACTAAGAAATTTTTTGACCTTTTTGAGAAACTAAACAAATGCAAAATTCTGGATTATGTTCATAAGAAAAAATTATTTTTTCAATAATTATTTTTTCTTTATATTATTTTCTTTTATTAAAATTATTTTATGATAAAAAATATATTTAAAAATTAAACCTATACAAAAAATCAGGATTAAATTTTGATTAAATTTTTATAACGGATTATAATTTCTTATTAACTATATATATTTTGATAAATTACCTAAAAGATGATTATTAATTTTTTTATTTTATAATATTTTTTAATAAATATTGACACCTAAGTATCGTCAAAGGTGTGTGTAAGCCCAAACTACATATTTTTTATTTTATAATATTGATTTAGGTTAATATTTGATCCTCGAATTTTAATATAAATAATATAATATTGGATTAACTAAATTTATCATAAATATCAAACATATTATAATTTATTTTCAATTTATAATTTTTTAATAATATATGGAAAGATTTCTCAAGATTTTCTTATACTAACAAATAGATTTATTAGGTTATCCAAAAAAAAACAAATAGATTAATTATCTAAATATAGAATATTTAAAAGATTGATCACTGGCATATAGGATGATTCAGCGCTGACGTGTAATATTTTGGATGATTATTCAGCGCCTATGTGGAAACTTAAGGCATAATTACTGTATAACCATAATTAAAAAGGATGAAGCATATTTAATAAGGGGCAATACAGTTTGCACATACCAAAAAGTATTCAGAATTTATTATATAGATTTACCACTTTATTACACAAGCTAAAAAAAATTACATGTTTAGTCTCGATGAATTAATTAATGGGATTCTAGTCTCTTCCAAGAAGAATTGATCCAGAGCATAAATTTATATTGTCTCGAGGTGCACAAAACCTAAGTAAAGGAAGGGTATCGTTTTAGGATTTGGATCAAGTAGGAGAAAGTGGGAATTCACCATTACATTAAACTTGGCTCTAAGAGTATGTCCAATGCGGGTGTGAAGTTTTTACACGGTGCAAAAAAATTTCGATTCGATGGTGGTGTAAAACAACAATATTCCCTAAACGGCTAAACCCTAAACCCATATTCAGAGTGGGATTATGTAAATTATGTCATAAGATTAAAATATGTTACAAAATCAAACTCCAATATTATCGTCATAAACATCACACTCATACGAGACATCACCCTTATAATGGACCTGTTTGGCCTCTAATGGGCCAAGGACTTTTTTCTCCACAAAGATGTTATCGGAAAAGGATCAAACCGATTACGGGTCCGAGATTATGATAATGTGCCCAAACTTGATTGAATTTCACTAAAATTGCAATGTCAAAGTTGAATACAATGGAAAATCTATCAGTTGTTAAGAAACAACGGCTGATTAATCGGAAAAAGGCTACCAAACTACTAGTTGTTAAGGAACAACGGCTGATTTGGAGAAATAACCGCTAACAACTAAGCTAGAATCTAGGAAAGCTTGTAAATGAAAGCTGTAAAGAAAGCAGTAAAAGATACAAAGAATTAAATTGCATAAAGGAATTTTGGGGTGGATTGGTCTCTCATGACTCTTAGCTTGGCATCCTCTATTTATTGTCGGAGCTTGGTAACTGCTCCCCGGCTGCATCCTGAGCCGATTCTGAGTATCTTTTTTTCGGCTCTTTCTGGTTGTTCTCGGCCGATTACTTCGGCCTGGAAGTCCTTACTCCCTTGCGCAGTTTTCCTTCTCCTGCTCATTCATCTACTGTTGGGCTTTTTCTGACCCAATTATCTAGATTAATTATTGTTTTCGGTCTCACTATCTTGGTGGCCACAACAATCACCCATCTACTGTTGGGCTCTTTCTGGCCCAATTGTCTGCCCCAATCACTCTTTCTTGGTCCAGTATCATGATGGCCATAACAGATGCCCTCCTTTACTTGGGTATGTTTCCGTCCGGAAAGAACCCAAGTAAACCAGATTTTTCGCGTTAACTCCCCCTGGGAATCCGGCCACGATCTTTCATATCCCTCGGGTCTTGTTATTTCTTCATTTCTCATCGCTACCTGCCTTCTCATCTTCTTCCTCCTTTACTTTTTCCTCTTGTGATTTCTTCCTTAATCATTTTTCTTCTATGGATCCGCGCTCTGTCTTAGTTCCTTCTCAAATTGCGAAGATTAAGAGTTCATCCGCCCCTCATACTGCGGTTCGCCTTCTTCCTGATGGCTTCTGTTTCCTGGGTCCTTAGGCATTCCTGAAGAAATCAATGAATGCACGGCTCGCATTATTAAAAATCGCTCCATACCCCTCTATGCTTCCTGGTTTTCTTCCCAACTCTTCACTCCCTCACTTACCGTTTGGCCGTCGGATTCTTCCGATTATTTGGCTTGGTATCGTCATCTTGAACCCCATTGCCGTAGTTCCTGGTCTAGTCCAAACCTCCTTCGCTTAATCCTTCTTAGTGTTGAGTCTTTTCCTACTGATCTTCGTCCCATTTAGGCCGTCTTATGCTTTTGGAATCCCACTTTAAACTGTTTCTGTTTTCCATGGGGTATGATGACCCCTACAATCCAAGATGTTAAGCTCCTTCTAAATCTTCCGGTTCGCGGGGACAACCTTGTTGTTGCGTCTTCTCATCAACCTAAAGAAAAAAAACCACCAGTTTTCCTTCCAGAAACACTTTCCAAAGTTGGATTGTTACCCATCAGAGTGATCCTTCCTCACCTGACCCTCATACTGATGAACCCCTTGCTTTCATGGTGTACTTCTTAACTCGATTCTTCTGGTGCACGCCTTCCAAAGGGGTCCTTCTCGAAACCTATCCCTTAGCTTACGAGATTCTTAAGCAGACTATCTTGCTGCTAGCGGACTTCTTCCTCGCTCATCTGTATGCAGGCATGTCGGCTTATATTTTGGGCTCGGAGAATGGTTTCCCGGTAAGCTCGTAGTCCTCTATGGTTTCTTCATTTATAGTTGGTTTGGCATTTTCGGGACATATCCTGCTTTCCCCCTTACGATATTCACCAATATCATTTTGTTCGCCTTAGTCTTCTGAAGACATCCCTTCCTTCCATGTCGATCCCTCATTGGATCGGCTATTTTCCTGATCGAACTGCCGATCAGGCCTTCTCCCACTATCATTATCGAAAGGCCGATTTCACGTGGATCAAAGACATTGCCACCGCTCCTTTGGAACTTCTCTTCCTTGTCCCTCTGCTCAATTTTGGAACTGATGTATCCTTCCTCTTCCTATCTTGTATGGTTCCACCGCTCTTCTTAATGCTACTATCCCTGCCGAAATTTATAATCCTCATTTGGTTAGCCACCAGTTCGGCTTCGGCCAGGATTTGGTGGTGGCTTGTCGGATCGATAAACCACTCTCCCCTTCTTCTAGCCGAAGGCAATGTGCTACTTGGCATCGGTGCCGGGTTGATTTTGATGTTCCGAAATTTCTCGTTCGTGCTGGGCTTTCTACCACATCGTTTTCGGCTTTGGTGGGACGGCGTTGCTCGTACTTACTTCAGTGTCGACGTCAATCCTCTCTTACGACGGAGTGGTTTCTCTCCCATCCTACCATTCCCTTCTTATCCTCTATCCTCGCCTGACTCTTCCTCTAGGCGAGGCTCTAGTATATCCTCTCCTTCACGTCGAGGTATGTTATTTTATGGATATATTTTTTTGATGTTGCATATCCCTCTATTGCTCATTTGTTTGTAACTTTTGTACGTAGATAATTCTCGTCTCTTGACTTCGGACCGTGGCCGCAAAAGGCTTGTTCATCCTTCGGCTCATTTCACCGGTTCTCTTCCATCTACCAAGACTCGGGAAACGATCTTTGTAATACCCGAGAATTTTGCAACATAAAATAAATAAATAAATAAAATAAATAAACAATAAATGAAACAATAACAATAAATAAATATAATAAATGAATAAACATAATATATAGATAAGGAAATGAGAAATGGAATTTAATTTAAGAAGGAATTAAAATTCCAATACCCGGGTAACCAAAGACAAATTAATCAAATAAATTGTACACGGGAACCCGACACCAATGGACTCGAGAATTTGAGGCCAATATTAAATCTAGACCCGAGTAAAAAATTAAGATAGGAAATAGGAGCCCGAAAATATCTCGGAAATCCGAATCCGAGAACATAGAGGGATAGAAGTCCGAAAGAGAGGAGGAAATGCCGACGGATCGCACGACCCGCCCAGACCGAAGTCCAGGCGGTAGCCGCACGGTGGCTGTGCGGTGATTCAACTAACGGCGCGCCAACCCCGCGCCGGATGACAGATACGCCCGTTGCGAGATTTTCTCGCCCGAATCCGGATTTTCCGACTTCGGTTGCTTTCCTTTCGGCTCAAGACACTTAGGGGCAGCCTTTGGACGTCCCCTAGGTCTTGCACATCTATAAATAACCATCTTAATCAATCCCGAACACTTTTCAAACCCTACGAAAATCTCTATACGTACCAAACCCTAATTCCGGAGTCGTCGGAGGCATGAAGGCAAGAGAGGAGACTGTCTTGGACAAAATTTGGGGTCTTCTATCGTCTGGTAAGATCCAGTCTATTCCTTTTTCTATTCTTGATTCAAAAATGAATCCTAACTTGATCTCTTTCTTTTCTACACCCCGATTCGGATCTAGAACGAAGAACCCGACGAACCGAGGAGATAAACGGTGGACTGGAAGCCACGCCTCCGATCGATGAGCCGGGACAACCGTGAATCTGTAATTTGATACTTACATGGTTTGGGAGAATTAAAATACGTTTAATCTAAAGAACTAAAACAAGAACTTAAAATCTGTCACAACAAGAATCTCTACGGCGCAATATTTTTGCACGATTTTTCCGAACCCTTAAAACTGTTCAAACGAGAAAACTTAAAATACAAAAAATGTTTCTAAGACATAGATCTTTCTTCTGTAAAAATTTCATAATTTTTAATCATGTTTTGATAGCCGAAAACGACCGCAAATGAACCTGCCTTCGATTTAGATCTTGAAACGGTGATAGATTCTTGGTCCGAACTTGAGGTTGATTTTTACCTTAGATCTAGACCGATTTAGGATTGGTGTTAAACATAAGAATTGTAGATCTATACGTTTCGAATATCTTCATGAATTTTTGGAATTTTTCGTTGAGATTTGACATCGAAAATCGACTCCAAAATGAATTGTTCTAAATTTAGTTCTTGAAATCTTGACAGAACTTTAGTCCGAACTTGTAGGCATTTTTGACAATAGATATTGGATGAATTAGATCTTTTGTTGAACATGAAACTTGTAGATATATGTCTTAAGAATCTCCCTGTAAAATTTCATCAAATTTGGAGATAGTTTGCTATAGTAGATCGTGAAATCTTGAAACTGCTGTTATAGAATTCGGACAGATTTGTAACCTGATAGAAATCTACATTTTTGACTTGCTTTCTTAACCCGGATCGAAAACGTTAAAACACGAAAGTTGTTTGTCTCTGTGTTTTCAAGTCACTGGTCAAATTTAAGAGTGTTCCGACTTAAAACCGATTTTTAATATATTTTGGAGTAAACAGTAGTTTATCAAAGTCGAATCTTGAGAATCTTGTTGATAAGGATTTTAAATGATATCGGAGCGAATAGCGTCCTGAAATAGTATATTTTGAGAGACTTACTAAATTTGGAAAATTGGCCTTTAAGGTTTAAACGAGTGGTAACTCCTTTGAAATAAAATACATAAACACACGTTTTTGAAATCCTGTTATTACTAGTTTGAGCTTTCTATGTAGAGGGTGAGTGTCCCATCGGGTGCCCCTCTAGCTTTTTACTTCGTGCCTAAACGGACGAGAGTAATCTATGTAGGGACTGCAATGCGACCGAGGCTTAACTTGAAATATTATGTAGGGGTTGCAATGCGACCGAGGCTTAACTTGAAATACTATGTAGGGGTTGCAATGCAACCGAGGCTTAACTTGAAATATTATGTAGGGGTGGCACTGCAGTCGAGGCTTAACTTGAAATACTATGTAGGGACTGCACTGCAGTCGAGGCTTAACTTGAAATACTATGTAGGGATTGCACTGCAATCGATGTTGAACTTGAAATACTGTGTAGGGATTGCAAAGCAATCGAGGCTGAACTTGAAATACCAATGAAATCTTGATACTCGACTAGGGATTAACGGGAAATTAAAAGACTTGAATACTTTCCTTCGCTTATTTAAATTATGCTTTTAAATTGTGTTATACAATTAGTTACCTTGCAAGCTATATTGTTATTTCATGGAATTCCTGTCTTTTTAATTATGCAATTAAATTATTATTAGATAAATAAATTAAATTATGGGGTATTATGTAAATGTTTTCTTTAAATCTAATTAATGCTTTGAAACCCCATAATCATGTATGTGTTAACATACTCAGCAAGTTTTTGCTGACCAAACCATGTTTTTCTCTTTTTCTATAGAGTATGAAGAATATGCATCATCATATGCATGCATGGGATATTTGGGGAAACATTATTTTCTTTTATTATTTTATTCTTAGTTATGAATAGCATGAACGGGCCTGTTTAACCCGTATTTTGGCCGTGTTGGCCCAATTTTAAATCCCGCTGCATTATACATATGTAATTATTACTTTCCGCTGCAACTTTGATATATTATTTTTAAACTATATATGAATGGGCTGTTTGAATGTTTTAAATTCTGAAAAACCATAGCCCTGCATCTCTTTAGCAAGCTCGGAGAAACCGTGTCTTGCTAGGGAGGTGTGGCGGTGACATCCCGACCTGGGTGACCAAAAATTGGGGTGTTACAATCTTCTCGCTCACCACTTGGCAGAATTCCCACTGCCCATTACATGGTAAGACGAATCTTTCCATTATGCTTTTCCTTTCATGAGTCATCACTTCTTCTACCTTTCACCAGGCTCCTTCGGATCCTCGAACGCCCGTCGTTCTTCCTGCTCCGTTCATAACTTCTGGCTTTATTGATATTGATCCTCAGAAGATGAGCGATCCTACTCCGATTGCTTCAGCTGACCCTTCTCCAGTCGAACCTCAACAGGCGAACAAGGATCATGCTATTCCTTCATCTATTACCGTTACGGACTCCCCCGGCCCAGTTTCTCTTGAGGCGACTGATATTCCTGGTGATACTTTTATTGCTCAAGTTCCATCGTCCCCGTTTCCTGACAAACAGGTTCTGGACGATTTCTTTTCTCCCGTTCTTCCGTCCTCACTCCCGTCAGATCCTTCGGCCCACCTTGGGGATTGTCTAGGCAAATTGTGTAATATGATAGCCAGACAATCTGACGTGGAGTTTGTACACCCGAAACCAATCCTCCTCCTTCTGTCGCATCTTGATCAGCACTTTCGTGAGGAGATGGTCTCTCTGAACTTGGATCCTATCCTTCAAATGATCACTAAGTCTGTCCTTTCCTTGGACCAAGAACTCATGGCACACTTAGTGATGTGGAACCAACTTCAAGCCGAACGGGAGGCTATAGCTTCTTCTCAAGCCGAATTTGACAACTATTCGGCTGAATATCGGGTCCGCATGGGTACTCTCTCTGAAGTGAATTCTCGTGAGCTTAAATTTGCAGAGGAGCTTTCTTCAACTTGCTTGGAAATAGCCAGATTTCAACGGAAAGAACAAGAATTGCAGTTGGCTTTAGACGAAATGAAGCAGGAATCAGCCTACTTACAACGATCAATCAAGCACCTTCGTTAATCGGCCGAAACTCCCAAGGCTAAACTTCTAGATTCACAGCAGAATGCTTCTTACTTCGCCATGAGATCCAGCTTTAATGATCATATTCTTGGTGTTTTCTAAGAGAAGTGGGCCGAGACTCAATCCCTGGTTGCTCATCTGGACTCGGTTATTGAAAGTCTCGGGGCCAAACGTACTGCTTATGTCTTGCCTCAGCCGGATGTATTCCCTCTGGACCCATCGGAGATTGAGGCTTCTCCATCTCATGATGTTCCTTCTTCCTCGAAAGCTCCTGCAGGTATTATCTCATTTTCCTTTGTGTCATTATTATATATACTTGCTCCTTATACCCACGGCTTCACCTTTGTCCTTCTTTCTTCAGGGAAATCAGACGCTCCCCTTCATATGTCCGATCCTCTGCCATCTCCTGATCCTACTAAAATCGGCCTAGTATCCGTTTGCCCCTCAACTTGTCGTGCGTCACAAACTTCTTCTTCTTCCGTGGACTCAATTCTAAGAAGGGACCCTTCGCCTTCCACTTACCCTCAGATTGGTGCTCTGCAAGGCCTGGATGAAGATGTGCAGTTTGACGATAGCGAGGATCACTAGATGACTTTTTCCCTTTCTCTTTTTTTTGTATATAGGATGATTTTGTAAACATTGATATTGAATCATTCTTCTGGGTGCCAATTGATTAGCCCTTTTTCGGCTACTTGTACTGGCTTTGATAGGCCAATTTTTGAACTTATTTCGGCCGATGTATATACCTTTGGATCTGTATCTTCACTGTGATTCTCCAAATCTGATTCGAATCTTTTACTCTGTCATGAGATATGTATCTTCCGAGAAATCCCGTGATTTTCATCTTCTTTATGGCTCTTTTCTGAGTGGTACCAGCTTTATCGGGACTCAGCTGTAACGTCTTCCCATAAATAGTTTTAATATTGACTGTTTCTTCCGCTGGGTATTTATTTTCCTCCTATAAATACCCAACTCCTTTGGGGTTTTCTTTCATCACCTCTTCCTTTCTTCTTAATCCATACCAATATGGGTTTTTCTTTTCTCCCAAATAATCCCTTATCTCCGGTGCCCCCATGGTATTCCATTGATGCCTTTATGCAAGGATTTCCAGACGTGGTACGATAACCCCTTGCCCATGCGGCACGAGCCCAGCTAATATCCTTGTCACCATATTCGTATGGAAGAGGATCTTTGTCTGTTTTTCCAAATGAAGGTCTCGACGGTTATGCAAACAGTGTGTTTTCTACTTTGTGGTTGCATATCCAGTCGGACTTCGTCTAATGGAGAACCCACTTCTCTTAGTGGTTCCTCCATTCTCTCTTTCTCCCACCGCCTTGGCTGTTTGCCTCAGTTGTACCTCTCCTCATCTTATCTGAGATCGTGCGGAGACTGTACCTGAGTTCGATTTCTACCTCTGGGACATTGTATTATTCATTCTAGCGTTCCCAGAGATTGAGGCTCGGTGGTTGGGTCAATCGGCGCTGCCATTCTTTTGTAAGCGGTCTCGCTACCGCTTTTGGTTCCGCCGATGTATCTAGGCGGCACTATACAAGGCTGGGTTATTTAACATAATCCTGCAGTTCTTTTTCTTAGGACCTTTCCCTTATATATGCCTGCATAGATTAGGACATTTCCCTTGTATATTGTAATTTCGGACTATCGACGCCGCTTTCGGCCGAAGTAGCTCCTTTTTGTAATGTTCGACCTTGGAATAAAAATGTTTATTCTCTTTGATTAATCCCAAACTGAAGCATAATATTTCTTCATATATCTTGCATTAACTGGATTTGACATCTGTTCTCCATCTGCGTTTACCAATACGTATGCTCCATTTGGCAACTTCGTCTGAACAATAAATGGCCCCACCCAATTGGGGCTCCACTTTCCTAATCGGCCATCCTTTTGTTTGGGTGGCCATATAACTTTCCAAAATAAATCGCCAACTTCAAATCGCTTAACACGGATTCTCTTATTGTACCAATCGGCCACAACATCTTTGTTCTTCTGTAAATTCTCGAATGCTTGTACCCGATCGGAATTAATATCTAACAATTTATTCTTCATTGCCAGATTGTACTGTACGGCCGACAACAAGTCCGCTTGGCTCGTCCTCAATGTTGGCATTGTTATTTCGGCTGGGAAAACTGCATCCATCCCATACGTCAGCCGAAATGGTGTAAACCCAGTGGCTGAAGTCTTGGCATTCCGGTAGGCCCACAATGCCTCGGACAACTTTTCATGCCACTTCCTTGGTTGATCCTCGATCATCTTCTTTATGATCCCTATCAATTGCTTATTTGTGGCCTCTGCTTGCCCATTTCCTTGCGGATAATATGGTGATGAATGTATGATCTTTATTCCATATTCGTCTGCAAAGGCTTTAATCTTTTCTCCCACAAACACTGTTCCTCTATCCGTCAAGATTGTCTGTGGAATTCCAAACCTGTAAATCAGTTGATTCTTAATGAGCTCAATAACCTCTTCTTGGGAAATGCTGACATATGCTTGTGCTTCGGCCCACTTCGTGAAATAGTCTGTGGCCACCAGAACATACTCATCTCGTTTTGAAGAAGAGGGATGAATTTTTCCAATAATATCCATAGTCCATCCTCAGAATGGCCATGGTTTAATCATAATATGCAATTCTTCGGCCGGTAACTTCTGGATCGGCCCATGTCTCTGACATTCGTGACATCCTTTCGCGTATCTTTCACAATGCATTCCAATATTCGGCCAATAGTATCCTAGCCGAATGATACTCCATTTCATTGATTTTCCAGCACGATGGGCGCCGCAAATTCCTTCGTGTACTTCTCCCATCACCCTCTTTGCGTCTTCTTCTCCTATGCATCGGAGTAATATTCCATCAATGGCTCGTTTTTAAAGCGTAGTCCTCCTATTATTATATAATCCATTGCCTTCCACTTTTCGGCTGGGTTGGCTTCGGCTGCATCTTCTAAAATTCGCGCTATCTCTTTAATCCATTCGCCCCTCTCAGTTTCGACCAAACATATCTCCATATTTCCTGCTTTCGGCATTAGCCGATATCTTGCTGCATGCTGAGCTAGCTCATTAGCCAATTCGTTCTCTTTCCTCGGAATATATTCAATGTATACTTTATCAAATTCTTCTAATAGGACAATTGCCTCTTCATACAATCCGATTAGATGTAAACTCTTAACAGAAAAGTCCCCAAGTAATTGTTGAATAACCACTTGAGAATCTCCCTTGATCACTATGGCTTTGACTCCTTCGTCTATCAACTGTCGTAATCCCAAAATCAATGCCTTATACTCCACCTGGTTGTTAGTGTAGGACTTAGGCAATTTCACATAGTATTTGTATACCATGTCCTCCGGTGTATGTAGTGTGAAACCTGCTCCAACTCCTGAAGCAGCTTTGGAACCATCGAACATCATTGTTCATGGATATAGGTATACTATTCCTATTTCATCTGCTTCTTTCGGCCGAACCTCCTCTTCAATACTCTGTGGTACTGAAGACATCGGATGATCGGCCAGAAAATCGGCTACGATTTGTCCCTTCATAGCCTTTAGTGGTTGGTATTTCAAATCGTATGCATTTAATTTCATGGCCCACTTAGCCATTCTTCGGCTGCTGATTGGATCATTCATCATGATCTTGACTATGTCAACCGAAGCCACTATTATTACCTGCCTTGGCTGAATATAATATTCCCGCTTTTGGCATACGTGATAAAGACTCAAACATAATTTGTGAATCGGTGAGTACCTAAGCTCTACATCTTTAAGAATTCTGCTCAAGTAGTAAATCGCCCGATCTCTACCTTCCTCATCTTCTTGAGCCAATAATGCTCCTATAGACTCTTCGGCTGCAGCTATGTATAGCTTTAACGGTCGGCCGAGAACAGGAGGGACCAACACAGGTGGGTTGATCAGAGCCTGTTTTAATTGTTCAAAGGCTCTTTGTTGGTCGGCTCCCCATTTGAATTCTTCTTCCTTCTTTATTCTTAGCAGATCGGTTAATGGTTTCCCTTTTCCGGCCCCATTTGCCAAGAATCTTCTCAGAAAACCGATCTGACCTAAGAATTTCTGCAGACTCTTCCTATCGTGAGGAGGTCTAGCTTCCTGTATGGCCTTGGTTTTGTTTGCATCAACTTCTATACCTCTGTTGTGCACCAAGAACCCTAGGAAATTCCCTGCTTGCACTCCAAAAGCACACTTAGTTGGATTCATCTTAACTCCATGTAGCGTCATCCTTGCAAACTCTCTTCTTAGATTGGCCAAATGGCTCTCCATATCTTTGGATCGGACCATGACATTGTCTATGTAGACTTCCACACAATCTCCTATTAAGTCATGAAAGACATAATTCATGGCCCTTTGATATGTAGCTCCTGCATTCTTCAGACCGAATGGCATTACTACCCATTCGTAAATCCCAATAGCTTCAGGGCATCTGAATGTAGTCTTGTGTACATCTTCTTCGGCCATAAAAATTTGATTATATCCAGAATATCCATCCATAAAAGATAACATTCCTTTCTTTGCGGCCGAATCAATTAACAAATCAACAATGGACATCATATATTCATCTTTGGGAGTGGCTATATTGAGATTTCTTAAATTAATACAAACTCTCAACTTCCCATTCTTCTTTATTACAGGTACAATATTTGACAACCATTCTACATATTTAGCTGGCCTAACAAATCCGGCCGCTAACAATTTCTCTATCTCTTCCTTGATTTTCAGAACTATTTCGAGCGCTGCCCTCCTGGCCGGCTGTTTATGCGGCCTAAATCCTTCCTTGATAGGTAGCCTATGCTCCACAATTGATCTTTCTAATCCAGGCATTTCCGTATAATCCCATGCAAAATAATCTTTGAACTCAATTAGTACTTCTCTGAATCGGCTGGTCGTGTGTTGATCTAGATTTGCACTAACTGGAATCTATCTAGGATGCTCGTCTGTGCCAACATTCACCATCTTCAGAGGATCTTGCGCTTTGAAATCCGGCGTCCGCTTCGGGATAGCGTCCATGAGTTCACTCCATCTTGCCTTCTCATTTGCAGAGTCGAGTTCGGCCTTCGAACTCGATTGTCTCATTGATGCTTTCGTCCATTGTTTACCTTCTTCTAAGTCCGGCCTTAGGTCGGCCTGATATCTGACTTCAAATCCCAAATCTATCCAATCACATTCAACCACCTCTGGGTATCGATCCCCTACCACCGCAAGAAACGGTTGTATGGGCTCCTCGTATAACACCGCATCGATTCGCCCGGCAGAGCTAACAGGGAATGGAGGTAGATCACCGTCTACTTCCTCAACAATGCCATCATTCTTCCAGAACCATATTTTCTGATGAAGAGTTGATGGCAAACAACTAGCTGTATGTATCCAGCATCGGGGTAATAAGGCCGCATACGGGACCTCAGCATCCACTACAAAAAACATAGTCAGAATTGAGATCGTTCCGACTGTAACATCCACTAGAATGCATCCTTCGGCTGCCGTCTGTGCTCCCACAAAGCTTAATACTTTCATTCTTGTGGGTAACAAGTCTTCCCTTGTTCGGACGATTTTAGCCAAAGTAGACAATGACATGATGTTGACAGTTGCTCCACCATCAACAAAAATTCTCCTCAATGGCCTCCCATTTACCCAGCCTTTAACATAAAGATGCCTCACATGCTGAGACATCTTTGTAGTTGGAGGTAAAATGGTACTTGGCTGAGCCTCTGGGACGAACGCCTTATATCCTTCTTCAATAATCTTCTCTCCTTCGGCCTCTGGGCGAAGCGCTTCCCACTTGGCGAAACAGAAGTCCACTATGGACTCTTCTTCGCCGAAATACTCGCCTTCCTTTTGACAGAACACCACAGCTGGTTCGGTATCAGACCAATACTCTTCATTACTCGTTGTGGTTACACTTACCATGTTAGCACTAGATCCAAAGTCGGACTTGAATTGTCCGATTGAAAAAGTCTCATTGTTTGGGACAATGGACGTCTTAGGCTTCCATTCCCTAGTTCGTACTCATCTAGGCTTCCACTCTTCTTTCGGCTTCACACGATCATTATCGGCCCCGAGCCCCTTTTCTTTCGGCCGAAATTCAGCTTTATTTTTTAGCCGATTTTCATCATTTTTCGGCTCACAGCTTCTCTCTCTTCTGCTTTCGGCTGACATAAAACGGTCCAAAAACATCTTATTCAAAACCCTTCCCGAAGACGAAGAACAGTCGTTCGGGAAGTCCTCTTCTATGTGCATCATTTCGTACTCTTCCTCATATGCCATGGCTGCTTTCAACCGCTGCATTCTTCTTTTGAAAGTACGATACGATCCCTTCCCCTTTGGGACAATTTCACTCTTGCCCTCCAAGCCGAGGCTTCAAATCGGCTATGGCCGAAATGCCTCTGATTAGGAGAATTTTGCACCCACTCACCAACCTGAGTATTAGCTGGTCTTCTAAATTTCTTCATCATCGGAGACACCGCTTCTTCAGGGATTGTAATCTGTATTACAGTCTTTACATTCCTTCTATCGGCTATTAGCTTCATCTCCGAATCCCAACCATTGTTGATTATCTTCAAAGTTGGCTTTTCCCTTTCTTCCTTGAATTCCGACTTTTCCCGACCTTCTGACGGCTTGATCCAATCCTTGACCTCATAATCGCCTAATCAGTCGAAAACATCTGGTACTTTCTCTTTTTCCTTTTGGGGAGAACCCAATCGTCTCCATACTCCCATCTTTTTCTGAACAGATGGCTGCACTCCCAGCCGATCATGCACAGACCCTTTGTTGGACGATGGTTGATCCCCTAAACGATCTTGAACAGACTTGTTTTGATCGGGGTGCACCATCACCATATCAACAGGAAACGGGTTCTTATCAATCGCCATTAATCTATCTGGGAATTTCAGCTTCCCATCATCAACGTGCTTCTGAACCATCTTCCTAAAATGTCCGCAGACTGCGGTAGTATGAGTGGCAGATCCATAAAATCTACACCACCCAGCCTCCATCTGTTCTTTGGTCGGCTTCGGATGATTCCATTTGAACTCAAACAATCCATTCTTCAGGCAATAATCAAAAATCTCATCCATCTGAGAAAGATCAAAAGAATAAAATCGATGAAACTTGTCTCTAACTTCTCCCTCCTTTTCCTTGCCTCTCACTGGCCGAAGAGCCGGATAAATCATAGGCTTTTTGATCACCAACTTGGCCCTTGCAACTTCGGCTAAGGCAGGGACATCATCCATATTAAATTCTTCTCCAACCTCACACCTGTCCAGTGATTTTGCAAAGGATGCAGCCGACTGGATAGGTTGTGATCTTCCGCTTTGGCTTCGGCTTGACTTAAAAGCCGCTTGTTCCGCCAGGTAGGTTTCCATTCTTATGGCTTCGACCGTCAATTCGGCCACAGTTCTTATTCTTGTGACCATCAATCTATCCTTGATGGCAAACATCAGATTCTGCTTCAGGATCTGAATATACCCATACACTGGCAGCATCGTCTTCATTTAAAGTTTGATGGCGTAGAATATCTCCAAGAACTCATTAACCGTTTCTCCTGCCTTCTGCTTGGTAGAGGTTAGATCTACCACTGATACCTCAGGGCTAGTGTTATAGAAACGATCATGAAATAACCGCTCCATTTCGGCCCAAGTGTTAACCGGTCCTGGAGGCAAATTAATATACCATTCAAACGCTGGACCAGTAAGAGACAAACTGAACAAAATCAACTTGTGGAAGTCGTTCTGCGCTATCCTGGTGCACTGAGCCATGAATCAGCCGATATGTTGAATAGTTGATCGGCCGACTTCTCCTGAAATCGTATTGAAATCAGGAACCTTTACTCCTCTAGGTAGTGGATATTGCTCCTCTATGTAATCAGGATAAGGTTCCATGTACATCGGACGATTCTCCTGACCAATGAGGTTTTCGAATTGAGTATGAATGATCTCCACTATGAGTTCCCTATCAACCAACTATGGTTGATTCTGCTGCAACAGTGGATATTGTTGTTGTACCACTGGAGCAGGCGGTTGTGCCACTACTTGCTGATGTGGTTGATACTACTGCTGCTCGTACCTCAGTTGAAGGGGGATGAAAGGACGTGGTCCCTGTCCTCCTAGCGGCCGATAAGCCGGCTGTTGGTAGTTATGAGGATTTTGAACCACAGGTGGTGGATTTTGTGTCGCCTGTGCATTCTATGCTCCAATCGGATACATATTCCTTGCCAATTCGGCTCTAAACATAGCTGGAATTGCTGCCAATATATTTCCTTCTATCTGTCGAACTGAATTCGTAACCACCGCTTCACCATGAATTGAACGTGATCGCGAAACCGCAGGGTTAAATCATCATGCGGAAACTCCTGAGCGTTAAAATCCGAAGGTCCTGCGAATCCTGGAGGAAAATCCCCTGGATTTGTTGTACGCTCTTCATGAATAGGCGGCAAATCGGTTCTTGCCGCTGTGTTGACTGTCGGAGTTGCATGCGGATCAACTGCCATCGTGAATTTTTGTCCCACTGGGCGTGCCACTGTTTCGCCTCCGCTGGGCCAAGGACCTTCTCCTCCTCAAAGGAGGCTATCAGAAAAGGATCAAACCGATTATGGGTCCGAGATTATGATAATGCGCCCAAACTTGACTGAATTTCACTAAAATTGCAATGGCAAAGTTGGATACAATGGAAAATCTACTAGTTGTTAAGAAACAACGGCTGATTAACCGAAAAAAGGCTACCAAACTACCAGTTGTTAAGGAACAACGACTGATTTGGAGAAAAAACTGCTAAGCTAGAATCTAGGAAACCTTGTAAATGAATGTTGTAAAGAAAGCAGTAAAAGATACAAAGAATTAAATTGCATAAAGGAATTTTGGGGTGGATTGGTCTCTCTTGACTCTGAGCTTGGCATCCCCTATTTGTGGCTGGAGCTTGGTAACTGCTCCCCGGCTGCATCCTGAGCTGATTCTGAGTATCTTCTTTTCGGCTCTTTCTGGCTGTTCTCGGCCGATTACTTCGGCCTGGAAGTCCTTACTTCCTTGCGCACTTTTCCGTCTCCTGCTCATTCATCTACTGTTGGGCTTTTTCTGACCCAATTATCTGGTTTAATTACTAGTTTTCGGCCTCACTATCTTGGTGGCCACAACACTACTGTTGGGCTCTTTCTGGCCCAATTGTCTGCCCCAAATCACTCTTTCTTGGTCCAGTATTATGATGGCCACAACAGGACAATACAAAAATTTGGTGTAACAATACAATCTACATATGTTGTTATTTGTTCCTTTTTTTATGTAAATACAATCACCCAACTGAGCTTTTCTTTTCTTTTTTCCTTTTTTTAAATAGTAAAATGCTGAGTAACAAGAAATGTAAGAAAAAATTATTGTATGAGTGTTCTATACATGTGATGGGAGAAGTATTTCGTGTGATTGAATAATATTTGTGGGTGTGTAATGTCGGAGATTTTTTTGTGTGGGATGGAATAATATGTGATAGAAAATATGTCCTATGAAAGAGTTATTTTATATGATATATGCAAAAAGACATTTCAATAGATTGTATGGTAAACGGATATGTATACTACTTCGTACATGAGAAGTGGAGTTTCTCTATTAACCCAATAAAAGATAAATATAAGGCCCATCCATTTATGGTCCAATTGTTAAATTTCTCGGCCCAATCCGTAAAAGATATATCCGGTAGAAGGGACTGAAGAAGAGGATGCGATCCACGGCGTCAGTAGGGTGAGGCACCATACAAGGAAAGAGGATCGTAGTGAGCCACCATACGAGGAAGGTATCAACATGAGGTGTCATCCAAGGAAACAAATCAAGACGAGGCACCACCAAAGGAAGGAAATCAGGGTGGAGCGTTCATGGGCCTGAGGGAACCCTGGATTCCCAAACCCTATATAAGTTTAGTGTGGCACCAGAGGCAGACATCTCCAACACTCTTCAAAGAGCCGCATTTACTTATTTTACTTTCTTTACAGCTTTCTGCAATTTTACTGCTTTCTGTTTTCAATTCCCTTACTGTTTTCTCTCAATTCCTGTAATTTGCTTTGCTATATTCCTTGTAATCTTTCCCAAGTTTATCAATAAAAGAGAGATTCTGTTCCTCCAAAATTTCACTGTTAACAAATTGACACGCCCAGTGGGACACGATTTGAGACCATATCCGCTTCGAGTAGTGTATACGTCTTAGATCCGGAAGAGTTACTGTTGATCTGACACAGAAGTTCGAAGATATGTCCCTACAAGGCCAGACGATCAAGCGAACATCGGATGAGGACGCCGGTGAAACGGCGAACACCACTCAACCGCAACAAGGGATAATGCAAATCCCTACTCTGTCTGAACAAATGCGGCTATCGATGACTGAATCAATGGCCGAATTCATGCCTTTACTCACAAGGCACCTAATGGACGTTCTGCGGCCTGCCATGGCCGACCAAACTGACCGAATATGCGGTTCCTTGCGTGTCCAGCAAGACGGGGTTGTCCCTGCAAATGGCACTGTTGTGCCGCCAAGCACCCCATATTCGGGGCCGTCAAGAGGCCAACATCAGATTTGGGGAACCACACCTGGCCAGCCGCCACTCCAGGAGTCCGGAGGCGTGGCCAGTATGTTCCCACACTCATACCAGACTGCTTATGCCTTTGCTCCTGCGGCACCCATCATGTTGAATTTGGATTACGCGGCACCTCCCGTGCTGGTCTATGCTCCATCAAGTCCTTTGATGGCGACAAGCGCTACACCAGGCTGTACGGCGGCCGGACCCGGCATGGCGCCCCGATAGGCGGCACCTCATGTGCTGAACGTTCCGACCACACCCTATGTGGCGGCGCCTCTAAACGCGGGTTGGATGCCACCAACCCTAGGGGGAAGGCGCCACAGCCATGTGGAGTGGCGGCACCGATTGCAACAGCCGCCATACCCACTCTAGCGGCCATAGGAGAACAGGCACCACAACCATGCGGAATGCCCACAGCACCTGTTGCTTAAGCCATCGTTCCTCCTCCCGCCATGCCTCCTACGCAGGCACCAGTGATCTCACTGGAATTGCTTGCGGATATGATGCAGCAGCACTTTGGGATTCAGCTAAAGCCGATGGAGTGGCCTACGTTCAAGAAGCCATATCCTGGTTGGGTAGACACCATGCAGCCCTACCCAAGGGGTTTCAAGATACCCGAATTCACCTCCTTTTCAGGGGATGATGGAAAATCATCTGTGGAGCATGTTGGAAGGTATGCTCAGTGCGGGGAAACAGCGGCCAATGATTGGCTGAAATTAAGATTGTTCAGCTCATCCCTCACCGGACCTGCATTCGCATGGTTTGCTTCCTTGCGGCCTAACTCGATTAAGAATTGGGCTGACCTCGAACGTGCATTCCATGATAGGTTCTACACTCCACTATCACAGGTAAGCCTTGCAGACCTTACCAATGCCAAACAATATGCCGATGAGGCGGCAAGTACTTTTATCAGTAGATTACAGTGGCTTAAAGGCCGATGTTCCATATCAATTCCGGAAAGAGAAATAGCCAATATAGCAGTGGCTAATATGTTGTCGAGACTAAAGAAACATTAATTGTGCAGGATGCAACTAATCTTGCCCAGCTGGCCAAGAGAGCGGCCCGCTTGGAAAAACTCTTGGAGGAACAGGAAGGGAGGCGTCCTACGCGTCGAGTTCACTTCGAGGAGATGAGATTCAGCGACAAAGAGGACGAACCAGTGGAAGTGGCTGCTGCGGAGCTGATCCAGACAGCAAAGCCACATACTTGTGCGGCTCTCAAGCCGCCGAAAGAAAAAAGAGGCCAAATATAAACCTGAGGAGGACCTCTTTGATATGAGCAAGGCGGACCAAGTGTTCGATGCCTTACTCAAAGATGGCGTGATTAAGCTGCCTGAGGGGCAGAAGTTACTAACGGCCGAGGACATTCGGGGCCGAGCATTTTGTAAGTGGCACAACTCATACACTCATAGCATTACTAAATGCCGGAGTATAGAATTGCCATACAGAATAAAATAAAAGAGGGACACTTGAGAATTGCAGGTGTTAAAGTGGATATATACCCGTTCCCACAACTTCAGGTTGGAGCTTCTAGGCTTGTTCCAAACCCAGAGGATGGCGGCTCTAGTAGCCAGATTGATCAAGAGGGGAAACATGTCGAGATCAATGAGCAAGATGAGGACTTGCTCTGATGAATCTGATACAGAAAAAGAAAAGGAGTTGTATAGCAAACAGCCCAAGTTTAAAAACATGTCTAAGGAGGATTTTGAGAAAGTCCTAAAAGCTGAAGAAAAGGAACATCAGAAGAAGAAGAATCCTCCATTGAGGATTGAGATCCCGAAACCTGCTCTGGAGATCCATGACAAAGGGAGGCACCAACCTGTTACTCGAGATTACAGGCAAGGAGTGGAGGTGGTGCCAACCTTAATGAGGCGTGCAGAACATCCTGCTGAGGCTGATAGATGGATGAGGAACCGGGCAGGAAGCAAGGTTACTCAAAATGAGCCGTCACCTATGACCAGGAGTCAGTATAGGCGGGCTCAGAGAAGATATGCCGAGGAAATGCGGCAATGGGAAGCCCAAATTCATAAGTTAGAATCTTCTAATCCTCGGAAGCCAATACAACCAACTTATTTCAGAGCCCAAGGGGAAACCTCCGGGCAGCGGAGGCCTATTCATGAGAGGTTACAGCATCCGGATGGGAAGCCTCTGTACAGGAAGCCTAGTTCCCCCATACCACCTCGAAAGCCGGTGCATGAGCGGCTTAGAGATGATAGGGGAAGGTCACATGAGGCCTTGGGGAGGCCACATCCACCATCACCTCCCTCCAGGAGGCCACATCCACCATCACCTTCCACCAGGAGGCCAGTGCGGGAAAGACTGCAATGGGCAGAGCGACGGCATTCAGCGCCTCAGCCTAAGGCCATGGAGCCTAGGCCTACTCAGATAAGGAATCAGCCGACAACTTCCAGAGACAAAGGCAAAGCGGTCGCCTTGGCCGAATCAAGTAAGGGAAAAAACGCAAGCAAATCTTGGACAGATAAAATCATGGAAAAACTTAATCGCATGGTGATCCAGGGACAGCCAGATAAATGGCTATGATGAAGGTGCTTACCTGATTCTTTGCTTACATAGCGGCATACCAGGCTGGTGAATTGGGAGGTGAACCTGGCAGCAACGAGGGGTTCATGGTTTACTGCAAAACTCTTGACGAGTCTGAGAAAATAGAAGTGCAACCTGAGATCCAACCAACCAATGAGGTTGCACAAGTAAATTTCGGTGCGGTCACTTCCAAAGATGTGGAAGCTGCCATAGAGGCTAACCAAGAGAAGCCTAAAGTCGGCATAAGTGCTATAGGTATCATGACCGAAGATCTTGAGATGTTAGATGATATGGAGCTCGATGAGGAGAACAACTTGGATGATGAGGAGACTAACTTGGATGATGCTTTCTGCGTTGGCCTAGAAAATGAACTTAAGGAAGCACGCTATGAGTATGGACAAGAAGAGGAGCTAACAGGCCCTGCCGTGCCTATGCAAGTTGTGGGACTGGCGGCAGATGAGGAAATTAGCGATGTTGAGTCCGAAGTATGGGATGAAGAAGAACCATCGTTTGCTAGACTCATTGAGGAGATGGATGAAATGATAGCAGAACTTTCCCATCCGACCAGGAGCCTCCTTGAGGAATTACGTGGCCAGTCTGCTTAAAGGGCAGTTTTTCCACAGTTTGCCAAACCGGAAGCATCCCAGACTAGGCAATTGAAGCCTTTGTATATTAAAGCCCATATTGACGGGCGTCCCGTGAACAGGGTGTTCGTTGATAATGGGGCAGCGGCAAATGTGATGCCGATGTCAACTTTGAGGAAGATCGGTAAGAGTGAGAAGGATCTCATCCCCACCAGGGTCAGGATGTGCAACTTTGTGGGAGAAGCGACTCAACCTGCAGGGTTCATAACGGCAGACGTCACTGTGGGGTCTAAAACTATCAAAGTAGCTTTCTTTGTGGTAAAGTCGAGAACTTGCTACTCGGCATTACTGGGACGCGATTGGATTCACATGGCGCAGTGTGTGCCATCTACCTTACACCAACAGTTGCTTATCTGCAATGACGATCAAATAGAGTTGGTTGAAGCATATCCCCAACCCTTCATAGGACACGACCGTAACAACGATGAGGCGGTCTTTTAGTTGGAGGATATCCAGCCTGCGTCTGCTTTAATTGGTGTGGATGTGGACTTAAAATCCATCGAATTTACTTCCAGCGGCTTCAAGCTACATCCTCTAGACAGCCGACAAGAGCCCTCAGGCTCCACATGATGAGTAGCCAGGACATCTACAAGTTATTGCTACAGCGGCTCGCCACCACTAAGATGATGATGGGTGCCGAAGACAAGTCCAAGAACCTGACTGATAAAAGGCCATCTGAGTGGCCATCCCCTGTGAAGCGGACGTTGCCTAGTCCGGAAGCCAAGGAACCACTTGTAGACATCAACCTCGGGACAGATACAGAGCCGAAACCCACCAAGATAAGCACTTCATTGCCCGAAGAGGAGCGGCACCAACTAGTGGAGCTGATTCAAAAGTACAAAGATTGTTTTGCGTGGCAGTACACAGACATGCCAGGACTCTCAAGAGAACTCGTGGAGCACAAGCTGCCAACTCACCCCGAGTTCAGACCTCACAAGCAGCCGCCTAGACGGTTTGATCCAGACACTATCCTAAAAATAAAGGCCGAGATTGAGAAGCTTCTTAGAGCAGGTTATATTAGAACTTGTTGTTATGTAGAATGGCTTGCAAATATTGTACCTGTTGTAAAGAAGAATGGCTAATTAAGAGTCTGTATAGACTTTAGAAATTTAAACTTGGCGATACCCAATGATGAATACGTAATGCCTATGGCCGATATGCTTGTTAATGCGGCCGCCGGCTATAAATTTTTATCATTAATGGATGGTTATTCTGGGTACAACCAAATCTTTATTTCTGAA
Source organism: Hygrophila difformis (assembly GCA_030278955.1). NCBI lineage: Eukaryota > Viridiplantae > Streptophyta > Magnoliopsida > Lamiales > Acanthaceae > Hygrophila > Hygrophila difformis. The sequence goes on along the minus strand of JAOANR010000004.1, from coordinate 24,187,575 downwards.
ACTGATATACATAAAACTGCTTTTCGTTGCCCGGGGCCTGTCGGTATTTTTGAATAGGTGGTCATGCCCTTTGGCTTGAAGAGTCTGAGGCTGATTAAGTGCTATGAGAAAGCACTGGAACTATTGGGCAAATTTTCGGACGCTACCATCACCCACGTGCCTAGAAGTCAAAATCAAGAAGCCAATGAAGTCGCTCAGCTTGCTTCGGGCTGGCAGACTGGTCACCCTAGGGGGGCACCCTGCGTTGCCACCATCACAAATGAGTCTGAAGACCAACAAGAGGTCCAATCTCAAAACTCGAATGATGATTGGAGAACCAGGATCACACGGTACCTCGAGAACCCGTCATCTAGAGGAGATAGCTCAATGAAGGTCAAAGTTTTGCGGTACACACTGATCGATGGTGAATTAAACCGAAGAGCGGTTGATGGACTGCTGCTCAAGTGTATAGGTCCCGAAGACGCAAAGCTAGTGATAGGAGAGTCCATGAGGGGAAATGCGGCTCTCATCGGGCAGGGCCTAGCATGAGATGGAGTATTCATCGCCATGGATACTTTTGGCCAACCATCATGGAAGATTGCATCATCTATGCTCGTGGTTGCGAGGCTTGCCAGAAACATGGGCCGATTAAAAGAGTACCAGCGGAAGAGTTACACACGGTCATTAAGCCTTGGCCATTTCGTGACTGGGGGATGGACATCATTGGAAAAATTCATCCGCCATCGTTTAAGAATCACACATTCATACTTGTGGCCACTGATTACTTCACCAAATGGGTAGAAGCATGCCAATGAGGAAGATCAACCAAAATGGGATCCTCCGGCACCGTTAACGAGGGATGTTGAGCTAAGAAATCAGCTAAAGCTTGCATAAGCCGGCGTTAAAGGGTCGCCAGGCTAAATGGGTCAGTCCCTTTACTCTTATACACGTCCCTCAGAAAGCTGTCAAGGGACAAGCGTTAGCTGATTTCTTAGCTCAACATCCCTCGTTAACGGTGCCGGAGGATCCCAGAGAAACATCCTCATAGGGTTCGAACCTTGGGAATTAACCTTTGATGGATCATGTGCGAGCAGCGGTTCGCGAGCCGGTATTACAATTACTAGGCGTCTGGGGTAGCATTGGAAGCTTGCTCGGGAACTGGAACCTGGCACCACCAACAATCAAGCGGAGTATGAAGCTTTGATATTTGGCCTAGAGACAGCGCTGCTCAAGGGTGCAAAATCCATTACAATTTTTGGAGACTCCCAAGTCATCTTGAAGCAACTAATGGGAGAATATGAACGCAAGAGTCCGAGGCTGATTAAGTGCTATGAGACAGCACTGGAACTATTGGGCAAATTTTCGGATGCTACCATCACCCATGTGCCTAGAAGTCAAAATCAAGAAGCCAATGAAGCCACTAAACTTTCTTCGGGCTGGCAGACCGGTCGCCCTAGGGGGGCACTCTGCGTCGCCACCGTCACAAATGAGTCTGAAAACCAACAAGAGGTCCAATCTCAAAACTCGAATGATGATTAGAGGACCGGGATCACACGGTACCTCGAGAACCCATCATCTAGAGGAGATAGCTCGATGAAGGTCAAAGTTTTGCGGTACACACTGACCGATCGCGAATTATTCCGAAGAGCGGTTGATGGACTGCTGCTCAAGTGTATAGGTCCCGAAGACGCAAAGCTGGTGATGGGAGAAGTCCATGAGGGGATATGCGGCTCTCATCGGGCAGGGCCTAGCATGAGATGGAGTATTCATCGCCATGGATACTTCTGGCCAACCATCATGGAAGATTGCATCATCCATGCTCGTGGTTGCGAGGCTTGCCAGAAACATAGGCCGATTCAAAGAGTACCGGCGGAAGAGTTACACACGGTCATTAAGCCTTGGCCATTTCGTGGCTGGGGGATGGACATCATTGGAAAAATTCATCCGCCATCGTCTAAGAATCATGCATTCATACTTGTGGCCACTGATTACTTCACCAAATGGGTAGAAGCATGGCCAATGAGGAAGATCAACTAAAATGATGTAATTAAGTTTGTGGCTGAGCTCATACATCGATTTGGAATCCCCCAAACTATCACTGCGGATCAGGGTACTGTGTTCAATGGTGAAAAGTTTTTAGCTTTTGCTAAACAATTCGGGATTCGCATATATCACTCCACTCCATACTACCCGCAATCAAATGGTCAAGCTAAGGCCACCAATAAAATCTTGATAAGTATGATCAAGAAGGCAGTAGGTGAGAAACCAAGAAAATGGCACGAGGCTCTGTCAGAGGTCCTATGGGCTTACAGAAATTCTAAATCTTCAGCCACTGGATTCACACCATACTACCTGACATACGGTCATGACGTTGTTCTACCTTTGGAGATCACAGTCCCTTCTCTAATAGTGGCCCAGCAGCATCACTTAGACTTGGCCAAATTAAAAGAGGCCATGTTGCAAGAGTTGGAGACCGCAGATGGTGACAAGCTTATGGCCTTGGAAAATATCCGTCGTAAAAAGGAAAGAATGGCAAGACATTATGACAAGAGGGTTCGAGGCAAAATCTTTAGCAAAGGGGACCTGGTGTGGAAAGTGATTTTACCCTCGGGGGTGCGCGATAATGAGACGGGGGAGTGGTCTCCAAATTGGGAAGGACCATTCATTGTAATGCAAAGTCTACTTAATGGTGCATATAAGCTGATGGACATCGATGGTCAAGAGCAAAAACAGAGTATAAATGCAAAGTACCTCAAAGTGTTCTATCCATCAGTCTGGGAATCCGAGTAAATAACATAAGTGTATCAAAAGTGACCAATCACAAACTCAGCCAAAAAGTAGCAATAATATCCTAAAGCAAAGACAAAAGTTGCCCACCACAAGGCTGATGGGCTGACCCAAAAGTGTACTGAAAAATAAAGCAGCGCTAGGTACTAAGGGGGAAGCTGCATCCCATCACCTAGTATGCAACGACGCATGATGGCCCACCGATCACGAGTGCGCCTGAAAATGTCCGTCAGACGAAGAAGTGCAGCCGCAGAAGCACGAGCACGACGGGATAACCGAGGCACGACGGAGCTCCGAGACATGACAGAGTCTCGAGGCACGGTGGATGAGTTCCGAGGCACGGCGGAGCTCCGAGGCATGGCGGCCTGGGAGGCGATGCGGCCCCCCAGAGAGATGGCGGCCCGAGACAAAGGTGGCGGCTCAAGACTGGCTGGCGGCTCGTGGATGTCGGGATGGTGTGGCGGCTCGCGATGCATGTAGGGGGATGGCGGCCTTCAAGGAGAACGAGTGGCGGGCTGAGGAGGGGACCTAGAAGGCAGCCCCTGAGCAACTATGATGGCAGGGATGGCGGTGGCCCTTGAGCAAGGGGATGGCGGCTGACCCGAGAAGAGATGGCGGTGGCCTTTGCTCCGGATCTACGATGGCCGCGGCCTCCGAGGAAAATCTCGATGGCGGCCCCCCGACTATGCATGGCGGCACTCAAGGTCTCCGAGGCGAAGGAGGGTGGCGGCCCAATGATCCGGATGGCGGCTCGTGCAAGGGACGGTGGCAGCGGTCCCCAAATCGGAGGGAGATGGCGGCTGGGAACGGTGCTGATGGTGGCGGCCTCAGGTGTGGCGGCTCCCCTAAGCTGCAGTGGTGGCTGTTTCAAATATTGAGGATGGCGGCTTGGGCGGCACCCGGAGCAACTCCCATGGCGGCTCGCGGTGAAGGCGATGGCGGCTCTTAACTTGAATGAGGATGGCGGCCCTTCCCTTGTCAACAGAGATGGCGGCGCCCCGCGAGGGATAGATGGCGGCCCTGCTTAATAGGGGTGGCGGTCCGAGAAGGGATCGAGGATGGCGATCCCATGGCAGCTCGCAGTGAATGGCGGCTCTCAACTTGAATGAGGATGGCGGCCCTTCCCCTGTCAACAGACATGGCGGCGCCCCGTGAGGGATAGATGGCGGCCCGAGAAGGGATCGAGGATGGCGATCCCGGGACACGGGGATGATGGCGGCCTAGTATTGGAGAAACGATAGCAGCGACCTGGCTTCTAAGTAAAGCCGTCTGCAGAGAACTGGCTCGTGGATGAAGGCGACGGAGTAGACACGGACGAGTGGCGGCACACCGGAGGCCGAATGGGGAAGCCGTCCGAGGAAGAGAACAGGAAGAGAGAAATTTGGAAAGTGAATCAAAATTTTGGAAACTCGCCAAAACTTGGGAGAAGTGGCTTTTACAGGGTTAGGGTTCACCCCAATGTGCTTTAATAGGCCGAGACTCCAAAACCTAGGTTTAAGCGCACAAATTTATCTTAAAAGTGCTAATCTGACAAAATGTGCGAGGGGGGCATCTGTTAACCCAATAAAAGATAAATATTAAGGTCCATCCATTTATGGTCCAATCGTTAAATTGCTCGGCCCAGTCCGTAAAAGATATATCCAGTAGAAGGGAATGAAGAAGAGGATGCGATCCACGAAGTCAGTAGGGTAAGGCACCATACAAGGAAAGAGGATCGTAGTGAGCCACCATACAAGGAAGGTATCAACATGAGGTGTCATCTAAGAAATTAAATCAAGACGAGACACCACCAAAGGAAGGAAATCAGGGTAGAGCGTTCATGGGCCTGAGGGAACACTGGGTTCCCAAAACCTATATAAGTTTAATGTGGCACCAGAGGCAGACATCTCCAACACTCTTCAAAGAGCCGCATTTACTTTTTTTTACTTTCTTTACAGCTTTCTGCAATTTTACTGCTTTCTGTTTTCAATTCCCTTACTGCTTTCTTTCAATTCCTGTAATTTGCTTTGCGATATTCCTTGTAATCTTTCACAAGTTTATCAATAAAAGAGATATTATGTTCCTCCAAGATTTCACCATTAACATGCTCTAAGACCAACTCCAATCGACCCAGCAATTTGCAAAATTGCAATGTCAAAATGCAGGTTGGGGCTCCAACCCTCCCTGCAAAATTGGAGAAAGCTCCCTCTCAATTGGAGAAAGCAATTGAGAGGGAGCTACAGTGTTCACGGCACTGGCCTCTTATTCCTTTTTTTTTTCCCTTTTTTTTAATAGTTTTCCAAGTTTTGTTATTTATATTTTGACCCCAAGTGGTTGAATTGTAATTATAAAATTTTATTTTAGTTTTAAATTTATATTTAAATTCTTTTATTTTAATTATATTTTATTTTTGATTTAAATATATATATTGTGTGTAATTATTATTGAAACTTATATTTAAATTATTTTATTTTAATTATATTTTATTTTTAGATTTAAATATATTTTGTGTATAATTATTGTTGAATCACTAAATTTAAATATTAAACACTCATTAAATAATAATAAAAACTTCTAAATTATATAAAATGCATTAAAAAAACACAACATCAAATTAAGGATCCAATACAACATAAACTTAAACACCAAATACAACATAAACTTCAATACCCATACTACAACATAAAATTCTTCACTCAATAATCATCTAAATTAGTTCCACCATCCTCACCCAAATTGTTGAAAAAATGACTAAAAAGTCCCGACGAAGAATCTTCAGGTGGATTTCCCATTCGGTTGCGCGTGATTTTTTTCCTTCTCTTGTTTATAATAAGTATAAGTAGTAGGATCTGTAATGGCACTCAAGTCTACCGACATTATTTTATCTTCTCGTTTAGCTTGATGTAATGCCATTTTTTCTTGTTGGATTGCCAATTTTTTCTGTTCAAGCGCAAAGTATTTCTCTCTTTCAACAGCATTATCCTTCATCATTGCTTGAATTGTTGCATTGTGCTCATCCAACTTGGCAAACTCAGCACCATATGCATCATCATTTTTTCTTTTGACCTTTGCTTTTTTCACCCCCATTGGTCGCTCATGAGAAGATCCACCAACTTCAGCAACTAAAGGAAATGATGTTACATCAACATTATCATCAGATAAGTTAATATTAAATGATGAAATTCTAGGAGAATTGGATGTAGCATTTTCCGATGATGATGACACATGGGTAGAGAAATTTTTCCGAGCAATTTTATGTGGATTTCTTAGTTCATTATGATCTTTAAATTTTTCTAAATTGCTCATTATCTCAAAAACATGATCGAAATGAAATCTTTTTTTGACCCTGCTGGATTCCTTTTGAACATGTCTCTAACCATCGCTAACTGCACAAAATAGTTAATAATAAATGTATTTTTGCACGTGAAAAGCATAAATGAAGAATAAGTAAATATTAGTACTTACGGTATCCATTTCTGATGTTCCACTCACTTTCAGATCTTCAGCATTTTTAATACAACTCAAAAATAACTTACACTGAGTTTAGATCAACAAAAAACGACCCTCCAATGATTTTAAAGTACGATAGTAGGGAACCTCCGGTGCTACATCCTTCTTATGTTGCTCATTGAATGCCTCAACAATTCGATTCCAAAAGGCTTCTTTGGACTGGCCTCTGCCTGTGATCGAATCTTGAGTGAAATCGGAATATATAATACATAATAATTTATCTTCTTCATCGGTATATGCAATTGCTCTTCTAGACATGATTTAAAAATTAAACAAAGTGAAAGATGATAGACAAAAATATAAAATAAAAAGAGTTTGAAGTGTGATTTGGGAACATTTGGTTACACAATTTATAGACAAATGAATGATGCACAAAACTCAAGTCCGGATAGGGTTACACACAAACCAAGTAATGGATTTGATCACTTGACCAATCCAAGCCATCCATTTTGGATTCTTTCTTCACAACCATCGGATGAATGATTTTTTGTCCAAGATAGTGGACAATGAATTGATTACTTATGTCTTTATTCCAACTCCATGATGCACAAAATACAAGTCCGAATAGAGTTGCACACAAACCAAGTAATGGATTTGATCACTTGACCAATCCAAGCCATCCATTTGAATTCTTTATTCACACCATCAGATGAATGATTCTTTGTCCAAAAAAGTGGACAATGAATTGATCACTTGTGTCTTTATTCCAACTCAATGATGCACAAAACCCAAGTCCGGATAGAGTTGCACACAAACCAAATAATGGATTTGATCACTTGACCAATCCAAGCCATCCATTTTGAATTCTTTCTTCACAACCATCGGATGAATGATTCTTTGTCCAAGAAAGTGGACAATGAATTGATTACTTGTGTCTTAATTCCAACTCCATGATGCACAAAACCAAGTCCGGATTGGCTTGCACACAGACCAAGTAAGGGATCATTGACCAATCCAAGCCATCCATTTAGATTTCATCATTCACACAACCATAGGATGAGATATGCATTATCCATATCTTCTTCTTCATATATTATATAAATTGATATGGGGTTTACACGAAAAATCATCCAGAACTTTCTGTTAATCACTTATATTCCAATATGAATTTCTTTAGTGTTGGTGGTGTTTCATTTCAGAGTTCATCTTCTTCATCTGATGAAGGTGAAGAGCAGCAGTTCCCATTTATGAATTCGATTGATGCAGATGAAGCAATAAAGGAATCGTCGATTCAAAGAAACAATGTTTTCCGGCGTTACATCGACATACCTCAACCAGTTCATGGTGGCTCTGTTCCAGGTCATGTAGTTGTTAATCGTAATTGTGAGGGAGCAGATTTGAGATTATTTAATGATTATTTTTCAACTAATCCACTGTATGATGAACAAACATTTCGACGAAGATTTCAATTATCTCGAAGTTTGTTTCTTAGAATTGTTGAAGCAGTGAAAGATCATGATATATATTTCACACAAAGACGGGATGGTCTTGGGAGGCTTGGCTTGTCTACCTATCATAAAGAAACTGCAGTTTTCCGGGTGCTAGCATATGGTACGCCGGCAGATTCCACTGACAAATACATAAAGATAGGTAAATCAACAACTATTGAATGTATTAAAAGATTTTGTCATGCAGTTGTTGAGATATTTTCAGAACGCTACCTCAGAGCCCCCAATGCAGCTGATATTGAACGATTGCTTCATATTGGTGAAAGCCGTGTTTTCCTGGTATGTTGGGTAGTTTGGATTGTATGCATTGGGAGTGGAAAAATTGTCCAACTGCTTGGGCAGGGCAATATGCCGGTCGCAATGGAAAACCATCTATAATTCTTGAAGCTGTGGCGGATTATAACCTTTGGATTTGGCATGCGTATTTTGGTATGCCGGGAACTAATAACGATATTAATGTTTTAAACTCGTCAACATTGTTTAGAGATCTTACTTTGGGTGTTGCGCCTCCCGCACGGTATAACATTCAAGGAAAACAATATGAAATGGGTTATTATTTAGTCGATGGTATTTATCCTAAATGGGCCACTCTTGTGCAAACTATTAGTAACCCGCGTAGCCCGAAAAAAAATATTTGCACAAAGGCAAGAATCTTGCAGGAAAGATGTAGAGAGAGCATTTGGAGTTTTACAATCACGTTGGGCGATCGTGAAAGGACCAAGTCGTTATTGGCACAAAAATATATTTTGCATTATATAATGTATGCGTGCATTATCATGCATAATATGATAATAGAAGAACATGATCTTAGAGTGCCAATAAGAGAGTATCAAGAGGCACCGCTCCCATCCGTTGAAAGGGCAACAAATCAAGATGAATATATCAATTTCTCGAGCGATACACTCGAATCAGAAGCAGGGATGCACATTATGAACTACGTGATGCTTTGATTGAGCATATATGGGAACAATATAGTAACTCCGATTATTAGTTATGTTGTATTGTTGTATTTGCGTAATTAATGTTATGTGTTCTAATTACGTTAAATGATAAGTGTTGTTTCGTAATATTACAAAATTCTTTTATTAAAAGTATTTTTATTAATTTATGTTGTTAAATAATTAAAAGGTACTAAATAATTTAAATAAGAATAAGAATATAAATATAATAATTTTGAATATTATTGTGAAGTAGAATATGTAAAAATTATAAAATATTGGGTGTTATTTGTAAATATGAAAAGTAATATAAAATAATATATGAAATGGAATATGTGGGGAATATTTTTTGACCCTGCAAAAATGGAGGCTGGGTTGGAGATGCAGTTACTATAACAGTCCTGCAAAAATAGAGATTTATACTGTAATTCTGCAAAAATGGAGGGTGTGGTTGGAGATGGCATAAGAAAACATCAACATGGCATATTTGCAGACAGACAAGACACGACACATTAATCGCAGGAGGACGTTACATCATCAGACAAACAACAATAATATTAGTACGAAATATCGCCAGGAACGCCCACAGAATTATAAAAAGGAGTACTAGTATAAAAAGTACTAGTATTAATGTGACCCTGACTATAAAATTGTTCAAATTTCTTATAATTTTGTAAAAAAGAAAAAAAAATATTGGGTGACCCCTATGGCTTATATACTACTATATCTTCCCGAGTTTTTAGATTATGATCCGTTTTGCACGTCTACCTGCTGGTTGTAGCTGCGAGTTGTAGGTAGTTGTAATTATTGGGAGTTGTGGGAGGTGTAGTTATCAGTTTTTATATAGGGTCTGTTCTGCACGCATGTTTTGGGAGCTTTTGGTAACTTTAGCTTTTATTTCAAAACAAAAGTCATATTCTGTACACTAACTTTTATGAGTTTTTGAAAGCTTCTTTTTAGAAGCTACTTCTTGTAGTTTTAAAAATAAGCTAGCAAGCGTATTTATGTTCAATCACAATTTTAACTCAATAATCAACCCATTACCCAATAGTCTATATAAATATTTACCCCTTTATGTTATTTCATACATTTTTTGACAGCTACAGCTAGTTGTACAGAACACTTAAATAGAACTGATAGCTACAGCTCCCTACAGCTGTGCGTGCAGAACAGACCCATAAGTGTTTGGTATAAGTAGCTATAGCTGTTAAAAATTATAATTTGAAAAGAAAAATTAATTAAATTTGGAAAGTAGCTTCCAAAAGCTCTCAAAAGCTGTTATATTATTTTGAAATAAAAGGTAAAGCTCTTCCAAACTTCCAAAAACTGCGTGCAGAACATGCCCTAAGTAAAAGAAAAGAATGTGGAATGAACCCAAAAAAAAATGTAAAGAGAAAGTAATTTTTTTAAATAAGTATGTTCTTAGTTTAAAAGAAAAGAAGGAAATTGAAGTAATAATATTTTAAATAAAGAAACATCTGTCTTTATAATTTTGGTCATAATTAATTAACAAAAGTATGTAAAAGGTGTTGAAGGTAAAATAAGAAGAGAGAATAATTATTTTAAACCATTAGAATGAGTCATTTTCAAATTTTAGCTATTACATTATTATTTAAAGTTTTTTGCCACTAAAATGATGTTGGGCCAAAAAATTAAAAGAACACCCCACTCAAAACATCCTTACGGCCCAAAAGTGTAAATCACCTCATTCTAGTGTCCTATTTAAGTTTTTTATATAATTAAAATAAATAATATTAATTTCATATGTTCAATTTTCTCCATTTTTGTCTGCGTGAATTTATTAAAAAAAAATTGACTACTACTCCCTCCGTTTTTTAATATCTTTATGATAAAATATAGTCAATTAAGATATTGTTGGATTCGTCTAATCGCGTACTTTTATAATATCAAAATTTTACATTTTTTTCTTTAATATAATTTAAGTTATTAATGATTAAAAACATATATTGGATTGCATGCAGTGGAGAAATGAAGAAGTTAAAAAAATAAATAAATAAATAAAAAACGGATGGAGTACTTAATAATAACGTGTCAAGTTGCCGCACAGACTTTTCAGTTTTCAATGAATTGCCGGATATGTATAAACTCTAAGACCATCTCCAATGGTCCACACTAAACCCAAACCTATTTTACAGTAAATGTCACATCAAACAGTAATTCATCTCCAACCATTTACACTAAACTCAAACTCAAAAGAATATTCTCTATATATTCTTTCCCATACAAACTTATTTATCTTTTCAATCATACCCTTCATTTCTTATAGATTATACATTAACCCCCACATACAATTCAATACTAATTAATTAAGAAAGAATTACATAATTAGAATAAGAATTACACTAAATGGCGGAATATACATATTAAATTAAAAATATGTGCCGTTCGCATAGTTATTTGATTGTTTAATATTGTACCTTTTTAAGTATTTGAGATGTGTTATGTTTAATTATATTTTCGTATGCTAATAAAAATTTTCTAATGATTGCTAAGATTGTGCCAAAACTTTAAAAATTTAGTTATCTTTATGTTTAAAATTTATTTTATAAAGAAACCTTTAATCTAATTAACTATAAAATAAATTAATAAAAAATTTGTATGAAGAATAAAATTATCAAGCATAATACAAAATTAGATCAATATTTAACTTGCAACAATTGGAGGGATGAAATTGCAATTAATTTAATTGCAAAAAGTGATATAGGTTTATGAATAGTAAATACTCAAATTTGAGTATTTACTATTCATAAAACTCAAAAAAACTTAAAATAGGTTTGGTTTTAGGGTATTGTTGGAGAGAAGATGTCATCCCATTTTGGGTTTTAGGGGACCATTGGAGATGATCTAAGAAAACATCAACCTTAGGCATATTTGCAGAGGACAAGAGAAGACACATTAAGCGCAGGTGGACATTACATCAACAAACAACAATATCGCCCACAGAATTATAAATAAAAAAGTCTTTTTAGGGAATACTAAGGTATCCCGTGGTGTAATGAAGTGTTTGCTTCTCGAATTTTGCATATAAAAAATCTCGAATCCGAGATCTCTGTTTCAGCTGTCATAGCCCCATACCACTCAAGCCAACTGTGTTTGGTAGAATTATAAAAAGAAAGTTGTGCTAGTGCCTAGTATTAATTACACAAGGCAATTAATGTGACCCGGACTATAAAATTGTTCAAATTTCTTATAGGTCCTGTTTGGCAAAACAGCTAAACCAGAATTAGCTTTTTGTGAGATAATTTAAGAAAATTAGCTTATTAAAAAGACAAAATGAGTTAAAACAGTGTTCAATCAGTTCTTTTTGAAAACGCTGCAAATAGCAGCATTTTAGTTTTAGCTTATTTTAGGCAAAAAGTAAGTTTAGAGATTGTCAAACAGCAAATTTTAACTAACTATTACTCACAAAATCAGTTAACAGCTAACAGCTTCCCAAACAAGGCCATAATTTTTTTAAAAAAAAATGAAAAAAAAAATTTATTAAAATGAAAAAAAAAATTATTGGGTGACCCTTAATTATGGCTTATACTATGTTCCCGAGTTTTTAGATCAAGTAAAAGAAAAAAATGTGAATGAACGAAAAAAATAAAGGGCAATAATTTTTTGAAATAAGAACATGTACATGTTCTTAAGTTTAAAAGACAATAGGGGTTGGAGACTTACCCTAATGGTCAAGTCCCCAACTTCCAACCTATAGGTTGGGGGTTCGAATCCCCACCCGGCCCATCCCTCCCTTTTGTTCCCTTTGTAATTTGTGTGGCATGGGCTCCCACCACCCCTTTCCAGACCTTTAATGAATCCTAAAAAAAAGAGTCAAGAAAGGAAAATTGAAGTAATAATATTTTGTAGAAAGAAAATTAGGTATTTTATAATTTTGGTCATAATTAATTAACAAAATATTTCTTGCTTTATGTTCTTTTTCTCTTTATTAGCTGACGCTTGAGCGTCCTGTTCACCCAAAAAAAATTAATTAACAAAATATGTAAAAGATGTTTTTTATTATAACATTGACACTTATGTGTCAGCAAAGGTGTATGGGTGCTCAAGCCACACAAATGACAAAGGGGGATAAAGGAGAGGAATAGGAGCCGAGTGGGAATCAAACCCCAACCTATGGTTGAAAGATAGTGAAAATGACCACTTGGGTCAAGTCTCATTCTCCTGTGTAAAAGCTGATGAAGGTAAAATAAGAATAATATGGTAATTATATCATATTTCCTTCATTTTTCTTGTAAATTCATCCAAATCCTTTCCTGATCTGTCCTTTGAAAGAAAAAACCCGAGAATACGGCATTAATATTATCAACTTTAGGAATTGAGTAATTTAGGCCCGTTTTCTAAAACTTATTTTCAAGACTTGTTACTTTTTTTTTATTAAAATCAGATCAAACCAGATCAGATAAGAAAAATTAAGATCAGACCAGATTAAATAAGATCATACCAGATCAGATCAGATCAAAACATTACAATAATATAACTAAGATAAGATCAGATCAGACCAAATTAAACCAGACCAGACCAATTCAGATCGGACCAGACAAATTCAGATCAGATCTTATAAAATTCTGATCAGGACAACTTATTTAAGGCCTAGAGAACAGGGCCTTAGTATAAAAATTCAGAATATTATTATGCATGTAAACAAAACATGTGAATGTCTAGTGTTCAACATCCATGTTCATGCCTTGATCATAAGGTTAGACATGTGAAAGTCTTGAAATGTATATGCCTTGATTATGAGGTTAGTAAATAGTGAGAGGATAAAAAAGTTTATAAATAGCCTATGTAATGTATTGAGAAGTTAGAAAAAATTTTATGCAAGCTTAATACTTGTTTCATTTCATAGCCATAATTATTACACTTTATCCATTTTATTATCCCACTTTTAAACTTCCTTTCTTTCAACATTTAATCCCAATTTCCATTACAATACTTCCACTATAAACACAAGCTAATAAGCCATATACCATTTTATTGTACACATACATAAATAAAGATAGTTATTTCTATAACACGTTATCAGCACGAGGAGACTCTGTCCAGATTATCATTTGAGGTATAATCTCTTATTTCTAAACTTTCAATAAGATTATGGCTAATCTTGCAAAGCAGGAATTTGCTCCCTTAACCGTTGAAGGAAGCAATTATATGTCCTGGGCCCGAGATGTAAAAATGCATCTTACTTCAATGGGTCTGGAAGATACTATTGCTGAAGGCAAAAATCCCAGCCATCAGAATCAGGCAAAAGCCATGATTTTCTTGTGCCATCATATCGAAGAGGCACTTAAAATGGAGTACGTGACTGTGGAATCCCCACTGGCATTGTGGGAAAAGCTGAAAGAAAGATATGATAATCTTAAAAAGACGGTGCTTCCAAAAGCCCTTGATGACTGGACAAACCTGAGACTTCAGGATTTTAAAACAGTCCGGGAATATAATTCCGCTGTGTTCAAAATTACGGCCCAATTGCAATTATGTGGGCAAAAGATATCTGAAGCAGAAATGCTTGAAAAAACGTATTCTACGTTTCATGCTAAAAACTCAGTATTGAGTGAGACATACCGTCAAAAAGGTTTTCAGAGATATTCTGATCTTATCACCTGCTTATTATTGGCTGAACAAAACAGCCTATTGTTGTTGAGAAATCATGAATCTAGGCCCGCAGGTGCAAAACCGTTCCCTGAGGTGAACGCGGCTCAATCATCGAAATATGTGCGTGATCGTGGGCACTTTAAAAATCAAAATGATGATCGTGGCCAAAATCGGTATCACAATCGAGGCAGAGGTGAATCATCTCGTCAAAATAATTATCGAAATAAGCCTCGATTTGAGCAAAATCGCAGATATGATACCAGAAGGCCTTACAAACCACAACAAAGAAATTATGCAAGAAAGCATAAACAAAATGATGAAATTTGTGATCGTTGTGGAATTAAAGGCCATATGGCTCAAACATGCCACACAGCTAAACACTTAGCTGAACTGTATCAGGCCTCGAAACGAAAAGAAAGATCAGGTGTTGAAGCACACCATAATGCCCACGATGATACTTATGATGATATATTAAATGATAATATCACGCACCTGGAAGCTGATGATTTTGTTGAGCCAGATACTGTTACTAAATAATATATTATATAGCTATATATATATTTTACTTGTCTTTTATAATTCCTGTTTAATATAAATAATGATATCTTGTACTTCCCTTTTATTATCCATGTATAATATAAATATGCTTTTGCATTAATAATATTTATATTGCTGATGTTTATTAACATTCTTATATTCTTGTAAAGAAATGGATGCTGGAAATTCAAAAGTCGGAGATGATATCTGCCTCATTGACAGTGCAACAACGCATAGCATTTTGAAAAGCAAAAGCTATTTCTCCAATTTAAAATTGGAAAAGACCGCAGTGAAAACTATAAGCGGTAATGCAAAATGCATTGAAGGCTCCGGTAGAGCTGTTATATTTCTCCCTGAAGGGACAAAAATGGCAATTGAAAATGCCTTGTTCTCACGCAAAGCTCGAAGAAATTTACTGAGCTTCAATGATATTCGAAAAAATGGATATCACATTGAAACTTCAAAAGAGGCAGATCACGAGTATCTTTTGATAACTCGAATTGAAAATGGCAAAAAAATTTGTGAATGAAAAATTGTCATGTTACTCCTCTGGCTTATACTATACAAAAATATGTGCCGCAGAAATACATAACCTAGTAGGCTTGAAAGCTACTAGTGAATTTATTACCTGGCACGATAGACTTGGGCATCCTGGCAGTGTAATGCTGAGGCGAATTATTGAAAATTCAAATGGTCATACATTGAAAAGGCAAATGATATTGAACCCAAATGAGTTCAATTGTGCAGCCTGTTCACAAGGGAAATTGATAACCAGACCATCTCCAGTAAAAGTGGGAATTGAATCCCCTACATTCCTAGAAAGAATTCAAGGCGATATATGTGGACCTATTGATCCACCGTGTGGACCTTTCAAGTACCTTATGGTATTAATTGATGCGTCATCACGCTGGTCACACGTTTGTTTATTATCAACTCGCAATTTGGCATTCGCAAGATTACTTGCACAAATTATAAAATTGCGAGCACAGTTTCCACATCATCCGATAAAGAAAATACGCCTTGATAATGCTGGAGAATATACATCACATGCATTTGATGATTTCTGCATGTCGATTGGAATTACTGTTGAACATCCTGTGCCTCATGTGCACACGCAAAATGGTCTGGCAGAATCATTTATTAAGCGATTGCAATTAATTGCAAGACCCTTGTTAATGAAATCAAAACTCCCTGTTTCTGCTTGGGGACATGCTATATTGCATGCAGCCGCACTTGTGAAAATAAGGCCGACAAGCTATCATAGCTACTCCCCTACACAAATTGTGTTTGGAAAGGAGCCCAATATATCCCACTTGCGAATTTTTGGGTGTGCGGTTTACGTACCGATTGCGCCACCACAACGCACAAAAATGGGACCTCAAAGAAGGTTGGGCATATATGTCGGGTATGAATCACCCTCGATTATTAAATATCTTGAGCCAAAAACGGGTGATTTATTTACTGCAAGATTTGCAGACTGTCATTTTGATGAAACTCAATTCCCGACATTAGGGGGAGGAAATGATCAACTGAAAAAGGAAATATCTTGGCAAAGTCCATTTGATTTCCTTGATCCTCGTACAAGGCAATGCGAACTTGAAGTTCAAAGAATTGTGCATTTGCAGGGAATTGCAAATCAATTACCCGATGCTTTTAATGATGCTGCTAAAGTCACAAAATCATATATAAATGATGCAGCAAATGCACCAGCCAATATAAATGTCCCAGAAGGGCAAATTCCAAGTGCAAATGAACCTACTGCACGCCTGAAGCGTGGTAGGCCTTTGGGTTCCAAGGATAAAAATCCACGAAAGAAGAAAATTATCCATATGGGTGATAAATCAATCACAGATGATACTCCCGAAGGAGAAATTGATTCAACCCCCGAAAAGGTTGAACCTGAAAATATTCACCCAGAAGAAAATGAAGTTATTGAAACTTCTTTCAATTATATCAATACTGGGAAATGTTGGAACCGAAAAGAAACAAACGTTGATAATGCCTTTGCATACAACGTTGCACTTGATGTAATGGAAAATAACGAGGATCCTGAACCAAGATCAGTTGAAGAATGTCGGAAAAGAAATGATTGGCCAAAATGGAAAGATGCGATTCAGTTTGAACTAGATTCACTGAATAAACGAAAAGTATTCGGCCCTATTGTCCAAACACCAAAAAATGTGAAGCCTGTTGGCTACAGATGGGTGTTTGTGAGAAAAAGAAATGAAAATAATGAAATTGCCAAATATAAGGCAAGGCTTGTAGCCCAAGGTTTTTCACAACGACCGGGAATTGATTTTGAGGAAACATATTCCCCAGTTATGGATGGAATAACATTCAGGTATCTAATGAGTCTAGCAGTACGAGAAAATCTCGAAATGAGGCTGATGGATGTTGTTACTGCATATTTATATGGCTCATTGGAAAATGATATTTATATGAAAATACCTGAAGGGTTTAAATTACCTGAGTCTTGCAACTCAAAACCCAGAGAAAATTATTCCATCAAATTGCAAAAATCGTTGTATGGGCTCAAGCAATCTGGCCGAATGTGGTACAACCGCCTCAGTGAAAGTTTGATAAAGGAATGCTATACAAATGACCCGATCAGCCCTTGTGTATTTATAAAGAAAAATGGGTCAGAATTTGTGATCGTCGCAGTCGATGTTGACGATTTAAATCTAATTGGAACTCCTGAAGAGTTGAAAAAGGCGGTCGAATATCTGAAAAAGGAGTTTGAAATCAAAGATTTCGGGAAAACGAAATTTTGCCTTGGCCTACAAATTGAGCATTTGGAAATGGGCATATTTGTTCATCAATCAGCTTATACCCAAAAGGTATTAAAGCAATTTCGAATGGATTATGCTCATCCGCTAAATAATCCAATGGTCGTTCGGGCACTTGATCCAGCAAATGATCCATTTAGGCCAAAAGAAGATAATGAAGAGCAACTTGGCCCAGAAATCCCATATTTAAGCGCAATTGGTGCGTTAATGTATCTTGCAAACAGCACGCGACCTGATATCTCGTTTGCAGTCAATCTACTCGCAAGATTCAGCTCTTGCCCTACTCAACGACATTGGAAAGGCATAAAGCATGTTTTTCGCTATCTCCAAGGAACAATTGATCTTGGGTTATTTTACCCAAAAGACTCTCGACATGAGTTAATTGGCTATGCCGATGCAGGTTATTTATCAGACCCACACAAAGCCAAATCTCAAACAGGCTATATCTTCACGTGTGGTGGAACTGCTATCTCTTGGAGGTCAATGAAGCAGACTATAACTGCTACTTCTTCTAATCATGCCGAAATATTAGCAATCCATGAAGCAAGTCGAGAATGTGTTTGGTTGAGGTCAATGACTCAACATATATTGAAGAGTTGTGGTTTAATCATTGAACCACAAATGCCCCCAACAATTTTATTTGAAGACAATTCGGCTTGT
Organism: Hygrophila difformis; assembly: GCA_030278955.1. NCBI lineage: Eukaryota > Viridiplantae > Streptophyta > Magnoliopsida > Lamiales > Acanthaceae > Hygrophila > Hygrophila difformis. The sequence continues at coordinate 24,169,338 of JAOANR010000004.1, read as the reverse complement.
GTAGCCCAGTTGAAAGGGGGTTATATCAAAGGAGATAGAACGAAGCATATTTCACCAAAATTCTTCTACACTCATGATTTTCAAAAGAATGGTGAAGTCGATGTGCAACAAATTCGATCAGAAAATAATTTAGCGGATCTATTTACCAAGGCATTGCCGACTGCAACATTCGAGAAGCTCGTGAAGAAAATTGGAATGCGGCGGCTTCGAGATTTAAAATGATGTCCAAATCAGGGGGAGCATCTGATACAAGAATACTGTACTCTTTTTCCTTCACTTGGATTTTTTCCCACTGGGTTTTTTCCAAGTAAGGTTTTAACGAGGCATATTCTTCGTATTGACGACATTCAAGGGGGAGTATTATGCATGTAAACAAAACATGTGAATGTCTAGTGTTCAACATCCATGTTCATGCCTTGATCATAAGGTTAGACATGTGAAAGTCTTGAAATGTATATGCCTTGATTATGAGGTTAGTAAATAGTGAGAGGATAAAAAAGTTTATAAATAGCCTATGTAATGTATTGAGAAGTTAGAAAAAATTTTATGCAAGCTTAATACTTGTTTCATTTCATAGCCATAATTATTACACTTTATCCATTTTATTATCCCACTTTTAAACTTCCTTTCTTTCAACATTTAATCCCAATTTCCATTACAATACTTCCACTATAAACACAAGCTAATAAGCCATATACCATTTTATTGTACACATACATAAATAAAGATAGTTATTTCTATAACAAATATTAAATTATTGTTATTATTATTATAATAATAATAAATACTACATATGTATCAATAAACTTTGAGGAAAGAGTAAAAAGTCATATACACGCACATAATGATGTATTAAATGCCCATTGGAGACTATAACAACAGGGGAACAACTAGGTTACTATGCACACAGTTATGGAATGGTAGTTGGCGGCATGTGACAACATACTAGTAGTTGGCATAGCTTATTTGTTTTTGTATCTATATGTATGATAAGATCAAGGACACGGACAACATTAACACAAGACGCCCACACCTCCTCTCCACTCTCTAACCCATCCTTCTCTTTCTTACACTATTATTATTTCTGACTTGTTCTTACACAAACACAGAGAGAGAACGAGAGAGAGAGAGTCCAGATAGATACCATATATACATACATACAAAAACCCATCTCCTCTGCTCTTCCATACTTGTTATTTTCATCTACTCCAAAAAGGTTTCTTGGGCTCCTCCTCAGTCCTCAGTCCACTCCTTAGAGACCTTCTTGCCTCTTGCTTCGTGTTGATAACGTGTTGTGAATAATTAGGCCTATGAGCCACTGACGGAGCTCTGCCGGAATTTCTTTTGAGGTAATATTTAATATTTGTATTTCAATAATTTTATTATGGCTAACTTGACTAAGCAGGATTTCAGACCACTGATGGTATCTGGAGATAATTATCTATCTTGGAAAATGGATGTTGAAATCCATTTGGAATAAATGGGTCTTGAAAAAATAATTGAAAAAGATAATCAGGCTTCAAGCCAAGACCGTGCGAAGGCTATGACGTGTTGATAACGTGTTGTGAATAATTAGGCCTATGAGCTAGCTTTATTGAGAGAATACGGGGAACCCAAGATGTAACTTGAGCTGAAATTTCTCAAGTATGGAAGAGCAGAGGAGATGGGTTTTTGTATGTATGTATATATGGTATCTATCTGGACTCTCTCTCTCTCGTTCTCTCTCTGTGTTTGTGTAATAACAAGTCAGAAATAATAATAGTGTAAGAAAGAGAAGGATGGGTTAGAGAGTGGAGAGGAGGTGTGGGCGTCTTGTGTTAATGTTGTCTGTGTCCTTGATCTTATCATACATATAGATAATGTATTCTCGTACCACATAGCACTTGACTTCATAAATGATGACGAGGATCATGAACCAAATTCGGTTGATGAATGTCGGAAAAGAAAAGATTGGCCAAAATGGAAAGATGCAATCCAATCTGAATTGGATTCCCTGGCTAGACGAAATGTGTTTGGACCGATTGTCAAAACACCAGAAAATATAAAGCCAGTCGGATACAGATGGGTTTTTGTAAGAAAAAGAAATGACAAAAATGAAATTGTCAGATACGAAGCGAGATTAGTCGCCCAAGGGTTTTCGCAGAGACCCGGATTTGATTATGATGAAACATATTCCCCCGTAATGGATGGAATAACATTTAGATATCTTATCAGTTTAGCAGTCCATCAAAATCTTGAAATGAGATTGATGGATGTTATTACTGCGTATCTATATGGAAATTTAGATACAGATATCTATATGAAGATCCTAGATGGATTAAAGATGTCAGAGACATATGAATCAAATCCTAAACATATGTATTCCATCAAATTACAAAAATCCCTATATGGACTGAAACAGTCCGGGCGAATGTGGTATAACTGACTCAGTGAGTCTTTGTTACAAGAGGGTTATACAAATGACCCGATATGTCCATGTATTTTCATTAAGAAAAATGGACAAGGATTTGTAATCATTGCAGTTTATGTTGATGATCTCAACTTGATTGGAACTCCAGAGGAGCTCCAAAAGGCTGTTGAATACTTGAAAAAGGAGTTTGAAATCAAAGATTTTGGTAAAACCAAATCAAGCCTTGGTTTGCAAATTGAATATTTAAATAATGGAACATTTGTCCATCAAACAGCTTATACTCAGAGAGTATTAAAGCGATTTTATATGGATAAAGCACATTCATTGAGTACTCCAATGGTCGTAAGGTCACTTGATATAAAAAAGGATCCGTTTAGACCACAAGAGGAAGGTGAACAAATTCTTGGACCAGAGGTCCCATATTTAAGTGTCATAGGTGCTTTAATGTATCTCGCAAACTGCACTAGACCAGATATATCATTTGCAGTAAATTTATTAGCGAGATTTAGTTCATCTCCTATAAGACGACATTGGAATGGAATTAAACACATATTTCGCTATCTCCAATGAACTATTGATCTTGGGTTATTTTACCCAAATGATTCTCGACATGAAATAATCGGCTTTGCTGATGCCAGATATTTATCAGATCCACATAAAGCTAAATCTCAAACTGGCTATGTTTTTACATGTGGTGGCACTGCAATTTCATGGAGATCAATGAAGCAGACTTTGACTGCTACTTCGTCAAATCATGCTGAAATTTTAGCAATCCATGAAGCCAGTCGAGAATGTGTATGGTTGCGATCTTTGATGCACCATATATTGAAAAATTGTGGCATGGCTACTGAAGAAAAAATATCCTCAACAGTTTTATATGAAGATAATGCAGCTTGTATAGCACAATTGAAGGGAGGGTATATTAAAGGAGATAGAACGAAACACATTTCACCAAAATTTTTCTTCACTCATGATTTACAGAAAAATGGTGAAATAGATGTGCAACAAATTCGTTCAGCTGATAATCTTGCAGATTTGTTTACCAAGGCACTACCAACAGTAACATTCGAGAAGTTGGTGAAAAATATCGGGATGCGCCAACTAAAGAATCTCAACTGATGCTTTGATCAGGGGGAGAATCAAATACAAGAATAATGTACTCTTTTTCCTTCACTGGGATTTTTTTTCCATAGGGTTTTTTTCCTAATAAGGTTTTAACGAGGCATATTCTTTAAAGCATCAAGGGGGAGTGTTATGGAATGGTAGTTGGCGGCACGTGACAACATACTAGTAGTTGGCATAGCTTATTTGTTTTTGTATATATATGTATGATAAGATCAAGGACACAGACAACATTAACACAAGACGCCCACACCTCCTCTCCACTCTCTAACCCATCCTTCTCTTTCTTACACTATTATTATTTCTGACTTGTTCTTACACAAACACTGAGAGAGAACGAGAGAGAGAGAGTCCGGATAGATACCTTATATACATACATACAAAAACCCATCTCCTTTGCTCTTCCATACTTGAGAAATTTCAGCTCAAGTTACATCTTGGGTTCCCCGTATTCTCTCAATAAAGCTAGCTCATATGCCTAATTATTCACAACAGACACTGAATAGTCTGCATTTCCAGACATGTTCCAGCATGGTGTAGTATGTGCTACGCGGCTCTATGGTATGAAAACTTTCCATCCGAATCCATTAATTGTAATTGGCAAGAGAATATGTCTGTCCCACATTTATGGACGAGCTTCCGCAATTACTGGGAGAAAATAATTGCATCTTTTGTAACTTCCATTTGATAGAGGAATTAGTTATGGAATTTCGGTGAAGCAAAATTCAGCCCGTGGGAAGAAGAAGGGCATTCGGCGGCAGGCATAGAAAGAGGATGCTGGATCTGAATCACTTCCCGGATGACGTAGTGGACAGCCTGCACGAAGAAGTGGTTTCCGATGGCAGCCGTGGTGAATATGATGATACACAACATGGGGAGAACACTTTTGTAGGAGAAGATGATGTTTCGATGGGATGTGATGAAACGGAGGCATTTCCAGGGTCTGAGAACGTGGAGGATGATGGTGATGCAGTGCGTGGTAATGAAACGTGTTCCGAGGGGATTTCCGTGATTAACACAGACTTATGCAGCCGTGTGGCACCGGTTCTAACAGGTAAACTCAAATTTTTTTTAAGGTTTAGGGTTTAGGTAATGTACAGAAAGCAATGGCAGGATAGAAATCCAAATGGCTGTGATGTGGGTTTGGGCAATTCAGGTTCATCACAAGTGGTCTCTCATTAGAACTGATTCTATTTTTTTACAATGAAAATATGCAGATATTCAGGAATTTGAAGATCGTGAATACAAAAGTGTTAGAGATGCGTACACTGCCTACATAAACTTCGCACACAGCCGTGGTTTCTCAGTGCGCAAACAATATGAGAAAACAGCACCGCGAGACAAACATTTGGTAAGGTGGATGCTTTATTGTTGTAGCAAGGAAGGGTTTCAGGACAATAGCAAGGTCAATCCACCGAACAAAGACCCGACAGAACAATCGTTTATGGGAGAATCTAGCCAAAGCAAAGTACGAATATTGGATGATACACGTGTTGGATGCACTGCTATGATCTCATTTAAATATGATTTGAAACGAGAGGTTTATGTTGTGAACAAGTACCATGATGAACATAATCACCCGATGCAAGATAGGACCACGGTGCACGTGTTGAGATCCAACCGTAGGATTCAGGAACATCATGAGATAATTGCGGACCTTGGTGAGAAGGCGGGATTGTCAATAGGAGAATCGTACGGGCTTATTAAGGCAATGGCGGGTGGTGCCGAGAAGGTTGGGTTCTTGAAATCCGATCTTAAAAACATGATGAACCGAAGGCGTAGCAAAAACATAAAAAAGGGTGAGAGCCATGCCATACTGAAATATTTCAAGGATAAGGAACGTTTGGAACAGAAATTCTTCTACAGCATGGACGTTGATGATGATAAGCAAATATGCAGTATTTTCTGGGCTGACTCGAAGATGAGGGAAGATTACAAGCTTTACGGAGATGTTGTAGCTATGGACACTACTTTCAACACGAACAAAAATGCACGACCACTGGGTAATGTTCCCTGAATTGAGTTAAATTTAATGTATTTTTCATTTAACGGATTAGATTGTATGAAAAGGGGGCAGGCAAAATTTTAACCAACTCAATGTGATCTAAGGCTTATGCGTATGCTGTATTGACTGTGTTTCTGTGCTATTTTTCTTTACCTGAATGTTAACCTGGAATATATGACAACTGCAGCTTTAATAGTTGGATTCAATCAACATAGGAGATGTTGCATGTTTGGTGCTGCACTATTACTGGACGAGAAACAAGCGACATTCGCGTGGTTGCTAAATACTTTTCTCAATTGTATGGAAGGTGAGAGTGTGTGTGTAGTGCATGGGTAGGAGATGGGATCAATTGTTGTGTGAAGCCAATATTTAAATTTGTTAATGTGAGTAACCTTTATTCTGCTGAATCAGGCATTGGCCGTGAGTGCACTAAAAAACCCATCTAATAATATGATTGATTGGTTAGTTTTTGTTTAATTATTTGAAATATGTTTTCATGCTTATCAGGTGCTCACCCGAGAAGCATCATGACAGACCAGGATCCAGCTATGGCATCTGCTATCCGGAAAGTTCTGCCGGAAACTTACCATGGTTTATGCACCTGGCATATTCTAGAAAATGCAAAGAAGAATCTAAGTAAGATTTACACAAAGAGGTATGCTATTACCAATGTTCAAGATTAACCATATGTGAATATTTAGCTTCTAATATATGTTCTTGGTGCTTGCGATGGTCAGGTTTGCGGAGTTTTTCAATATTTTGGTGTACAAAGTTATAAATGTAAGTGAATTCGACAAATATTGGAGAATGATGCTTGATGAATGCTTTGGTGGAGGGACACATAGGTGGCTTGGCGGCATACACACACTGCGCAAGCATTGGTCATCAGCTTGGAGACGGCGACAATTCACAGCTGGTATGCGCACTACACAGATCAGCGAGTCTACAAATGCAACCCTGAAACGGTATTCACATTTAAATGGTTTCTGTTTGTTGTTGTTTTTATCTGGCATTTGTGTTATTATTTGGAAAATTATCAAATAGTGAAAAATGTAACTGCTCCAGGCATCTCCAAGTTGATGACAATGTTGCCCAAATTTTTATACATTTCGACCGTGCGATAGAAGACAGGAGGGCGCACGAGGCTGAACTACAATTCAAGTCAATGGATAAGAACATGGCGGCACGTCATCCGTGGAACTCACTGGTGGGGTCGGTTTCATTATCTTATACTCCCTCGATGTTCAACATTTTTTGCAAAGAGTATGATTTGTCTTTCAAGTTTGAAATCCATGAAGAGAAGGAGATGGCCTTCTTAGGAACCCAAGTCTACATTGTCACAAACCCGAATAAGGCAAAGAGCATGAACAAAACGCATAAGGTGATGGTGAACCCTAGTGTTGGGGCCATTAGTTGTACATGTTGTAAATTCGAGAATTGGGGTGTGCTATGCCGACATGCTTTACGTGTTATGGTTATTATGGGGGGATCCGGGACAAAACAGTATAAGACAGTACCGGAGAAATATGTACTTGATCGGTGGTGTGTGAAAGCACGTGTTGCTGGTGTAGATGGGGCAAGTTTGGGTGATAATGCTGTGGCGATGCAAGAGGCTCGGGATGCTGTAGTCGCCACTGCAATGGCAGCCGCTAGATAGATCATTACGCGTGATACAGAGAGCACGAACAGGTTTTTATATCACCTGAACGCATTCCTAAGTGAAGCTAGCAACAGGGCGGTGGAGGACATTGTACATGAAGGTAAGTATATTAATTAGCATAAATATGATCATACTAGTTTTTACCACAATTTGACAAATATGTCCTTCAAATTGACTTGCAGGTAATGGTGAATGTGGGAAGCAATGTGCAGAAGAATGTGGGGATGTTGCTTTGACGTTGAAATCTAATCCTAGAAGGTTCGGGCTGAAAAAAAAAAGGCGTAAAACAATCTTGGAAGTCGTTCGGGGGGCTATTAAGAAGAAAAAACAAGCGAAGTAAGAGCATGAGTGTCGTAAGATGGCCGGACAATGTAGAATAAGGGAGTTATTGGAATTGTAATGTATGATAGCTATTATTCATATTCCAATACATACACGTGTTTGAAGGTAAAAAAAAAACATTGGGAGAAATAAAAATGAATGAACTTATAAGTGTGGTTTTGTTTAGAATTTCTGTCACACAGCGCATAAGTCATCGCATGTCAAGGCAATTTGACGTGCGTTGATATTCCTTAAATATTAGATAATTTATTTTAAGGGTTGAAGTTTGAAGTGGAACATTTGGTACACTGCATTGGAGCACTAAACTTTATTGAGAATATCACGCTTTGCAACATGAAATAACATAGTGGAATAATATATAAAAAGAATCTCGGAAAATGAAGCAGCATTCAGGTGTAACTGTGCGTATGTTTATTAATTATATAATAAGGGTGTGCCCTAAAGTGGAATAATATATAAAAATAATTAAGGGGAAAAAAGAAAAAGATGATGTTTGAAATATGAATTAATAAATGATGCGATAGGGGAGCATGTCACATAAAGCGGAATATCATTTACAGCCGGAAATAGAACATAGAAGGGTTCATGCAATAGCACTACAGCATTAACAGCTCCTCAAGAATGGGTAAAAGGAGGAATTCAATAACATTATATAATAAGTGAAAACCGTGTCCAAAAGGGTTAAATATGTCTGGAATAGTAAAATCCGAAACACAAAAAATAATGTTAAGCCACAGTAGTGTCGAACTATTGTTTTAAAAGGATGAATAGATGTCCTGTTGTGCAGGGGAATCAAAATTTCTGCTTCCCCTTCCCACGATCCCAATCACTTGGCTGAATGATGGGAGCAACAGCACAAATGGGAATGGCATCCTCTCCAACACAATCTTCACTAGGCGGGGGAGCACCTGCCAACACCCTGACACTGTCCAAACACCGGTTGTGCGTGTCAAGAACAACATATGATGCAAACTTTGCACGCAGGGCATCTACGACCGGCTGTTTACGAATTTCTATGAGCATATCATTCCGGATATGACCCCGGAAGTATCTCATGTAAAATAAAATAAAAATCCCGCACGCATGTCCATCTGGCTGCGTCGCGTGGAAGCTGGTGACAATTTGAAACGGGACCGACCAGTCCGTGCTACCATACGCCTCCGCTACAGTCTTCAAGCAATGGAGAACACGCTTGATAACCAATTTGTCGACATCGAATCCGGGCTGCCGGATGCGACTGTTAAAATACCATAGCTTCTTCCTGTCAGAGTCGGCTACAAAAAGGACCCAACGGTGGTCGCGACAATAGGGGAAGAAAACCTAGCACAAAAAAATTACATTCCTTAGCAAATAAAATAAAGCCAGCATACGGATATGGAGCGATAGCATAACAGTGCATGCAAGAGAACATCTGAAACATGTGGGAAGATCACTATGTCAATGGCAGCACATGGAAACTTTCAATGGAAGGTAGCTAGTGTGTAGCAAAATGCCAAATGTGGCTGTGGGGTAGAGCGCAGACATTTACAAGTACGTTTTGAACAGAGCCACATATCATGTTCCATATGAGGGAATTGCACAACCATTACTGTTTCAAGTTGTCACGTGAAAAGAACATTAATCGTGCAGAGAAAGAACACGAATGGAAGAGGGAAATAGCACAAACAAATAAACGAACACGTTGCCATGGACAGAGGAGCACTGTACTGAAGGTTCAGAACACAATATTACACAGAGAATATCACTACGTAGTTGCGGTAGGAGCACTGCTAATATAACATACAAGAGCTCAAAAAGGCATAATAGATTCCATGCAAAATTGGTCATCTATATGGTCACACAGACCAATCTCAACTTCAAGAATGCATATATGAAGGTGTTGGGTGTAGGCAGAACAAAACTCACCAATTTTGCATCGAAGCATAGCGTCCAGTCGTCCATTGGAAAGCAGTTGGTAAGTGTTTTGGTCCACGAATTGATTACTGTAGTTTCGTCCCGTGGTATCCGTTCTCCACGTGCCTCCATACCGCAATATGTCTTCAGTGAAAACATAAATGTGGGTAAATGTGAATAGAATAATAGGACAAATAAATTAAATATTACAAGGATTGGAATACCGTAAGCGTGGATGGGAAGAACGCAGCATCAGCAAACAGTTTAGGGGCACCAATGTTTGCAAACGACCACCGGTTAGCCACTTGAATGTAAGCATCAATAAATAACTCCGGTATATCCATACCAGGTCCAACAAGCTCGACATGCTCCTTCCAGAATCTGATATAGCCATCGTCATATACAGTTTCGCCTGCATGAACGACGACATGAAGTGGTCAGTCATCATGGTGAAATGTGCAAGATCAAAATACCAGGAAAATAATTTAGAATCTGAACAAATAAAGTTTATAATGGGTCAACTGTATCATGTTTTCCCATTGAATAAAAAACCTGGTGCATTTTTCCTCTTGAATAACCATGGCACAATTTTCTTTTCTAATGCCGTTAGTGATGACCACCGTTGCAGCTCACGCGGGTTATCATACGACGGTGACAGTACTGCCTTTGAAGGCCTGCGGTCACGCTTGGCCTTGTTGGAGGCAACATTAGGTGGTGAAGGGGCCCTCTTGCGTGTGTTTTCAATTGTTTTTTCTCGACAAGTGATGGTGGTAGAGGGTCAACAAAGTCGTCGTCACTGCAGGCATTCCGTTGCTGTTTACAATAAATAATAATAAATGTATCAGTAATTCAAATCACATAACAACATAAATATGTGCATAACATATGACATGCGTAGAACGCATCCACTAGACATCCTGACCACCACTATTTCCTTGGTGGTGTCGTTTGGAGATGCTACAAGCACCGTATTTGACAGTGAAGTTGGAGGGGGGCAGTCTGGAGTGGAAGGGTGGTCGCTACTGGCTTTTTGGTTCTGTATATAAGAAATATGAAGACGATTATGACAATGTGGGATCACATCAGAAATGATGTATATGATATCACAAATGATATGAATAAAGCATCCGATTAAAACCTTACCTCCAACCTTTCACTGGTAATGATGATTGGTGAGCCTAAAAGATCCCAATTTGGCAGCGAACTGGTGGACAGGTAAGGTGGGTAAGGTTTGTGGGTAGAGGCTTCGTGTTGCTGTGTACAGAAGCTAAGTATTAAAAGGAATGAAAAAATGAAAGCATACCACAAAGCACGTATACCATAACATTAGAAAAATGAAGAACGCAGCCAACAAAAATCCTAACCTCTAGTATTTCTCTGGCAATGGTGATTGGTGTGCCTAATAGATCCCAATTAGGCTGTGAAGGTGGAACGTCTGCTGGGGAGGGGACTGCAAGAGGCTGCTTCAAAGCCACGGGTGCAGCAACCTGTGGGGGTGACATTGCATTGACTTGGGGGATCCCACCTGTGTTGACATTCACCTGGAGAGCATCATCATCACCTGTAGCAGCCCCATCAACACCATCAAACTCTACTGCAATGGCATCAATATCATCAAGGCTTGCATCAGTAGCATCAAGGCATCCCAATTCCAATTCCACTTCCTTCATACGTTTTTTCATTGCTTCTACTTGTGCATTCAGGCATGCATACTCAGCTTTCAGATAAGCCTTTCGATGTTCAACATCAGTAGCATCATGTGCCTACAAATGGAAAATGGAATCATGAAATCTCTCCAGGTATTTACAACATAATTAGATATAAGCTATTTATTACATCTACACGTTTCTTCTCAGTGCCAGGACAGACCCCCGTGTCATGGTCCTTTGCGGGTGATTGAGGCCGAGAGGTGTTGGTGCACTATCGACAAAAGAAAGAAGGAAAAGCCATTGATCCAATCATTAAAAATTAATATGATTCAGGGTAATTGTAGAGGGGTAGAAGTTGCAGGGCTGAAATTATGATCCATCGAGGCATGGCTGAGACTAAGGATAACATAAAGCACACATGCAAGTAAGAATAACATGGTTATATGTGGATAATAACATTGTTTTCAAGGCACATAATATATCATGAAGGAGTTTTGAGAATATCACATCCGACTAATAAAAGAACACAATATGAGAATTATTAGATCCAAAACCATAGAAATACTTAGAGATGTATAGCAAAAGTGCTGTTGGTTGGAATATGTTAATTCACCTTCATTGAATACCTTGGCAGTAGAATACTATCACACTAACAGGATCAAGCATGTGAGGGAAAACTCATAGAACTATGAAGACATATTTGTAGCAAACAATCTAATAATATATAGCACCATGCATCGTAAAAATAACATGGAATACAGATTGCTAGACCACCTTGTCCGCCTGTGCTTTGTCAGGCTCCGTAGGTGGGGATTGGCTTTCTTCGGGTGGGAGCGCGTGCCCAACATACTTCCTCACATCATCCATTGTGAGAGACCTTTCCAAGCAACAGGTGAAAGAACCGCCTGATTTGCAACCAACAAAGTCGAAAAAGACATGCTACAAACAATTGGAAAATAAACATATATCATAATGATGCACATATAATCAAATTCAATGATATGTGAACAATAAATTCTGATCATACCATAATACAGTGGAAATCACTACCCAACCGTTTGCGCAGCACCTTCCTCACATTGCCATCCGAATGAGGGGGTGAGATCATATTAAAAATGCCATCTTGGACAAAAAATGCCCAGTTAAAAGTTTCAGCCAACTCCGGGGTACGCAGCACATTAAGCAAACCCAGCCTTAAACGCCGATTGGGAAGAGGTGATAGCACGGCACCAATGCAAAATAATACATATAACCTCCAGTACTCAAGCATCTCCATTTCACTCTCCCAATTAGGAGAATGCACAAGTTCAGCTAACCTATCCCAATTAACATTAGATTTCCCCTTATCACACAGTTTGAACTTCTCTCTTACTTGCTCACAGAATGGATCATCCTCTTTGATCGTCTCCGTGGTTATCAGATGTCTCCCATGGCCATGAGTAAGGCCGTAGACAGCAGCTATACGCTCAGGGGTTAACTCTAATATCCGGCCATCAGTGAAGCGGAAACATTTTGCGTCCTGATCCCACGCCTCCATGAGGTGGACAATAGGTATTACAGGAACGTGCTTCCCTTTGATATGCAACATCCCTCGGAAGCAAGAACCGTCTATATAATCCCACCTGCCATCTGCACGATTCTCGGCAAGCTTCTGATTAACCTCAAAGACCAACTTAGGGACACATGCCAACTGTGTCGCCCTTGCCCTATCCATTAACCCCTCCATCCTGCAACGTAATGACACACAAATCTTCATACATGTTTACAACTCCAAGTTCACACATCAAATTGGGATAAAGTAAAACAGTGAATACAATAACACCCCCTGGCAGCATAAAAAGATTTTCACATATCCACCTACTGTAACATACATAGATAAAATGCAACAGACTCATAGTCTATAGGATTTTGACATTGCAATAAAAATTATACAATAGAACCCCCGGCAACCATCCCTGAAACCCCCATCTCAAAAATCACATTGTCAACAAATGTATGCCCACATCAACCACTCAATCTAACAATACCAGGCGCCACAATAGCACACCATAAAAAACTCCATCCATACCCTAATATCCTAAAGCCACCGAACAAATATAATCAAAATCCACTAAACTAACAACTGGGACGCTGTATATGATGCCAAAATGCAAAACACCCAATAATAGGAAATAGCATAACTCAATCGATTTGCCCGAAACAAATAATTACTAAATGAACTCACATTACAAAAATTCGTGCGAATGAGGAGAGATATCGAGTGTTGAAATGAGGAATCGAACGCCGTAATGCGCACCTGCCGCGAATACCTCAGGAAACGGCAATGGAATGGGTGAAAAGATGAATGCTTGCGTTCTCGGTGATAAGCAAGGGGAAGAAAAAAATCGATGTTTTGTTGTGTCGAAGAGGATGGAGTGCGTTGGAGTGGCTGCGAAGACCTCAGAACACGGCGATGGAGTGGCTGCGAAGGGGGTGGAAGGCGTTCTCGGTGATATTGATGGGGAAAGAAGAGATGTGTTGTGTCGGTTCTTTTGATATGTTTTTTAAATCTATAAAAGACATAAAAAGTGATAAAATCTAAGTCCAAATATGGTCCAACTGGATAAGGAAGCTAGGAGACAAAAATCCCCAACACAATATATTATTCAAAATAAAAAATATGAAAAAATTATATCCAAATTGGAGAAGATTCTGGGTCCACCGTACGTGTCTGCATCAGTTACCTCCAACATTTTATGCCACAATCTCAGTGAGCAACATTTGGAAAAACAATTAATTTGCCCACAATTGATGGAGCGTTAAAAAAGGAAATAAAGAAAATATCAATAGTGAACTGGCAAAGATTGAAAATAAAACACAACCATATCATACACATAGCACGTCAGCATTTGCTGAATCAGGATGTGAACCAACCCCACAGGGGAATATGTACTATTTGGGAAATGGATACATCACACCACTCAAATTAATGAAATTGCTATCTTCAGCTAGAATTTTGTTTACATTTAGCTTGATTTGTCTTGATGCAACTATTTAATTTTTATGGTGATACCAATCTTAACAATTCTAACGTCACTTTTCTCAATATCATTTTTGTTGTAACTATACTATTCATAATTTCAGTCTAACTTCCATCACTTTTTGTCAAACGACAAACAAAATTTTATGCATACACCGCTGGAAAACAAAGTTTCTTTTTCTTGTCTTCTTGATCCATTCTTTAAATGAATTTCCCAAATTATACAAAACTATCAACTTTTGGGTCTATTAAGAACTTTTCTTTTGGTTTATCTAAAAAGAAATTTATAGGAGTTGGTTTACTGTCATCTGTCAGCTCTTCTCTTCCAACATTCGAATTGGGGTTCAATCGCAATCCATAAAACCTTGTCTTCCAACTAAAGCTCCAAGTTGTACTAGCTTATAAGCTAAATAAGTGATGAAGTTCCCCAACAAGAGGCATGTAAAACTCAATCACATAACACAGACTAAAAAAGTTTTCATTTTAGTGACATAAACTGGTACCAGTTCGATGTGTTTCGATTCTTCCGAAAACAGCCATATAGCTCACAATCTATATTTTCGAGCAAGCATAACTCGGACTTCAAAAATTCAAATCCTTGGTTGACATGCCCCCCTTGTGTGCTTTCGCCCTCTCAACATTGCCGCACTCAGATCTAAGGGAAGACAAGAATACAGTTTCCCTAAAAGATGAAAACCATAATAGCTAACGGCATTTTGGGGGAAGTACGGTCGCTAACCTGATTAGTGACTGAATTATGAAGTTTCGTGACCAAATATTGAATCATAAGCCTAGATCAGAAAGAGCATACTACGAGTAGGAAGTGGAATTAATACAATGAATTCAAAAGCATCAAACCTCTCTTGTTCGGAAGAATCGAAACACATCGAAATGGTACAAGTTTATGTCACTAAAATGAAAACTTTTTTTAGTCTGTGTTATGTGATTGAGTCTTACATGCCTTGTGGTGGTGAACTTCATCACTTATTTAGCTTATAAGCTAGTACAACTTGGAGCTTTAGTTGCAAGACAAGGTTTAATGGATAGCGATTGAGCCCCAATCCTAATGTTGGAAGAGAAGAGCTGACAGACGACAATCCTAATGTTGGAAGAGAAGAGCTGACAGACGACAGTAAACCAACTCCTATAAATTTTCTTTTTGGATAAACCAAAAGAAAAGTTCTTAAGAGACCCAAAAGTTAATAGTTTTGTATAATTTGGGAAATTCATTTGATGAATGGATCAAGAAGAAGACAAGAAAAAGAAACTTTGTTTCCAGCGGTGGATGCATAAAATTTTGTTTGTCGTTTCAAAAAAGTGATGGAAGCTAGACTGAAATTATGAATAGTATAGTTACAACAGAAAAGATATTGAGAAAAGTGACGTTAAAATTGTTGAGATTGGTATCACAACAAAATTAAACAGTTGCATCAAGACAAATCGAGCTAAATGTAAACAAAATTCTAGCTTAAGGTAGCAATTTCATTAATTTGAGTGGTATCTGTTGGAAATAAAGGTGTGAATGGGAAGTGTATCCCACATTGGATAGGGAAGGGAAAGTTTCCCTCCTTATATAGGAATACACTTTATAGAGGTTTGAAGAAATAAATAATATTATACTCCGTGGGCTACGTGCGCGCAGGGGGGGTGCAAATCCGAGCCCAAAAGGCTTGGCTCGTATGCAAGCGCGACCTGCGGACACGAATGCCGGACCGAAAAAGCCTTGGGCATCGCGGGCCTGATCAACCCGGTTTTTGCTTCTTTGAGCTTTAATTATTTTTATTTATTTCTATAAATTTGAATGAATTGGCGCGACCTTTGGCAGAGAGCTACGAATTCAAACAAGAGATGCGACCCTTGGCAGAAAACTTTCAAATTCAAATGAAAAGCTACAAGTTCGAATGAATGGATGCATAGTTCAAACGCATGGCTGCGTATCCACCGAACCGACACATCGTTTCGTAACGAAACAATGCAACTCTCGGCCATCTATATATACTCTGGTGCCATACTTCATTTGAACCATCTGATTTTCTAGAATTCTAGCAAAACAAAGAGCATTCGAAAATTATCCTCCAACACTCAAGCATTCTGAAATTAGTTCCAGTTCGCCTCCGTCGAGTCTGTTGTATCCTGGGAAACAGTTTCACCGATACACGGGCAATACTGTTTTAAGGAAATCGTTGAATAACGATCCTCGAACTCATCTAAACCCGCACTTTCGAAGTTATAACCCTATTGTCCTAACAATCTTAAAACAGTATTTTGATACTTCGAAATACGCTATGGCCGATTCATTCTCGAACAACAATGCAGTCACTTACAACGCCATCATCCGCGAATTACGTCATGCTAGTAGAGATGCTGCTAATGATAGGAGCCGTATTAGGTCTTTGGAGGACAAGACAGCAACGTTGGACCGAGAAAACTATGAGACTATCGGTCATCAAACCACACTTGAGACTCAGTTCGATGACCTTCAGCATCTTGTTCATATGCTGCAAGACAGGATCGTTGCACTCGAGGAGGTTGTGATGGGGCTTCAAAACCAACTCAATCCTGAGATCAAAGAGGAGGAAGAAGATGAGGAGGAACCCCAGGAGCCAGTTGACATTGAGGAGGAGGACCCGGGAGAGGTGGTGGAGGACCCACCAATACCCCTCGACACCGATGAGGAGTATGAGCATGATAGGAGGCTTCTGGGCTATTCACCTGATTACCTGCTTTAGGCTGTGATGTTTTTATTCCTGTTGATGCACCACATATTGTGTATCTTATTACTTCTAGTACCACATCTTGTCTTGTATATATATAGTTCGCAAGAATCTTGTGTCCGGATACTTGCTGAACAAAGGTGGCTTTAGGGCCGTGTATGAGTCCGACAAGGTTATTTTGTCGAAGTCTGGAATATTTGTTGGGAAAGGATATGCAACAACCGAAGGGTTGTTCAAACTAAATGTAATGCCTATTGTTGACAATAAAAATACTTCTTCTGCTTACTTGCTTGAGACTTCAAATGTATGGCATAGCAGATTGAGACACGTTAATTTTGATTCGATACGTCGATTAATTAACTTGAATCATATCCCAACATTCCAAATCGACTCTAAACACAAGTGTAGAATTTGCGTTGAGGCAAAGTTAACAAGAACATCATTTCAATTGGTACAGCAAAACACTGAACCACTTGAACTAATCCATACCGATATTTGTGATTTGGAAAATGTTCAGACACGAGGGGGTAATAAATATTTTATTACCTTTATTGACGACAGCACAAAATATTGTTATGTATTTTTGCTAAAGAGGAAAGATGAAGCTCTTGAAAAAATTTATTCTTTACAAAAGTGAAGTTGAAAATCAACTTGGTAAAAGAATAAAAAGGTTAAGAATCGATAGAGATGGTAAATATAAAGTACCAATTGGTAACTTTTGTGCACTACATGGAATCAGTCATGAAGTGACTGCACCTTATGCACCTCAATCCAATGGAGTAGCCGAATGGAAAAATAGAACATTAAAAGAATTGATGTTACTAAGTTTGGGACTACCTCCCAATATGTGGGGAGAAGCTATCTTGACGGGAAATTATTAATTAAATAGAACTCCTCGAAAAACCGAAGACAAAACTCCGTATGAATTATGGAAAGGAAAGAGACCATCCTATAAATACTTAAAAGTGTGGGGGTGTCTCGCGAAAGTAGCAATGCCTACACCAAAAACCGTAAAAATTGGTCCTAAAACGGTGGACAGTGTTCCCATTGGTTATGCACATAATAGTAGTGCATATCGCTTTCTTGTATATGATTCGAAAATACCGGATATACACAAGAATTCCGTCATGGAATCAAGGAATGCATCATTCTTCGAAACGACATTTCCGTGTAAGTCTAGTAGTGAATGTGACTCTTCGTTAAAAAGACCAAACGAAGAATCTCAAGACCAAACTACAGAACTAAGACGAAGCAAGAGAGCTAGAATCGAAAAATCCTTCGGTGAGGATTTTGTGACATATTTAGTCAAAAAAGAACCACTCACGTACGCTGTGGCAATGAGTTCACCGGATGGGCCTCTCTGGAAAGAAGCCATCAACAGTGAACTCGATCCTATTTTACAAAATCATACATGGGAATTAGTGGATCTCCCTCCGGGGAACAAGTGTTTAGGATCCAAATGGGTATTCAAACGGAAAATAAAACCGGATGGAACAATCGATAAGTACAAAGCAAGACTCGTGATTAAAGGATATAATCAAAAAGAAGGTATTGATTATTTTCACCGGTCTCACGTATAAATTCTATAAGGGTGATACTTGCTATTGCGGCCTTAAGGAATTTAGAAGTACATCAAATGGATGTAAAAACAGCTTTCCTAAATGGTGATTTAGATGAAAAAATCTATATGGAACAACCCGAGGGATTCCAATCACCATCAAACGGAAAGAAAGTTTGTAAACTAGTAAAATCATTATACGGCTTGAAACAAGCTCCAAAGAAATGGCATGAGAAGTTTGATCAAGCAATGACTACTAGTGTTTTTAAAATTAACGAATGCAATAAGTATATTTACGTTAAAGAACTGGGAGATGACTATGTCATCCTATGTTTATATGTAGACGACATAATCATTATTGGCAACAGTGAAAAATTGATTAAGTCTACAAAGAACATGTTAAATTCTAAATTTGACATGAAAGATTTGGGCATTGCTGATGTTATCTTAGGAATTAAGATCATAAGAACACCTGATGGTCTAGTATTGAGTCAAACTCATTATATAGACAAAATACTTGATAAATTCAGCAATAATGACAAAGGCATCGCCAGAACACCATTAGATAATAGTGTTCATCTGTCCAAAAACCGTGGAGAAGGTATTTCTCAGTTAGAATACTCACGGACTATTGGAAGCCTAATGTATCTAATGAGTTGTACGAGACCAGATATCGCTTACGCTGTAAGTAAATTAAGTTCATATACAAGTAATCCAAGTCGCGAGCAGTGGACAGCGATAAGTAGATTACTTAGGTATCTAAGACATACTCGGAACTTTGGTCTACATTATACGAGATATCCATCCGTGTTAGAAGGATACACGGATGCAAACTGGATATCCGATACAGAAGACACAAAGAGTTCAAGTGGCTATATTTTCAGGTTAGCCGGAGGCGCTGTGTCTTGGAAATCCTCAAGGCAAACTGTTATAGCCAGGTCTACCATGGAATCCGAATTCTTTGCGTTAGACAAATGTGCCGAAGAGGCTGAATGGCTAAGAAACTGTTTAGAGGATATTCCAAAATGGGAAAAAAAAAAAAAAACCTGTGCCATCTATCAGCATAAATTGTGATAGTCAATCCGCGATAGGAAGAGCACAGAATACTATGTACAATGGTAAGTCGAGGCACATTCGTCGTCGACATAATACCATTAGACAATTGCTTTCAACCGGAATTATCTCAATTGACTATGTGAATTCAAAAGATAATCTAGCGGATCCGTTAACCAAAGGTTTAAATAGAGAATCGGTTGAAAAGTTGACAAAAGGAATGAGTGTAAAGCCTTGGATTAATTAGTTCACGAAGAAAAACCCAACCTAGTTGACTAGAGATCGTATGATCTAGGTTCAACGGGACAACCTAACCGTGAGACCAAACAGAGTCACTGTGGGGGCAATCCCTCTACTCATTCCTGTCGCGAAACAGTGACATGACGATCAAGGATAGCAAATAATGCTTTAATGATATTTAAGTGAGTATGTGTATTACTCCGAAACTTAAATAATCACCTATGTGAGAGTGAAGTGGGGCCGCTTCAAAGGAGAACCGGAAGGCTTAGTTCTCCTAAACTCTTGCAGAACCAGGCGTGTCCACGGCCAAAAATGGAAAAAACAATGAGAACGGAACTAATAAAGAGATCGTCTATGCATTTTATTTGTGGGAATCTTACACAAACGGCAGGACAGTTCAAAGGCATCGTATCTACTGTACAGCCAGTAAGGTGAAACAATTGAAACAAGGATAAAGTTCAAAGGGACACCTACTTTATCTATGCAGAGATCATGTAATGAATGCTTAAAATTATATCTCATTCATGTGGGGGATTGTTGGAAATAAAGGTGTGAATGGGAAGTGTATCCCACATTGGATAGGGAAGGAAAAGTTTCCCTCCTTATATAGGAATACACTTTATAGAGGTTTGAAGAAATAAATAATATTATACTCCATGGGCTACGTGCGCGCAGGGGTGGTGCAAATCCGAGCCCAAAAGGCTTGGCTCGTATGCAAGCGCGACCTGCGGACACGAATGCCGGACCGAAAAAGCCTTGGGCATCGCGGGCCTGATCAACCCGGTTTTTGCTTCTTTGAGTTTTAATTATTTTTATTTATTTATATAAATTTGAATGACTTGGCGCGACCTTTGGCAGAGAGCTACGAATTCAAACAAGGGATGCGACCCTTGGCAGAAAACTTTCAAATTCAAATGAAAAGCTACAAGTTCGAACGAATGGATGCATAGTTCAAACGCATGACTGCATATCCACTGAACCGACACATCATTTCGTAACGAAACAATGCAACTCTCGGCCATCTATATATACTCTGGTGCCATACTTCATTTGAACCATCTGATTTTCTAGAATTCTAGCAAAACAAAGAGCATTCGAAAATTATCCTCCAACACTCAAGCATTCTGAAATTAGTTACAATTCGCCTCCGTCAAGTCTGTTGTATCCTGGGAAACAGTACAACCGATACGCAGGCAATACTGTTTTAAGGAAATCGTTGAATAACGATCCTCGGACTCATCTAAACCCGCACTTTCGAAGTTATAACCCTATTGTCCTAACAGTGTCATGTACCCATTCCCCAAATAGTACATACTCCCCTGTTGTTATAGTCTCCAATGGGCATTTAATACATCATTATGTGCCTGTGTGTATGCTTTTTTACTCTTTCCTCAATGTTTATTCATACACACTCTCTCCGTTTTTTAAAACTTGCTAAGTACGCAACCAGCACG
Source organism: Hygrophila difformis (assembly GCA_030278955.1). Taxonomy (NCBI): domain Eukaryota; kingdom Viridiplantae; phylum Streptophyta; class Magnoliopsida; order Lamiales; family Acanthaceae; genus Hygrophila; species Hygrophila difformis. The sequence continues at coordinate 24,148,219 of JAOANR010000004.1, read as the reverse complement.
CAGTCCAATGCATATTTTAAACCATTAATAACTTAAATTCGGTACAAATAAAAATTCTAAAAGTCTGACAATTGAAAACTACACAACGAGACGAACCCAACAAGATCCCATTTTGCTATATTTAAACTTGTTTAACTATGATAAAACTTTAATTTAAAATGTGGGTGAACAGTAGCTCTCAACCAAATTTTGCAAGAAAAACAAAACGGAGGGTATATGTTGGACATTATTTGACTTATGTATTAATAAAAATATAAATTTAAAATTTTTGTAGTGAACTGAAATAAATTGAAAAGTTAATAGTTGTTATGCATGTATTATTACAATTATAAGAAAACACATACATGCATGTATTTGGAGTCTTAGTCACTAAGTTTAATAGGAGGAAGTAAAATTGGTCTTGAGTACCTAAAGCCTATGTTGTGGCGGTTTGAGACCCTATAAATACATGTACTAATCTCTTGTATTTATGATCATCAATATCAGATTGTCTATTCTATTTCTCATACAAACACTCTCTCATTCCATAGTACTGTGTATGAAATAATTACTATACTACTACTCCTCTCACGCTCACATCTCTTTTCCAATTCCATATTTTCCCTTACTTGCTCATATTATTATATTAGCTACCACACAATTGTAGTTATATATTTACAACACGTTATCAGCCTGCTGTTGGATTTTGCTATTCTTACAGAAATTCTGCCCGAACGTTGTTGAATTTTGCAGAAATACCAAATCCCTACCGAGGTTCTGTTCGAGGTTTTTTTCTGAAATTTCAATTGATACCGGGGTTCTGCCGAAAAATTTCCAAATCCATAAAAAGGTAGTTAAAGGTAATATATTACTACTATTTTCATATAAATATGTCTAACCTTGCGAAGCAACTGTTACGCCCCTTGAAGTTTCCGGAAGAAACTATCAACTATGGGCTATAGATGTAAAAAATGCATCTTGATTCAATGAATCTGGAAAGAGCTATTGTGAAAGGAAATGATATGGCTAATTCTGAAAAAGCCAAGGCGATGATCTTCCTGCGTCATCACTTTGATTCAGGCCTGAAGTCTGAATATTTGACCCTCCAAAATCCTGCAGATCTCTGGGAGGAGTTAAAAGAACGGTATGATCACCTGAAGATGGTCAACCTGCCAAAGGCAAGAAATGATTGGCTGACGTTGAGATTGCAAGATTTTAAATCCGTCAGTGAGTATAACTCTGCCATGTTTAGAATCACTTCACATCTGAAATTGTGCGGTGAAAAAGTATCCGATGAAGAGATGCTTGAAAAAACATTTACAACATTCCATGCCTCGAATTTGCTCCTGCAGCAGCAATATCGAGAAAGAAGGTTTACAAGATATTCTGAGCTCATTATTTGTTTATTGTTGGCTGAGCAAAACTCTAAATTATTATTGAAGAATCATGACGCACGACCCACTGGTGCTAGTCCATTCCCAGAAGCAAATGGGACTCAAATTTCAAAAAACAACCAAACTTGGGATAATACACGAGGTGGTCACCGCAGACGTGGTCGCGGTCGTGGTTATCGACGCGGTCATGGTTATGGTCGTGGTCGAGGTCGTGCACGTGGCCAAAATCAAAATAACAAATCCAGAAGATTTGAGCCATACAATCAAGCGAATGAAAAATGGCAAGATGATAGAGACAAGTGCCGCAGATGTGGAATGGAAGGACACTGGGCCCAGACTTGTCGAACCGCAGAACATCTTGTGAAACTGTACCAAAGTTCAGTAAAGGGAAAAGGCAAAATGGTAGAGACAAATCTGGTTACAAATGATGATATCTTTATGTCTATCATTCTAGCTCCTGAAGCAGCTGACCCTTTCAAGATAAATGGTGAACCAACTTTCACGGCCAATTTTGATATAGATGATTTTATGGAAGATATAGACTAATGTAATATGTTTTGTTATGTTTCTTTTTAGTGTATCATTTGTTATCAAATTTTGCTATGTATCCGTTGTACTTTTTTGGCATGGATTAGGGGTGGCAAAAAACGGTATACCGAAATACCGTTACCGTTACCGTACCGTACCGAAAATTTCGGTATGGGTAAAAATCATACCGATACCGATACCGAATATTTCGGTATACCGAAAATCGGTATACCGAAAATTTCGGTTTCCTATAATCTATGTCGTTACCGTACCGAAAATTATATTTACCGAAACATACCGAAAAATACCGAAAATACCGAAAAATACCGAAAATTTTACATACCGAACAATGCATTACATACCGTTACAAATTGGCATACCGAACTATACCGAAAAAAATCAATACCGTGGGCATCTTCCAATCACGGGTATACCGAAAAATTACTTAAATTAGCCCTTCAAAGTTCCAAATGTCTTAACACAACAATATATATTAAATTTTAAAATAATATTAAAATTAATGTTTCGGTATTTCGGTATACCGAAATGCCGAAAATCTCATATTTCCATACCGTTACCGTACCGTTTTTTTCGGCATACCTAAATTTCGGTATACCTAAATTTCGGCATACCTAAATTTCGATATTTTTCGGTAATTTTCGGTGCGATAAGCTCGGCATACCGAGTTTTCGATATTTTTTTCCACCCCTAGCATGGATATTAATATAGTACTTTTCTTCCAGAAGAAGAAATGAATGCAAGTTATAATGAGACATGCCTAATTGATAGTGCCAGTACGCACACAATATTGAAAAATGAGAATTATTTCTCTTGTATTAAATTGGGAGATGCACCAGTTAATACAATATGTGGAAGTGCAAATATGATTAAAGGCTCCGGAAGAGCTGTAGTGTTCCTTTTGAATGGGTCAAAACTCATTATTGAAAATGCACTATTATCTCCCAAGTCCAGAAGAAACTTGTTGAGTTTTAAAGATATTCGCAGAAATGGATATCATATGGAGACATTAACTGAAGGGACTGATCAATATTTATTGATCACATATACAGCTCATGATGTGAAGCATGTATTGGAAAAATTACCGTCCCTTTCATCTGGACTATATTATACAAATATATACATCAGTGAAGCCCATAATGTAATAGACCAGAAGTTTATAATTTGGCATGATCGTTTTGGCCATCCTGGATGTACAATGATAAAGCAAATAATTGAAAATTCGCATGGCCATCCCCTGAAGGGAATGAAATTTCCAAGTTCAAGTGAATTTACATGTGTTGCGTGTTCACAAGGAAAATTGATTATTAGACCATCAGCAAGCAAAGTGGGAATTGAATCCCCTGTATCCCTTGAACGAATTCAGGGTGATATATGTGGGCCTGTAGATCTACCATGTGGACCATTTAAATATTTTATAGTGTTAATTGATGCATCAACAAGATGGTTTCACGTTTGTTTATTATCTACTCGCAATCAAGCATTTGCAAAGTTACTTGCACAGATAATTAATTGCGAGCACAATTCCATGACTATCCAATTAAGAAAATAAGATTGGATAATGCTGCTGAATTTTCATCACGTGCATTTGATGATTATTGCATGTCCATTGGAATAACTATTGAACATCATGTAGCATATGTTCATACACAAAATGGCCTGGCAGAGTCATTTATACAAAGATTGCAACTTATTGCAAGACCAATATTGATGAGGTCGAAGTTACCTACATCGGCTTGGGGACATGCTATATTGCACGCAGCAACACTTGTAAAAATAAGACCGACAAGTTATCATCAATATTCTCCCCTACAATTGGTTTTTGGTCATGAGCCCAATGTTTCACATTTGAGAATTTTTGGGTGTGCGGTATATGTTCCTATTGCACCGCCCCAACTTACAAAAATGGGCCCCCAACGGAGATTGGGAATATATGTCGGATATGAATCACCGTCTATAATTAAATACTTGGAACCGAAAACATGTGATTTATTTACTGCAAGGTTTGCAGATTGTCATTTTGATGAATCAAATTTTCCGACATTAGGGGGAGATGTGAGTCAACCGAGAAAAGAGATTAATTGGAAAATGGCATTTGATTTCCTTGATCCTCGTATGAAGGATTGTGAACTTGAAGTTCAGAAAATTATTCGTTTACAAGGAATTGCAAATCAATTGTCAGATACATTGTGTGACTCCGGAAGAGTTACTAAATCACATATCCCAGCAGTGAATGTTCCAATTAAATTAAATGTCCCTGAAGGAAAAATAACAAGTGCTAATGAATCCAGTACATGCCTGAAGCGTGGTAGACCCATTGGATCTAAAGATAAGAATCCTCGGAAGAAGAGAGATTCAAATGATCAAAATATAAATTGTGACAAAATTCAATCTCCTGAAGAGGAAGAAGTTATAGAAACTTTAATAAATTTTGTCACTAATGGAAAATACTGGAAGAGGAAAGATACTGATTTGAATAATGTATTTTCATACAATGTAGCACTTGAAATTATGGAACAAGATAATGATCAAGAACCCAGATCGGTTGAAGAATGTCGGCAAAGAATTGATTGGCCAAAATGGAAAGATGCAATCCTATCTGAATTGGATTCGTTGGCAAAACGAGAGGTTTTTGGACTGTAGTCCAAACACCTGAAGGTACAAAACCCAGGGCGATAAATGGGTTTTTGTTAGAAAAAGAAATAAGCAGAATGAAATCATTCGATATAAAGCCAGATTGGTTGCTCAAGGTTTTTTTCCAAAGACCAGGTTTTGATTATGATGAAACATATTCACCTGTGATGGATGGAATTACATTCAGATTTTTAATCTGTTTGGCAGTACATCAAAGGCTTGAAATGCGCCTTATGGATGTTGTTACTGCATATCTATATGAGACATTAGATACTGCTATTTATATGAAAGTGCCCGAAGCATTTAAATCAAAGCCTAAGCAATTATATTCAGTAACATTGCTAAAATCCTTATATGGGCTTAAACAATCTGTGCGAATGTGGTATAATCGTCTTAGTGAATGTTTGATTAAAGAATGTTATACAAATGATCCAGTTTGCCCATGTGTTTTTATAAAGAAAAGTGGATCAAATTTTGTGATTATTGCAGTATATATTGATGATATTAATCTAATCGGAACTCCTGAAGAGTTACAAACTGCAATCGAATATTTGAAAAAGGAATTTGAAATCAAGGATTTCGAAAAGACTAGATTTTGTCTTGGTTTATAAATTGAACATTTTGAGAATGGAATATTTATCCATCAAGCGAGTTATACCCAGAAGGTATTAAAATGATTTTATATGGATAAAGCACATCCATTGAGCACCCCGATTGTGGTCAGATTGCTTGATCCCTTGAAAGATCCATTCAGGCCTAAAGATGAAGATGAAGATATATTTGGTCCTGAAGTACCATATCTCAGTGCTATTGGAGCACTTATGTATCTTGCTAATTGTACAAGGCCTGATATAGCATTCTCAGTTAATTTATTGGCACGCTTTAGTGCTTGCCCCACTAAGCGACATTGGCAAGGTATTAAACACATTTTTCGATACCTTCAAGGTACACATGATCTTGGCTTGTTTTATTCAAACAAATGTGAAAATGAATTGATTGGTTATGCTAATGCTGGGTATTTGTCTGACCCGCACAAAGCCAAGTCCCAGACGGGCTATATATTTACTTGTGGCAGTACGGCAGTTTCCTGGAGATCTGCTAAACAAACACTAACTGCCACATCTTCCAATCATGCTGAAATACTGGCAATTCATGAAGCCAGTCAAGAATGTTTGGTTAAGATCAATGACCCATCATATCCTGAAGAATTGTGGGTTAATATCTGAGGAAAAACTTCCTTCAACATTATTGTATGAAGACAATACAGCTTGTATAGCTCAACTGAAAGGAGGATATATCAAGGGAGACAGAACAAAGGATATTTCACCAAAGTTCTTCTTCACTCATGATCTTCAAAAGAATGGTGAAATTGAAGTGCAACAAATTCGATAGACAATAATCTAGCGGATCTATTGACGAAAGCATTACCGAACGCAACATTCGAGAAACTTGTGAACAGAATTGGAATGCGACGGCTAAAGAATCTTCAATGATGTACAAAACAGGGGGGGCAAAGAATACAAGAATACTGTACTCTTTTTCCTTCACTAGGATTTTTTTCCACTGGGTTTTTTCCTAGTAAGGTTTTAACGAGGCATGTTCTTTGTATCGAAAGACTCCAAGGGAGAGTGTTATGCATGTATTATTACAATTATAAGAGAACACATACATGCATGTATTTGGAGTCTTAGTCACTAAGTTTAATAGGAGGAAGTAAAATTGGTCTTGAGTACTTAAAGCCTGTGTTGTGGCGGTTTGAGACCCTATAAATACATGTCTTGTATTTACTATCATCAATATCAGATTGTCTATTCTATTTCTCATACAAACACTCTCTCATTCCATAGCACTGTGTATGAAATAATTACTATACTACTACTCCTCTCACGCTCACATCTCTTTTCCAATTCCATATTTTCCCTTGCATTTATTATTATATTAGCTACTACACAATTGTAGTTATATATTTACAACAATAGTCAATATAATATTATTAGGATTGAATTAGACATTAAAAGGAAAGATAAAAGAATTAAAATGAGCTGGATTTAGAAAAATTTGAAAGATAAAAGCCATTTGACCTTTATCCCCCAAATCCCAGCCTAAAGGCCCTAAACCGTACCCTTTACCTTGACCCCAAAATTTTCTTGTCCATTTCGTGTAATAGAAAAGCAAGATGAACCTGTCCCACAAACCAAATGAAACAATAACCAAAATGACAAACACAAGGGCAGCATTGGATTCTCTACCACCTACCAAAGCACATTACAATAATGCATTCTCATATAGATATTTATACAACCAAAATCATCATCAACCCCTCTGCAACAACACAAGATAGATGCACAAAAGCCCACTTGATGGCACATTCATTACATCATATATATAAATATATTATGAATTATAGAGATATAGATTACACTAAGAAAGCAAATAAAGGACAACTTATCCCGAGTCCCCACCAATCCACCCAAGTAGGGGAAAAAAAAAAAAAAAAAAAAAAAAAAAAAAAAAAGGCAACCTACATTGGAGATAAGGTAGAAATAATCACACCATGTTAGTGCCTCCATTGTAGCAACCATTTATAATGTGACTGATTGGGGGCAACGAAAAGCAATGTTGCGCAATCTGATGTAGTCGATATCAGGATCGATCCCAATAGCTGATGATGCCACGGTAGCAGAGGAAAACTATATCTATATATATATATATATATATATATATTAATGTGCAGGTGGGGTCAACACATAGAGGGAGTTTCGGTGGGGACATTGCTTGGTAGAGCTTACGAAGGGGCAGATGGCTCAGGTTTGACAAGTGTGGAATCCTCAGACTGGGTGGGGTATATTAGTGCAGCAAGAGAAATAGGCATGATACAGAGGGATTTGGATTGGAGGAACTGCATTGCTGCTCCAACGTCTTCTTCCATGAGTTTGGCAACCTCGAGTTCAGTTTCCTCATTCGAGCACTTCTCCCACGCATGCTGCTTGGATCCCATTTCACTGCCTTCATCCTATATCAATGATAATGAATAAAATTTTAAATATATATTTATACAAATTCCATGTGATGCCTTGCACTTCATACAAGGGGGACTTTGATTAATTACCTCAATAGTTTGCAGGGGAATGTCGGAAACAAGCTGTGCCACTGCACCAGCCCCGCCTAGACGACTCATACTCAAAACCTGTAAATATTTGGAATGAAAAAAGAGATGGGGGGTACAAGACATGAGTACCTGATGTTCTCACAAGCACCATATCATTTGCATAGGGATGGCAATGCATTTGAGTCTAATTAAGAACCATCTTAAATTATACGGCGTCCGAATATAAAGGTATATTTATTAAAATATATATTACATATATATACGAAATTAATATTTATATTTTTTCACCAAAAATATATTTTTATATAAATAAAATTTTACACAATAATATAACTATATAATACATAATATAATACAATTGTTATAACTATAATTTTAATAACATTAATTGGGTCCAACAGGTACACCCAAACTCATCTCCGACCAAATGGGTTGGGTCAGGGTAGCACCTGCCCCATTGCCATCCCTACATTGGCACATCCACGATCGTAATCCAAAAATCATATTAGAAGTTGGTCCTTAATTTGAAAACCATATATGTACATATTTAATGCAAGTGCAACCTTAATTGGAAGATGGTGGCTATGTTAAACAGGTGAACAGACAACACAAATTGACTTTTGACATAGAACTGGAAACAACAAATATGGACGAGTATAATGGATGTACTTAGAAGGTAGCTCAAGCAGATAATACTCACTATCAATTCCAGAAAGGAAAATTATCAGTATCACCTTGAAGAAGTTCAGTTTGTTACTATGAAAAGTTTTAATCCATGACAAGAATGGGTAATGTAGAAGTATTACCTTGACTTGAAGCCTTAGGAACTTCACATAGTCCAGTATCTCATCAAGCATGGCAGCCCTATCTGTCTGCGAAAACATAGAAACGATGCAACGGCTGAAGTAGAAAGCAATATCGATTACAAGTGATGGAAACATGTAAAATAAATTTAACCTATCTATATTTCTGTTCACAACCAATAATTGGACTGACTTAAGCAATAACATAGACCTGCTGCTAGTAGAAGATATTGTACAACCCAGATTGTAATTATTATGGTTTTTGGGTATGTCTATTCCGTCAATTAACATAGGAGACCAAGAGTGAGACAATATGATAGAAATACACTGCTCTTCAGAGAAGATAAGGTTGGTGGCATACAAAGTCAGAAACTTGAATACCAAATATAATAACTTCTACAGCTAGAAATTTTTAGAGATAGAAAATATATGTACCTTGTTGCAGCTGGGAACTAGTTCCTGCAAGGCCTTAATTCTTTCAGATATCCTTTCTCTGCGCAGCTGTATCCAGATGCAATTGTTTTATTAAAATGCACCAGAACAAAAAGCTAACGAAATAATGAGAACTTGTCAGAAAGGGTGTACTGCATCCATGAAATGATATATTCATATCCATATACCCTTTCAGCAATGCTGTGGGGATCTGTCGCTTGACCTCTTCTTGCTCGAACCCTGGGCCTAATTCCAGGGGGCTGATGAGGCATAGAGGCTGCCGTACTTGGCATTGGGTGACCTTGAAAAGCCTGTTAAAGTAAAGTAGATGTAATACAGAGAAATGCCACACAGTTAAATAATCAATAATTCTCTCATGAAAGTAAATAGCACTCAAAAAGAAGACATCCCCCATAACATTATCCATAGAATCATTGATAATGTTAAATGGTTAACCCCAAAGGAATTTGACAGAGAAAAGTAAATACTACCTCCGTCTCAATAGAATTATTACGTTTGACTTTTGGATACTATTCATTGTTTAACTTTGACTCGGATTTTTATCATAATTATGCAAGAAAAAACATTGTCAAGTGAGGTCCTGTTAGATTCGTTTTTATCTTGTACACAATTTAACTTATTAACCGTTAAAAATGTATCTCGGCATACATGCTGGAAGGGAATGTAAAAATTATACTGAGACAGACGAAGTATCAAATTCTGATTTTTATCATAGCTCAACATATTCTTCATTTTGTAGATCAGCAAATCAACTTGCATAATGTTTACAGCTCAAATCAAATTCTTCTTTTTTAGTCTACCACATGTATGACAAATAAACAAGATGGGTTCAATGTAGAAGTTGAGTAGGATCTTGGTTAGACATTGAAAGAAATCAGATATCTAGCAATTGGTAAATTTAACCCTAATCAATTAAACAAGCAAAACAGATGACAACTACACATCCTAATACGTACCTAATTTGTTCAAATACAGAATAACTAAATTTATGTAAGGATTAGATATGATGCCAGATTCCTTAGCAACACAAAACAAAGGAGTTTCAGCAAAATGTTTTTTAGGCTATTATTGATTTTTTCTTTAAGAAAGTAATAAGATCCTAATCTTGAAAAAGTAATCGTTTACCAAACTCCAACCCTACATGGAAGGAAGAATGTATGGAACTCAGAAACATAAATCAAAACATAGCTGCTATTGACTGATAAATGACTAGATTCTTAATTAACAAAAGTCTTAGAAAATTGCACCTCTTCCTACACAATTTTCATAAATCATTGCATAGAAAATTTATATTCCTAAGAGTTTGACAGGGGAGCAAAATGATTACCAGTTACCATCTCTTAACGAAAGAATGTATCTCAGACCTAAATAACATCTTATCAACTCCTAAAAACTAATAAGCTACACAACAGTGGAAGGAAACACAAGCAGAATAACTAATCTTCATCAACTAGCCACCGGCAGGCGGCATGAACTAATACAAGAACAAAAGGTTAGCAAATACAGATATGTACAAAGCTGAATGGTGACCTGTTGAAGATGAGGCACGGGATGACGAACAGCATGAGCCTGCAAATGATCATAAGGTGGGTACAGACTCCCGATATTGTTGTCAACTGCTTCCCTCTCCTGGGAAACGGAACATGTACATTGAAAAGATATTACAACATGATATCCCAAGTGAAACGATACAGCATTCTTGTACGTCAATCGCAAACATCTACTAACAAGTAATCAATTAGTTCTCCACAAATTGGACTACTTTAATGGTTAAAAAGAAAATAAACCAGATGAACTGAAGTAGAAGAGCCCTAATAATTAATCAGCTCGCTTATTCCTCCAGTGCAAATAAAATTCTCTACTAGGGTTCATGTTCCTCACACCCCTATCAGACAAATGCTACAAAAGTTTCGACACAAGAAGAAGCCAAAAAGGAGAGACAATTTAAAAATTAAAAAATAAAAACCGCTCACAGGCTTGACGGAAAAGGGTCCGGCGTTGTCGGTCAAGCCGTCACGTTGAGTGTCAAGGCTAAGGCTCAATGGAAACATGGAGGAAGGATGAAGAAGAGCGGCGGAAGGAAGAAGGTGAGAGACAGTATCATTCAAGGAAGCAGAATCGGAAGAATTAGGGGGGACATCGGGGGCGTGGGAGTAGGAAGTAGGAATGGCGAGTATCTGCTCGAGGAAGTCGTCGGAGGCGAAACCGTCCGGCGGATTGGCGGCCATAGAGGAGTGAAGAGTGGGATGGGATTGGGCGTGCGAGGGTTTTTGGGTTTGGGTGGAGCAGAGAAAGTGTACTTTTTTTTTTCTGGGGAGTGATGACTGATGATGAGAAATTCAGATTTCTCGGGAGGAGGTGTTAGTGGTGGGGACAAACTGTTCCACCAAACTCTTTTAACCATTCCCGTCTAGAGCTCGCCTTCGGTTTAAGAGCCCGTTTGGATTGGCTTCTAGGGAGGTGTTTTTGGTTTTTACTTTTATCAAAAGCACTTCTAGTAGAAATTAGGTACTTGTTTTGGCTTTTAAGAAAAAGCAAAAGTACCTCAAAAAGCGAAAAAAGTGCTTCTGGGAGAAGCAGCCCAGTGGTGCTTCTCCCAAAAGCAGAAACCAAAAGCAACTCGTAAAATTTGCAAGGACTTAAATACCCTCACTACTTAATATAAATTACACTATAAATATATCTTATTATCATATTAAGTAGCATGTCCTTTTTGGTAATTACCACACTCTAAAAGCAATTTTCATTTTTATTCATCCAAACATATTTTTTAGAAAAAGCCGCTTTTCAAACATTCCATCCAAACACAAAAGTTACATGCTTTTGCTTTTAACTTCTGTTTCTGCTTCTACGTTTGGCTTCTGTTTTTTTTAAAATCCAATCCAAACGGGCCCTATGAATGCAAATCTACTCGATGGTGTATTTCATTGGGATTTTAGCTCATCTCTAGATATTGTTTTTCTTCTTTGTACTCCCTCCGTTTTCTTATAATTGAAACATGTGAATAGTGACTGTTGTTCATTGAGTATGTTTGATTCAATTTTTTAACACGGTTATATAAGATAAAAACATAGTCACGTGAGATCTTGTTGGATTCGTCTAATCGGTAGTTTTAGAAGATCAAATTTTTATAATTTTTAGTTTTATACAATTTAAGATATTATGCGTTAAATATGTGCATTGGAATGCGTAAAAAATACAGGAGTGTTATATTTTTTGAAAACGGAAGAAGTATAAAGTATAAGGCCCTATTCCTGAATTTGGCTGGTTTGATCTGAATTTTATATGATCTGGTCTCGTCTGATCTGAATTTATCTGGTCTGGTCTGAATATTTCTGGTCTGATCCGATCTTATCTTATCTATATTATTATAATAATTTGATCTGATCTGATATAGTCTGAATAGGTTTGATCTGGTCGTATTTAATCTGGTCCGATCTTAATATTTGATATCTGATCTGGTCTGATCTGATTTGTTAAAAAAAATCATATGTCCTGAAAATAAGTCCTAAAGAATGGGGCCTAAGTTATATTCAAATTATTGAGAAAAATTATGTGGGAATGAATGATTGTGATGTCACAGCGGTTATACCAAACTTAAATGCCTAATTAAATTAAATATTCCATCATTTTCAAATAATTGAAACATTAATATATTTCACGCAATTTAATATATATTTTTAACGCTCAATTACTCAAATTCTATAAAAGTAAAAATTATTAAAAAAAATTGATAATATAAATCTACGCGAATGAAACGAATTCAACAAAATCTCACTTGACTATGTTTTCTTATATAATTGTATTAAAAAAATATGAAGTAAAATTAATTAATGAATAGTAACAACTATGCAAATTCTCGAGAGATTAGTTTTGGGTCTCGGGTTCGAGCCTTGCGTATGCAAAAAACTGCTTTGGGAGAGGCGCCCTTAATTGTCCTTGCAGATCCCGAGGGATTAGTTTTGGATCTAATGTGGCATGTGGATATCCTGGTAAAAAAAAAAAAAAAAAAAAAAAACTATACAAATATATATTTATTTGTAGACGTAAGGAATATATCTAAGATATATATATGCCAAACCTAAAATGAATAGTACTCTTTTGAGGAACAGTTGTTTGGAATCAACAGTAATTTTCCACGTGTTCTTCCTTTTCCTTTTCTGCCCTTCTGACGTCCCCCCTTACCCCAATCTTCAATCTTCACAGACCCCCAATTTCCCCCAAATTTCCTCCCTAGCATTTCTAAGATTCTCCGCCTCCCTATCCTGTAGATTTCACCCATTACTCCGTTTCTCCACATCGTCTTTCCGAATCGCGGAGGCGCCACCACTCCTGGCCAAATTCTTCCTGGTAGAACCCACCTTCGCTGTTGCCCTTGACCGCATGCACAAATTGGAATCCAACGCCCGCGGTAGCCACCTCCGCTGCCGCTGTGCCCGCTGTGGGAAGCTGTCGTGCGGTCGCCGCCGTTGGAACCCGGCCCATCGTCGTCTATTTACTCGAAAAATGCGTTAGAAAGTTCAACGCGCATTTCCCCCCAAATTACGGTGCCGTACCGCTGCCCTCGCCATCGCACCTGTCTTCCTGCGTTCTGCCTCCGCTGGATCTCGAGCCATTGCTGCTCTGGTGGCGCCCTTCCCGACTTGTCGCTATACAGCTCCACCGTGCTTTTAAGGGTAACAATTTTGAATTGCTTTCTCCTTCATGTTTTAATTTTCCTATTATTTGGTTTGAATTTGAATTCCTTGTTTGTTGATTTCCGAAGCGGTTTGGGGAATTTTTAGGGTTTGTCGTCGCAATTTTATTCGGTCTGATTTTCAATTAATTGAAGCAAAATTTATTTCTTTTTGTTGATTGTTAACACCATCTGTGTTTCTTGCATCCAATTAATTACTGATATAGTAAAATTTAGGGGTTTTTCTTGTTCCTGTTTGTTTTATTATCATGAGTTGTTCTTTGTGTATGTTGAAGAATGTTTGACTTGATATATGCAAAATGACTTTAAGTGCCATCTTTAAGCAATTCAGTAGGCTTAAGAATTTCAAAAAGTGCTTGCCTGCTTTAGGTAATATTTCTAAATCCTTACTTCTGTAAAATGAATAGCTTCTTGATGCTTGCTGCTAGCCAATATGCTTCTTATTTGGTGCGATTTTTTTTCTCTATTGTGGTTTTGTTCGGTACCATTAATGTTGTTTACCAACACTGAAAATATCCTGAAACCATATTGTTCGAGTACTTATTTGTTTATAATCCATAAAATAGCTTTTATAATCCATAAATGTTCGGTATATTCTTTAATCTATCACAATAGGGACATTATTCGAATCAGAGGGGATTGTAGGTCTGAGGTGTAAGGTTGTTAGCAGGTGTGACAATTTAGAGCAAAATGTCTGCCTTTTCTTCTTTACTGCTTTGGAAGTTGACTGGTATGGTAGAGCAAAATGTCTGCCTTTTCTTCTTTACTTCTTTACTGTTTTGGGTCCGCGGTTGTTATCATGTACTATTATTTTGTGTTTCTTCCGCACCTCTGTTTCTATAGGTTTTTGGGTCTTTTTCCCTTCTTTGTAGCATTTTTTAGCCGGCCTTGAATGGTTCTTCATCTTCCCCACCCCTTTACAGCATAGGGCACATAGGTTAAACAGAGGTAATTCCCCAAAAGCAAGAGCTGATATGGCAACAGCGTCTGATTGAACAGAGTCTGATCCCCCAAAATGTGACACGGTTTTAACAAAAAATTGTTGACAGGATATTTTTCACTTTTACAGTCTTTAGGTGAATTTGGTGGGGTATTAGGTTAGTGTTAAGCCTTTATGGTTTTGGATTAGATTTTGTGTGAGCCGCAATTGTCTGGGCTGCAATTGCGTAACTTAAACCTGATACTATTAAGTAAAGGTTAGTGTTGTCTAAATGAATTGGTTGGGGTTCAATTTATGTTTTTTTCCTATCTACTATACATGGGTTATTTGGAGATCATCCTTATGTTGGAATGTAGAAAGTGGGTTTTCCGTAACAGACTAAGATTTTTATCTTTAATGCCATGGTTTTTCAGTTTGAGCTCTGATGGTGTTCTTACTGGATATGGTTTTTTTCGTTGGACTATCTCATTTTGCTTAGAAATCATTATTTATCATTACGTCGTTTATATTTTCGGAATGTCTTCTATCTCTCAACTTTTCTTCGTTCAAGCCTGAATCAAGCTTGAATCATAGTTATAGTAAGGGGCACTATCTTAGCATGTACATCACTTTGCATGACCCATACTAAAATTGCATTGAAAAAACTAATCTCAATGAAGAAAGGTCCTACACACATCCTAAATTTTATTATAAAATTACGTAATTATACGTAAATTATACGTAATTATACGTAAATTTACTATAAAATTTTTGGGCTAATTTATTCTGGCTTGTTTGCTATTAAACAACTTTTTTTTGTGCATTGTTTCGCCTTCCAAATGAAGGTGACTGATTGCTCTATAGTGTTGTCTTGTTCTGCCAATAGTTTATGCATGCATTATTTATTGAAGTTCCTCACAGCCTGCGAATGGTTGCATAACCTAGTTAAAGGGGGTTTTGTTTGGTGTTTAGGGACGTTCTTAGGCAAGTGGTTGTGCTACAGAGACATCGAACGTTTTGCTTGTGAGTGTAGAACCTACACCTGGATAAGATCTTCAAATGATTGTGCATCCTTATGTTGGTTTCCTTTTTTTTTCTTTTTACATCTTTACAAACATTTTAGCCGGCTTTTTTTTTACTCTCTTCGTTTATAATTTTGTTGCTTTTCCAATGTTGTGCTCCTCGCCATAGTTGTTGCGGTTGGTGTGTATTCCTTTAGCGAGGCATTCTTTATACAACCTTGAATTAATGCCTTAACTTTAATGAGCCGTTGTAATTCGAATTGTTGTCATATGCATAAATACTTTCTGTTCTGTTACTCTCAGGTTTATCGTATCTCCCCTCCGCGCCACAGCCACAGCCTCACCTGGTAGTCTTCGTGTCTCCTTGCATCCGATGCCCAGCTTTGCTTTATGGTATTTTGGCCTAATAACAGTAGGTGGTTCAACTGACTCAGATAAGATGGTTGTTAGATGAGAAGTTAGGTTATCTATTACGAATGTAATTTGTTAGTCAGTTTTGAAGTATAATTAGTTTCACCTTTGAGTTTCATAAGGTGATGAGGAATGCTCTTAGTCTGCTTATGAACCCTAAATTTTAATTCATCAGCTTTGAGTTTCAGCTTTGACTTCTCAACTGGAATTTTTGTGTCTTTGGGGGTTCCTTCATCATTACTCAGCTCTTAAGTTCCATTTCTTGCTGGAATTTGACAGATTTGGGGATTGGGGAAAGGAATTAGTTTAACAGCTTTTTATATTTATGTTATTCCTTTACATGGTGCAGGATTCAAGAGCACGTGAATTGGATGAGATAATCTTTATGAATCTTTTGTGGAAACAACCAAACCATCTAGGGTAAAATCTACATGACTTTCCCCTATTGCATTATCATTTGTGCCATAGTGAAGTTCGATTTATTATCTACAATTTAAAGTTCCAGGAATACTGGCTTTGAAGTTGTCTGTTTATGTCAGCTTTGAATTTGTGGTTAAAATTGCTAGCGGGGGATTCACTGTGGTTAGCAACCTCAGAATACTGCAACGGCAAGTCCGCACAAGGAAAAATGACAAGCTGGACTTTCTTATACCTTGGTGGGATTTCCAATTGGGCATATCCATTAACCAGTTCTTGTCCATCCTTGCTTCATCTAACTCCCATTTCAGGTTGTTCGACGGCTCAACATCTTTAGGAGTGTATGTTCCCATTGGACAACCGTATAATTGCTTCACTTTGAATTTCAGGCGCAGGGCATTTTCGTGGTTGTTTTCTGAAGGTGAAAGTGAAGAATTGAATGCTTCACAGACGGTTGATTCCCACACATTCCCTCACCATTTCTTGGATTCCAAAGGGAAAGTGCTCTGGCTCCAGCTGCTGTTGTTCGGTCTCACAGAGATTCTTGCAATGCACCATTGAAATCATTGGATGTTACAGGAAGGCTGAGGTCAAGCACTCCTATTGTAGGTTAGTAACAAGTGAACAAATTACATAGCTTAAAAGCTTAATGCCCTCACTCGCTCACTCGATCATTGTCATTTTGCTGTTGTAGCCACAGAGAAATTGAACAGCTTACAAAAGAAAATGAAGATCCAAACAGAGGACTGAGGAGGAGAAGCTATCCATCCAGGACTGGAGATAGTGCTGATGAAGAAAAGAAGGCGGGCAGGCGAGCAGGTCTAAAACATCAACTGAAGTAAGCTTGAATTCATAGCTTTTCTAAAATTGAATAATTTTAGTCCATAGCATCTGTGTAAGCACGATCTACACCTTCGATTGTTCTTTCTATTTCCACAATTGCAGGTCTAGAGATTTGATTCTCAAAATTGAATGAAATAATTTTTTTTATAAAAAAAAAGAACAATTTCGACCTCCTGAAAACTTCTTCGGTTAATTCATTAATTGTTACTGACATACACTTCGTTTAATATCGAATAAATGAGATAAGCATTAGACGGTGTCTAATATGCTTTTATTGCTTAAATACTGTCTCTGCCTTCAGTAACAACAGTATCTGAACTCATAACAACTATTATTAGGCATCATAGTCTGAAGCTAACATACTGATTTGATGGAATTCAATACTAGATTACTTAACTTGTTTTATTTTCAATTTGACTATCAATTATACATTTGTTTTATTTATCTTACTTCTACTTTTGTTGAGTTTCCAATGTCTGATTATATTTTCTCTCAAATAATATAAAGCTTGGTCTAATTAAGTATAATAAGATGTGATTTATCCGATCCAGTTGTTGCAGGCGGACTACCTGTCTAAGGATTATAATTCTACCTCTGCTTTGCTCTTCCCTGGGCAGGTAAGATTTGACTGAGGTTTTTTCTATCTTATACAACAATTAGTTCATGTTATACGACTTCATTTATGTTTGGGAGAGATGCTTCACTTCATGTTGGACAGATGCCTCACTTCATTGGATTTGTTTAGAACAAATAATACATTAATTTTTTGTGCGAGGGTCATATTGGGCTAGCTGTGGTGTGGTATGCTTTTACATGTATATTTGATTGTAGATTTCAATACATAGGTTTATTCATTGTTTCATCTAACTTTGACCTTGTTTTTTCTTACTTTGTTTCCAGTATCTTTCTAAAGTCTACCCATGAAACATTTGCGCAAAAGCTATAATCATAAATGCTTTGTCAGCCAAAATTGTCCCACACAGATTTGGCCATTGCTCATTATGCAGGAGAGGTAACCAACATTCACTTCTCTGCAAAGTGAATAATATGTAATTCAGGTTTCAAATAATCTAACCAATATGGCATTTTATTTTGTACCCCTCCAGATTTTAGTACATATCTGATCACTTTCTGGATAAATGCAAAGATTGTGTTGTTGCTGAACATCAACATTTTCTGAATGCTTCCAAATGTTCATTTGTAGCCGGACTGCAGGACTATTCCCTCCACTTCCTGAAGAGACAAGCAATATCTTCAAACAAGTCTTCTAAGTTTCAGCCATAGGTTCTTACTTTTATGTAAATGTCTGTTGGTTCCTATTCATAAGTAACACAATTTCCCGACATTGAGATGACACTCATTTTTTTCCTCAGCCGGCGTGCGCAGCGTAGGCGCGCGCCTCCGAGAGATTTCTTGCATATATATATATATATATATATGCAAGGCAAGGGATGAACAGTACTTCCCACATGAACAGTTGTTGTACAGTACAGTAGATTTCGACCTACAATTCCTCTTCTGCCCTTCAATCATCTCGGCTTCCTTTCTTGGTCATCGTCGTTTTCCTTCCACTTCACAGCTTCCCAATCCACCCAGGCTTCATCCGGTGCTCGCACTCCCGCGTTCGATCTTGCCTCTCTGCTGTCCGTTGCCGGCGCCGCCGAGATCCCTCCATTTACGCGACCTTCAGGTAATTTCGCCGTTCAATTCATCCAATTTTTCCTTGCTTGGCGTTTGTGTTCTGTAATTTTTCCTTCAATTCTATAATTTACCTCTTTCGTTTGTGTTCTTTCGTCTAATTTGGGCGTAGATTTGATTTCCCCCATTTTTTGCCTTTCCTGCCTGTATTCAGGAACCCTACTTCCGGCCATGCTCCTCCTCTCTCTGATGC
The DNA here is from genome assembly GCA_030278955.1 of Hygrophila difformis. Taxonomy (NCBI): domain Eukaryota; kingdom Viridiplantae; phylum Streptophyta; class Magnoliopsida; order Lamiales; family Acanthaceae; genus Hygrophila; species Hygrophila difformis. The sequence goes on along the minus strand of JAOANR010000004.1, from coordinate 24,129,102 downwards.
TTGCTCTCCCGATCTCGCCAATGGGTCGAAGGCCCTTCGATGCCGCTGCCCGGCCCCTACCGCGAGCGCGACGCCCCGGGCCACTCGCTCTCTCCGTATCTGGTCTACTGCGTCTGTCGCTCTGTCGCAGCCCTTGTCTCCTCCCCAGGCCTCCTTGTGTTCGTCTCCTTCGCAGAAGCCGTTTAAGGCAACAATTGTTTCTTTTCCATTACCGCACCCCGCGGTTTCGCTGTTTTAATTATTTCTTGCTTGCGACTTGTGTTTAATTTGTTCTGTTTAGAGTAAATTTAGGGTTATACCAAACAAAAAAGGGTGGGTTCTACTGAGGGTTCGGGGTTAAATTTTAGGGTTGATGTTTGGCCTGTTCGGATTTACGGTTCAAATTGAGTGATTGTTTGGTGTATGTTCTTTGCTTGGCTGTTTTCAGTTTCTTTTTAAACTTATTAGTTGTCACTCTTCCGGAGAACAGATGGCAGGAAAATGAATACAAGTGTGCGTTTTGGGCCTTTTGCAAATACAGTGAAGGAAGAGGAGATATTCATGGCATAGCATCAAACGAGGAAGGAGCTTAAATGTAATGATATTTTACTTTCGCTTTGTGCTTGGAGCATAGTCGAAATATGTTATAGGCATTAGATTCCTTTTAGTTCTATATGTAAAGCATAAATATTTATACAATACTGTGGAAATCTTCGATCATGTCAGTTGCTCACATTGAGTGTTGGGCGTGCATTTCATGGGACAATCTTCAGTGGTATTAACAAATATATTGATTAGCAGGGTTTAAGGGTATTTTCTTCACTGGTTTTTTAGCTCCAATGTTTAGTTTTGTCGTGGTGTGTTTTGCGGTTGATTTGTTGGGCTTCTTTTGGTTTTGTGCTGTGGATTTGTGCCATATAATTGTTTTAATTAATGAGATAATGGCTGCTGATCACATAATTGTTGGTGTTTTTACTTTTGATTCTCCATTTGTAGTCATCACATATCTCAATTGGTTAAATTGTTGATTTGGATTGGTTTAAGCTTTGGGTGTGACATTACTCACATAATTGTTGAGTTGTCAATAACAATAGTTTATTGTTATTGTGCCTTTCATCTGTTCGGTTAGATGCTCGGTTCATCTTCTCTGTCCTAGATTACACCTTCCTCTTCGTATGCCCTTCCACCCAGCAGTGCTGCTCTTGCATCAGGTAATATGCAATGAATGTTCCATTTTAGTAAAGTAATGATACGGTCCAAGCTGTGTCTAGCTGAGAGAGTGATTTATAATTTTAATACTATTGTGATCTTATGTGTAAACTTATAGAGAATCTTCATTTTTATTTTTCAATTCTCAATCTCAAGTGTTATTTGATCTTTCTGATACCACTCGAACATATTTCTATTTCCACATGCGAAGGCATTTTCTGTTGGGCAGACTTTCAATTAGCTGCCAAAAAAGTTAGATTTCACATTTGCAACACTTCAAAGTAAGTTTTCTTGTTTTCACTTACAATATTGCATATCAAACATCATAGTTATATGTCCGTAGTATTGGTACTTTTAGGTTGGCCTCATAGTTTGTGTAAAAATAAAAACCTTGGCACAGCCTAAACCCTCATCTGTGGAATGAGTGGAAAATTTAAAAAAAAAAATGCAAGGATGTCACGTGATAATCACTTGAACTTGACATCATTTTATGTTTTATTGAATTGTAAAAAAGAAGTTGATATGATTAGAAATGGATCTGAAGCATTAATAAGAGAAAATGCCATTTGAGTATTATAACTGATGGAAGGATGTGTAATCATAAATAATTTGTTTCTAGGTAGTTGGTTCTTAGAGGACATGCATTACAGTTTATTTTTCGATCAAAAGAAATTATTCAAAAGCAATGTTTACATTCCCTATGTAAAGAGCCTGTTAGTTATACTTTTATGCACTCCTCTTCCCATAACTGGTGCTAACATTGCTTACACATGTGTGTTCTGCTTGCCACTATGCACAAGCCATAACTTGATCAGTAAGGATTGAATTTATATTTACATATTTGTCACAAACTGTTCCTTCTTAGCAATTTTTCGTTAAATATTATTTCAGGAGATGATCAACCAGAATGGCGCAAAACATTGCAAACGAACCCTGAAGGAAATCAGAGTTTATTTTATGTGGAAGTTCCTGGTGGAACAGTCCTAACGAATGTTCTTGGTAACAAGAAATGATGAGTGGTTCTGTGAGATTCTATTATATTACCAGTGCTAAGTAAAGCCTTTTAATAATTAGTAGTTGTTAGATGTATCTTAGCATTTCTTTTCGTCCTTCTCTTTTTTTTTCTATTGAAGGCTTTTGTGACATTCAGATTAGTTAAGACAACACATCACCAGATATATACGGCTCACAAGATATGCTTCACGCATCATCTAAGTTTTGTTATTTTGCTTATCAAAACAAAATTTTGAGTCTAGTGGAGGTGACTGGCAATACTTTTATTTTATATGTTCTACCACATTACAAAACAAAGTTCTACTGCAGTTCCTATTTTATCTTGCTAGAATCCTTGAGATGTTTGTCTATGTATGACTTGATCTTATTTTAAATTTAATCTTCAAGGCTATTGAACTGGAGCGTCACCTGATAGATGTGTTCTCTCTTGTTAGGTTTCAGAAATATTGATATTGTAATGCAAAATTTTATCTTATGATTTATCTGACTTATGTTCAGGGTATTGTCCCTATGCATGTCTCCTGTCAATGATGGCTTCATGTCCTGTTCTATAGACCGCAATGTCCGAATATGGAATCTTCATGTAAATTCATGCCAGGTTGGTGTCCATTGGTGTTAAGCCCATCTCTTTTCTTTTCTCTTTCTCTTTCTGTTTTGCACTTATACTGCCTTGGGGAAATACGTTAAATGGCATTGTATTTTTTATTAAAGTTTTCCAAATAGGGGACATATTTTCATCTTCAAATAACCTTTTTAATCTTGTGAGGCAGTTTGCATTTTTCACTGATGATTTCATCCAAGTGAATTGCCTTTTCAATCTTAATAATGATTGAGCATATTATGTAGTGTATATTTTTTCAGCTCCGCAGTTATTGAACGCCTTTTACTTCGAAAGAACATATCGAATATGATGTGTGCTCACTATTGCAGGCACACATCATATAGACATGCACAAGAATGGGACGATGGAGGGGTTGGCAGATTAGGTTCAGATAGTTCAAATAATTATGGCAACACTTAGTTCTACCGTAAGCTAAGCAGTTTGTTGCACCCATTGGCTAATCACAATCAGCTAATCTTGGTGTATTTTCCCTATGCAAAAGAGTTATTAATGCAGAATGCTAGATTTTTCGTCGGACCTTAATGCACATTGATGATTTTACATTTCTTGGGATTTTATAGTTACTATATTTTTGCTATATTTTACTAGAATGGATTCTTGTGGTAGTTGCTTCTTTTACTTAATAATTAAATTACCATTTCACGCACGTTAACGAAATGCACAAATGTTGATGGTGCTCTCTATTGTAGGTAGTATTATTGTTTTACAAATTGGGAAGTTATTTATTTCTTTATATTTAATGTCTTCCTCTTTTCAACTATAATGTCATTAAAAAATTCAAGTCTCCAAAGTCCGGCAAGAGATTTCTAGTATATATATATATATATATTTTTTAAAAAAAAGTTCTAACTTAAAATAATAGTTTCATTCATTCAAATTGTATCATGTGTCAACCTTATTTAATAAGTAGATCTGCCCTAGCCGCTAATATGTATACCCACATAATTTTTATAAAAAAAACCAATATTATACACACCTAATATTTAATACTCCCTCTGTCCCATTTGTATTATCTCATTTTGACTTTTGACACTGTTCATTAAACAGTTTTAACCTAATATTATCACAATTATATTAACAAAAAAATAGTCAAGTTCGGTCTTGTTGGATTCGTCTAATCGCGTAGGTTTAAAATATAAATTTTTAATAATTTTTACTTTTCTACATTTTAAAATATTAACTGTTAAACAAATGCATTGGACTACGTGTCCAAAAATTTTGGGACATTTCAAATGAGACAGAGGGAGTAGTTAAAATTGTAAATGTTACACATAAAGTTATTATCTATAGCTTGAAAGATAGTCTTGTGCCCAATGAGATTTGGCATACTTATAACACCAAGGTTTTCAAAATCAACAAAGTCGGAATGCTATCGCCACAACTCTCCAATTAAGTTCGCCCTTGACTAACTTCATTTAGAAAATGTTAAGGTTAGTTGTCTCATCTCAAATACTTCAAAGCGTGCATAGGAATTTATTTAAAAGAAATTAAATGCACGGAAGTATTAAAAAATACTCCCTCCGTTTTTTTTTTACTTCACCCTTCTTGTATTTCACGCAATCCAATGCATATTTTTAATTCTTAATAACTCAAATTATATATAAATACAAATTATAAAAATTTAATATTCTAGAACTACGTGATTAGACGAATCCAACAACATCTCACTTGACTAGATTTTATCTTATATAACTAGGTTAAAATAATAAATCAAAGTTACTCAATAAATAGTATCAACTATGCAAATGGTGAGGATATTTAAAAACGGAGGGAGTATAGAGTAATGCAGAATGTCAAAATTTTGAGTAATTAAGTGGAGAAAAACAATAGCAAAACAAAAAGAAGAAAAAAAATGCAATGCCCTGCTCAAAACAATCCGTCTCAACAAAGTTGGAATGCTACCGCCACAACTCTCCAATTAAGTTCGCCCTTGACTAACTTCATTTAGAAAATGTTAAGGTTAGTTGTCTCATCTCAAATACTTCAAAGCGTGCATAGGAATTTATTTAAAAGAAACTAAATGCGCGGAAGTATTAAAAAATATATAGTAATGCAGAATATTTGAGTAATGTAAGTGGAGAAAAACAATAGCAAAACAAAAAGAAGAAAAAAAATGCAGTGCCCTGCTCAAAACAATCCGTCTCCAATGATCATGCTCAACCTTTTAATCATGAAAGTCTGAAGAAAAAAAAAAAAGCAGGTTATCAGTATAAAAATATTGAGTAGGTTAACTATATTTCCAGACACAAGGTTAATTATTATTACCTCCGTCTCATTATAGTTGTTACGGACCCACCTGACACGTATGCCAATATACATTTTTAACGGTTAATAACTTTAATTGTGTACAATAAAAAATTATAAAAATTTGATATTCTTAAACTATAAGATTAGACAATCTAACATATCTCACTTGACTATATTTTTTCTTACATAACTATGATAAAAATTCGAATCAAACTTAAACAATAAATAGTGTCAAAAAGTCAAACGTAACAATTTTAGTGAGACGGAGAAAATATAATACACAAAAAGGAAGTACTTTTTAAAGTAACTTCTTTTTTCTAAATAAATACACATAATACTTAAGAAGATTTATCAATAATTTATTGTTTCAGATTCGCCACCGTATTATTAAGATATCATGAAGACACCTAAATATATCATACTTATCAATAATCTCAATCGTAAGTGAAAAACAATTATCTCACTAAGATAACAATCGTATCCACGATCCTGTAGTGTACCCTATACAGACTCATATCGGTACCCACATATAATCCTAAAAGTATAAACTATACAGGAGTATAGACTATAGACTATTGCATGTCGTCTAGGCTTTATCAATTCATGAGCCGTTTTGGCAAAAATTTCAATTACGGGCATTCAAAACTCGGATTCATAAAGTACTTTGGCGAACATGGATATCATATAAAAGATTTCTTTAAATCTCTCATACGTAAATAATGATATCGACCAACCATGTCACAAGAATATCAAACATTCATAATAACTATTCAACATATGCTGCATTGGCATAAAAATTCTACAAAATTAATGGCTGGTCAAAAAATTCTCAAACTTTAAGTTTGACTCAAAATGTAAAGATGTAAAATTTTCATCTTTTACACTTTTTCAAATTCTGTCACTAAGTTAACAGAAAGTACCGATTTCTGCAGAGGTGTAAATCTACTATTAGAATTGGGATGCAAACCGCAGTACCCTGTCAGGGATTGTAAAAAAGTTTTACACACCCACCACTTAAAAGATAACTTTTCTACCCGAAATGACAAAAAACCCTTCGGTCGGAGGGTTCGATCGAACCGATCGAAGAAATAAAGGCCGACCGAAGTCAGATAGCTGATTAACGTAATTAAACATAATTAAGAGACTTCGGTCGGCTATATTGGAGCTTCGGTCGGTGATTTAATTGGCCGATCGAAGCAGAATTGGCCGACCGAAGCTGTTTTACTTCGATCATCCATTTGAGTAGTTGGATTGGGCCGATCGTAGATTTAAATAGCCGATCGAAGCGCAATTATTGGTGGACAGCTCAAATAATATACTTCAAGTTGCATCTTAGATCTAGATTCACAAACGAAACTTCATCTCTTTCTTTGCTCCAAAAACTTCAATCAAGTTGCATTTAAATAATACATTTTGTACTTTTTGGAATTGCTATTGTGGTTCTTTGAAGGCCCAGATCCTGTGTCATTTTGGATAACTCGTAAATTTCTAAGTTTCTATTGCTTAAGTTATGGTTGAATTATTTTTATAATTAAGAAATGTTTATTTTTGTTTATGTTTTGAAATATACTATAAAGATTTTGTTTTAAGAAGTGTAAAGTTTTCTGTTTAATACTTGTTTATTTTGTTCAAATAAACAAAATAAAGTTTAAAAGATTAAACGGTGTTTTCTGAAGTTTAATACTATAACTTTTCTTACCTCCTCTTCGGTGGTAAGAAATGTTTATTTAATACTATAAAGTTTAAAACAAGTTTTCTGAAATATACTTGTTTTCTGTTTATTTGGTTCAAATAATATACATTTTGTTTATTTTACTACCATACTGTTTTGAATATTAATACTTGTTAGTAAAGTTTTCAGTTTTCATTTTAATTTAATTTGTAGGTTAATTAAGTTTAAATTTAGTAAATTAAACGGTGATTAATTTAGTTTGTAGTTAATTAGCTGGAAATTGTTGTTATTTATACTTAGAAATGTTAAAGTAATTATAAGCATTTTTCGTTATATTAAAAATTTTTGGTATAATAAAATAACAAATGTATACAGTTATTGTTAGATTATTGTTATTAAAAGTAGTTTTGTGAATCAAATTGCTTGACAGGTGTATTATTTGAGACGGAACAATGTCTTGGTTCGGTTCCAATTGGTTCGAGGGCGATTCCACCACTGGTAATAGAGATCCGGAAGACATGAACCGTAAGCTTTTCTATATGGGCTTAATTTTGATTATTTGGGAGGTGCCATTACATGTTAATGAATATTAATACGTGTTAAATAATTTTTTTAGGTACAGACGTTCCACAACCGTCTACAAATTATTACCAACAATTCAATTATCCATTCGTTCCACAGCCGGGAAGCTGGACAGAGGCGATATTCGGGCAACAACCGATGCATAATTTTTACAATTACCCGAACGTTGGTGCAAACAACAGCGAGTTTTTTAACGGAGGGAAAAATGCGTATGGTGCAAGCAACATGGGAAATGTATCCGGATATACGAGTGGCACGCAGGATGGAGTAACATGTATGGAGATGAATACGGGCAGGGGAATGCAGGGCAAGCAGAAAACATCCCACCTCCAGAGTCCAATGAAGGGGAGCGCATGGGAGAAGATGGCGCCGAAGAGGAGGAGCAGGTAGAGGAGAGTGAAGAGGAAGAATGGCGATCTTCGATGGACGATGAGTCTGACGAGTCGGACGAGTCGGACGACCCAGACTATGGCGAGGAAGAAGGGTCTCGGTCATTCAGTTTGAGAAAGATTGAGGAATATGCCCAAATTTTTTGGGACATACAAAACAAAAATCGTGGTCGAAACACGTGTGGAGGGCGGGGGTTGCATGGAGATCAGAATCCATTTTGGCAAAATACTGAAGAAGCGTTCGTTGTACCCGACATGACCAGCGGGATGTGGAATCTGCCGCGACCGCATTTTGATCTGCCCGAGCGAGACGTGGATCCGTACATGGGCGATTCAGTTGATAGAATCCTAGCGCGTGAGTCAGTTTTCGGGACTGAAGAGAGGCTGAAGGAGAAGCTCGTTGAGTATTTGGTGGATCAGAGAGCTGGCATGAAGACGGTTAAGTCAGAGCCGCACAGGTATTGGGTGTGCTGTCGTGAGGAAGATTGTGAATTTAAGCTGCGTGCGCGAGACAGTGGATCGACGTGGGTTGTGTACAAGTTAATTCCACATACCTGCACGATGAATCCAGACCATCCTCCACCCAACACACTCCCATCCAGATATTTGGGTACCTTCCTCGGAGATGAAATAGTGCTCGATGAGAGCACACTGTCACCTGTACAGGTTCAGGCTACGTTTAAGAAGAGGGGCGTCACTGTGTCGGTAGCCCTAGCTAGGAAAATTAGGGCACACGCAATAGCATCGCTGTTCGGGGACCACGACACCTCGTTCCAGATGGTTCCATCATTCCTATACATGCTGGAGCAGCAGAACCCGGGTACTGTTACAGATTACATGTTGGACAGAAAGGGTCGTTTCAAATATGCTTTCTTCGCGCTTGGTGCTTCTATTAAAGGATGGAATCATATGCGGCCGTTCATTGTAATAGACGGCACACACTTGAAAGGATCTTACAAGGGTATCTTATTCGCGGCCGTGACGAAGGATGGCAACAATATGATTTATCCACTGGCTTTCGGTGTAGGGGCAGTCGAGTCGGTCCCATCCTGGACATGGTTTCTTCTGCAGTTGAGACGGGCCCTTGACATTCCTGACGATGTGCTTATAGTTTCCGATGGTTCTCCGGCAATAAGGAGAGCAATTTATGAAGCCATGCTGACGGCGCATCACGTTCTGTGTTGTGTGCACCTCTCAGCGAAAATATTAAAGCACGGAGGGAAGTCAGCGGTGACACATTCACCGCAGCCGCCTATGCCTTCAAGAACTCCGAGTACGAGCGACATATGAAGACGTTGCAAGATCATTATCCTGGCGCGTATCACTACCTTGTGGACGTTATCGGACCGTAGAAGTGGGCTCGTGTGCGTTGCGTCATTCGTCACTACGACATGATGACGACGAACATCGTAGAGAGCATGAACCGCCGGCTCCGGTGGGCAAGGAAGCTATCAATTTGCTCCCTATTCGAGGTTATCCGTGGCATTCAGAGTGAATGGTTCACGAAGAGGCACAATCAGGCAGCACTTACCACCGGTCCTCTTACAGAATAGGCCAACGAATGTTTATTAAAAGCGAGGGAAGTGGGGGATGAGCTACCTGTCAGGGCAACGAACAACCCAAATGTGTATTACGTGAAACAAAACAAAAAGACGTACACGGTGGACCTTGGCATTGATCGGACGTGTACGTGCATTTTGTTCCAGACCATGCTCATCCCGTGCGCCCACGCTGTTGCCGCAATCAAGTATGTGTTAGATATTACAACATTTTATTTGCTTGATTACACCGATGTTGACTTCTGAATTATCAATTTTTTATGTGCGGGTCCTTTAGAGGGGAGTTGAACTACTACGTGTCATCCTTTTACACGCGTAATTCACTACTTGCTGCGTGGGGTGAGCGAGTCTTTCCAATGGAACACCCCGATGTTTGGCAAATACCTAAAGAAAAAGTAGACGTCAAATGCGGTACACCAAAATTCCCAAGGCAGGCGGGACGACCGAGACAAAGCAGGATTCCATCCGCCACCGAGAGAGCTTCTCGTGCCGGAAGGCGACAGCGATGTCGTAGGTGTGGTGAGTACGGGCACAAAGAGAGGAGGTGAACTGCACCAGTGGATCCACATGACATTCCTGGACCATCTGAACCACGTCAACGCAGGAAAAAGAGGTGCAGTCGTTGCGGTGAGGAAGGGCACACGGTGAAACGGTGTCAATTGCCCAGTGTTGAGGAAATCCCCAATCTGAATGATGCCAATCAGGAGTGGGAAGATTCTGACCTATCTGAATAATTTGAAATATAGTTTGGAACTTTGTGTTATCCAAGTCAGCATTGGGAATATGGAATGTATTGACGGATGGATATCTGTGTTTGATTTGAATATTGGTTATAATGCAGTTGTATTCATATCTGTGTTATCATATGGCACTATATAGATCATATCATACCATAAAATAGAATGTATGACTACATCACTTAATAATCACAAAATACCAACAATATGAAACTATGTATATCAAATCATGATAGAGCGGCCTCAAAGAACTGGTCTTTTTCGGCGTCCAAGCTGAAACGCCACACTGCATAAGCTTGTTCGAATCGAATAGTCTTGATGTTCAATTGCACGCCCGGAACGGGGAACGAACCCATGCGGAGACAATAGGCAGTGCAAAGAACCAACGGGCCGCAAGAGTAGCTGTTGCAGTTAGTCTTTAAATTAAACAAATCTACAAAAGAAATAATTATACAACAAGAAGGCATAAAATAAAAAACCAATAAAATACCTATCATCCTGGAATAAAACTGTGTGCTCCTGCGGTCGACCTACTGACCACTTATGTACAGTAGGCATATCCGGTGCATGCCGATGGTATCCGGCAACTTGCAGTAGCGCCGGAAATAGTGTCCTGAATGGCAGGAGGTCCTCTTTGCGTGACTCCTTTAACTTCTCCTTAATCGGATCTGTCAGGGCCCTCGGCGGTAACAGACTATCGTGGAGGTAAATGCACTGCTCCTTCAGCGAAAATCGAATGATAGCCCAGTACTTTCGAATGTTTCACGGGCACACCAACTGATTAAAAATCAACAATTAAATGGTCGATAAATACGCTAAATTGAAAAAATAATTAAGTTCAGTTGTTATTAACACGAACCTCGTCAAGTGTCCACCAGGGCCGTCCAGGTGTACCCCATGAGGGCTTCTGCCCCGCAACATACTTCCGGTATAGCTCCACAGACTTATCATCAAAACGTGGCACCTTATCGAACTCGTCCCAGCAGTTTACAATAAGGTGAGTCTAGTTTAAGAATAGAATTGCGGTCAGTCAATTATAAATATAATAAATATAATACATATACATTCGAAGATAAAATTATGAACCTAACTAGAAATTTTGCATCCACGAAGCCTATCTGCCTATCTTGTCGCAACCGGACACAGAAGAAATCGGGCTTAAAATGTAGAATCCCAAGGTACGCATCTAATTGCTGCAACAATAAATGTAGTGTGGACTGAGTAGATATGAACTTAAAAAGTCTTGTTTTACGCACATGCCCAGTGGAGAAACGAAAAGCAAATTTACCTCGTCTTCCAGCTGGTAGCTGGCGGTGCACCATGACTTGAAAAAATGATGGGTAACAGGAAACATCGCCCCGACGTGTACACTGCATTAGAAGTACACATGATTCGTATTCCCGTAGTGAGGTGCACTATTAATTTAACTGGTTACAAAATTACCTATATCCGCCATGCTCCAGATAAGTCTTGAACAACTCTTTCCCAGCTCGGCCTTGCGGTCGATCAATCCTGGTGAACGGGCTTCTCAGCGCGTGAGACTCCTGTCGCTCCCGTCTAGTGCGGTACTCTGCGGGGTCCGTATGTCCGGAACCTCCTACGCAAATATCCTCATCAGGGAAAATAATAAACAATTAAAATGTATCTACAAAAAACCCAAAACATACCCGCTAATGTCGTGGACGAACTTGGATGCAGCATGGACGGTGGCTGCACCTTGGCGGTGGTGTAACATAATTTGGGAAATTAAATATGGGTTTAAAAAATAACAATGATTCTATAAGCAGAATAAGTGCACAATCAACTTTAAACTAAACAACAGCAAAATACCTGCAGCTGTGGTGGAGGAAGGTGTCGGATCACTGGACAGTGGAGGCATGCTTAGATGTGGTGTAACAGACCCTGAAAAAATATTTTTAAAAATTGAAAAATAACTCCCGAAACTTCAATCAATATACTAAATAAATCCTATAAATGTCAGTAAAATACCTGTAGCTGTGACGTCGCAACTCGGATGCACAGTAGGCGCACTGGGAGGTGGTGATGTAAAACCTGCGAATATATAGTCACAACATCATTGAACAAATCTTAAAATTTACTCGTCTTGTATATGATATTAAATTAGCAAGAATAAATACAATTACATGCGCCACTCTCGCTCGGACACCCGAGAACTCTCCCATACCGTGGGCATGACCGGCCGACGCTGCATCACCCGCATGTACTCCAGGAGTCACCCCCGCCGCCCTGCTACTCGATCTGTCAACTCCGCCCACATCAGGCGTACGGATGTGGCTACGCTGGAGTACAGCCCTCACCTCTGCCGCCACCACCAATCTCGTAGCCTCCTGCTGCCTACCTATCTCCTGCATGAGCCGTCGCTCCGAAGCCGCAACCATGCCTGCAATCTGTCGCACCCCCTCCGCGACCGCCTCAGCTGTGCGTCGATCAGACGCTGCGACCATGTCCCTAGTGCGCCGCTCGTAGTCCTCCAGTAGACGGCCCATAACAGTCTCAAAATCTGGAGGAACTGGAACCTGCGTGCCATCGGCGGTATGTGCGGGGGGAATCGGTGATGTACCATGCCTGTCGGGGCTAACGGTCCGATATGTATCCGTGCGCGGTCGCTGGGTGGGCCGACTCGGTCGCTCGCCGCCGCCACCACCCTGATCAATGTCTACGGTCGCTGGGTGGGCCTCCTCACCTACCTCATCCACCACCCGAGCATCCCTATCGCTCGTCGTCCGCTTGCGACCCTTCTTTCGATCGTCTTTTCGCACCCACCTTAATCCGGGCGGGATCTCAACATCAAGGTCTGCCATGTAGGGCTCCCTCAACTCCACCTCGGTGGGTGTAAGGGTCTCAAAACACTCCCACTGTATACACAATCAAAACAATACTATTAGTATACGAAATGTCAACGAGATAACGAAGTACATGCCCACTAACCGTCTTATCGAAAAACGCTCGCCAATCTCGGGCCTTCGTCACCCTCTTGAACAGGTACTGTACTATCCTAGGCGGTGCTCCGTCGGGTCCCCCAATCTCTCCTTGCAATAAATCGTCATCAGTTCTGGGACGGCCTCGCAGACCCAGACCTGCAGAGATCACGAACCAATTACGTCAGGTAAATCATTAGACCAATGCAAATGAATACATTTATAATATAATCGTACAATAGTGTACCATAAATGCCATTGCATGGCCGTAAAAGTGCACTGAACCATCAGGCTTGGTCGCGGTGAGGAGACGTCTGAAGCCATGTCGTGCCACCTGCCAGCTAATCAAACCCCACGGAAATGCCTCCCAAGCATCCCGATCCTCCACCAACCGCCACATCCATGGCTCCGGACCACGACTGTGCCCATCGTGCCCGAGAACGAGATAGAAGGCTGTCAAAACCCTAGCGACTTTCAAGCCGTCGCCAGGTGTCGTACGAAACTGCCCGTCCCTAAAGGCTGTACGGATCCTATCCGCGGAGGCGTTCGCGAGAACGTGCTGGTACCTCGAAAATACGCTCCCGGCTGGAGGACCATCGTCCGAGTATAGCTGGAACTCAGACCGGCCATACCGCAAACCAGTAATCAAAGCGTGCTCCTGCCGTCCGTATCGCACAAATCGCCCGCATATAAAAAAACCAGACAGCATCGTCCTCACCCCACTCCTTACCATCGGCAGGGAAGCGGAACACCACCTCACGGTGTAAAATCTCGGCCATGGCCTGAGCCGCCATAACGCTATCAGACCAACGCGGCCCCCTCTCGTGAGTCGCTCCTCTGTATAGATATGAAAAACATGAAGCCCGGAACTCCGCTAATCCATCCGGGTCTGTCTCCTGCAACTCATGCACTATGATCGGGAGAACTAGGCCTCTAAAGTACATAATAAGGTGAGGGGCACACCCCTGTCCCCCGGGCCGAACAAACCACCAATCTCCCTGCGGTTTAAAATTATATAAGGTCAACTAAATAATATTTTTAATCTCCCTAAACCCTATAACCTATAAAATTTAAATTTTTTAAAACTTTAAAATAAATAGTATTTTTAATTTACAATTCTTATTATCTATTTATGGATAATTTTTATAAACCCTAAACCCTAAACACTTAAAAATTATATTTTTTAAAACTTTAAAATAAATAGTATTTTTTATTTATAATTTTTATTAAAACTTTATGGATAATTTTTATAATCCCACAACCCTCAACCCTAAACCCCAAACCCCTAAAATTTTAATTTTTTTAAAACTTTAAAATAAATAGTATTTTTTATTTAAAATTTATTATTAAAACCTTATGTATAATTTTTATAAACCTAAAACCCTAAACCCTAAACCCTTAAAAATTTAATTTTTTTAAAACTTTAAAATAAATAGTATTTTTTATTTTTCATTCTTATTATAACTTTATGGATAATTTCTATAATCCCACAACCCTAAACCCTAAACCCTATACCCTAAACCCTAAACCCTAAAAAATTTAATTTTTTTAAAACTTTAAAATAAATAGTATTTTTTATTTATCATTCTTATTAAAACTATATGGATAATTTCTATAATCCCACAACCCTAAACCCTAAACCCTATACCCTAAATCCTAAACCATATAAAATTTAATTTCTTAAAACTTTAAAATAAATAATATATTTAATTTATAATACTTTTTATAACTTTATGGAAAAGTTCTATAACCCTAAACCCTAAACCCTAAACCCATTAACCCTATAAAATTTATTTTTTTAAAACTTTAAAATAAATATTATTTTTAATTTATAATTCTTATTATCTATTTATGAATAAGTTCTATAACCCTAAACCCTAATCCCACAACCCTATACCTTAACTTATTATACCCAACTACAAGAAATGAGCAATTTAATTCATATACATCAAATTATAAAATAAATTCAAAAATTCAACACATCTAACAAATTATATACCGAAATAGACAATCTATATCCGAACATATTAAACCCATAAGTCTACAACCCTAACAATTCGCAATTTTGATCCCAAATTTAACAATTCACAACCTAACAAATTTAAATACTCACAATAACCATCCCTAATTAGCACAGTAATCATCCCTATTTCATAATTGCAAATTAACTTTAAAAATCGAGGAAAAGAGCAGAACAGAGCAGAGCAATTGGACAAAACAAATCGAGGAAACATAAAGGCACTACCATGGGAAGCCAATTCCAATATGAGCATATAACTTTAAAAATTTAAAAAAAAAAATAATAAAAAATGAACAAAACAAAACGCAGCAGATCAGAGCAGAAAAGATCGAGAAAACAGGGTGGGGATGGCCGGAAAAGAGGGGACTAACCCGCACGGCGTCGGTGCCGGAAGGGGGACGGGGCTACCGGCGGCCTGGCCCAGAAGCAGCTTCCGGCGGTGGCGAAGGCGGCGCCGCTCGACTCTCTTCCCCGACGGTGGCAACCACTAACGCCAATCCTCCAACATTTTCGTCCCCCGCGTCGCCCACGTCGCCCGGTGTCGGATCCTCCATCTCCGATGGTTTATTGGCCGGAAAAGGGGAGAATTTTGCACTCGTCGAACTGGGTAAATTTCGATCGGCGTTTGGGAGGGTTCGGTCGAAATGGGAAAGGGAAAGTGGAAATAGGGAAGGGCCCCAGCTTGCCTTTTAAATAAAGCCTTCGGTCGGCTATTAAAGCCTTCGATCGGTCCGACCGAAAAGGCCAATCGAAGTCTGTTTTTTAATAAATTATTTTAAAACCCTAAACCCTAAACCCTAAACCTAAACCCTTCAAACCCTGAACCCTTAGACCCTGAACCCATGAAACCCTAAATAATTTTTTTATAAAATTCTAAACCTTAAACCTTAAACCCTAAACCCTAAACCCTTAAACCCTAAAACTAAAACCTTAAACCCTAAACCTTGATCATAATTTTATTTTTAAATCATACACCATTAAACCTAAAGCATATTTTCTTCTTCTACTTCTTCTTCTACTTCTTCTTCTTCTTCTTCTTGTTCTTGTTCTTGTTCTTCTTCTTGTTCTTGTTCTTGTTCTTGTTCTTCTTCTTGGAAACTCTTCTATATGAATAATATTTTTATGATTATAACTTGACAGGTCCCGATAGAAGAACACTGTAAAACTGCGTTGTGCCCACAACTTGCACACAACTGAAAACAGATAACAAGGCCAAAAACAGATTGCAGAATAAACAAAATAACACAAGTATTTGTTTACCCAGTTCGGATCATCCGATCCTACATCTGGGGGATCCCAATCCAGGCATATTCACTATCAACCAAGGAAAAACAGGTAAACCCATCTGTTTACATAGAAACCCCTTCAACCCTTCCACACTAGGACTCCCGATTTGTCACCTAGACTGACTCCAGGAGGGAACAGAGTATAGCACCTATACCAGATACTAAACCTGCTGAAATAACCCTTCAATCCCAATGCTAGGCTAAGCAAGCTTCTACCCTTGTGATAGCTACTCCCAAATTCAGCTCAAAAGCACTCAACAATCAATGAACATAGCTCTAAGCATTTCCAAATGATAAATCTTGCAAAGTAAGAAATGCTAGCTAAGATCTAATAACTATCTCTATCAGGAACAAGAAAAAGGTTACCCCTTGCTGAGAAAAATAGCTTGATAGAGATACTCATGAAGAACTTCATATTCTTCCCATTAATCCGTAGCCCTCAATCTCTCTAGATGTTTTCTGTGTAATGCTGAAAAATGTTACAGCCACCAAATGATTGAGGCAGTACCCTAAAAACGCGGAGGGCACGGATATCCAGGCCCATGGGCTGGGGAAAAGCCCTAGACAGCTGTCACTCCAACAACTTTTGTCTTTTCTGCTCCAGGGGATATGTCGTGAATTAGGTTGTGTTCACATCCCTCACACAACGATCATCTGCACAAGAGTTTTGAGCACAAAAACCCAACAATCTCCCCCTTTGTGGGATGATCGTTCAAAACAAAACATGGGATACAGAACCAACAAATACAGCAAAGCAAATCATGAATACAGGGAATAAAAGATCATGCAGTTAAGCAGAGAAGCAAATCCCAATATTCGATACCCCCCAGCAGTCTTTCAACACAAAGTTCCCAGACCATCCAGACAACAGAAAATATGCAGATCAAGTAAAGCAAGAGTGTTCAGCAGACAACAAAACCATCAACCACATTAGTACCAGCAACACAGTATTCAACAGTTCAAAAGATATGTCAAGGCAAGGCAGTTAACACAACCTGTCTCCAGCATCAGCCAGCCATCCATCCCATGATTCTCCCCCTTTTTGAATGATCAGTCAGAATCAGTCTCCTCAGAGTCAGCTTGAGGATCAGGGTCATCAAAGGATCGAGGGAACAGCAAAGTCAGCCTATGAAGCCGTCTCTTGAGCCCAAGCATGTCCTGGCTCATGGAATTCAATTTCAGACTGATGGCATTGATCTCCTCCTTCATATGCTGTACCAGCTCATCACCTGCCTTGGGAGGTCCAAACTTGAAATCATTGTGAAATGTAGATAGATTTGGAGCAGGTTTATGCTTGCGGAGTTTGACAGAAGACTCCCCCTGCAAAGCAGCGATGCCCTGTGTCTCACAAAACAAGGAGATTAAACCAGGAAATGGCAACAAGGTGTTCTTCTCAATTTTGGAGCTGGCAAACTCCACCATCTTTACCAGGACAAGCCAACCATAATTGACAATCTCAGGGCAGTGATCAATCGAGTACAGGAGCTTTCCCATGACTGTGCTAAGTTGAGAGTTGTTCGTAGTTGGAAACACATTGGCAGCACATAATTTGAACAGACAAGAATACTTCATGGTTAACTCAGAGGGAATCACACCAGATCTACCAAAAGAAGTCTTCTTCTTATTGGAAATCTCGAAAGCAATTCTATCAACAGGCTCATTCAGCAAATCAAAAGGATCAGAAATCTCCTCAAATAATGGTAGTGTCAACAACTCATTCACAACGTTAGGAGAGAAGTCAAGTAGCTTTCCTCTAACATAGACTTTGCAGAACCAGGGGGATGCAGGATCAAGCAAATCAGGACTCAAATTGGCATAAAATTCTCGGACTAAGACAGGATTATACCATTTCAATTTAGAAGACCAAAAACTGAGATGCTTGTTATGTAAATAGTCAACGTACCCAACATCTCTGTACATGGAATGAGTGAACCTTTCTTCTTCAATGAAGGCCCGTTCCCTGAGTTTGGATTCCTCAAAGTTCTTAGCATTTTCAGTGAAGAACTTCTTTGAGAATGCATCAGATTCCTTCAAAGTGGGAATCTCCTTCGGTTTGGCTTTCTTACTCCGTTTGCTCTTACTAGCAGGCTTGGTGGAAGCGGCTGCTGCTGGTGCCTTTCTCTTGGGAGCACGAGATCGCAGAATTCTCAGACTCTCGGCCAGGGTAGCAGTTTCTTCATCAATATCGGCTGAGGTCATAGGGACTTCTCGAGGTTGTGGACCAGGAGTGTCAACATCAACAGGATCTCCAAAAGGCACTTTGGTGGGGGTTCCTCCCTCAACATTTGGGGGCGAAGAGTCTTGAGGCCCAGACCCACCATTTCCACCAGCAGGAATACCCTCTTCCACAGACGGACCTGGAGCGTTCAAATCAGGAACATTGTCAGCAAAATCATCGCCCTTAGACTGAGCAGTGTCACTCTCCTTTTCTTGATCAGCCATAAAGTCATCGGTGGCACGCTCAATCGATTCTTGAGCATCCTGAAATTGCTCAGACTCAGAAACCTCTTTCTGACGCGCCCTATACTCCGAATCATCAACGGCAAGAGGCACGGCATCAATAGGGTCGCCGGGAAAGTCATCAAATGGATTAGGTTGAGATGAGGAAGCCATTTTTTCGAAAGAAAAGGAGAGAAACTGATATGTCTTCGAATGAGAAAACTGAGAGCTGAGGGACGAGAGCAAAAGTGTAATGGGAAAACGCAGAGACGGTTTTCAAAAAGGTGTGAAGGACACCTGCCATAAAGCTGCCGGTTACCCCAAGTAGTAACTGCCACGTGTCCACAACTCCCCCTCAAATCTGCATACGCCAAGCCAACATATCCGGTCACCTCTCCTTCTTGTAGGTAAGTGGGCCATTTGTTTAATAAAACAAAGAATACCAGGCCCACCACCGAGAGCTCCTCAATCCAGAAGACAAAGGCCCAAGCCTCTTCTCAACTCTTCAAAACGGATAGAGTCAAGAGGCTTAGTTAGGATGTCTGCCAATTGTGCACATGACGCAATATGGACTATTTCACAAATTTTGTCTTCCACCAAATCCCTTATGAAATGAAATCTGATATCAATATGCTTACTTCGGCTGTGATTCACTGGATTTTTGCTGATATTAATTGCACTAGTGTTGTCACAATGTACCACAAAAGTATCTTTGTGAAGACCATAATCCAGTAGCATTTGCCTCATCCATATGAGTTGAGTACAACAATGAGCAGCCGCAATGTACTCGGCTTCAGCTGTAGAAAGTGCCACCACACTTTGTTTCTTGGAATACCAGCTCACAAGGTTATTACCAACATAAAAACATCCTCCAGTGGTCGATTTTCTGTCATCCAAACTCCCAGCCCAATCAGAGTCAGTATAGCCTGTAAGTTCGTTGTCAGCACATCTTGAATACCACAATCCCAACTTCTGTGTGCCTTTAATGTACCGCAGTATTCTCTTAACAGCTTTCAAATGTGACTCTTTTGGAGCGGACTGAAATCGAGCACATAATCCAACGCTGAAACTAATATCAGGTCTACTTGCAGTAAGATACAAGAGACTACCAATCATGCTTCTATAAAGTTTCTGATCAACTGGGGTGCCAGATTCATCTTTAGACATCTTCTCATGTTGTCCCAATGGAGTCCTCAACACCTTACTGTCCTCCATTTTAAACTTCTTGAGCATGTTCCCAACATATTTTTCTTGATTCAAGAATATACCCTTCTCAGATTGCTTGACTTGAAGTCCAAGGAAATATGTAAGCTCACCCATCATGCTCATCTCAAACTCAGTTTGCATAGAATGAACAAACTCATCTCTTAACGCTTCTGAAGTGGATCCAAATACAATATCGTCTACATAAATCTGAGCCACAAGTAGATGGTTGTGTTTCCGTTGTACAAACAACGTCTTGTCGACTGTTCCTCTTGTGTACCCCTTCTTTAAAAGATAAGAAGACAATCTCTCGTACCAAGCACGTGGTGCTTGCTTAAGGCCATATAAAGCCCTCTTCACTCTGTAGACGTGATTTGGAAAGTCTGGACTCTCAAATCCGACTGGCTGAGACACATAAATTTCCTCCTTGATTGTTCCATTAAGAAAGGCAGTCTTAATGTCCATCTGAAATAATTTGAATCCGAGAGAACACGCCACGGCCAATAATAAGCGAACAGCTTCAATCCTTGCAACAGGGGCAAAAGTCTCGTCATAATCTAGCCCTTCAATTTGAGTGAATCCCTGAGCTACCAAACGAGCTTTGTTTCTGACAACTACTCCCTTCTCATCAGTCTTGTTTCTGAACACCCATTTTGTTCCAATGATATTAGTGTCTGGAGGTTGTGGTACCAACTCCCACACATCATTTCTCTTGAATTGTAGCAATTCTTCTTGCATGGCGGCTATCCACAATTCATCTTTTAATGCTTCCATAGCATTCTTAGGTTCAACATGAGAAACAAAACAGCTCATAACATAAAAGGAAAGACTTGCCAGTTCAGTGTAGTCAATTTGTTGCTGTTGTTGACTCCTAGTCTGTCTTGGTGCTTTAGGATCACCAATGATGTCATCTTGTGAATGATGCTTAAGCGCCCTTGGTCCTTCCTTAGGTCCTCTTCTCCTAGGAGCATCAGGTTGCACAGGTGGTTGTACCTCAGGTGTGTCATCGTCAGATACTACAACAGGTTCAGTGGCAGATACGTCTGGTTGAACGTGTTGTTGTGGCTGAGTAGTACACACAATGTCATCATCATCATGATGTTGAGGTCTCACCACAGGCATAACATCATCATCATCTCTAATAACAACTGGTCTATCATCAAAGACAACATTCATAGACTCGATAACTTTCTTCGTTCTGTTGTTATAAATCCTGTAAGCTCTTGAATTAGTGGAATAACCCAAAAAGATCCCTTCATCAGACTTTGAGTCAAATTTTCCAAGAGGCATCCGATCATTCAGCACGTAGCAAGTAGTCCCAAACACATGAAAGTAGGAAACATTTGGAGTTCTCCCTCTCCAGATCTCATAGGGTGTGTTCTTTGTATGAGGTCTAAAGAACACCCTATTAATGATATAGCAAGCTGTGTGAACCGATTCAGCCCAAAATTCCTTCTTCAATGTGCTAGCATGCAACATAGATCTGGCCATCTCTTGCAGAGTCCTGTTTTTACGCTCTACAACCCCATTTTGCTGTGGAGTCTTTGGGGATGAGAACTCATGAGAAATTCCATGGTTGTGGCAGTGTTGTTCAAACAACCTATTCTCAAACTCCTTTCCATGATCGGTTCTGATGCAAGCAATCTTAGAATCTTTCTCGGTCATAAGCTTCAAAGCAAGCTTCTCATAGACAGCAAATGCTTCATCCTTAGTTTTCAGAAAATCTACCCATGTGTATCTTGAGTAATCATCTACGCACACAAAGATATATCTCTTCCCACTGAGACTTGGAACTTCGGTTGGCCCCATCAAGTCCATATGTAATAATTCCAAGCATCTTGTAGTTTGGACTTGATCGGTGAGTTTGTGTGAAGCATGAATCTGCTTACCCTTCGCACAATCTCCACAAACAATATTCTTCACAACAGGTAGTTTCGGCATCCCACGCACAACACCAGAATTACTGATTCTAACAAGAGACTTATAATTCATATGACCACACTTCCTGTGCCAAAGCTGCATTTCATCCATATGTGTAGACATAGCCAAGCTAGATCTATCTTTCAGCGTGTAGCAGTTGTTCTTGGATCTACCACCCATCATAACACATTTCTTTCCCTCATTTAGAACTTTGCATGACTCTTTTGTGAACCCCACAAAGTGATCATCATCACAAAGTTGACTGATTGAAATAAGATTGGTAGTAAGCCCAGAGACATAATATACCTTGGAGAGTATAGACAGATTTTCATCTTGAAGTGTCCCATACCCAGAAATCCTCTTCCTCACTCCATCACCAAAGATGACTTCACCACAGTCTTCTCTAATGAATGTCTTGAATAGCTTCTTATTCCCAGTCATGTGACGTGAACAACCACTATCAAAGTACCACTTCTTGCTGGATGACAATGCTTTCTGAAGTGAAAGAATCACCAAACATTTTGCTCGAATTTTCTTAGGCATCCATTCCCTTTTAAACTTGATACGTTTCTGTAATTCCTCTGTAGGCCACACAATGGGTTTACCACGTAATATATCTCGAACCAATATATTACAGGTGTCAACATTGTGTCCAGGAAATTTGCAGTATTCACAACAATGTTGAACTTTAACCGGGCAGTCATCAACATCCATATTTAGACCACTGTTATCAACAACCTTCTTGACAGGAGCAGCATGTAACATGCCACCTTTCACAAATTTCCTTGTTGAAGTAGACGTAGAAGCTTTTCCTTTATGATAGCCAATTCCAGTATGATCTGTAGATGCTTTCCCATTGCATATCATCTCATCTAACTTCTCCTTATTCTTCATCATGGCATCATAATGATTGACTTTAGTTAGCAACTCAAGATTAATGGACATGAGAGCTTTCTTTTCTTCTTCTAGACTCACTAAAGAGCTTGTAAGATCAGCTAATTCACATTTCAATTTCTGAATCTCTTCATCTTTAACTTCACAAGCAGCATTTAGATCATCAACTTTAACCAAAAGTTTTTTATTCTCACCAAGCGCACACTTGTGATCCTCCTTTAGCTCAGCAAAGGCTTCTGCAAGCTCATCAAATTCCAGATCTTCTCCTTCTTCTTGGTCCTCATCAGAGGTGGATGAGTTTGAAGCATCATCCTTACCATGAGCAGTAAAAGCAATCTCACCTTCTTCTGACTCTCCTTCACTATGTTGTGCCTCTGATGTGTCACTGACCTCTTCATCACTGAGAGTTGCATTCAATGCTTTTCTTTCTCTCCTTTTAGCAGTGGGACATTCAGACTTCCTGTGCCCAACACCTCCACAATCATAGCACTGGAGTTCCCTAAATGATTCCGGTAGATCAGAAAGAACAATTTTCCTGGTCTTTTTCTGTTCATTGCTTGAGGAACTGCTTTTGTAGGGTTGTT
This sequence comes from Hygrophila difformis, assembly GCA_030278955.1. NCBI lineage: Eukaryota > Viridiplantae > Streptophyta > Magnoliopsida > Lamiales > Acanthaceae > Hygrophila > Hygrophila difformis. The sequence goes on along the minus strand of JAOANR010000004.1, from coordinate 24,105,807 downwards.
TCTCTGTTGTGCGTTCCTTGCCCTTACCACGATCAAATTTGCCTTTACCAAAAGATTTAGCTCTTTTGTTCTGCAAGATTCTGGACAGCTTCTTGGACAAATAAGCTTTCTCTTCTTCAGAAATACCATCACCTTCTTCTACTTTGAATGCAAGTGCCTTGGATTGGATTTCCTTCTTCTCCAAGTGGATCATCTCATAAGTTCTCAGAATACCAATAAGATTATCCAGTGACATGGTCTTAATCTTGTCCATTTCTTCAAGAGCAGAAATTTTAGACGAATATTTCTCAGAGACAGTTCGAAGCATTTTCCTCACAAGAATGTTGTTATCATACTTTAATCCAAGGAGGTGTGCTTGATTAACCAGATCCTTGAATCTTTCAGCATAAGAAGTAATGCTTTCATCATCTTGCATCTCCATTCTGTCAAAGGCAGATTCAATACGTTGCAGCTTGGTAGAACGCACATCATCAGATCCTTCATGTGCATTAGAGAGTGAAGTCCAGGCTTCATAAGCGGTAGAGCATGTCGAGATCATCTTATATTGTCCTTCATCGACAGCATTAAATATAGCATTAAGAGCAGATGCATTTCCTTGAAAAAGAGCTTTCTCCTTAACAGAGTACTCCTCATATGGTGTAGCCTCATAGGTGACAATAGCTTGTTCTCCAGCCCCATCTCTGATTTCCTTCACTGGTTCCTTATACTCAGTTAACACAGCTTTCCATGATTCTGGACCAAGAGACTTTAGAAAGATCAGCATCCTATTCTTCCAATAACAATAGTTTGAGCCATCAAACAGGGGAGGCCTTGTAGTAGAGAATCCTTCACGATTCATCTTTAAAGATCGAGTTCAAAAAATACCAGAAAGAACTCCCGCTCTGATACCAATTGACAGGTCCCGATAGAAGAACACTGTAAAACTGCGTTGTGCCCACAACTTGCACACAACTGAAAACAGATAACAAGGCCAAAAACAGATTGCAGAATAAACAAAATAACACAAGTATTTGTTTACCCAGTTCGGATCATCCGATCCTACATCTGGGGGATCCCAATCCAGGCATATTCACTATCAACCAAGGAAAAACAGGTAAACCCATCTGTTTACATAGAAACCCCTTCAACCCTTCCACACTAGGACTCCCGATTTGTCACCTAGACTGACTCCAGGAGGGAACAGAGTATAGCACCTATACCAGATACTAAACCTGCTGAAATAACCCTTCAATCCCAATGCTAGGCTAAGCAAGCTTCTACCCTTGTGATAGCTACTCCCAAATTCAGCTCAAAAGCACTCAACAATCAATGAACATAGCTCTAAGCATTTCCAAATGATAAATCTTGCAAAGTAAGAAATGCTAGCTAAGATCTAATAACTATCTCTATCAGGAACAAGAAAAAGGTTACCCCTTGCTGAGAAAAATAGCTTGATAGAGATACTCATGAAGAACTTCATATTCTTCCCATTAATCCGTAGCCCTCAATCTCTCTAGATGTTTTCTGTGTAATGCTGAAAAATGTTACAGCCACCAAATGATTGAGGCAGTACCCTAAAAACGCGGAGGGCACGGATATCCAGGCCCATGGGCTGGGGAAAAGCCCTAGACAGCTGTCACTCCAACAGCTTTTGTCTTTTCTGCTCCAGGGGATATGTCGTGAATTAGGTTGTGTTCACATCCCTCACACAACGATCATCTGCACAAGAGTTTTGAGCACAAAAACCCAACATAACTAATTTATAATTAATATTTTTAATAATAAGAATAATAGTATAATAATACAATTTTAATAAAAATATTTTCACTTATAATAATAAATATCATTATTATCCATTATAATAATAGTAATTTATATAAATGGAAAATAAAAAATATATTATTATTTAAATAAAATATAAAAAATAGCAATTATTACAACTTAGATCGGCTTGATCGAAGCCATCTCATTTACCGACCGAAAGGGTTTTATCCGACAAAAACTCAACTAATCCTTTTTATTAATAATAAATATCATTATTATCCATTATAATAATACTAATAATAAAATAGTAATTTATATAAACGGAAAATAAAAATAAATTATTATTTAAATAAAAATAAAAAATACTAGCAATTATTAGAGTATCGATCGGCTTGATCGAAGCCATCACATTGGCCGACCGAAGGTTTTTCTCACGAACGAAGCTCAACTAATCCTGTTTATTAGTAATAAATATCATTATTATCCATTATAATAATACTAATAATAATAATAATAGTAATTTATATAAATGGAAAATAAAAAATATATTATTATTTAAATAAAATATAAAAAATAGCAATTATTACAACTTCGATCGGCTTGATCGAAGCCATCTTATTTACCGACCGAAAGGGTTTTATCCGACCAAAACTCAACTAATCCTTTTTATTAATAATAAATATCATTATTATCCATTATAATAATACTAATAATAATAGTAATTTATATAAACGGAAAATAAAAAATAAATTATTATTTAAATAAAAATAAAAATTAGCAATTATTAGAGTATCGATCGGCTTGATCGAAGCCATCACATTGGCCAACCGAAGGTTTTTCTCACGACCGAAGCTCAACTAATCCTGTTTATTAATAATAAATATCATTATTATCCATTATAATAATACTAATAATAATAATAATAGTAATTTATATAAACGGAAAATAAAAAATAAATTATTATTTAAATAAAAATAAAAATAGCAATTATTAGAGTATTGATCGGCTTGATCGAAGCCATCACATTGGCCGACCGAAGGTTTTTCTCACGACCGAAACTCAACTAATCCTGTTTATTAGTAATAAATATCAATATTATCCATTATAATAATAATAATAATAATAGTAATTTATATAAATGGAAAATAAAAAATATATTATTATTTAAATAAAATATAAAAAATAGCAATTATTACAACTTCGATCGGCTTGATCGAAGCCATCTCATTTACCGACCGAAAGGGTTTTATACGACCAAACTCAACTAATCCTAATAAATAATAGTAATTATATAATAAATACATCAAAAATATTAATAACGATTTTCATAATACTAATAAATATTAGAAATAATAATATATATAATTTCGAATAATATATTATATACTAGTAAATATAATAACTAAAAAATAATAATTTAAACAATAATCATAATAAATACCAATAATATCATTATTGGTATCATAAATATAATTAATACTTTAAAATATCCAAATACACCAAGAATATAATAAATATAATATATAATTTAAATAATAATAATACTACATAATAAATACATCAAAAATAATAATAATGATTTCCATAATACTAATTAATATTAGAAATAATAATATATACAATTTCAAATAGAATAAAATATGGTAAATATAATAATAATATAATAATAATATAAATAATAATCATAATAATAACAATAATATCATTATTGGTATCACAAATATAATTAATACTTTAAAATGTCCAAATACACCAAAAATATAATAAATATAATATATAATTTAAATATTAGTAATAATTATATATTAAATATATCAAAATAATAATAATGATTTCCATAATGTAATTAATATTAGAAATAATAATATATACAATTTCAAATAGAATAAAATATAGTAAATATAATAATAATAAAATAATAATTTAAATAATAATCATAATAATAACAATAATATCATTATTGGTTCGTAAATATAATTAATACTTTAAAATGTCCAAATACACCAAAAATATAATAAATATAATATATAATTTAAATAATAATAATTATATAATAAATACATCAAATATAATAATAATGATTTCCATAATACTAATTAATATTAGAAATAATAATATATACAATTTCAAATAGAATAAAATATGGTCAATATAATAATAATATAATAATAATTTAAATACTAATAAATATAATAATAACAATAATATCATTATTGGTATCATAAATATAATTAATACTTTAAAATGTCCAAATATACCAAAAATATAATAAATATAATATATAATTTAAATAATAATAATAATTATATAATAAATACATCAAAAATAATAATAATGATTTCCATAATACTAATTAATATTAGAAATAATAATATATACAATTTCAAATAGAATAAAATATAGTAAATATAATAATAATAAAATAATAATTTAAATAATAATCATAATAATATAATAAATACATCAAAAATAATAATAATGATTTCCATAATACTAATTAATATTAGAAATAATAATATATACAATTTCAAATAGAATAAAATATAGTAAATATAATAATCATTTAAATAATAATCATAATTAATACTTTAATAAATTTACCAAAAATATAATAAATGTCATATATAAATTCAATAATAATATATAAAATTTCAAATAATATATTATAATCTAAATATAATATATATATACTAGTGAAATAAATAATAATAATAATATATACAATTTCAAATAATATAATATATAGTTATGAAAACAAACACAAAATAAATTTTCAATAAAAAATAGCAATTATTAGAGTAATATTCACTTCGGTCGGTTTGATCGAAGCCATAAGATTGGCCGACCGAAGTTTTTCTCACGACCGAAGCTCAACTAATCATGCTTAAGTAATTTTCACTTCGGTCGGCTATTATTGCTTCGATCGGTCCGACCGAAGCTTCCGACCGAAGGCATTTTTGTCATTTCGGGTAGAAAAGTTATCTTTTAAGTGGTGAGTGTAAAAAACTTTTTTACTATGTCTGACAGGGCAACAGACACTATTACTTCATTAGAATTTTGTTGCCAACTTATAAAATTTGCCTAAAAATAAAGGATGGTTAGAAAATTCTCTATTTTTGAGGTTACTCATGACGTAAGGTTTATAATGTTCGAGTTTTATACTTTTCCAGATTATGCCTCAAAGTTAACTAAAAATCATGATTTTGAAGGCTTAAATCGGAGTGTTATAATTAAAGTGGGTATGGAATTGGATCCGGATCGGGTTGAGTCCATGGTTGTGTGCTGATGGATTGGGTGGGTGGGCTCTTGGGTCATGGGATTAGGCTATATAGGTTATAGAGTTGTGGGCCTCCATTTCGTATTTAATTGTTAGATTCCTTAGAGCCCGTTTGGATTGGCTTCTAGGGAGGTGCTTTTGGCTTTTGCTTCTGCCAAAAGCACTTCTAGTAGAAATTAGGTGTTTGTTTTGGCTTTTAAGAAAAAGCAAAAGCACCTCGAAAAGCGAAAAAAGTGCTTCTGGGAGAAGCACCACAGGGGTACTTCTCCCAAAAGCAGAAGCCAAAAGCACCTCGTAAAATGTGCAAGGACTTAAATACCCCCACTACTTAATATAAATTACACTATAAATATATCTTATTATCATATTAAGTAGCATGTCCTTTTTGGTAATTACCACACTCTAAAAGCACTTTTCATTTTTATTCATCCAAACATATTTTTTAGAAAAAGCCGCTTTTCAAACATTCAATCCAAACACAAAAATTACATGCTTTTGCTTTTGACTTCTGCTTCTGCTTCTACTTTTGGCTTCTGCTTTTTTCAAAAGCCAATCCAAACGGGCCCTTACTTGGCTAACAACATATAATTAACATACCAGTTTAATTCCCATTGAACCCAATTTATTTAATGAATTATATATAATTAATTTAATTATGATAAAATTATTTGGGATGTTACATTATAACCCAGATATGTTATTTTAATTTCCTGGATTGTTTTTCCAGTTCTACAGTCACTATTCGATTGTAGTATAAACTATTTTGTGGTTGTGTATTGATACATCATTTCATATTAACTGTCTAAATTGAGTGATAACAGTTTAAAACAATTAGCACGGTGGAAACGTCACAAAAAATTGTTTTAAATTTTCCAAGCATTACAATCATCATCTCAGACTATCAGGCCTTCCACCAGTGTAACGCATGTCATGTCATGCTACGTATTGACTCCATACTCTCACTTTCCTATACTCTGGGCAGCGATATTTTTCAATATCCAATTCATTTGGTATGCTCAATCGTCCAAGGCCACCGGGGCTGATCCGGCCGATCAACTCATACTTTTTTGTACTTTTCTAAATAAGGGCCCTTATATATATAACAAACGGTGCCTACCAAACGGTAAGCGTGTGCCTGCACAAGGGCACCAACAGCGAACCGACGCCAGAGAGCTTGGCTGCCAAGCACTCATGAAGCAGGGCTCGAATTTGGTGGCGATTTGGCTTTGAGGGTTTACAGGGGGAGGTTTTCGAGTTTCGACTGACTGCTGTGAGAAATAATGGCTCAATTTGGGGTGGGAGAATTAAATCCCCTACCCGACTGAATATTATAAAGAATGCAAAACAACAAAAAATAGTTGTACCTGTAAATATACGCAAAGATTTGTTATTTTGAAAAGATTACAAAGAGATTTGATTTGAGTCTACAAGCACGGGTGGGACCCACATCACATATGAATATCCTCTCCACACACCTGCACATGCAGATTCTGCACACGAATGCAAGCCAAGTCCCCCTACTATAAAAAGTGATGTTTGCATATAGAGAAGTGATATTTGCATTCATATACTTCATATGATGTATGATGAATATTTGATGTTTCAATCCATATATAGACCAATTATATTTTAATCGTGTCTAATTTTTCTTAATTATGTCCTCCACGCAGGATCTGTAATGACAATTTTATATTGTTTCTAAACAATAGTATTTGTTTTGTGCTAGAATACTTGAAAACAGCCGGGTATGCTACTATACACAGCTGCTTGTCGGTCCTCACGGCTGTCGTATCAAGCAATCTGTAAGAAAGAGGACTGCTCCATGACCATAGTGGTGTAGTTATTGTTGCATGATATTTTTATTTTTATGCCATTGACATTATGTATTTTGGTTTTTCTTCGTATCCTTTAGTGTTGTTTATGCAGGATGTTGACACTTGTGCAAGTGCTTTGTTATCCTTTTTGCCATGTTTATAGTTTCTTATCATATTTCTTGATTTTGACAAAGAAAACTGAATATAATTCTCTTGATTTTGTTACTGGTATCCTTTGTAGCATTGATAGTTCAGTGAGTATTCTGATTGAATGAATTGTGCACTTTGTAATCATGTTTGAGTTTCTTCACGGAAAGGAATTTCAGTTTAATGTTGGTTATCACAGTGCACTATCTTATGAATTTGAAAATACAATTTCTTGAATTTTTGGTTGGTATTTACCTTACCTCTCAATTTTGAAGAGGGCTAATGTTTTAGAAATAAGATATTAGTGCAATTCAATTCAAACCATATTTTGGTCCGGCAACATTCTGACTACTTAATTTGCCTAGTTTGAGTATACCACTAGGGTGAAAGTGGGGCGGATAATATCCGCCCGATCCGACGCCGTATTCGATTATATTCGAATCCAAATTCGAATTTTTATATCCGGCGGATACGGGACAGGATATGGGATTGTAAATATCCGCCCGTATTCGAAAAATTCGAATATAATGTGGATATTATCCGTATTTTCTATCCGAATATCCGAAAATTTATATATGTTTTATAAGTATAATATAGTATATTATATTAACTATAAAATAAATAAGTAATACTATATGTATAAATATAATCAAAAGCTTGAAAGCCATATGTAATTTATTAAATCAAATCATATCAATCAACTCAACTACATCATTAGGTTCTTTGCATCAAAACTATAGTATATAACATCTTGTAGTGATATTATTTAGATTTTTTGAACGAAATAACTAATGATCTTGGAAATTTAAAAATTTAGTTTAACTTACATAGTAGTATATTCCGATTTCATTTAAAAAATTATAAAAAATATTTAATTTTAGTAATTATAAGATTATCCGAGTTAAAATCCGAATCCGTCTCGTATCCGTTTCCCGAAATATTCGAATTCGTATTTGTATCCGGCCTATTCGTATCCGATTCTATATTCGACAAAAAAAATATGGGATAGGATACAGGATGAGTACTATCCACCCGTACACGTCTCGTTTTCACCCCTATATACCACAAGAGATGATAACTAGTTATTTTAAAATTTACATTTCACCTAATAAAAGTTTTCAAATCTATGGGATTTCATTTAGGTATTCAAAGGGGTTTGGGATGGTGCAGTTTAAGATAAAGGGCGCAGACAAATACTATGGGAGAAGAGAAGGATAATCAAATGGTACAAGTAACGTTAATTGGGTTGGAGAATAGAGAGGAAACTAGAAGATAAATTTATTGGAGCTTTAAGGTAATGGTTTCTGCAATTTTCTGAAATATTTCTGCCGATGATTATTTCTGAAATAATCTGAAATATTTCTGCAATTTTCTGAAATACCTCGAGAACAATACAGATGTAGATAGTTTTTTTTAAGGCGATCATTATTTCTGCCGATGTATATAGTTTTTTGCTTGATGTAGATAGTAGTATTTTTTTTTAATAACGTGTTCAACAATTTACGTAGGAGATGGTTATGGAGTCCATAATTTTAGGGATTGGATTTGGTTCCTTTTTTTTTGGGGGGGGGGGGGGGGGGGGGGAGGGGGGGTTGGCGGGATTTAGGGAGTGTAGGCTCTAGTTCAATAGCATCACTTCTACAGCAGCTGCCATCATGGTCCACCTGCAGACATTTTGAATAGCTACCCGGTATCTGAATTGGGATTGGTGAGTTGAGCGGATTAGATGCTCGTTTAGTAAGAACAGACAAGAGTGTCAATAGTTAGGCAAAAATTTCAAACAAGAAACTAGTCAAGAAATAACCAGACAAAGGTCAAAGCATTTCAAAAGTCGGATCTGAGCTCAGGACTCACGTTCATGTATCTCACTCACACTCCTGTCAAAGCGTTTCAAAAATTGGAAATGAAACGTTCATTCATTTCCAACTTTTTTGAATCGGGTCATACATCAATATCATCCAATTTCCCCAATTGAAATGGATTCTCAACCAAGATTTGACCCAAGTCTCTGCAACTGCACAGACTCCATAATCCTTTTCGAAGCCAAAGGGCAAGGATTAAGCTTGAAGAGCAATATACATGATGATTAAAGCGCGAAAACCATAAGGGTTGAGAATCCAAAGACTCTCACTCTCTCTTGTGCATTTTTCCAAGCCATAACTACTCACTATTACTGGATACTTAGCATGGTTTCCCTTACCTAACTCCCAACACAAAATTACACCGCAAATCTAGCCAAACTGAGCAGGACATGCTCTTATTGAAGGGAGATGCAACTGGAGAACGCATTTCAAGCAGTACCATCCTGTTCGTGAAGGAGCATCTGGTCAAAGTGCCAAACACCTGTGATGCCAAAACAACTCTTACAATTATGGTACTTAGACATTGCAAAGATCCAATATAAGTAAAATGAATATGATTGGTGGCTGTACCATGGCCTTTGCCCACTCTCCTCAACTGGGCAACGTATTCAGAAATCTTCTTGATAGACTCAACCTATAATAATGGAAGAGTGTGAACTAGAAGTTAAAAGTATTCAACTTTGGGGATAGATGTCCTTGGAAGATAGTATGATCCTGTACCTGCTCTTCCAAGTATTCGCTCTCAATAAAATCAGTCAACTGCACATCATTGTTTCGCGAGGCAACCTGTGGTAGCAACGGCAAAGCATGTCAGCATGAAGTTAAGATACTGCTACCCTAGTTCAAGTTGTCATCGCAACACCAGCATCAATTTAGTTTTCATTATGAGTCAATACTGCTAGAAGATAAACTACAGACAAGTAGAAGAGTAACACTTACTGCATGAAGATTTAGAAGTTTCTCATTCGTCAGCTTTTCCAAAGATAATGCCAGTTCCATAGCTGCAGCCCAAAACAAACAACAAAAACAAAGACCAGGGTAGGATATAATTAGTGGGTTTGGGACACTATAGCACATGCAACCAAGTTTAAAGCTTTCATTATGAAACAGTTCCTTCATGAACCCAAAGCAGAAAAACATTTGAGCCCCTATGAAATAATTAAATCATTAGTTCGATTTTACTGAATTAAGATTCAGTGAATTATGAGATTCTTTTATTCAACAAAGTTTAGTCCTTAAATCACCATAATCAGCAAATAGTTAATACTGTATTCAGTGAACTGTTCATTTTTATCTCAGATATTGTGTAAGATATACACTTCCGCACACTTAACACAAGATTCTAAGAAATGCACTTCTATGCAGTCAACAATAAGGGTAATGTTTCACATGTAAATTGCACGCAAATGGATTGTTAAAGCACATTCTATCTGCACATGGCAGACACACACAAGAGGAAGAAGACAGAGAATTCTATAAGCTAGTTAGCTCCACTTCGCTACCCATTATTAGCAACAACTACAGGTTCTTTTACATCACATAAAAGCACTAACAATTCATGGTGAGATACTTACACACTGACTAGTCATTTATATGTGGCCCAAAGGAACATTCTTTCCATTATTATTATCATTATTATTATTGCTTTGTGGTGTCGAAACAAATGATGCAAGTGTTAACTATACACCTAATCAAACATCCTAGAAACATCAGAAAGAAATTGTCCTGTAGCTTCTTTTTTTAGAGTGATACTACACTAATGAATGAGTGGGCTCCACCTCTTCCCCAGTTATAGTATCATCATTGAGAATCTTAATGCACACAAAAGTGCAGTTCATTGTGAAGTGGATCCCAAATACGTGTCAAAATTCCAAAACATCAAGAGATTGCAACGCATCTATGCTTTTTCATGATATTACACCACTGAACAATGGGCTCCACCTCCTTCACAGTTATAGTATCATCAAGGATAATCATATAGGCAAACATAAAAACCGTTTGCAGAGAAGGGAGGCCTATACATTTGTCATTTCCATACTATAATCAAACAACAGACCTGTGCAAAATCCTCAAGTGCAAAAAAGAAAATTTACAGAGTAGAACCCTATAGTTAAATGGCATTATGCACCTTTGCCACATTACTGATAATATCTTGTCAATTTTCTGCTAGGCAATTACAACCACTTTGAGTGATCCCAATCAACTAAATATCTATATCATGTTTGGAAAGTATGTTCTTGTGTAACTATTTTGCCTCCATGTTATGCTTCCCACTTTCCCATTCTATGGTTTAATAATATGTTCTTGGGATAAGTAATCTACGGTTAATGTATAGATGGAAACTTTAAAAGGTATTTCAAAGAAATATGGTGTGCAAAGTGTTGGGATGGTAACAAAAAGAAAAAGTGGAATCAGTAACTTCAAAAGAATATATATGTGGATTTCAGTAAATAAGATAAGAGCATAAATTAAATGTAAAGCACCACTGAAAAATGTGGAATGCATTCCAGACAGATGTGAGTTCTTTTGCATGTACAGAGTGTCTGTCTGTTACGGAGAAGTGAGAATGCGAAGGCTTCCATTCTAAAATGCTGCAATATATGACTCAACGAAATAAATAAATAAACAATTGAGCATTGACATTGAATGGATCCAGACTGCAAATTATTATCCATCTCAAGTTAATAGAATCATTTGTTGCATTCAAACCCATTTCCTTTATAATTGCAGCATCACTATTAGATTGTAAGGCATGTGTGGCACAAAAAAGGGGTGACCACATGAAGAGATGATATTTGCTTGTGATTTGTGAAATATCCCAAAATGGAAAACAGAATTTCTGCAGGCGTTTGCGTATTTGTATACAGATCCGAAAAGAGGGATGAAGACAACATTGGTCCCCATTTCAATGTCAGTAATAGATAGACACCAAATATAAATTACTGAAATTACATTAATAGATGCACCTATACCTACCACTCAATTACAGGATAACATATAATGTCATCCCCGGATAACATCCTGGCTCATGCTCTAAAGTCTTAACTATGGAAAAGCAAAAGCAAAGAAGCATTTACCGTATAGTGCATCGCCCTTTTCAGCATGGTCAAACTCGGACAGTGGCATCAAAATTGACTGAAGCTTCACTTTTCCACCTCGTTTATTCTGAATTTTGTTGAACAAATCATTTAAAAGTATATCCCAGTAATAAACGCAAAATGAAGAAAATAATCTTGACAGAAACCACGAATTAAATAAAATAAATAACAAACCTGGTATTCCATTAACTTTTCAGCATGCTCTCTTTCTTCTTCACTTGATTCCTTGAAGAACCTACAAAAGCCCAATTGATTCTCTATTTTTAGAATAAGGGGATCAAAGATTCACCGCATTGAACATAAACGGAAATCTTACTTCGCTAGTCCCTTGAGCGCAACATTGTCCCTATCAAAATAGGCAAACATGGCATGGTACACATACGAAACATTGTACTCCACACTGTATGATTTAAACAACAGTAGTTAGGTATATACACCACGTAGATCAGATAAAAAGACTACCAGAAGAACGACCAATAATCAACCACCAGTCCAACACGTCAAACAAACATAAATTTCAAAAACCAAAGATCTAGAAAATCCAATTGAAATCAAAACCAAAACGTACTTGATTTGTTCGTTAACAGCAGCTTCACTTTCATCGCCGTACTTATGGCGAGCAAGAGAATCCTGGGGAACGCTGGGCACAAGCAAGAGCTCCTTCTTCACCTCCTCAAAAGGCTCAAAGACGACCCCGCTGAGCGTCTTAGTGACTGTGTTTTTAGCCGCCAACACCAGGAAACCATTCCCGTTCCTCCTCACCGGAAACGACGAGACGGCCGGCGAAAACCGAGAATTCAGACCTTCCCCCTGGGGATTCAACAAGCTAAGAGAAGGCACAACCTTCAGAATCATCTTTTCCTTGAATGTGAGCAACGAACAACGCGTGGAAATCGGAAGAAAAGGGGAGGGTTTGCTGAGGGATTGAGATTTGAGAGAGGGAAGGAAATGGAGAAGTACGGAAGATGTATGAGTGAGAAGGCGGTGAGTGTGGACTCAATGTTAGTACTTGTATGTATCTATACGGAAACAATGGTTTGCCTGGTTCGGTTGGATGATTGACACGTGGACGAAAAAGATTGAGTGGAGTACAGAGAGCGCGTGGTCAGCTCGTGGAATAGTATGCGTTGCGGAATAGTGAAAAACCCTTAACCCCGGGTTTGTATGCGGACCGGGTTATTGAATACATCCACTAAATTTGGGAATTTTATGGTATTGTCTTTTGAAGGTTAAATCTTTTAAATGATTATATTGGTAATTGTTGAAGAAGGATCTTGGATTAAAGTGTTGTTTAAATTAGTAGAGGGATCTTGGATTTTGGTTTATTAATGAGAATCAGTGTTCAATTTGTAAATTTTGAATCGGTGGAAAACTGATGTGGATTATTTAGAGGATTGATTCACTTTATTATTGAAACTTGTAATTTTGTAGGAAATAAATGGGTATTCAAATAAAAGAGACTTGGAAGATCAAAGACATGCTATGAAACATTGAAGATTAATGATTAAGACAAGTTTTAGCTTTGATTTTGTAGATTAGGTAGTTAGATCGAAATTATGGCCGGATGATTAAATTCCATTTTAAATTATAAATGAATATGATTCATGATATGTTTAATATAGAAGCTTGGATATGCGTTTGGAAATGATTTGATGCCTTTATGAACATAGAACATGATAATGATAGCTTCCTTGTTTGAGTTTACTGAAATATGATAGGAGAACAGAGACGGCTAGAGTGTTTCTCAAAATATCATGCCATGGATCGACAATGATACATTCTTGCAAAAGTAAATAATACAAAAGATCCGACACATGAGTGTCACTGTTTACCCAAAAAAAAAAGATGAACAAGAAAGGAAAGTGGATAGGGAAGCTTCCATGGATGAATCATAGCTTTAAGATGCAAACTTCAAGTCCTCATCCTCTCCACAAGCTTCAAACATGGATGAACAACTCCGGAGATAGCTTCGGATCTTCGGATGGTACAACTAGCTCAAAAACTAGCCACAAAGGATGGTGAGATCACTCTCGGGTGAGGGTTTTCGGTCCCCTCAAGACTCTTCATGACCTTTGCATTTGAGAGAACAAGTGCTTGAAACAACCTTGAATATTTCATAAATGACAAAAGGTGTCTTACAAATGATGGCGAGGCCATATATATACTAGCCAATGCCCAAAAGTACATGAGATGAAAAATTAAACTAAGTGTAGAAAACAGATGGGGTTTAGGGATGAGGGGTGCGGTCTAGACCGCACCCATAGAAATGGTGAAGACCGCATGTAGCAAAAATCGAACAATGTCAATATTTCGGGACAGGTACGGTTTAGGTGGGTTGGTGCGATCTAGACCGCACCTAGGCTCGGAGACCGCATCAAGTGTGAAAATGTCTAGGGCCAAGTTTTGGGTGGGTGCAGTTTAAGGGTGGTTGGTGCGGTTTAGACCGCACATAGGGTGGTGCAGTCTAGACCGCACCTATGGTGTTAAACCGCACCTAGGTCAAAATTACTTAGCCAAATTTTTAGGGGTGGTGCGGTCTATGGGTGCGGTTTAGACCGCACCAAGTGGCGTTGACCGCATGAAGGTCAGCGTTGACTGCACCACTTTTGGCCAAAAATTATTCTAAGTGTTTCTGATGTCCTGGACATGTTCAAGGCATTTTCCTACACTATTACAAAATGATGCACGATCAAAATACATGTCTTGGGGCGCTTGTTCATCCACTCTCACTTTCGGCCATCAGGTAGTATTACTCCGGACATCTTCATGCTCGAACCATAAGAGCATCGTTGCTTCCGAGTGGATGTTGGGATACTTGAGTCAGCTCCATTCATCGTTCAATTCCATAGACGTCTTCGGATTGACTATCAAATTAATGGACTCAATTTAATTGAGAAATTGATCCATATAATTTAATAGTTGACTTTTGACTACCACGTCATATCATTTTGCCTTCGTTAATAGGAATGCGATTATGCATGTTCCTATATATGTGTTGTTATGTTGAAAAAGAACGTGTGGTATGCATGTTGCCTATGTTGTTGATTCGCTACTGAGTGAGGTTCCGTGAACCTCTTATGTGATACATGTCGGCGAGGATAGTGTATTCTATATGTGACATTCCGGCAAGCCGAGTGGTGAGTAGGGTCGAGAATTCATTACGAACCTGTGGTACATGTTGGTGAAGATAGTGGATTCTCTATTGATACAATGTCGAGCCGAGTGCAGAATAGGGTCGAGAATTCATTTATCTTGGGCATATGATTATGTGATTGCGATTTTAGGACAATGTCTTGAGCACTACATGCCGGCTAGGATTACATCCTGAGCATAATGGTCTGCGCGGGCGATACACTGGGCCTTCACCTGCTGGATGCTCCTCTTAGATGATTATTTAGTGATAATTCAGCTCTTTCCATTATAAATGTTGGTACCTAGCGGGGTTAGGCTAACGCCCACAGCGGGGGCGATCCGTACGATGTGATACTTATGAAGGGCTTGTGGACTTTTGCTGGTGGTACATGATCGGCCATTGTTTTTAGGATGCGTGCTAGACATGTTTGTGTGATGTATTTAGGATAGATAGACACATAAATCATTTCATATAATTCATCAGTCATTATCTTTTGTGGTTATTGTGCATAATGTGGTTGAAGTGCACAATGTCATTGGAGCACCGGTACTAGAACAATGTGATGTTTAAATACTGTATTTGTTTCCTGCACTTTCTAATCTATTTATTATTGTGATTTTCTTGTTCGGTACGTTGTACTAATACCTTGTTTTTTTGTTGTTTGTTTTTATATATTCACGAATGGTGAAATACACAAAAAATGGGGTATTGGGTTGAGCGGACTAGCATATGATGCATTTAAAATGTTGATGTCCTCTGGGTTATGTTGGTCTTATTGGTTATTGTCAGTCATAGATGTGATATGTGAGTCACATCGGATTTACTATGTTACATATTTTTTAGCATTGAGTTAGAGGCCATGTTGTTGATTTATTAGAGGGCTTGTAGGCCGGATTAGATTATCTGATTAGATTGTAAATTGTTATGTGGTTTTGCGTTAGTACATGGCTTCGTATTAATTGTCTTAAGCTGAGTAATCAATAATTTAGAATAGCTAATATGCTGGTGACATCATGAAAATAGTTTTAAATTTTCGGGGCGTTAAAGTGAGTGATCAAGAAACATTCATTTTCTGTCTAATTTGGAGTTTCAATGTAATTACGATTTTGGCAAATATCTCAAAAGCTTGGTAGGCTTTGCTAAAAAGATAAAGCGTATTCAATCATCATTTTTGTTACTCCAGGAAGAAATATAATGGTTCTGTAGGAGACTTCAATTCATTTAGTATTACTGCTTATAGTTTTACCGCAGTCTTTCCCAACTTTAAATGGGAGGAAAATAAAGTTTTGCGTTCAGAATATATAATCTGATTTTAGATTTTGACATCATTTCTCTTTTTATAATATAAGAAGATAATAAAACATTTATAATAAAACATAATCATTGCAAGATACTCCATCCATTTTTTTGGGTTTGCAACCTTGAGAACAGATATGCTTGCCGATTCACATTTTTAATGATTAATAATTTAATAAAGAGGAATTTCACTATAAGGGATTACGATGCGGGGAATGTAAACAACAAAATAAAAATATCAGCACATAGCTCTATCATAGTGCTTGAAATCAATCGCATCATAGTACAAGAGTTTTCCATGATTTATTATGTCATCATTTAGACAAATTAAATCTATATATTTTTCATTTCAAGCCGCTTGATTTGTTTCAATATCATAAGGCCTAATAGGCCGATACAATTCAACTAAACAATTAGCAATGTGGCAAACGTAATATCATAGCAATGTAGCATTGGGCATGTTTCTGCCTTTGGCTTTTCCATTATTTCTTTTATGCATGCTTATTTCGCACTTTATCTCTTTTTTTGTAAATATTAGCACTCATGTATCGATAAAGGAGTATGGGAAAGCTATACAAATTACAAATGGAATAAAAGGGAGGGATAAGATATGAGACCAGGTGGGAATGAACCCCCAATCATAAGGTCGGAAGTCAGAGAATTAGTCTTGGGCCAATCCTTGAGGATATTATGTATTTTTTTTCTTTCTTAACAACCTATACATGTTAGGAAATTGTGGTGGGAGCCCATGCGACACAAATTACAAACGGATAAAGGGGAGGGACTGGGGGCCAGCCCTAACCTATAGATTGGAAATCGGGAGATTTAACCACTAGAGTAAGGGTATTGCAGTGATTTTCAAAGCATACAATAGAAGGGCTTTTTTCCATTTTTTTTCATTTTTTTTTAGGATTAACATTTTAATTTGTTGTTTTATGTTTTTAATTTTCTAAATTGAACATATGTTCTCTTTCGTTTAAAGTTTTAGATAGAGCCGTCAAAACGGGTCGAGCCAGTTGGGTCGGCTCACAGTCTAATTTTTATGGGTTGGGCCTCAATTTTAAACGTCCATTTAAAAACGGGCTCAAACAGGTTTACCAAACGGGCGGGGCTGGCCCGCGGGTGCTATGATTAAAAAAAGATGGGATATCTAGAGAGAGGGATCCTTCCCAAACATTTATTAGAGTCAAGGACCCCGATTTCAAAACATTATAGATAGGGCCCCCAAGTTCTTAATAGTTAACAATAAACCTCATCCACTAATTAAAATTATTAAGTGAAAATACCAAAATACCCTTTTTATATTTTTATATAGAAAATGAGGTATCCATTATCACATTATTGTGGTAACGATTTACATATTAGTGGTAGTCATTTGTCCAATGAGTGTGGTAAAGAGTGGGCATGAAATGTGTGGTAACGAAATCGCTGAACAGTGGTAACAAACAATATAAATGAGTTGTAACCTAATCTTTATAAGGTGTGTGGTACCGAATAATGAGGAATGCGGTAACCAAGGGTTTATCGCATGTTTTAGGTTGGGGACGGTCAAGGACCGTCCAACACACTCTTCACTGCTTATCCATATATGGTAAATATGTTGTAATTTACATGGTAAGGAATTATACTGAATTATGGTAAATATGTAGCCACATATGGTAAACTTTTCAAGACGAACGTGGTAATAGGTAGTCATATATTGGTAAGCATATGTTGTAGGGTTTAGGGTTTTTAAGATTTTAGGGTTTAAGGTTATAAAGAATTATGTGGTAAGTAGTCGAACAAGATTGTGGAAATGTTATCCTATACTTATGGTATGCCATGTAGTATATATGTGGTATACCACATAAGAGAACGTGGCAAGTTTATGCATTTGAGGGTTTAGGGTTCAAAACCAAAGTCATTATTATGTCTAATTGAATTATGTATTGTCTTATTATCTCAATTCATTAAAATTATTACCATAAGTATAATTATCATGAATCCAAATGTATGTATATACTTGATTGTGAGGGTTTTGGGTTTTTAAGGGTTTAAGGTTCTTAAGAAATTGTGTGGTGAGTAGTTGAGTAAGATTGTGGTAAGCTTATCCTAGACTTATGGTATGCCATGCAGTATATTTGTGGTAAACCACATAAGCAAACGTGGTAAGTTTATCAGGTCGAGGGTTTAGGGTTCAAAACCGAAGTCATTATTATGGTTTAATGAATGATGTATTGTCCTATTATCTCACTTAATTAAAATTGTAACCACAAGTGTACTTACCATGAATCCAAATGTATGTATATACTTGATTGAAGCTTCTACGTTCACATCTCACATCGCATTCCTTAAGAGAATCTTTAACGTGCTCATAATAAAGTTCCAATTATTTATTTAACTATCAGTATCTTCATCCAATTGTATCTTACTATCATAACGACGACCGAGAATCATAAATTGGATGTTATTTCTTATTTACAAGGTCCATGTAATCTATAACTCGTTCGTATTTTTGTATATTGTTATATGTTTCACTAAATTCTCTCAACATGATTCAACTCTCGTACCCATTTGCTTTTTGCGAAGCTTTATTCCGTCGTGCTAAGTTATTGTTTGAGTTGTTTCTCATGGTTTGATTGATACCACCATAATTAACGGAAAAGAGGGAGTAGAATTTACCAAGTTATTAGTATGTGCTTTACCACACTGCTGGTATGTGCTTTACCACGAATATCTCACGGTGTTTATCAAGATATTCGTAAGTGTTTTACCACATATACCATATGGTATTGGTATGTGCTTTACCACGCTGTCCTTATGTACTTTACTACAAATACCAAATGGTGTTACCCACACTATTGGTATGCGCTTTACCACATGTCGCACTGGTGTTTACCATGATATATGTTGATACACATTCACTTAGAACGGTCACCGGATGGTGAATTTACCGTCCATGCAACCGTCTTTCTGTTCCAATGTCATTCCAACGTTCATATCGATGCAGGACGGTATACTGTAGCCGTCTTTCGACCGTCATCTCCCGAATTACCACCTTTCACCAAAACTTCTTACCAATTTATACTATTACACTTTACCACGGTTTACATTACACTTTACCATCTTTGTTAAACACTTCTTACCATTATATAACATTAAATTTCAGCAAACCAAAACAACATAAACCACTAAATACACATAGAAATCAACATTCAAATCCACCAACATCCAAATTTACAATTCGGCATCCAAATACCCTAACCAAAAGCCAATTACACATACCAACATCCATGGTTCAACATCCAAAATACACAATATCCAAAATAGAGAACGTTGACATTTTACTTTTAAAGTATCTTGAATAACTAGGATAGAAAGAAAAACTTCTCCACCACCATCTGAAGCCACACCACGGCTCTCTATTTTCAGGTCAAGTTCCTCTGAAGGCACACCAAACTGCTTCAGTATGTGCAAAGTAGTAGATCGAAATGTATCAACAAACGGGTCCTTGGAATCATTTGTAATACCTAAGAGTCAAGTAGCCATTCAGAATCATAAAATGAAACAATATTCACTTAACAAGCCACTCAAATTTTTTTAAAGGTGGGAATTAATAATTAATTGGGTTAATTGTAAACATTTCAGACGGTTGGGAGTATAATTTAACAGCTTATTTATTGCATCAGCAAGTACTCCCTATAACTAAGTAGCAAACCAGCACAAGTATAATTGTAATATGACAAAAGCACGTTTAAAAAATTAATTAATGAATAAACATTCAAATTCCATGGTGTAGACATCAATTTGATTAGCAATCTGGTCATGCATTTTTTAATATTCAATTTTTTTTTGTAAAAACAAAATTAAAATAAATCTGGCTTCTCAGTGAAAAATAAATAAATAAAAGAAACGAGCAACATTGGGAAAATCCATCACAAAAAGTTTAGGCTTTACTTTACACAACTAATCTTCCTCTAAACCAAGCATCTGCTTCTTAACCTGCTCAAATTTCCCCACCAATTCATCCCCGTTCTCCTTGAAAATTAGATACCGGGAGCTGTACCAGAGTGTGAAGCCAAAACCGACGAGTTCCATCAATTTTGGAAACAGGGGAATGGAAGCGACAGTTTGATAAGCTTTAAACAACTACTACTGCATAGGGGGTTTAATGACTAAATTAAAAGTTTAAAACCAACGTAATTCTGAAATTGGACCAATGTTACTGAATAGAACAACCAAACTAAAATAAACAGACAAGAGAAGAAGAATACCTTTGAGCCTTATAGTTAGGGGTCTTTTCCCGAACAAACCTAACATAATCAATGGCACCAAGAAATACCCAATTGATCTGCTTGTTGGTTAAAAATGTGGGTAGGCTCCAAATTATCTTCTTCAAGCTCGAAATCCTCTACCGGACTTCGTTCTTTCTCTGTTTCTCCTTCTCTTGTCGTTCTTCCTCCTCTCTTCATCACATCTATTAATAAACAAGACAAAAGATCATTCAACATAAACTCTATACCTCCTAATCACCTAAAACACAATATTCTATCAACTTTTTCTCGCCACTCCATTGTCAAAAACTACATCTCACAACTCATAACATTACAATCTACAACCAAATATTTCAAATCACTAAAATTCATCAATTAACACAATAATGCACCTCAAATTTGGGGGTTCTAAACAAACATAACAATTGAAACATTTCATCGAATACATTATGTGCAAAATACATTTACAAGCATTCATCAAAATCATCTCCCTACAAATTCTCCAAATCAAACACAAATCAATCCACTCCCACAAAAATCAATTCAATTCAACTAACAATTTTTCCACTCGCATAAAACCGAATATGTAAAACCTAACATAAAAATCCCTCGAAATTTTATTTGAAATTTCACGGTACCTCAGTAATCCCTTGCTCCGCACTTGCACAACTCGGGCTTCTTCTTCGGTGGCAATGTTGCTTCAAACTGTGGGGTGAGGTCGAAATGCTCTATTCCAATTTTGGGCTCTTCTTCGTCTCTCTGTCTCTCCCTGACCGAATCTCCCTCTCTCCTGTTCTCGTGCTCCTCCTCTCTTTGTTTGTGAAATAATTTCTTTGTTCCAAGATTGGGGTAAATGTGAATCAGTGTCTTCTTCTTTCTTCAATGTTTCTTTCTCCTCCTTCTTCCTCCTCACTTTCTGCCGATGTTCTTCGCCCTTTAAGATTTGAATTAATGCTGTTAGATTTAATTATTAATTGGATTAGATGAAATTGTAGAGGATCCTATTTACAAAGTCAAACTTTGGGGAGGACTTTATGTGCAAAATAATGGGCAGGGGGGGGGGGGTCTTTTACAATAATCATAAACTAAATCGGTCCTTGACCTAATTTTCCCAAAAAAGAGCCCAAGCCTTGAGTTACAAACCCAACTAAAATCTGTTGTCTTCTTCTCTTCATCGCCGATCGCTGCTGTTTGTTCACAAATCTGTCACCAGACCACCGCTCTCACGCCGCCACCAGCCCGCCGCCACCTGCCCACCGCTGTCGCCAACAGCAACGCTGTTGTCTTCGCCCACCGTCCCCTGCTGTTGTCTTCGGTCCCCTCCGCTCACAACTCCGGTCGATTGCTCAACACCACCGCTCCTCCGCCCACCACCAGTCCACGACCGGTCCTCCGATTCACTCCGGTAGATAGCTCACCACCAGCCGCTTCGTAGCTCACCACCACCAGCCGCTGCGTCGATCACCACCACCCCGCTGTCCTAATCATTGTCACATTGTACGTTTAGTTTGCCTAAATTACCAGTCTGTATTGATGGATTTGATTCTTGTATATTTGGATTGTGAATTATTATTATTATTATTATTATTATTATTTTTTTTTTTGCTTTTGTTTATGCATTCTAGAGGTTGTGTTGTGGTCGCTGATAAATTGGATTATTAGGGTGACTGTTTTGCTGCATTTTGTTTGCCAAGATGAGTGAAACTGGCCCCCCAAGGACTCTACCGTGAAATCTAGAAAATTTTCAGATGTTTGGAATTATTTTACAAAAAATGGAGAAAAGGCTGAATGTAAGGGTTGCAAAATGGTGTTAAATGGTGGGGGTCGAAAATATGGTACTTCTACCTTGGGGGATTTTGATGTTGAAGAAGACGATGAAGGAAAAAAATGAAGAGGATTTTGATGTTGAGGAGCTTGAATCATTTTGAAAGGTGAAATATAGAGGATTCATTCTTGTTTAATTCAATTTTGAATTAGGTTGCATAATTGATTTTGAATATTGTAATTGAAGCAACAGATGACAATAAAAGTGATTAATAATTTCTACATGCCATTAAAACTGTTGTGTTTTTTAAACTGCAAATGTCATTGCTTCTATCTTTGGATATATATTTGAATTGCTTTGCTGACATTAGATGCTCAAATCAATAGTGGCGTCTTATTGGATATATGCTGAATCAAACACACTCCTGTTGCAGGTTATACAAGAATTTAAGAACAAGCTTGGCCTCTCCATATCACCAGGTACTGGATTCCAGACTTGGAGCAGCATTAGCATATTGATATTGCTGTTATTTTAGATTCCTAGGAGCAGAATGGAAGCTTTTTAATGTTTTTTATTGTTTAACACTAATTTGCTTTTTATTGTTTAACACTAATTTGCTATTGCGATCACTCATTGTAAGTTTCCTTCATTCACTGTTCCATCACTATATATCATTCTATGCAATGCTTCTTATGTATGCTTTAAATATTTACAAAGAAAATATAAATTTAAAATTATTCTATTAGAAAGCCCGCGGGCTGATCCGCATAGCCTGCAGTCCGCATGTGGGGTAGGTTGGGCCTAGGTATTCCCAGCCCACCCCGTTCAAACTCGCCCCGTCCAAGCCCGCAAAAAGACGGGCTTTCTTGGCATTTTGATGACAGTGATATGGAATTTTTGTTGATTCTTATTCGTTACTGTCCTCTTTTGATTGTCTCTATGCTACTTTGCGATTGTTGGGTATTTTTGGAGTGTTGATTTGAGCAATTGTGTGCCATCCTGCTTATTCGTATGACGTGTTCGATTGAATGATTGAATGCTTCTTTGTTTCATGTCTCTGAGGCTGCATTTTTTTTTAAAAAAAATGTCACTGCCCTTTGTCTTGGTGTTTAGAGGTCGACCGCCATGATTTGAGTTTGCGTTTCCATTTTTGTGGTATTGCTTGTTCTTTTGGCCTTTTGGAATTTCTGGGTACTTTTGAGTTAGTTGATGTTCTACTTTTGACGCTTTTGAGATGCCTTGTTGTTTGTGTAAACATTGGTAGTTGATTTTCTCCAAACTTCTCCATATATATATATATATATATATATATATATATTCGTTTTATTTTTAATAAAATTTTTTGGGGGATGGTATGGTATGGTTGATGTTATCATTCATATACTTTTATGGGCTGTACTAATCTCTGTTTTTCTAATTTTATGACTTGGTAGGAATTGAAAGAGTTTTCTCCCTCGGATCTGTAGCTTTTAACCTAGGGCCTGGGGCTCATAAAATACATCAAAACTGAGCCCGGTTCTTTCAGGCAGCCATGGCAGGTCCTCTGCAATTCATTTGGGGTTTTTTCTTACTATACCCTGCAGTGCTCGTTGTTTCTGAAGAAAATTTCGACATTCGCCATCATTTATCCACCGTTACTCGGTCTGTATCTATCATTTCTCACTCTTTCATTTATGCTAACTAGACTTTGTGCATGTTTGGTATTAGTATGCTTATGTGCGTAACTTCCAAGAGTTGGCTTTTGAAAATGTTTGTTGCTGTTGTATTGAGATTATCGACTTGGATTGTTATTAGAATTTTGCTGATTCATATTTATGAAATCATATATCTTCTATTTTTGCAATGTAAATGTCATATCAGGAACTCAGTGTACATTTCTCATTATATATATATATATATATTTTTAATTTAAATTGCATGTTTATAATTTTTTGTTTCCGTAACTTTTGTTGGGGCTGAAATTGTTTCTCACACTGAGACATGTATGTTGTGCCCAGATATGAAATGGCCAAAGGTATTTCTGAAAGTTCAAATGTTCCGTCAAGTATCCCAGACCAGTGTAGGCCTATTCACTTAAATCTTGTGGTAATTTTCTTCTATATTTGATGAGACCATGATTCATTGTTGATTTGTTACTTGTTCCTGAATTTTTTTTTGCTGTATTCTGGGTAAAAATGTGGCAATGACTTGGCTGATGATTACATTGGCAGGCAAGGCATGGGACTCGAGCACCTACTAAGAAAAAGATGAAAGCTCTAGTTGCCTTGGAAACTCGCCTGGAAGTACTTATAGAAAATGTAAAAGGGCCGAAATCTGATGTTATTCCTGGATGGTTAAGGGGATGGAGATCTCCATTTGCGGGAAAGCATAAGGGTGGGGAGTTGATTAGTGAAGGAGAAACTGAAATGTATGAGCTTGGAATTAGAACTAGAGAAAAATTTCCTGAACTGTTTAAAGAGGAATACCACCCTGATATATATCCAATTAAAGCCACTCAGGTTTAGTATCTTGGATTCTCTTCTATATTTAATTGCAAATACATACGCTTGGTTGCACACTTATAGTTTGACCCCTGACTCTATCTATGTACACCATATTTTTCCATCATTTCATTTTGTTAGGAGTGGAAGAATTGATCTACATTTAATTGTTGGTAACATTATCTTTGTTTCAGGATATTTAGCTGAATCTTTATTCGCGAGTCTTCTAGGTGCAAGTCAATAATATTTCTGCCTACTATGATAATCTTTTTGGCAGATTGTTTGTATGGTTTCATCTCCATTAACAGAGTGTTTTAGATGTGATAGATGAGCATGCAATGGAGTATTTCTGTAGCATATAATGTACTTCCTCTGTTTTTAATATGTGCTCCACTTTGACTTTTTACACTAGTCATTGTGTAAAATTGACTCCACATTTGTAATGTTGTTATATAAGAAAAAATATAGCCAAGTGAGATGTTGTTGGCTTCGTCTCATAACGTAGTGTTAGATTCGCGAGTCTTCTAGGTGCAAGTCAATAATATTTCTGCCTACTATGATAATCTTTTTGGCAGATTGTTTGTATGGTTTCATCTCCATTAACAGAGTGTTTTAGATGTGATAGATGAGCATGCAATGGAGTATTTCTGTAGCATATAATGTACTTCCTCTGTTTTTAATATGTGCTCCACTTTGACTTTTTACACTAGTCATTGTGTAAAATTGACTCCACATTTGTAATGTTGTTATATAAGAAAAATATAGCCAAGTGAGATGTTGGCTTCGTCTCATAACGTAGTGTTAGATTATCTTTAACATATACACAATTTGAGTTATTAATTGTTAAAAATACATATTGGATTGCATGACAGATTGAAATGGAGCACATATAAAAGAACGGATTTAGTATTTGTGTGTACTTGAATTATTCACAGATGCTAGATCATGTCAGGTTTCTCGAGCCTCAGCTAGTGCAGTAGCATTTGGGATGGGGCTCTTTAGTGGTCGAGGAAATATTGGGGCAGGACGTCATCGTGCTTTTGCAGTTACCAGTGAAAGCCGTGCTAGTGATATATGGTTGAGATTCCATGATCATTGTCAAAACTATAAGGTGAATCTTCCCTTATACTCTGTTGAGATGCATGTGCTCTACTAGGTTTGTATGATTTATTGAGTAGATACCTTTTGGAACAGGAAAGTCATTGGACTAATTATCTCAGTAAATTTATAATATTTGATTGTAGACAAACTCAGAGGTTGAACAAACTGGTTTAATTGCATGTACCATTTTTGGCTATGATTCATTTAATGGACTTTGAAGTTTCATCCCTTAAATTCTAAATATTGTTATGCTTAGGGGTGGGCACGGTTCGGTTAACCTGAATTTTTCAGGTATTTGTATTTGTATTTGAACAGGGCAAATACTTCATTTTAGTATTTGTATTTGTAACCGGAGTCCTCGGTTAACCGGGGTTTCGGTTTCGATTAGATTTAGCGGTTAAACGATTCGGTTCGAATATTTAAAAATCTACGAAACTCAAAGATTTAAAAAATGAAAACTTGATTATACATTTTAAGAGGGTCGGACGAGGTTATTACACTCAGAAAAAAAATATACATAGTTATATGGAATCAAATGGTTCTTTTCAATGTAATCAAAATATGTTAGTATATGAAACAAATCTTATTGTAGAGGTATATTTTAATAATAGGGTATTCTGAAAGACAAATCAATATAGGCTTATTAATTATGGTGATATATTTTGATAATTAGCTCTTTAGTTTTTTATATTTGTTTTATTATATACTTAAATAATTAAATAAATAATGATATATATTATCTATATAATTTTATACCATCAAATATCTATAATATTTACACTATATATAACTTTTAAAATAAAATAAATATATTCGGTTCGGTTCGGTTAACCGGGGGAAAAAATTAAAGTATTTGTATTTGTATTTGAACCGGACGAATATTGAAATATGGTATTTGTATTTGCTCTGGGGTCCTCGGTTAACCGGAAATTCGGTTCGATTCAGCGGTTCAACGAATCGGTTCGAATATTTTGCCCACCCCTAGTTATGCTCTAGCCTTTTAAATCAAAACATAAGACTTTCTCCCAACTATACCTCTACATTTCCTTATTAAAGCCTAATTCTCTTCTCTTATTTCCTTATTAGGGTTAAAATACCCCCTCTCGAAAACCAAAAAGTCTTATTTCTTGAGCCAAATTGTACAGCAACCTATAAAAATAGGATGGTGGGCATTATTTATTCAACTATTCATTTTGTTTTGCCGCTGAACACATTATGGGTTGATTTGAAGTATTGTCATTATTTTCTTGGTATTAAACTTAAGTAGTTGTGTGCATATTTTATTTATTACTTACTCATTGGTGGTTCTTGATATTGACAGTAACTGTTGTAATTTTAGTTCTATTAAGAAGTGTGTACTAAGTTTATTTTGTCAAAGAGTTATTATTCTTACTCCATTTGTGAATTTACTTTTAATTTTTTTCAACACTCTTTTCCACGTGTGATTTTACTTCTTTCAATATTCTTTTATATGTAAGCATAGGCATTCAGAAAAAGCCAGGAACCAGCTGTTGAAAAGCTCAAAGAACCTGTGCTAAATGAAATCACCCAGGAATTATCCAGACAGTGGGGACTGAATTTCTCAAACTCAGATGTTTCAGCCCTGTGGTTTCTATGCAAACAGGTAATGCTGGTCCTCAATTTCTTTTGATTGCTTTGCACATGCACACAAACATTCGCACACACAATTTTGTTTTATTATTCAAATACCTTTTCTCATTGACTTGTAGGAAGCTTCTTTATTGAACAAAACCCATCAAGCTTGTGCTCTCTTCAGTCCATCTCAGGTACTTCCATTTCCTCTATGGTGCCCTATTATACATTCACGTCTTTCCTTTCTTTTGAACAGATTTTAGACATTCACTCAGTCGTGTTCGGTTTTTGTGGGAAATGCATTAATGTGTTTTTTACTTTTTTTCTATTAACCTGTAAACATGTTCCTTTGTAGGCTGCCCTGCTAGAGTGGACAGATGATCTAGAGGTCTTCGTATTGAAAGGCTATGGTAATTCGTTGAATTACCGGATGGGAGTTCCATTACTCAATGATGTAATGCATTCAATGGAGGAAGTTATTAAAGCTAATAAAGGTGAATTTCTTCCTCTTTTAAATTGTCTTTGGTCGTACCTTTTTGTAGTAGAAAAACATTCAGGGAACTGGATGGGTAGCTTTGTCCCATGGTTGAGAAAGAAGAGGCAAGGCAAAAAGACGCTTTCTAAGATATGCTTCAGATTTATAGATTATATAATGGGGTTAAATCATAGGTCTAATAAGAGAATTGTACACTATATAACTAGAAATGAAGATGGACCATGCCAGTCGTCTACTATGGTAATTGCCTGAGCTGCTTTATACTGGGAATCTTCTGAGCTGTATGCTGTTCCCTTTGTACCATATTCTGCTCCCAGTAGGATTAGCATATAAAATCCTTGTTACAAGAAGTTTCCGGAATATAATAAATTTGTTTATTAAATGTGAGGTTTATGCCAAGTGTGCTTCCCTCATTGTTCAAACTTTAAAGGAGAAGGAAGTTTTACCTCAGGATCAAGTCCCTACTCAAATCTTGATCAATGACAATTTAAAGTGGAAACTCATTACCTCACCTCCACTCTTGATAGATATCTTTGGGCAATATTTATGATTAAATACCTGGCTTCTTATGTAATATATTGTTGATTTCACCACCCTATATGTGAATTATGATATGCGTTAGAAACTTACTACAATGTTGGAAACTGAATCATCCAAAATTGGAATCAAGGTCTATTAGATTCATTGTTTGGAGGAATTATCATGAATTAGAATGACTGAACTCAACAATGCAATATCCAGGTTCCATTTTGGTGAACCCAATTGGTGATATCTCTGTATTAGTGTATTAAACGATTCCTGTTAGTTATTTCTAAAGTCATAACGAAAAAGGCAATGAGAAGATTTTTCTTATGTATGTGTAGCGATGTTGGTGTTAAAACCATTGGTCGTAAAGTTTGAAGTTTAAAATTGTGGTGAGATGCATTATTTATATTTTATGTTTGTATTTGTTCCAACACCTCTTGTGCAGATGGTAGTTGTTTCTTTTTTTTTCATAAAGCTTACCTTGGATTAATTTTCTGTAATTGGCAATATGGCAATTCAATTATGGGACCTCCTATTCACATACCTTAAATCCTTAATAAATGACCATGTGATCTTAAATTTAAGATGACGAGGAAAGGAATAATGTTATTGCTTTGATTGTAATTCCTCCACTTGAAAACCAATTGCTTAAAGAATACCTACCAAATGCAAGTAAGCAATTTGTGCCAAATGTCCATCACACATGCAACCTGCAGAATATCTTATATGCATGGCTTTCTTGTATGCCTTGGTCTAAGTTCTTAAAACTGGTTCTTTTATACGTGCTCCATAGATGGGCTTGTTCCTGGTACGTATGAGATGGCCAAGCTACGATTTGCTCACGCAGAAACTTTGCTTCCATTTTCCTGTTTGATTGGGCTATTTCTTGATGAAGCTGGTGAGTGCTTAATTTTTTCACATTCTAGTACAATTTTTTCTGGCTTTCCAGTTCTGCCTTGGTTTTCACCATTTTGTTTTTCTGCTTGCATCTTTCAGAGTTTGAACAAATATTGAAAGAAAAGCCTTTGCAACTTCCTCCTAAGCCTCCACAAAAGAGGATATGGCATGGTAGCACAGTCGCCCCATTTGCTGGAAATAACATGCTAGTTTTGTATAGCTGCCCGGAAAACAATGTGAACAAATACTTTGTGCAAGTACTGCACAACGAGCGTCCCATCCCACTGGCGGTAAGCTCATTGCTGCTGTATTCTGTGTTAGTGGATGCTTTGCAGTTCGCCCTTCAAAAATGTTTGATGCAACTCTATTATAAGGCTTCCCGTTTGTTCTAATCATGCATCATTACTTTTTCTCTGAATAGGGTTGCGGGAATTCTGACTTCTGCCCTTTTGAGGTGTTTAAGGTAAAGTCATTTTTTCGACTTCTTATTCTTGAACCTAGTGGATCATTTAATCATTTAACGACTAATATCCATCTTCTGATTCCCTCAGGACAAAATAGTTGCTCCTCACTTAAAGCTCGACTATGATGCTGTTTGTAGGCCAGAGCAAATAGCTCAAAGTAGTATATTTTCACGAATATTACAATGGATTTTCCCAGCTAATGCAAAATCACCCCCAAAAGCTGAGTTATAGGCATGAATCAGTACAGCAACAGTTTTAGTAAATTTCTCCCTCGCCGACATTGATTTTTGATAAAACGAATAACCATTTTGGCGGATGAAAGCTACAAAATCAATGTTTTCATTTTATTCCTTTCATACTTTTGTTTATGGTTTGTGTTTCGCTTCGTTGAAGGAGCTGTTGGCCGTTGGGTCGGGTTGGGAATTATACTCAATTAATTTAAGTTATCAAGAAGTGATCTAGCTGCATCATTTGGTATGTATCATGATCCATTGAGTCTTTATCGAAGATGGGTAATGCCCATGAGATGGGATTTAGACACTTTTTGAGTCTTCCAGGATATTTGTGAACTTGATGAAAGATTGGGCGTCCTGTTTTTCACAAAAGAAGAATGATTAAATTTACTTGGGTTTTAAAATGAACTTGTATATCAAGGATAATTCATTAGTATCTATTGGGAATTGGAATTCAAATTCGGTATGGTACAATGGGCAAGGAATGGCCTTACCAAGTACTATCTCCCACCAAAAACCCCATGTTGCTCTAAATAAGCATTAAAGCCTAAGATAATGAGGTAGGAGGAACACATTATCCTTCCTCATAAACCCATGCTTTCTAGCCAAATAATAGCTGGGCAGGCAATGCCACCAACACAATTGCAAAGGCTGTAGACCAAGTCCCAACCTCACATAATTATCACTATTAATAACTGCAACAACAAAACAATGTAATTTTTTGCTGCATCTCTACAAAGACCCCCAGGAAAAGCCCATGTAAGATTCATGTATAACCCCATTTATTTGCCCAAGACTGAATTGCAATAGTAACTCTCAGTCCTATGCTGTTTCTCCAAAATTCTTCCAAGGAACCAACCCTGGTTATAATCAATCCAATCAGTCACACTACAATAATCTTCCCCTCATTCCCACACTGCACATCAGGATATTTATCCCAGAAATGGCTTCTTTTGATGCTCAAGCAGTTTTCTGCATATCTTCTTCCATCAGGGAGTTCTACCCTTTTCATTGATGCCCAGTTTTCCAGTTAGTCAGTTGCCTTTCTTCCTTGAGAGCAATTATCAAATCTCTGTAGAATTCTTGCAAGATTCACCTTCTGGTGAAGCTATAATAGGTTTTATGATATGGATATCTGATATCCTCCTTGTGCCTGTGCGAGTATTTTTCTGTTAGATTTTAGCCAAGTGTATCTCAGCCAGTGAAGAATTTAGATCTTCCCGAGACTGTGATCGTCTGCTCTGAAGTCGCATTTGGCTTCGGTTGGGGGTCCACAATGAGGTGAGGCTACTGTTGTCGAATTGCAGCTGCCCAAGGTTGCCTGAAGAATAACTGTGTGCCACACCGCTAGATGAAGAATGTAAGGATGAATTGGTTAACTGGATGGCGCCACCACCGAGACCAGATCCAGCATCGAATGGGCTTTTCCGAGCAGTCACCACCGTTGGGCTCAATGGCGTCTTAGCCCTTCCATCCCCTAATAATTTCACACAAGCAGATTTAAATTTTAACATGGATTTGCATGGCCAGCCAAATACTTGTATGATAACGATGAAAATAAAATGTCTGCAAATGGTAGACACAGAAGGGCTTTACCTGTACTGATAGGACTCCAGCGCTCGAATCGGAAAGGAGCTGGAAGACTGAAACTCGATCCAGATGATACATTACTATGCCTGAAAACTGGTAGATATGATCGGCGCAAGAATTTACGATCCCACCCTTTGCTCACGCAGGAGATCGCACAAAGCAGGAGAAACAATGATGCTAACAAAATGGCGAAAACAATAATTGGATTAACCTTCCCTTGGAATATCCCATAGCTGCGAAGTTGTTCATTGTATGGATATGCTTTTCCAGCTTCATACAAAGCAACCCCAAGTGTCCAAGTAATGCTACCGGAACCAATACTTACATGGCTGTCTCCAATGTGCAACCCTTCTCTTAAAAGGAGCACAACATATGGAGCCCTGAAGCAATATTGCTCAATAAAAGGCTGAGGAGCAACACTTTTTCTCGCAGCATCCCAATCCATTTTACAAAATTCATGTCCCTTGTCTAAGACTTCACCTAGAGCTGCATCAGGGGTCAAGTTAAAAAATCGGTACACCACAAAGAAGCCAGACATAGCAAAGAACTGCCCGTGGGGACGAGGTAGATTGTCTGGAAGTGCACATGGATGCAGCTTGCAGTCAATTCCCGGGATATGATTCGACCATTCAGATGAATTAACAGCAACTCTGGCAAGTTGGTTGCATTGTTCCCAGTTTGGGACTCCAATCAGCTGTACTGGAACTCCAACCTTTCCTCCCTTGCCCGATTCTTTTACTCCAACAGGAGAAGTTCCATCCTCTAGCTGAATGGATGTACAATGCGAGCATGAGTATTGATCCTTGTATCCAGACTGCAAACAAGGATGACTAATTTCGACTTTTCCACTGGCCAGATCTGCACTATTGATCCCCGAAAGGCTCTTGAGAAGACGGGCAACAGATTTGTCAAATGCATCATTGAGACCATACCCGGCTAATGAATAAGCACTTAGATGATGGTTTACAGGGCCAATGCTTAGCTTTAAACTTGTTTCAACATCACCAGTTTGTTCGCCTTCAAATGTAACCTGCAACGACGAGCCACCTAAATCAAGTGCACCGTATGTTTCACGTTTAGGAATGGAACCCAGAATTCCATTGTGATAATTTAAAGCTATCCATCCATAATAAGCTTCCTCCATTCCTGTGATAATTTTGATCCATTCCTTTTTACAGAGAAATGGTGAATTGTTCAAAATTGAGTAAGCATTATCAAGAAGCCAACCAGAATCTGACTCTGGGAGCCTACGAACTCCGGCTGTAGCATAAAGAAAAAGAGAAGTGGTTTTATGGGACTCAGTTGGAATTTGTTTCTGTGCCCATTGAACAAGAGGATTTATTGCTCTTCTCAGACCTGAAATATTGTGCACCAATTTATCAAACCCGGGTTCAGTTTCCATTCTGGAGTAAGCCCTCCCAGTCTGGGAACCAGGTTTCATTTGAAAACCTTCAGGTATCGATTTCAATAAAATCGGAAGATTGTACTCTTGGTTGTGATTAACAGATGCTTGGTAAACATAAACACGGGTTCCAGTGCTGCCACAATCAATGACAACATAGAACTCAGAGAATTCCCTAGACCAGTTTGAGAAAACAATCCGGACTGCAAATGAAAGAGAAGCAATCAACAATAAACCAAGGAGGACACAGCCAACCTGCATCCACCTTTTCCGTTTGGACGAAGTTCCTTGGGGTACTTTCTCCTTGGAAAAACTTGACAGGCCATTTTCTTTCTGCAAGAGATATGGCGGTACTTCTCCAGCACTTGGATTGCCTCCTTCTACATCGAGTCGGTTATAAGTAGACAAATCTTGAAGGGAGGAAGATAATCTTATATGACTCTTCTTAGGGCTAGAGAAATGATAACCATGAGGAGCATTAGAATGCATAGGCGGCAGGCCAGGAGACTTGTGTGATAGAGCAGAAGTTTTTTGGCCAGAACTGTGACCTGTCGCAAAAGAAAAAACTTCTCCAAGTTTACTGAAAACCATTTCTTCAGAAATTATATCATTCCATATTGCTCCCCTGAAAAGGCTATAATTATACAGCAAATTTTGTGCAATCACTTATGTTGTTTGAGCCAAAGAACTAGTTGAGTGGATAGAATGAGTCCTGCAAAATCTACAAAATTGAAGAACATATATAATAAGTCAGCGGTAACACAAAAATAACAGAAAATAAAATAAACGAGGCACAAATCAGTAGAAAAACTCTGCAGAATACATGACATCATACAACATAAGGAAATAAAAACATAAAGGAAAAATGATAGTGCCCCAGTAAGGTGCATTCTTTGTAGTGTTGGTTGTCACAGACATCGCCAAGAGAGAGATTACTGAAAACAGATAGAACTATCATGGAACAACAATTGCTAACAAATAAAAACCAATAAGAATTGTACATAGAAACATTTCCAAAAGATGCATTTAGCTCATACATTTAGATATATAACTGAATCGATACAATTTGAGTTCCACTCGTTTTCGTGCATGAAAGGAAAAGGCAAGAGCATCAATTTGACAAGTTTGAACAATACTCTTACGGAAAACAAAATATATATGAAACCCAAATCTTTTTTCCATATGAGTTTCAAACAGAACTTCATTGCCATAGATATCCTAGATCAGATGGAGGACTATAATAAGGGACCTTTCATATCCTAATGTCAGGACAAAGATCAGGAGTGATTAATAGGGACCTTTCTTGACAAATCTAAGCATCCGGATGACTTCCAATGTCAACAAAGAGCATGAAATCCATACCAACTTTGTTGCAACATGGGTTTTATAGTTCATACACACAAATTAACCATCCAAACTGAGCCAACATGTCTCTGGATAAAACTGTACCACTTACACATTGCACCAATACCCTAATCCTAGACTTCAATGATCTCATTCCCACAGCTCAAAGGAATCTACCTGTCTATTTAAGATAATAATAAAAAAAATCAATTATCGAGATACCATATTTAGTACAAAATTTGAAATCCATTCTGATTTCCTGTTAAAATTCCAAACATCGCAGCCAACAAATCATTGCCCCAAACAATAAATACAAAACCCATCACTAAATGCAACACTTTTTCCCTGTTACATCTTTTGAAAAAAAAAAGGAAGAAAAAAAACAAAATGAATCTAAGATCCCCGAACAGTCGGTCAAATTGACCGCCACGAACAAATTCAAGATCACAGATCTTCAAAAGGCATCCGTAACACACAACACCACAGAAATGCAAATAAATTTAGGAAACCCAGTACAATAATCAAAGAAGAAAAAAGAACACTTGAAGGAAAGACCTTTTCTTTCTTACCATCAATCAGATCATAGCAAAATTCAAACAACGTAATATGCCTCAGCAAAGAGCAGATCCACATTGGAGAATGGAGAGGGTTGAGTTCTCAGAGGAAAAAAGCAGTAGAACGAAGAGCAGGGTGTGTGCGTATTGAATCACTCTCACCGCCAATCGTGGCTATGGGTTTCTTATGCACTCACCAGTGGGGGTAAAGAGAGGTTCCAACTTCCAAATGTTCAGGTTTTTTTACACCAAATCAGTTAAAAGGCCTTTCATTATTTATTTATTTTATTTATTTTTGCCTTTCATCTGGTTTTTATTATTTTTATTTTTTATGTCGGAAAACATAAAATAAATTAAAGGGACAATTTTTTTCTCTCGTTGCCGTTGGTCAAGGTTTTTAAGTTTTAACCATTCAATTTTCCATGTCGACAGTCAGTTTTCTCCATAATGTACCATAAAAATAGAGCTAAATTTTTTTTTAGACCATTACAAGGTAGTAAATCCGTTTTTTAGCCACAATTAAAAACTATTTTGAATTAGGGCCATCAGAGGGCATATGAGCTGAAATCGGGGCCATTTTGATGAAGTCAAACCCAGTGTGGGCCGCGTGTGTTCAACGTGCTGGAGGGAGCCACGCGCCGGCCGGTTCAAGGAGTTGGGTATGGCTGGACCGGGATAAAACCCGGTTTTTTTTTTTTTTTTTTTTTTTTTTTTTTTTTTTTTTTTTTTTTTTTTCGTTAAAACGCAGGACTAAAGGTCGTCTTCTACACTCTCCAATTTGGGCGAAGTACTAAAAACCTAGAATCGAAGAGTTCCCCTCATTTGCACTACAGATTCACTCCGAAATCTTGTCTCCTTCACAATGTCGCATTCCGAATCGAACACGAGTGTTGAGTCAACGTATGGGCTCCCAAGAATGGCGTGCGATTGTGGTGAATCTGCTCGCGTCAACACTTCCTGGAAGCCACCGAACGTTGGGCGACGCTTCTACGGTTGCCCACGATGGCCGGTATATTGTCCTTGTTGGGAATACAGTTTGTGAATATGATACATTTATTTTGAATGGTTTAGGAGGCTAGTAATGGGGGGCGAGTGTTAGCCTGTTGAGCTTGTTGTATGTGCAAGCAAATGATATTGTCCTTGTTGAGTATGCTTTGATTTATTGTTCGAATGTATTGTAGTAATATTTTATTGTTGAATTGTATTTAGATTATTATTGATACTTAGTCAAAATGTGTACAGCAAATGGCCTGTAGGAGAAATGGTGTTGATACTTAGTCAAAATGCTTTGATTTAGTGTTGTAGTTTGTTCTAATTTGTTGGTGTTTACACTGTTGGAGAAATGGTGTTCATTTGTCTGCCTAGTTAAATTGTACGTGTGAAGTTCATATCCTATAGGTAAGATGCAATCACTGACTGACTGTGGTTGTCTTTTTTGTTTTTAGAATGGTGGCTGCAAGCTATTTGAGTGGGCAGATGCTCCATTGTGCGCTCGAGCTCAATCTTTAATCCCTGGTTTGCTGAATAAGTGCAATGAAGTTGAGAAAAGATGCGATGCTTTGGAAGAACGTAAGATTTTGGACGAGAGGGAGATGAATTTGTTGAAAAGAGAGAAGTTGTGGCTGGAGAAGGGGAATGAGCAGATGGAGCTGGAAATTGGGAATTTGAAGAAAAAGGAAAAAAAACTCTACATGGTGATCGGTTTGTGCATTTTGGTTTTAGGCGCCATGACTAAAGCATTGTTTGGTAACTGTGGCTGTGTTAAGGGAAAGTATCTGCAACTTCATTGAATGAAATGTTTCATTGAAGTGTAAATTTGTGGTGGTAATATGTAGTAGTAAGGAAGTTGACATTGTAGTCATTTTGTGGGGCTTTAGTATTATCTTGACTACTGTTTTGATGTTTGAAA
Organism: Hygrophila difformis; assembly: GCA_030278955.1. Taxonomy (NCBI): domain Eukaryota; kingdom Viridiplantae; phylum Streptophyta; class Magnoliopsida; order Lamiales; family Acanthaceae; genus Hygrophila; species Hygrophila difformis. The sequence goes on along the minus strand of JAOANR010000004.1, from coordinate 24,068,831 downwards.
CAAGTTTGTAGTGCTAGTATGCTAGTATGTAATAGCAAGGAAGTTGACACTAGCTATTTATTGCTTTCAAGGTTTTCCAATCTCCTCCTGTTTAAGGCTGTACAAGGGAACAAGTGTGTAAGGTGTAGTGACACCATTTTGTGATGTTAATGAAATGATGACATGGCCTCTGGATTATATGCAAGTTGTATTGAGTTTCTATTTTTTGTGCAAGCTGTTGTGAAATGATGAACATATGGTAATAGTATGTTGTTGATATTATGTACAGAAATGGAATGGAATGATGGCTGATTGTATGTGCAAGATGGTGTACTGATTTCAATGGAAATTTTGCTATGTGAATCTGCAACATACTGCAGCATCTTCACCATTCTGGTAGATGGAATTTTCTCATTTGTTAAACAATCATTAGGGCTATTAGTTGAGTTTAAAAAGAGAGATAGACAGACAGAGATCAGAGAGGGCTGCTGGCTGCTGCTGCTGCACATACACACGAACGCCATGATTGATGAGCACTTAGTAGTCCATACATACTACATGACACAAAAACATAAACAGGACATACACTGATTTTCGGTACTGCTTGCAAAAAAGATAAGCCACAAGATGAATAGGCAGTTAACAAGCTGTAAGAGCATTGTTAATTTGCAAGAACAACAAAAAAGTGACATAATAACCGAATCTCAAATTCACTATCCCAAATACAAAAGCGGATAGTAGCTATGTTTCCAAAGTTTGCATGACAAATAGACAAAAACCAAATAAAAGTACCATTTTTTACATGCCAAAGTTTACATGACAAAATGACAAAAACCAAATAAAGTACCATTTTTTACATGCCAAAGTTTGCATGACAAAATGACAAAAACCAATACTAAAAACTACTCAAGTCTGGCGGGTGGGAAGCCACATGAAAACAGCAAAATAAGAGTCATTGAACACATCCACAAAGTCGAACAGCGCATCACTTGCTTCCACAGCCTCCCTGATTTGGTCCAATGTCATGTGTAGGTGCACCCTTCTTCCCAATCGAAAATTGTTGTGCTCTCCACGATCCGCCTTTGTATGGAGCACATTTCTTCACTTTCGATTGGGGCAAGCCAGCCATTTGTTGAGCAATGGATGGACCGGGAACCAACATGGGTGGTTGAATTAAATGATCTTGTGTGATCACAGGCTCCTCTTCAGCTTCCTCCGGAACTGGCCCTTCCGGGACGACTGGCGGCAAAATAATTGGCTGTACGACATACATTAACAAGTTAATGGTGTTACACAACAATCTAAGATTTCGACAAATATACAGGATTTGGTTCTCACCATAGTGGTTTTCCCACCAACAATAGACTGTGTTTGCTTCTTTTCCCCTCTTCTACTCACAACCTAAACAAAGTGAACAACTCTATTTCAGATTTCTTTTTACATGCCAAAGTTTGCATGATACTGATAAAATTTGTATAAATGCAAGGGTGGGACTTAGCTAATACCCTTGAACTAGTTGCTCCGGCAGCTGTGATATTGATGTCCTCAACCGCAGACTCCTTCCTTTTACCCCTTTTCTGCAATTATGGTATTGTGCATATAGAAATCAACACTAATCTACTAAAACATAACAAAGATTTGGGCAAGCCAAATCAATACAAATCAAATGGTTTTGTGCTATTATACCCTTGATGTAGTTGCTCCAGCATCCAAAGCATTATTGCTGGCCTCAACAACAGACTGCTTCCCTTTACCCTTACCCTGAAATTTTGGTAATTTGCATTGAGAAATCATAACAAGTATACTATAACACATACACTAATCGGACCAAAACATATCAATACTAATCAAGGTTAAACTACTATAATATTATAACAATGTCAGGACTATAACAAATCAATACCCCAATCTCTACAGCAACATTTGGTGACAAGCCAGCAACTTCCCCCTCGGTTTGCTTCCGGGCCTGTACACAGTAGATGATGATAGTTATCTTACAGTCACTGTAACAATCATTGTATAGCTGTAACAAAGCATAAACCACAAACTATTCAAAAGGATTGATAAATACCTTAGCAAGTCTTCTCTTCTCCCTCATTTCATCCGGGAAATCCGGGCATGTGGTTATATTATGGCCTGGCTCACCACAATTTCGACAGTGGCAGGTCTCTTGCCGCCTTGTCATTTTACTTGGATCCTTAGTCTACCTCCTTCTTGGACGTTTCTTCTTTTTTGTCTCACCAACGCTTAATGTCCTTGATTTCTTGGGCCTTCCTACACCCCTACCATAGCTTGGTGGTACGGGAGGAATGTATGATTGCTTTTGCCAAAAGAGGTCACTTGAAACACCAATTATAGGATTCTCATATGCCTTCATGTAAGTGCTAACCCTATAACAGTTTTCCACGTAATCGTCCGGATCATTCCCTTGGTGGAATATAGCAGACAAAGCATGTAGGCAAGGGTAACCATTCAGCTGCCACATTCTACAGCTGCAACTTCTTTTCACGAGGTCAAGAACGTGCTGTCCATTCCCCTCCATCATAGTGATTTGGTAGTGCCTATCGGATGACTTCACAGGAATACAATTTCCCACATTCCTAGCATTCTTCAACAGGATTTTAGAAATCCGTGGACAGATAACCTTATCACTCCACTTTCTTGCTGCCCGCTCATAGTTCTTGGCATGCTGTTTCATTATGTACTCGCGGATACCCTCAAGAGATGTGAGAATTGTCTTTGTCCTAGCTTCTTTAATGCATGAATTGAATGATTCGCACAGGTTGTTCAGCAACATGTCACACATGGGCCCTTCGGAGAAGTGAGACTTACTCCATTGTGTTGGTGGCCTATCACACAACCATTTCCATGCCCCCTCTGAATAATCTTTGATCTTCTTCATCCTATCCATGAATTCAGGCATGGTAGCAGCCCTGGCAGCCCTCCATAACAGATTTTTAAGTGCCAAACCTCGGTATCCAGCCCCCACAAAGTTGTTGTGCATATGTCTCACGCAAAAGCGATGGTCCACTCCTGGGAAGATTTCTTGCATGGCCTGTATAAGGCCCTTTTGCCTGTCTGAAATGATTGTCAAGTACCGAGTCTCTCCCAACATCAAATCCATTTTCACTACTGAAAGAAACGACATCCAATTATCCCTATTTTCAACCGGGATAATTGCGTATGCAATGGGGTATAAGGCATTGTTCGGGTCCACACCAACAGCCGTGAGCAATACCCCTTTGTGTGGCCCACTCAAATGGCATCCATCCACTCCAATCAGCGGTCTACACCCACGCCTCCACCCCTTCTTCAAGGCTGCCAAGCATACATAGAATCGATCAAATCTTGTATCCCCATCATGGTTCACTGTTCCAAGCAATACGGTGCTGCCAGGATTCCTATTTCGAAGCTCTTCTGCGTAGTCCCATAATCTGGAAAACTGATATTCAGACGACCCGTTCAGCGCTTGCAGTGCCCTCCTCTTCGCGTTTATTGCCTGGTGTCTGGTCACATTGACTTTCAACTCATTTATCACATCCAATCTAAACCCCTCTGCGGACCTCTTGGGGTCGGAAATGATTTTTTTTATGTATTTCTCACTAAGCCATCGACTGTTAATGGCAGGAACCTCATGCGTTTCAGTGCATGTGTGCACTGAATGAAATCTGGTAACCTGAATAGTTGGTTGATCCCTCATTTTATGTGCACAAATTCTCCAACGGCAGTCATTCCCCTTGCATTCGGCATACACCCTAGTTTTGTTAGATCGTGTAAACTTCACCTTCCTCTTCTCTAAAACAGCCAGGGACCTGACTGCATCTTTAAACTCTTCATTGGTGCCGAATACTATCTCTACAGCAATTGATGGAGTGTAGATCTGGTCAGTGTTGAACACAGGAGCTCTATTTGTCGATGTACCCTCACCATCAGATGGAATGAGCTCAGTAAAATCTCCCCCATCAGTCACCAGATCATCAGCCGATTTGTCTCCATCGCTTACATCTTCTATGTTCCCCCTTCCAACAATAGCTCGATGTTGGTGATTCTCCCGGTCTTCCTGCAATTCATCTTCTTCCTCATATTCATAATCACTCTCCACAAATGCGTCTTCATCACCTCCCGTATCACCCCCTTCATCACCCGCATCACCCTCCTCACTAACAGCCACATCTTCACCCTCAACAGCCGCTTGGTACCCCTCAACAGTCAAATCCTCAATTTCTGCCCCCTCTACATCATCATCACCCACAACCCCCTCCATATCCTCGAGCACAACCTCATTATCCTCGGCTCCACCATCATCATCAATTCCATCATCTTCAGATCCATGGCTGTTGTCACCCTCACTTCCAGACCTGGATGATAGTCCACTTGCATATTCTACAACATAAATATGCAATATTCTTGATTCAAGAACCTTGGCAGCAGCCTCCCTCAGATATTCTTCGTCCTCAACTTCCTTGAATGTATTACCTTCTCTCAGGAAATAGGTAACATCATCTCCATTGATATCTTCTTTCTTCAACAACCAAGACATATACGAAAAGCCTAATACTTTGATGTTGACATGGTCATAAATGACCTCTTTACCCCCACAATATTCTGCGGTTGGCTCGAACACGCACTCTCCCCCATAATGCAGTATCACCGTCAAAGATGTGCATCCCGGATCTGTTTCACACAAGTGGACCAATATTATTTACTAACTATTTCAATAGACAACCAAAAACTCATATAGAATATGACTTTGACCATAAATGCTCAACAACCAACACCAACAAGTACGAATAAATTATTCATGGAAAATTCAATAAACAAAGAAGCATCCGACAAGTAGTGGGTACCACTGTCGGTTTCCACAAAACACAATCAGAAAAGCCCTTCATATACAATAACGTGACAATCGAAAATGAAGCCATAACACATTGAATAATCAACCTGCAACCGTAGTGAAAGATTCGTTCTACATGTGGGGTGGAAAACGACACAACACTTCGGGACCACTCAATACTCATGATTCTTTTCACTACTATTTAAGGGATTGCACGCAATGGCCATTACATTTCAATTTACACTTACAAAATAGTGGAGGCAGCCAGTCCTTTTTCCCCTCCTCTCGCCGGATCCCCATGCCGCTTTCGGGAGAGACTGGCGCTCAAGTCTCCGGCGAAATTACGGCCTCCCCACACTACCGCTTACAAAGAGCTTCGAAATGTAATTATTGCGGGCGATTGCGCGATCGATTGAGCTGGAGTGAGACTCGGAGCCGGAGTGTGCGAGACTTCGATTTCTAGGGTTCCTGGGGATTGGGGCGAAAATTTGGGGCTAAGTGTTTGTATAGTTGGGCATTCACACGCATTTGAAGAAACGTTAGGCTAGTAAGTACGTTTTTCACTTCCGGGGAACAATTTCGAATGTGTAAGTCACGCAGCCCGCTCCGTTTAGAATTGGAAAAAATGGCTCCAAAATCAGCCCGATTGCCCTCTGATGGCCCTAATTCAAAATAGGTTTTAATTGTGGCTAAAAAACGGATTTACTACCTTTTAATGGTCTAAAAAAAATTTAGCTCATAAAAATATTTTGTCATGAGGCTTGAATGAAATACTTTAATTAATTAATTAATACTCGTCAAATGAGCCTTGGTTCGATTCATATTGTTAGACTATGGTCATTAATAACCAAACCCAACCCAACCCAACGTATCACTATAATATTAATTTTTCTTTCCTCCACCTATACAATCCACAACCAAATTTAATTTCTACTACCATTAATAACCCAACCCAACCCAACTCAAATACTCAATTCTAATTTAATTTAATTTTACTTTATTTTTAAATTTATTCCATTAAAAATTTAACCTTAACTCTTAACCTTTTTAATTTTTAATTTAATTTTATTTGATAGCAGTAAATAAATTTAAAAATTAGATTGTAAACAAACCCTTAACTTATTAGTAAATATTAAAATTAATATTAATAAAAATAATACAATAAAATTAGTATAAATAAAAATTAATAAAAATTCACCAAAAAATATACTCCTTCCGTCCCAGGTAAGTTGTCATGTTTGACTTTTTGACACTGTTCATTGTTTAATTTTGACTCAATTTTATTGCAAGTATATATTTGGAAAAAAATAGTCGAGTTGGATCTTCTTAGAATCGTATAATCATGTAGTTTTAGAATATATAATTTACATAATTTTTTATTGTACATATTTTGAGATATTAACGATTTAATAATTACATTGGATTGTGTGCAGAAATGAAACAAGACAGGTTAAATGGGACAGAGGGAGTATTTATTTATCACCCAATCATACAATGCCAAGTGACATTGTATGATTGGATGCTCTCTCATGACCTTGGGTTGGCCATCCAACCAAAGTCATGAAAGGTCATGAATTTTTATTTATTTTAACATTATTTTTATTATTTCTTTTCTTGTCTTTTTATGATGACCCCAAATGGGGGTCATTGATGACCATAGTCTTACATACTTCATCCGTTCTCGTTTATTTGAGTTATTTGCATAGTAATAATTATTAATTGAGTAACTTTGTTCATTTTTTTTAATATAGTTACATAAGAAAAAACATAGTCAAATGAGATCTTGTTAAATTCATCTAATCATGTAATTTTAGGATATCAAATTTTTATAATTTGTACTGATATATAATATGAGTTATTACTAATTAATAATATTTATTGGATTGCATAAAAATGCAGGAATAGTGGAATTATTTAAGAACAGGGGTAAGTATTTTTTAGCACAAGAAACAAAATATAGTGGGATAGACTAATATTATAATAAAATAAATCATAAATTTTTACATTACAAGAAAAAAATCAGTTTAGCGACTGTTGACCCAAGAATTATTAAGCCCACATATTTTGGCACAAGACGCATCAACCCAATGCTACCTAAGCGACAGCCCAACCCACATTGCAGCCTAGAAATTATTGATCAAGAAAAAGGCAGATCTTAAAGCGGTTCCTTGGAGCAGGCTTGGACGGTTGAGGACTGGGAAGATCGTGGCATCGTAAAAGTTTTGCAGACTGACTTGAAGGTCGCCTATAAGTACTGAAGATGGCTGCTAGCGCGGGGGCGCGCCAACACAACTCTCAAATCGAGATTCATTATTTTCTTTTTAGCTTTCAGTTTACTTTTTATCGCTTTCTGCAATTTACTGCTTTCTTTAGATTCATTTATCGCTTTTTGTAATTCCATTGTTTACAGCTTTCGTTAATTCCTTGTAATTTCCTTTCTGCAACTTTGTAATTCCTTCAACCTTTGTTCAATCCAAAGAGGTCTTCTTCCTCTACAAAATTCTACGGTTAAAAAATTGGCACGCCCAGTGGGACTCGAAGTGGAAACCATATCCGCTTAGAGTTTGTTTATGCGCCTCAGATCAGGCAAGTTAGTGAGTGATCTTACACAAAGGTTTGAAGAAATGTCTTTACAAGAGAAGACGCCTGTTAGGACGTCGTCTGAGGATGTGATTGAGACGACGAGTACTGCCCAGCCACAACAGGGGATTATGCAGACCCCCACATTAACAGAGCAAATGCGGTTTTCGATGACATAATCGATGGCCGAGTTCATGCCTTTACTCACGAGGCACATAATGGATGTATTGCGGCCTGCCATGGCCGATCAAATTGAGAGAGTGTGCAGTTCCTTGCGCGCTAAGCCAGAAGTAACCGTCTCTACAAACGGCACAACTGTGCCGCCAAATATCTTATGTCCAGGGCCGTCAGGCGGCCAACAACGGACTTTGGGAATCACACCTGGCCAGCCGCCACTCCCTGAGACTGGAGGCCTGGCTAGTCCGTTCGTCTTCCCATATCAGGCTGCATATACCTTCAGTCCAGCGGCACCTATGATGCCGAGTTTTGGATATACGGCGCCTCCAGTGCCGATCTACGCGGCACCAGACTATTTAGTGGCCTCCAGTGCTTCTTCAGGCTGTACGGCGACCTCTGGTGGCCTTGGCATGCCGCCACAACAAGCGGCACCTCATGTGCAGAACGTTCCAACTACGTTCTATGTGGCTACCTACTCGCCAGTACCGGCGCCACAACCCTGGCGGAAGATGCCACAGCCAGGGGGGCAGGCGCCACAGCCCTGGGGGCAGGCGCCACAGCCCTGGGGGCAGACGCCACAGCCAAGAGGGCAGACGGTACAGCCTTGGGTGCAGACGCCACAACCAGGTGGGCAGCGCTACAGCCCTGGGGACAGACACCACAGTCATGTGGAGTGGCTGTGACTTCTGCCACACCAGCCGCCATTGCTCCTGCTACACCTTCAGTCGTAATGCTTCATATGCAGGCACCGGCAGTGTTACCCGAGTTGCTTGCAGACATGATGCAACAACACTTTGGGATTCAACTATGGCCGATGGAGCGGCCTACATACAGAAAACCCTATCCTGACTGGGTAGATACCATGCAACCGTATCCGAGGGGCTTCAAGATGCCCGAGTTCACCACCTTCTCAGGGGACAATGGCAAATCCACTGTGGAGCATGTGGGCAGATTCACTGCTCAGTGTGGTGAGGCGGCAGCCAATGACTGGCTCAAATTGAGAATGTTCAGTTCATCTCTCACTGGACCTGCCTTCGCATGGTATGCATCTCTGCAGCCTAATTCAATACAAAACTGGGCCGACCTCGAGCGAGCATTCCATGACAAGTTCGACACGCCGCTGTCATAGGTTAGTCTCCCAGACCTAACTAATGCGAAACAGTTTGCCGAGGAAACGGAAAGTACTTTCATTGACAGATTACAACGGCTTAAGGGTCGATGCACCATGGCAATCCCTGGTAGGGAGATAGCCAATATAGCGGTGGCTAACATGTTGCCAAAACTAAAAGAACATTTAATTGTGCAGGATGCAACTGATCTTGCCCAGTTGGCCGAAAGGGCGGCCTGCTTGGAAAAGTTCCTTGAGGTAGAAGATGAGAAGCGGCGACCTACATACGTGACTACTTTCAATGAAGTTAAACTGGTAAAGGGGAAAACATACCAAGGGTGGTGGCCGACGCAATAACCCTGGGTGGAAACAACCCTGGATAGTGGCCCTAGAGTGTCATCGAAAGCGGCCTTGGAGGCCGAGTAGTTGGTGGCTAAGTATCTGTGGCATGACGATGGTAGCCGAAGCATGGCGGCGACTGAGGCCCTCAAGCTCGGGCGACTGAGGCAGGCTGTATGAGGGAGTGTGAGCAGGCTGCATGGTTCGCTGAGCAGTCTGCATGATGGTGGCTGAGCAGGCCGCATGATCGGCTGAGCAGGCTGCTTGATTGGCTAAGCAGGCTGCATGGTGCCAGGCTGAGTGACGGCTGAAGGCAGGGCGTTGGTGCCTGGAGACTGCTCGGTGGCGGTCCGAGCTTGTGAAGCGGTGGCCGGCATACGTGACTTCGCCAAAACCTATGTCGTCAAATTAAGTTATAATATATGCTTGAGAATATACGGATCAACGGAACAAGCCGAAGAAGCTAGACATGAACCTGAGAGGCCATGGTACCGGGCAGTGGCGGCTGAAAGGATGATGGTGGCGGCCAAGAGAGGCGGCTGGAAGCTCCTGAACGGCGGCTGGCAAGGCAATGGTGACGGCTGGCTTTGCAAAGAGAGGCGGCCAGAAGGCGTGTGGCGGCTGAGAGTTCAACGGCGGCTCGGACCCGAAAAGTGGCGGCTCACTAAAGCACAACGGCGGCCGGGGCCTCTTCAATGGCGGCTGGTCGCTTCTCGGTGGTGGCTCAGTCCAGGATGGCGGCCGGAGCAATGAGGATGGCGGCCAGACACCCTTCAGTGGCGGCTGAAGCACCCCTGGTGGCGGCTGGAGGCGTTCCCGCGGCGGCTGAGTGCCACATGGCGGCTGCTTCCTCACGCGTTGATGGCGGCTGGAGTTCCCTCAATGGGGGCTGGGAGGCAATCTGCGGCGGCCCGGATCAATGCAATAGCGACTTAGAGACTCCCAGTGGCGGCTGGGGTTATGTGGATGGTGGCCTTGACTTGAACTCGCGGTGGCTGAAGTTGGAAGTCGAATGGCGGCTCGAGCTCCTTCGCGCGTGGATGGCAGATGAGCAAAAGGAACACAACGGTGGCTAGAAGGCCTTGAACGGCGGCTGAGGCCGATCAGGTGGCGGCCAGACAGCGTTCGGTGGCGGCTGGAGACGTGTTGGAGCAGCCTGAGTAAGGCCGATGACAGCCTGAGCTAGGCGTTTAACAGCATGAGCAAGGCGTAGCAGCCTGAGCAAGGCGGAGGGCAGACTGAGCAAGGTGGATAGTAGCCTGAGCAAAGCAGGTAGCAGCCTGAGCAAGGCGGCATGGCAGATGCTGATGGCGGCCAGGGACAATGTGATGGCGGCCGAGAAGAGAAAAAAAAAAAAAAAACAGATGGGCCAGGCCTATTTTGAACGCACATATTTGTCTTAAAAATTCTAATCAGACAAATTGCGCGAGGGGGACATCTGTTGACCCAAGAATTATTAAGCCCACATATTTTGGCACAAGACGCATCAACCCAATGCTACCTAAGCGACAGCCCAACCTACATTGCAGCCTAGAATTTATTGATTAAGAAAAAGGCAGATCTTAAAGCGGTTCCTTGGAGCAGGCTTGGATGGTTGAGGACTGGGAAGATCGTGGCATCGTAAAAGTTTTGCAGTCTGACTTGAAGGTCGCCTATAAGTACTGAAGATGGCTGCTAGCGCGGGGGCGCTCCAACACAACTCTCAAATTGAGATTCATTATTTTCTTTTTAGCTTTCAGTTTACTTTTTATCGCTTTCTGCAATTTACTGCTTTCTTTAGATTCATTTATCGCTTTCTGTAATTCCATTGTTTACAGTTTTCGTTAATTCCTTGTAATTTCCTTTCTGCAACTTTGTAATTCCTTCAACCTTTGTTCAATCCCAAGAGGTCTTCTTCCTCTACAAAATTCTACGGTTAACAACGACTAAATTTTTTGGTCACTGAGCCCTAAATATTCTTGGTCACTGAGCCCCAAATATTCGATCTCTAATCCATTGCTTAGAAAATCTTTAGCGACAGAAAAAAATCTGGTCGGGCTCTTGCGATCGAGTTTTTGATTGCTAAAATCTGCGACGAAATCGGCAACCGAATGTGATAAATATTTGCACCGAGGAAGGTTCACACCGGCCTCATCTACTCCTATTTGCTCCCAACACCTCAAACCCATTCATACCCATCTAAAATTGTCCTCGAGAAGGCTCGGCCCCTAGTGGAGTAGCAAGAAATCCGCCCATGTGCCATTGTGGTAAGTTATTGTAATGCATTATCTATCTATCTATCTATTTATTTATTTATATAATAAATCCTAAACTTTTTGGTATGTGCAAATTGTATTGCCCTTATTAAATATACTTCAAATTCATTAAATTTTAAGGGTTGTACAATAATTATGCCTTAGATTTCTATGTAAGCATTGATTAATCATCCAGAAAAGTACATGTGATCAATCTTTTAAAAATTCTATATTTAGATAATAAATCTATTTGGTAGCATAAAAAAATCTTGAGAATGTCTTTCCATATTTTTTAAAAAGATATAAATTGAATATAAATTATAATAAATTTGATATTTATCACGAATTTAGTTAAACCGACATATTATCAAATCTTTAATTAAATAATTTATATTTTCAAATGTATTATATTAATTATATTAAAATTCGAGCCTAAAATATTAACCTAAATCAATATAATAAATTACAAAAATTAGTTAATAATAACCATACTTTAGGTAATTTATCAAAGGACTAATTACTAAAATAGGCCATGAGAAGGCACAATTTCTAATTTTGGGCCATTAAAACTTCATTTTTGATTTTAAGCCATTAGAAAACAACTTTGACCAAATCAAGGCCATTAGACTTTTTCAAATTACCATTGACCCTACCAACTTTTGATTTATTATACTTTAACCTCAACAGTTGACTTTCCAACTGTAGCCTTATTCCTCTTTGACCCCAACTTTAGATTTTTCATTTAATTTAGTCCAATAACAGCCCATCATGCTTCCGATAATAAAATTAAGCACTAAACTCCATACTTTGGGTTTGACCGCCTTGCTGCCGGGTTTCTCAAGCTCCGGGATTTTACGGACTTCTTCCAACCACGCAGCCGCAACCGATGGTTTACCGATTCTTGTCTCCTTCAGCAGTAAACAACACAATCCTATTTCGTTTCCTACCTTAGGATGTAACAAGGTTTGGGGTAAAGAGTTTTAACTATATATCGGAATATTTGGAATATTTGGAAGTCTGGATTTTATTGAAGAAATGTAATACCATAGAAATTGCCCGAAATATATATATGAATATATATTTTTGATTAATTCACTAAGTAGATTTTTAATCAAATCTATATATATTTATATGTTCAAATATTTGCTTAAAGATTAGTATATTATTTTCTACAAAACATACTTTGAAAAATTATATATATATTTGTCTTTTCAAATAAATATATGGATTTCAATATCAAGTGTAATAAGTATATGGTTCATAGAATATTTCAAATCCATATACAAGTTTATATACACATATATATACCTTGGTCTTGAAATAATCTTTTCAAACATGTACACATGTATATACATGTATATATTCATATGTTTAAATTATAATGAGAATTATCTATTTTCTATATATTCTTAATTAATCATTCTACCCATATTTTTATTTATGGAATTATTCTAGAATGCCATAATATTATTGGGAATAATTTGACTATGGTTTGAAATTGTAGGGTGGAATATTAATCATATCTTGTCATTTTCAAATAAGGAATATATTCCTTTTTGGAGCTATGTATGACTTACAAGATCACTTTTAATTATATGCTAGCTTATCTTGGTATATATTGTTATTATTATTATTTATTATAATATTATAATTATTATTATTGTTACCATTGTCAAGATTGGGTAATGGGATTGTTAGTTAGTGGATAAGTTTTTTTTTTTTTTCTAATAGGCAATTACATTAAGACTTTTGAAAACTTAACATAATAATAATAATTAAAAAAAATATGCATTCCCATTAATGGAGGACCCTTTCTTAATGAGAATGAGGTAAGAGACATTATTGGTGTAATACCCGAGAAATCGCCATAAAAAAATTTAAATCCAAAAATAAAGAATTGGATTTAATTATTAAAACCGAAATAATTCCGAGAGAGCGGAATTAATTATTTATCAGCCTAGTCCACCAAATCCGGGATTCCTTGTCCCTTTAATGGCCAAAGCACACCCCATTATCAGCCTCCAAGCTTTTCTTCATCCCAAACCCTCCCAAAACCAAAAAAAACACAAGTTCTTACCTTCCGGCGACCTTCCGGCAACTTTCCGGCAACCAAATCCGACCAAGGAAGTGTGTAGATCAAGGATTTGTAGGCTTTGAATTGTTGGTAAGATGTAAATCAAGTTTCCTTATTGTTTTAAGATCATAATCAACATTCTAACTTACGGATCTTTACTTGCAAACACGTTCGTGGCCAAAGGAGAAGAAGAACGTGTTGCGTGAATCCGTTCGTGGCGATTTTGGACAAATCGATCAACCCTAGAACGTTCAAGAACTCACTTACTGTAAGTTAATACCTTCCATATCAATATGGGTGGTTTAAAGGCATCCGAAACATTGGATCTAAAACGAAACGTTAAAATCGAACCTAAAAACCCCAATCTACGTATTTTCTGAAATCCGACCAAAACTCTTACTTCGAGTGTTCAAACCTAAAAACTCAAAACTAAGATTTTGATCCTAAGATCTTAAGCTATACTGTGTAAAAATTTCGAAAATTTTCATCAAGTTTTGATACCCCAAATCGAGTCGGACATGTTCTGCGTTTTAAAGAAATTTCAAAAAGATGACAGATTTCTTAACCGAACTTGATGAGCATATTTCTATCATTTCTAATCCGAACTAATCTTTTTGATCTAAACAAAAGTTGTAGATGATCATGTCTAGTATGTGTCTGTAAATTTTCAGAATTTTTGGAGTTCATTTGATATGTTAAAAAGTCAAATCTTTGACAGGTGTCAAACCTGAGTCCTGACAGTATACTATTTGTGTAGAAAACTTGATTTTTGACATGCTTCCCATCATTTTTCCGTAAAACTCAAAACATGAAAGTTGTTCATTGGGATGTTTTTGAGCTACTGTGAAAATTTCAGATCAATCGCCTAAGAAATGGATTTTTAAACTGAAAAAGCGTAAACTGTGACATCGATCGGTTTTAAACTTGTGAAATCTTGAAATTTCTAAACAACGGTCGAAATCTTGTGATACGATAAAGCTATATTTTTGAAAATCCCGTTACACTAAAGTTGAAATGATATCGGTTACATTGGTTACATAAAATTAGGGGGTGAGTGCTCTGCAGGGTGCCCTCCTAATTATTCATTTTGTGCCAAAACGGCAATGATGACTACGCGCGAAAGATTGCCAAAACGGCATCTTATATTTTTGGGCCTATCCTCTCGGGTGTATCCGTATGGGTTACTCGAGGCTCGACGGAGCGGTACTGGATATGGCGTATTTGGTCACAAGAGACCAACGGCCTACCCTCTCGAGTGTATCCGTATGGGTTACTCGAGGCTCGACGGAGTGGTACTGGGTATGGCGAATCGGCTGCGGCCGCCGGACTACCGGCTAAATGAGATATGATACTTATGAAATTGGCTGAGGCCGCCGGATCACCGGCTAAATGATACTTTTGATATTGGCTGCGGCCGCCGGATCACCGGCTAAATGATATATTGTTGAGATGATGGCGTAACGGGAAATATATTAAAGAGCTCAGATTTTATGAAATTGGTTGCGGCCGCCGGATTGCCGGCTAAATTAAATATTGTTTTAATGGTGGCGTAACGGGGAGAATTTTTATTTATTTACTTACGGTATTATTCATGTTTTTAAATCATGTCTTAAATAATTGCCCATGCTTAAGATTTTAAATTATGAAATTAAATGTGTCTTTAAAGTATGCAATTATATTCGCATTTTTTTATAAAATGTTTTTATGCATGGCAAAAAGTTTTATCTTAATTATAAAAAAATCTAACCCCTTTATTGCTATGTGAGGATTGACTTACTCAGTATTTTATAATACTGATAAAAACCGTTGTTCATTTTTTTTTTCTGTTACAGAGTACGGAGCATGATCACTCATTGGGGGATCATTTTGGGCATTTAATTATTTATTTTACGTGACTTGCATGAACGGGTCTGTTTAACCCGTGTTTTGGCCATGCCGGCCCTATATTTTAAATTCCGCTGCATACACTTTATTTCCGCTGCACAATTTATTTTTCCGCTGCAACTTTGATGCATTATATTTAAATTATATATGAATGGGCTGTTTGAATATTTTAAATTCTGAAAAACCATAGCCTTGCATCTCTTTAGTGAGCTCGGAGAAACCGTGTCTTGCTAGGGAGGTGTGGCGGTGGCATCCCGGCCTGGGTTACCAAAACCGGGGTGTTACAGGATGGTATCAGAGCCCAGAATATTTTAAAACTACTATTTTAAAGAGCCCGGAATATTTTTAAACTATCATTTTCAAGTATTATTGTTTTTAAAGTTATCATTTCTAAACTAGTAATATATTTTAAAGAGCCCAATTATTATTTTGAAGTTAAAGCCCAAATTTTTAGCCCAAAAATTTTTAAGAAGCCCAAGAAATTATTTTTAGCCCAATACCTGTATTCTTAAATAAAGCCCAAATGTTTATTATTTTGAGCCCAAAAATTTTATTTACTTAGTGTAATATTTTAAACCCAAGGATTAATTATTTTTGGCTCAATATTTAATTATCATGGGGAGCCCAATTATTTTGGCCCAATACCCTTGTTTTTACTTAAGCCCAAATAATTTATTACTTTTGGTCCAATATAGTGGCCCAAACCTTTTTCCTTATTTCTAGATTATCCATGAGGATAAATTATTTTTAAAACCCATGGATAAATAAATGCATGTATAAAATAAAACTTATCGGGGGATCATCATTTGCATATGCATACTGCATTTCCTATACCTTAGAGAACTTAAAAGCGGCATATTCTAACTTAAATCGCTTGCTACACCTAGGTAACTTAGAGGCTTGACATCGAATTAGAAACGCTAACTAGAGACTAATCTTGCCTTAATCCTAGAACTCATGCGCACGTTTAAATATAGCAATCCTCGGTCTTTGCCATTTCTATCATCGTACGAAACAACTTCCTCATGTTGAGTAATAAAAATCAAGTTTTTATTAGAACACTCTCTATTCCAAAAAAAAAAAAAAAAAAATTTGGATTCCCAAACAACAAATCCATTTCAAACGCACGGCTCATTTAAACCTTGACCCGAACCGTTTAACCCTTTATTATATTTTCCTTAAAATCTAAATCACTTGTTCTTGCAACAGAATGGCACCGAGAGGGAGACCGCGCGTCCAGCCCATTCCTCCCAATACCAACGAAATACCTAGGCAACCCGACATGCCGATACCAAACGTGGGTGTACACGCTCAGGAAGAGCCAGCAGGCCCTATACCAGACAACATAGGTAATCGCCTACGCACTCTAGAAGAGGTTCTCATTGCGATAGGGAACGCGCAGGTGAACCAAGGCCAAGCGGCTGCGGCACCTCCACCACAGGCTCGCATTAATTACCTAGCCATGGTGAACCCATACCACCCGCCGCACTACGCCGGCGAGGAAGACCCTGCAAAACTAGAGGAGTGGATTAGGACCTTCGACAAGTTGTTAAGCGCGGTTAAGTGCCCAGAAGGGGAAAAGGTGCATGTGGCCTCATACTACTTGGGAGGTGAAGCAGACGACTGGTGGCAAGCCACCCAGGGAAAGATACGAGAGGAAGATGAGCCCTATTCATGGACTGAAATGATGGAACTGCTCAGGGACCGATTTTACCCCCTGAGTACGAAGGCGGCCATGTACGAGGAGTTTTTGTCACTGAAACAAGGCGGGCAGACTGTACAAGAGTATTACACTCGATTCAAGGAGTTGGTGCGCTTTGCACCAAGACTAGTACCGACAGACGTAGAGAAGGCACAAAAATTTGAGATGGGATTGAACTTGACCATACGGGAAGTGATCACTGGTGTCCATTACCCGGACCTGCAAGCAGTGTATGATCGTGCAGTTGCTGTTGCAAGGGTGCAACAACTGAAGAGGAGGATGAGTGGAGAGTCCAGCCGGGGACCTCAGGGGCAAGATAAGAGGAACAGGGATAACCGCACCGGTAACAATTCTGGAGGAAACAACTTTCGGGGAGGCCTGAACAGACCCCCTCAGAACAACAATAGGGGAAATGGTGGGAGAACATTTTTCCAGGGTAACCCTGTGCCACCATGCCCAAGATGTGGGAGACCTCACTTGATTAGGGGATGCCCCCAACAGGGCACATGCTTCAGGTGTGGTCGATTTGGTCATCGGGTGAATGAGTGCCGGACTCGAATTGAAAACATCACCAAGCGGGAGGACTTGATTATGGGGCCAGCACAGCCTCGTAATCAAAATGGACGGAATGGTAACTATCAAGGGTACAGACCCCCTCAGAACCAGAATTTCAACCAGAATCAACGCCCTCCACAGAATCCAAATCAGCAACAGAATCAGAACCCGAACCGGGATCAGCAGGGCAACCAAGGACGGCCCATGGGGCGGTTGAATGTTATCAACCAAGCAGATGTGCCTATGCAGGGTGACGTGATGGCAGGTACATTCCATGTTTTAAGTACACCCCTTAAAGTTTTGTTTGACTCAGGAGCTAGTTGTTCGATTATATCATCAAGAGTCTTATCTGAACTAGATCTACCTAAGTGCGAACTGATTAACTTAGAAATTCAACTACCATCAGGAGAGGTAGTACCATGCTCTAAACGTTATAACGGAATTCCGATAGTTATCAAGAACATAGAATTTTTCGCAAACTTGGTAGAATTTAATTTAAGGGACTTCGACGTTATACTGGGAATGGATTGGTTGACCCGGTATAAAGCGGTGATAGAATGTCAAAAGCAGAAGATCACCTTGTCGAAAGGTAGGGGAAAGAGAGTCATCTTTTACTCTCAACCCCCTAAGAGGAGCAGCAAGGTTGTTAACTCTCTCAAGCTTCGTAGCTTAATGCATAAGGGATACGCGTTGTATGCATGCTACGTTCACAACCTTGAGGCGGAAGAGAGCAAGGTTGACAACATCCCAGTGGTGAGAGAATACCCGGACGTATTTCCTGAAGACATCCCTGGAATGCCACCTGAGAGAGATCTTGAATTCACCATAGATCTCATTCCGGGAACGGAACCTGTTTCGAAGGCCCCTTACCGTATGGCACCACTGGAAATGAAGGAGTTAAAGGAACAACTCGAAGAGTTGTTGGAGAAAGGATACATAAGACCAAGTACGTCCCCGTGGGGAGCACCGGTCTTATTTGTTAAAAAGAAGGACGGAGGACTACGCCTTTGCATCGATTACAGAGGACTCAATCAAGTGACCATCAAGAACAAGTATCCATTACCAAGGATTGAGGACTTATTTGATCAATTGAAGGGGGCGTCGGTGTTCTCAAAGATCGACTTGCGATCCGGTTATCACCAGCTGAGGATTGCGGAGAAGGATATCCCGAAGACGGCATTCCGAACTCGTTATGGACACTACGAGTTCACAGTATTATCCTTTGGGTTAACAAATGCACCTGCAATGTTCATGAACCTCATGAACGATGTATTTAGAGAATTGTTAGATCAATGCGTCGTGGTGTTCATCGACGACATCCTGATCTACTCGAGAAGCGAGGAGGAGCATTCCCAACATTTGCACCAAGTGTTAGGGATTTTGTGCAAGAACCAACTCTATGGCAAACTATCCAAATGCGACTTTTGGTTGAAGGAAGTAGCATTCCTTGGGCACATAGTATCCGCCACTGGAGTTTCAGTGGATCAGGCAAAAATTTCGGCGGTGACGGAATGGGTATCGCCGACGAGTCCAACTGAAATACGGAGCTTCCTTGGGCTAGCTGGTTATTATAGGCGATTTGTGAAGGACTTCTCGAAAATCGCACGCCCGTTGACCCAGCTGTTGAAGAAAGGGGTGAAATATGACTGGACCAGTGAGTGTGAGTCCGCGTTTCAAGAACTGAAAAAGCGACTCACCAGTACACCCGTACTAGCACTACCATCAGAGAATGGTGACTTCGAGGTTTACAGTGACGCTTCGAAGGAAGGTCTAGGATGTGTTTTGATGCAAGACTCGAGAGTCATTGCATATGCTTCGCGCCAATTGAAACCTCATGAAGCGAACTACCCGACGCACGACTTGGAGTTGGCGGCAGTCGTGTTCGC
The DNA here is from genome assembly GCA_030278955.1 of Hygrophila difformis. Classification (NCBI taxonomy): domain Eukaryota; kingdom Viridiplantae; phylum Streptophyta; class Magnoliopsida; order Lamiales; family Acanthaceae; genus Hygrophila; species Hygrophila difformis. The sequence goes on along the minus strand of JAOANR010000004.1, from coordinate 24,049,479 downwards.
TCTGAAAATATGGAGACACTACCTTTATGGGAGAAAGTGTCGGATGTTCACAGACCACAAAAGCCTCAAATACATATTCACTCAAAAAGAGTTAAATCTGAGACAACGGAGATGGTTGGAACTAATCAAGGACTATGATCTAGAAATTTCTTACCACGAAGGGAAGGCCAACGTGGTAGCCGATGCCTTAAGCCGGAAGACCCAACATGTGGCGAATTCGTTGGTGATTCCGCCAGCATTGTATATGGACTTGGCAAGATTGAGCTTAGAACTAGTGCATTCGGGCACTGTAAATGAAATGGTCAACGCCATGGTAGTCGAATCAACCATATTTGACGAGATCAAACTCGCCCAACCGGGCGACGCAAAGTTGGAAAGGATTAAGGAGAACATTGCCAACGGGAAGGCAATAGGATTTGCTATCCATGAGGACGGAAGCATTCGTTTCAAGGGAAGATGGTGTGTACCACAAAAATGCGTGGAGATAAAACAAAGATTGATGGAAGAAGGGCATAACACACCTTACTCGGTTCACCCTGGAGGCGACAAATTATATAAGGATTTGAGGAAGATTTACTGGTGGCCGAGGATGAAGAATGAAGTGGCAGAATTTGTAGCGAGATGCCTCACGTGCCAAAAGGTCAAAGCCGTGCGACAAAAACCCTTAGGATTGATGCAACCATTGGAAATCCCGAGTTGGAAGTGGGATAGTATCTCTATGGATTTCGTTTCGGGATTACCACGATCACCAAGAGGAATGAATAAGATATGGGTGATTGTCGATAGGCTAACGAAGACGGCCATTTTTATTCCAATGAAGGACACTTGGACCATGGACCAATTAGCAAGAGCGTATATTGACAATGTGGTACGAAGACACGGGGTACCACATGACATTATCTCCGATAGAGACAGTAGATTTGTCTCTCACTTTTGGATCAAGTTACAAGAAGCCCTCGGTACGCAGATTAAGATGAGCACCGCATTCCACCCAATGACGGATGGACAAACTGAGAGAACAATCCAAACATTGGAGGATATGCTGAGAGCGTGTGTCCTAGAGTTTAAGGGTAGCTGGGAAAATCATTTACCCCTAATTGAATTTTCCTACAACAATAGCTACCATGCTAGCATCGGCATGGCTCCCTTCGAGGCATTGTATGGTCGAAGGTGCCGAAGTCCGTTGAGTTGGGAAGGGAGTGATAAGACAGTGGTAGTAGGACCACAACTCGTAGAAGATATGACCCAACAAATCAAAGTGATTCGAGGAAAGATGAAAGCGGCCCAAGACCGACAGAAAAGTTATGCCGATGTGAGACGGCAAGACCTAGAATTTCAAGTTGGGGATAAGGTCATGTTAAAGATATCACCGATGAAGGGGGTTATGCGTTTTGGCAAACGAGGAAAGTTAAGTCCTCGATATATAGGACCTTATGAAATTCTAGAAAAAGTCGGGAATCTAGCATATCGTCTAGCCTTACCGCCACAATTGGCTAGAGTTCACAATGTGTTCCACGTATCACAATTGAAGAAGTATGTGCACGATCCGACCCATGTACTCCAACCGGAAGGAATTGAATTGGATGATGACTTGAGCTACGAGGAAATTCCGGTACGAATACTCGATGTTAAGGAGAGAGTAACAAGGAACAAAACCGTGAGAATGGTCAAGGTTCTTTGGTCGAACCATGAAAGTGAAACGGCGACATGGGAGTTAGAAGCCGACATGAAGGAGCGTTACCCGACCCTATTCCAAAACGGTGCAACCACAGTTATGGGGACATAACTGTAATCTTAAGGGGGGGAGGATGTAACGACCCGAATATTTTATATCCCAAATAAACAAATTTGTATCCCAAATAAACAAATTCAAATTGTTTTGAACTACGTAATGGCTTGATCCCTTCACGGGGTACGTAGGCAACTTGGAAATTTCAATTCTGGGTTCAGTCAAATAATATCAAACAACAAAACACAATGACACAACCGCAATCAATCAATCGGTCAATAAGTCGCGCAACTTCGGGGACGAAGTTGATTCTTAAGGAGGGTAGATTGTAATACCATAGAAATTGCCCGAAATATATATATGAATATATATTTTTGATTAATTCACTAAGTAGATTTTTAATCAAATCTATATATATTTATATGTTCAAATATTTGCTTAAAGATTAGTATATTATTTTCTACAAAACATACTTTGAAAAATTATATATATATTTGTCTTTTCAAATAAATATATGGATTTCAATATCAAGTGTAATAAGTATATGGTTCATAGAATATTTTAAATCCATATACAAGTTTATATACACATATATATACCTTGGTCTTGAAATAATCTTTTCAAACATGTACACATGTATATACATGTATATATTCATATGTTTAAATTATAATGAGAATTATCTATTTTCTATATATTCTTAATTAATCATTCTACCCATATTTTTATTTATGGAATTATTCTAGAATGCCATAATATTATTGGGAATAATTTGACTATGGTTTGAAATTGTAGGGTGGAATATTAATCATATCTTGTCATTTTCAAATAAGGAATATATTCCTTTTTGGAGCTATGTATGACTTACAAGATCACTTTTAATTATATGCTAGCTTATCTTGGTATATATTGTTATTATTATTATTTATTATAATATTATAATTATTATTATTATTACCATTGTCAAGATTGGGTAATGGGATTGTTAGTTAGTGGATAAGTTTTTTTTTCTAATAGGCAATTACATTAAGACTTTTGAAAACTTAACATAATAATAATAATTAAAAAAAATATGCATTCCCATTAATGGAGGACCCTTTCTTAATGAGAATGAGGTAAGAGACATTATTGGTGTAATACCCGAGAAATCGCCATAAAAAAATTTAAATCCAAAAATAAAGAATTGGATTTAATTGTTAAAACCGAAATAATTCCGAGAGAGCGGAATTAATTATTTATCGGAAGATAGCAACTCGAAACGAGTCTATCGAATTGTCCCAACGATCACAAATAATTCCCACATTATGATTTTTATTTTTTGAAGATAAGAAATCTTAATTTAAAAAAAAAAAAAAACACTGTAGCACGTGGCTACTGTAGCACTAGGCTACTGTAGCAGCCGCCCAATTGTCGGCCTAGTCCACCAAATCCGGGATTCCTTGTCCCTTTAATGGCCAAAGCACACCCCATTATCAGCCTCCAAGCTTTTCTTCATCCCAAACCCTCCCAAAACCAAAAAAAACACAAGTTCTTACCTTCCGGCGACCTTCCGGCAACTTTCCGGCAACCAAATCCGACCAAGGAAGTGTGTAGATCAAGGATTTGTAGGCTTTGAATTGTTGGTAAGATGTAAATCAAGTTTCCTTATTGTTTTAAGATCATAATCAACATTCTAACTTACGGATCTTTACTTGCAAACACGTTCGTGGCCAAAGAAGAAGAAGAACGTGTTGCGTAGATCCGTTCGTGGCGATTTTGGACAAATCGATCAACCCTAGAACGTTCAAGAACTCACTTACTGTAAGTTAATACCTTCCATATCAATATGGGTGGTTTAAAGGCATCCGAAACATTGGATCTAATACGAAACGTTAAAATCGAACCTAAAAACCCCAATCTACGTATTTTCTGAAATCCGACCAAAACTCTTACTTCGAGTGTTCAAACCTAAAAACTCAAAACTAAGATTTTGATCCTAAGATCTTAAGCTATACTGTGTAAAAATTTCAGAAATTTTCATCAAGTTTTGATACCCCAAATCGAGTCGGACATGTTCTGCGTTTTAAAGAAATTTCAAAAAGATGACAGATTTCTTAACCGAACTTGATGAGCATATTTCTATCATTTCTAGTCCGAACTAATCTTTTTGATCTAAACAAAAGTTGTAGATTATCATGTCTAGTATGTGTCTGTAAATTTTCAGAATTTTTGGAGTTCATTTGATATGTTAAAAAGTCAAATCTTTGACAGGTGTCAAACCTGAGTCCTGACAGTATACTATTTGTGTAGAAAACTTGATTTTTGACATGATTCCCATCATTTTTCCGAAAAACTCAAAACATGAAAGTTGTTCATTGGGATGTTTTTGAGCTACTGTGAAAATGTCAGATCAATCGCCTAAGAAATGGATTTTTAAACTGAAAAGGCGTAAACTGTGACATCGATCGGTTTTAAACTTGTGAAATCTTGAAATTTCTAAACAACGGTCGAAATCTTGTGATACGATAAAGCTATATTTTTGAAAATCCCGTTACACTAAAGTTGAAACGATATCGGTTACATTGGTTACATAAAATTAGGGGGTGAGTGCTCTGCAGGGTGCCCTCCTAATTATTCATTTTGTGCCAAAACGGCAATGATGACTACGTGCGAAAGATTGCCAAAACGGCATCTTATATTTTTGGGCCTATCCTCTCGGGTGTATCCGTATGGGTTACTCGAGGCTCGACGGAGCGGTACTAGATATGGCGTATTTGGTCACAAGAGACCAACGGCCTACCCTCTCGAGTGTATCCGTATGGGTTACTCGAGGCTCGACGGAGTGGTACTGGGTATGGCGAATCGGCTGCGGCCGCCGGACTACCGGCTAAATGAGATATGATACTTATGAAATTGGCTGAGGCCGCCGGATCACCGGCTAAATGATACTTTTGATATTGGCTGCGGCCGCCGGATCACCGGCTAAATGATATATTGTTGAGATGATGGCGTAACGGGAAATATATTAAAAAGCTCAGATTTTATGAAATTGGTTGCGGCCGCCGGATTGCCGGCTAAATTAAATATTGTTTTAATGGTGGCGTAACGGGGAGAATTTTTATTTATTTACTTACGGTATTATTCATGTTTTTAAATCATGTCTTAAATAATTGCCCATGCTTAAGATTTTAAATTATGAAATTAAATGTGTCTTTAAAGTATGCAATTATATTCGCATTTTTTTTATAAAATGTTTTTATGCATGGCAAAAAGTTTTATCTTAATTATAAAAAAATCTAACCCCTTTATTGCTATGTGAGGATTGACTTACTCAGTATTTTATAATACTGATAAAAACCGTTGTTCATTTTTTTTTCTGTTACAGAGTACGGAGCATGATCACTCATTGGGGGATCATTTTGGGCATTTAATTATTTATTTTACGTGACTTGCATGAACGGGTCTGTTTAACCCGTGTTTTGGCCATGTCGGCCCTATATTTTAAATTCCGCTGCATACACTTTATTTCCGCTGCACAATTTATTTTTCCGCTGCAACTTTGATGCATTATATTTAAATTATATATGAATGGGCTGTTTGAATATTTTAAATTCTGAAAAACCATAGCCTTGCATCTCTTTAGTGAGCTCGGAGAAACCGTGTCTTGCTAGGGAGGTGTGGCGGTGGCATCCCGGCCTGGGTTACCAAAACCGGGGTGTTACAAGAAATATTAAAAATATTATTCAAACATAATTTCCCCTAATAGAGAAGACAAACACTTAGCTCCTCATGGAGGAAGCAAGACTCTTGGGGATGCACCCCATACTATTACAGACACAAAAGGAAATTTGCAGAAAGAGAAATATTACAAATGTTTTGAAGAGTTGGGAGGATTTTTCGATGCCTTCCATCTGCTTCAAATGTCTCTATTTATAGGCGCCTGCGGACTTCAATTGTAGACTCCAAATTTTCTCTAATGCATTGTGACGTCACTGCGTTCATCATACGCTTTGGATTCTAGCTGGTTACATTATTGCCGAATTATTAATCTTGGGTGGCATCTTTTGTCAACTTTCCACCTTTCTTTGTCGGCCACTAACTGCCAACTACTCCAAACTTGCTTTGTCGGCCTTTAATTATTGTGTATTGCCGACGCCCCTTTTTCTCTTACATCTAGCTGTTCTCACTTTGGTTTGTGAAAGTTTTTTGGACGTTTCTTCCCCTTTTCTTGTTCGGATCCGGGTTTCTTCTGAGTTATCCGAATCTTTGTGCCGAATAAGGGTTTTTCCTGTCCTGCGCAATATGGGCATATGCGGTTCTCCCATTGGCCAACATGCATCATATTGCATGCTTTTCTTCTGGTTGACTCTGTTGCTGGCAACTTATTTTCCCAGATGAGTAGCCTCCTCTTTTCGAAAGAGGTTTCCGCAAACTCCGTACTTTTCCCTGTTAAAGAATTAACCAGGAACGATCCATTTAAATTATTGGAAAAGATTTTAAATGGATATTTGACCGTTTCCATCTCTGTGAGACAAACCCAAAATCCCCATGCTCGTCTGGTGGAGATCTCATCTTCACTGATGGAAGATATCAATGGTGCCTTGTCATCAATGGACTTGGCTCTATTGAACCCTATCACATCAGGCCTTTGTAATTTTATAAAATGAAAGACCGGGTATGAACATTTTCCAACGATTTCTGGTGCTGCTGAGATAAACTTAAGTTCCAGAATATCTCCTCTTTGGAGGTGTGGGTTGTTCTGCCATGATTCATGCACCGCACTACTTATCCATCCCGGGAGTTTTTCTATCTCCGGGAACCCTGGTGATGTAGTATGAACAGATGCTAATGAGCCAAAATCATACCACTTTCGAACCTCTTCTGGCTTTGATCCCTCGAGCATCGAGACCCTGTTGTATCTTCCGGATGTTTCGATCACCGTCTTGCTGGGGTTAATTCGCTTTTTGGAAACCAGTTGTTCCCATTTTCCTTGGTAGTCCAGCCAGGCTGTAGAAATGACATTCTCTTCTGAATTAACCTTAGAGATGCCTGTCATTGGCCTAAGGTTAATTTCTTCCTCTTTTACCCCAGAGGCAGTGGGTTGACTTGAACTTTCAGAAATTTGACTTTCCTCTTGCTCAACATTTTTGTCGGTATCCGACAATGGTTCCTTTTGAAGCAGTGCTGGAATCAACTTCTTCATATGTGACCACCTTAGCTTTTTGGGCACATTTATCTTTGTTTACTAGGGAGGCTGATGCCTTCCTGATTGGCTCTAATACTGTTTCCCATAGTGCTGTCATTGCTATATGGGAGGTTCGTATATTGTTGCGGAATATGTCCACATCCCTCTGTTGTATTTGGCCAGCTACTCGTGCATTGATCTCGAGCTGTCCAAAATGCTTTGATAGCTCCTCTAGGTTTTCTCTGAGGTGCCTGAATCTCGTTATGATGGAATCTGCTTCAAATGCTTCCATCTCTCGTCAAGAAATCTGCAAGAACATTTTCATGAGATTTTATAACATCAATATCATAAGTTTAATATTGACATTCAGCTTGCCATCTGATAATATGAGCTTTTTCAATTTTTGATTCAAGTTTATTTTTTAAAAAAGCCTTAACATTAGTATTATCAACCTTTAATACAAATTTCTTTGCAAGTAAGAATAAAGGCCATTTTTTAAATGTTTTCCATACTGCAAAGAATTCCTTCTCGTTAATATGCCAAAGTTTGGCTTGTTGTTCAGTGAACAACCCTCCTGTGTATCTACAGGGTTCTTGACCCGTAGTTGTTTTTCTCATGAGCACCCCTGCCCATCGAAAATCATTGGCGTCTGTGTAACACCCCGGTTTTTGGTCACCCAGGTCGGGGTGTCACCGCCACACCTCCCTAGCAAGACACGGTTTCTCCGAGCTTGCTAAAGAGATGCAAGGCTATGGTTTTTCAGAATTTAAATCATTCAAACAACCCATTCATATATAATTTAAAAGTAATGTATCAAAGTTGCAGCGGAAAGTAATATTTACATATGTATAATGCAGGAATTTAGGAATAGGGCCAACATGGCCAAAATACGGGTTAAACAGGCCCGTTCATGCAATTTCTAGTCTAACGTAACATTTAAAAATAATGTATTTCCCCAAAATTCCCATGAATGCATATGATGATGCATATTCTTCAGCTCTGAAAGAAACAGGGGAAAAATATGGTTTGGTCAGCAAAGATTTGCTGAGTAAGTTAACACAGACATGATTATGAGGTTTCAAAGCCTTTAAATAAATTTAAAGAAAACATGTGCATACAAGACATGATTTAATTTTATTCATCTAATAATAATTTAATTGCATAATTTAAAAGACAAGGATTTCCATAAGATCATAATTCAACGACATGATAGAATAATCATAGACATAATTTAAAGGCACAATTTAAATAAGGAAAATATCCAATTATTTCAGGATTTCATTCTTCTACGTTTGTTCAATATGATCTAGTATAATTTGTTCTTGGGGAATCGAACCCGCAAGAAGTTAAACGCATCCTAGGGAATCGAACCCATAGGAATCAACACACGTCCTGGGGAATCGAACCCGCAGGAAGATAGACAATCGCCCTTGGGGAATCGAATCCGCAAGAACTCACATACATCCTAGGGAATCGAACCCGTAGGAATCAACACATATCCTGGGGAATCGAACCCGCAGAAAGATAGACAATCGCCCTTGGGGAATCGAACCCGCAAGAACTCACATACACCCTGGGGAATCGAACCCGCAAGGTTTGACACGGACATCCTGGGGAATCGAACCCGCAGGAAAACATACACCCTGGGGAATCGAACCCGCAAGGCTTGACACAGACATCCTGGGGAATCGAACCCGCAGGGACACGGACGCCCTTGGGGAATCGAACCCGCAAGGTCAAAACAAGTTTCACAAATTTCACACGTTTCAACATATAATTTCACTAGTCGCTGTTTTGCTCTAAAAATATTTAAAAATTCATTTTAAGCCGGATCATTCTGAAAATTTACCAGTAACTTCGAAACACAGAGATGAACAAGTTTTATGTTTTAAGTTTTTCAATCCGAGATACGGAAGTAGGTGAAAAATGTCAACATTTAACAGGATATTAATCTGTCCGAAAATTCTGACATTAGTTTCAAGGCTTCAAGATCTACCATAGCAAACTAACTCCAAATTTGATGAAAATTTACAGAGAGATACCTAAGACATATACCTACAACTTTCATGTTCGGCTAAAGTTCCAAATCGGTTTAGATCTAATGTCAAAAATGTCATCAAGTTCGAAACTAATTTTGTTCAAGTTTCTTGATTTCGGTACGAACGCAGATCGGATCGGCTCAGGTTCGGAGGTCCAAATCTTAATGAAAAATTCTAAAATTTTACAGAGATGTTCTAAACTCATAGATCTACAATTCGTATGTTCAACGCCAATCCTAGATCTGTAACACCCCGGATTTGATAACCCAGGCCGGGATGTCACCGCCACATCTCTCTAGCAAGACACGGATTCTCCGAGCTTGCCAAAGAGATGCAAGGCTATAGGTATTGCAAAAAGGTTTAAAAATAAGTCCGGAATCTATTTAAAAAGAATAATAAGTATCATCCACACATATAGTAGTAGTAATAATATATCGCAGCGGAAAAATGTAAAGTGGGCCGACACGGCCAAAACTCGGGATTTACATGCCCGTTATGCAAGTATCATAAAAACAATAAAAACAATGTTAAAGTTTTTCCATCCCCCAATGCATATGCTCATGCATTATCTTCATACTCTGAAAAGAAAAGAGAAAACAACAATTTTATCAGTATATAAAATACTGAGTAAGTCGATCCTAACATAACAATAAAGGGATTTAATTAGATATTTAAAGTTTCACTCCTAACATGCATTCACAAAATTTAAAGGAAATAATATTTTAATTGTGTACTTGAACATGCATTTAATCCACAATAACAATTTAGTCATGATATGGAATTTAAAGACATAATTTAAATGCATAATTTAAAGACATGCATAAATAAATAAATACTTAAAAATATTAAATCTTTTATTTCCCCGTTACGTAACCATTTCTCAGTGTTTTGTATAGCCGGTGATCCGGCGGCCGCAGCCGTTTCGTAAGTATTTCGTTTAGCCGGTGATCCGGCGGCCGCAACCGTATCTGCCATACCCAGTACCACTCCGGAGCCTCGGGAAATCCATACGGACAACCCGAGAGAGTAGGCCATGTATCTCCCGCCGATTGGCGTAATATCTCATCTAATTCTCTCGTCCATTATAGGCCCGAAGAGAAAGGCTAGAGGGGCACCCTGCAGAGCACTCTCTCTCCACCAAAGTATCTCATGTATCGTTTAGATTTAATGTATCGGGGTTTTTCAAAAGTATAGATGTATCGTATTTCAAATCTTTGATCGTTCGTTTCGAAATTTCAAAATCCTTCGATTTAAAAGTAACTTGGCGTCACAGTTTACGCCTTTTCAATTTAAAAATTCGGTTTAAGTCCGGAAAATCTGAAAATTTCACCGTCTATGCAAAACACCCTAACGAACAACTTTTGTGTTTTAACTTTCTCGAAATAAGTTGAGGAAACATGTCAAAAATCGAGTTTAATGCGGAAACAGTTTACTGTCCCGAAGCAGATTTGTCATAGTTCGGAAAATTGGCTTTTTGACATATCAAATGGACTCTAAAAATTCTGAAATTTTAACCACATATACTAGACATGATTATCTACAACTTTCATTTAGAGTGTAAAGATCAAATCGGAATACAAAATATAGAAATAGACTCACCTAGTTCGGACATGTTCATAGGCAGATTTCAAACACGTTTTGGCAAAACAGTTTCCTTTCGATGCGATTTGAAATAGCAAACGTTAACGAAAATGTCTGAAATTTTTACACAACCTAGATTTATGTGTTAGGATTCAAAGTCTAGTTTTGAGTTTCCCAGATTGAATCCTCGAAATATGAGTTTTAGACAGATTTCAAAAACTGCGCGCATTGGGGTTTTTAATTTCGGTTTTTACGTTTCGTTGCATTACGACTATACCGGACGCCCCTAAACCACCCGTATTGATATGGAAGGCTCAACTTACTGTGATAGGGTGTTTTGGTTGTCCTAGGGTCGCTGGGCTCGTCCAAATTTGCTACGAACGGATCTCCTCAACGTCAAGCTTCCGACTTTGGCCACGATTTCAAATCGGAAGAAGAAATCCAATGTTAGATCGAGTTTTCGGGTTCAAAAACTTAAATGGAAACCTATGAACGACTTACAACAGTTTAGAACATTAAGGATCTTGTATTCCACGCCTCCTCCGTCGGTTTTCGTCGCCGGGAAGTGATCGGAAAGTCGTCGGGAAGTCGTCGGAAGGTGTTTTGGCTTTGGAGAGAGTTTGGGAGAGCTCTAGGATGAATGGAGGCTGACAAATGGAGTGGAAATCAACCCTCCTTCGACCTAATTCACCTTCCCCCGTCCAAAATCCGTTTTCCAAAGTCGGGGGGTTGAATCATGGTAAGAAATCGCCGAAAACGCGCAACTTGCCAAATTCTGTGGGGCCACGCGGGGTTGGCGCGCCTTTTGGCCAAACCCCGCCCAGCCAGCGCGCGGTCCCCGCCTGGACTGCGGTCCGGGCGGGTCCGTGCGATCCGATCCGTCGGGTCTTTTTCGCCCCTCTTTCGGACTTCTATCCTTCCACGTTTTCGCGCTCGATTTTCCGGGTCATTTTCGGATTATGCTTCTCATCATAAATTTATTCCGACTCAATTCGATTTCACATCTGAAATCTTAGTTTTAGGTCCGTCGGGTTCTAAATCGTCGTCTTTTGATTTCCGTGCATCTCCGAGTTTATGGGTTCTCGGAAACAAAACTTTCTTTCCTATTGGATTAATTCCTATTTTTATATTCTAAATTTACGGGTATTACAGTCTACCCCCCTTAAGAACCAACTTCGTCATCGAAGTTGCGCTTCATCCTCTCGCGAGTTCGGAAATTGTTTGAATAAGCGATTGTATTATTGTGTGTCGTTGTTTGTTATTATTTGACTGAACCCAGAATTGAAATTTCCGAGTTGCCTACGTACCCCGTGAAGGGATCAAGTCATTACGTAGTTCAAAACAATTTGAATTTGTTTATTTGGGGTACAAAGTATTCGTATAAAATATCCGGAAATATTCGGGTCGTCACATCCTCCCCCTCTTAAGATTACAGTTATGCCCCCATAACTGTTGTTGCATTGACTTGGAATAGGGTTGGGTAACGATCCTTCATGTCTGCCTCTAGCTCCCACGTTGCCGTCTCGGCTTCGTGGTTAGACCAAAGAACCTTAACCATTCTCACGGTCTTATTCCTTGTTACCCTCTTCTTCTTGTCGAGTATTCGCACCGGAATTTCTTCGTAGCTTAAGTCATCGTCCAGCTCAATTTTCTCCAGTTGGAGTACGTGGGTCGGATCATGGACGTATTTCTTCAGTTGTGAGACGTGGAACACGTCGTGGACACGAGCAAATTCTGGCGGTAATGCTAGTCGGTATGCAAGATTCCCCACTCTTTCTAGGATCTCGTATGGTCCTATGTACCGTGGGCTCAATTTCCCCCGCTTGCCAAAGCGCATCACACCCTTCATCGGTGACACCTTTAACATGACCTTATCGCCTATTTGGAATTCCAAATCTTGCCGTCTCACTTCGGCATAGCTCTTTTGCCGGTCTTGCGCGGCTCTCATCTTTCCTTGGATTATTTTGACTTGTTGAGCCATGTCCTCAACAAGTTGCGGTCCAACTACCATAGTCCTCTCGCTCTCTTCCCAGCTCAATGGGCTTCGGCATTTGCGTCCATACAGTGCCTCGAAAGGTGCCATGCCAATGCTAGCATGGTAGCTGTTGTTGCAGGAAAATTCGATTAAGGGTAAGTGATTTTCCCAACTTCCTTTAAACTCTAATACGCATGCCCTTAGCATGTCTTCCAAAGTTTGGATCGTTCTTTCCGTTTGCCCATCCGTCATGGGGGGGAACGCGGTACTCATCTTTATCTTCGTACCGAGGGCTTCTTGTAGTTTTGTCCAAAAATGTGAGACAAATCTACTGTCTCCGTCTGAGATGATGTCATGTGGTACTCCATGTCGTCGTACCACGTTTTCGACATATGCCCTTGCCAATTGGTCCATGGACCAGGTATCCTTCATGGGGATAAATATGGCAGCTTTTGTCAACCTATCCACGATCACCCAGATTTTATTCATCCCCTTCGGTGAACGTGGTAGCCCCGAAACGAAGTCCATTGAAATGCTATCCCATTTCCAACTTGGGATTTCCAATGGCTGCATTAATCCTAAGGGTTTCTGTCGTACGTCCTTGACCTTCTGGCAGGTAAGGCATCTTGCCACAAACTCGGCTATTTCTCTCTTCATGTTCGGCCACCAATAGTTCTTCTTTATGTCCTTGTATAGCTTCTCGCCACCGGGGTGAACCGAGTATGGGGTATTATGGCCTTCCTCCATTACTTTTTGCTTCAGGTCCTCGCATTTTCGTGGTATGCACCACCTTCCCTTGAAGCGGATGCTTCCGTCCTCATGGATTTTAAAATCCATTGCCTTTCCTTCATCAATGCTCTTCCTAATTTCCTCCAGCTTTTCATCATCCGGTTGTGCTAGTCGTATCTCATCGAGTATGGTAGATCCTACTACCATCGTGTTGACGACCTCACTTACTTTGCCAGAGTGTACCAATTCCAGACTTAATTTTGCCATGTCTCTGTACAACTCGGCCGGTACCACAAGTGAATTCACCACGTGTTGAGTTTTTCGACTCAAGGCATCGGCCACCACGTTGGCTTTTCCTTCGTGATACGCGATTTCCAGGTCGTAATCCTTAATCAGCTCCAACCATCTCCTTTGCCTCAAATTCAGCTCTTTTTGCGTGAATATATACTTGAGGCTCTTATGGTCGGTGAACATCCAACATTTTCGCCCATAGAGGTAGTGCCTCCATATCTTTAGAGCGAACATGACTGCGGCTAGCTCCAAGTCGTGCGTCGGATAGTTCTCTTCGTGTGGCTTTAGTTGACGTGATGCGTATGCTATAACCCTTTGATCTTGCATTAGCACGCATCCCAATCCTTCCTTCGAGGCGTCGCTGTACACCTCGAATTCTCCATCCTCCGATGGTAATGCCAACACCGGCGCTGTGGTAAGCCGTTTCTTCAATTCTTGGAATGCGGAATCACACTCAATGGTCCAGTCGTATTTCGCCCCTTTCTTTAACAGCTGTGTCAATGGGCGAGCGATCTTTGAGAAATCCTTTACAAACCTTCGGTAGTACCCTGCCAATCCGAGAAAACTTCTTATCTCGGTTGGATTCTTCGGTGGCACCCATTCGGTCACTGCCGAGATCTTTGCTGGGTCTACTGCCACTCCGTTGGCGGATACGATATGTCCCAGAAATTCCACTTCTCTTAGCCAGAAGTCGCATTTGGACAGTTTGCCATACAGCTGATTCACTCGTAAGATCCCTAACACTTTGTGTAAGTGTTTTGAATGTTCTTCTTCGCTTTTCGAGTAGATCAGGATGTCATCTATAAACACCACTACGCATTGATCTAATAATTCCCGAAACACGTTGTTCATGAGATTCTGAACATCGCTGGGGCGTTCGTCAGCCCGAATGATAGCACCGTGAATTCGTAGTGCCCGTAGCGAGTTCTGAATGCCGTCTTTGGGATATCCTTTTCGGCGATCCTTAACTGGTGATATCCAGATCGTAGGTCGATCTTTGAAAATACTGAAGCTCCCTTCAGTTGGTCGAACAAATCCTCGATTCTGGGCAACGGGTACTTGTTCTTGACCGTGACTTGGTTAAGTCCTCTATAGTCGATGCATAGTCGTAGACCTCCATCTTTCTTCTTCACGAATAAGACCGGGGCTCCCCATGGGGACGTGCTCGGCCTTATGTAGCCCTTCTCTAGCAACTCCTCGAGTTGTTCTTTTAGTTCCTTCATTTCTAGCGGCGCCATACGGTAGGGAGCCTTTGAGACAGGCTCCGTTCCCGGGATGAGATCTATGGTGAATTCCAGATCTCTCTCAGGCGGCATGCCGGGAACGTCTTCCGGAAATACATCCGGGTATTCTCTCACCACCGGAATGTTATCCACCTTGACCTCTTCGGCCTCAAGGTTATGAATGTAGCATGCATATAACGCATAACCCTTACGCATTAAGCTACATAGCTTAATGGCGTTAACTATCTTGGTAGACTTCTTAGGGGGTTGGGAGTAAAAGGTGACTCTCCTTCCCCTACTCTTTGACAACGTGATCTTTTGTTTTTGGCAATCGATCACGGCTTTATATTGGGTTAGCCAATCCATCCCTAGTATGACGTCAAAATCCTGTAGTTCGAATTCTACCAAGTTCGCGAAAAACTCTACGTTCTTTATAACTATCGGAATTCCGTTATATCGCTTAGAGCATGATACTACCTCTCCCGATGGAAGTTGAATCCCTAAGTTAATCAATTCGCACTTAGGTAGATCTAGTTCAGGTAAAACTTTAGATGATATTATCGAACAACTAGCTCCTGAGTCAAACAGAACTCTAAGGGGTGTACTTAAGACATGGAACATACCTCCCATTACGTCCCCCTGCATAGGCACATCTGCCTCATTGATGACATTCAACCGCCCCATTGGACGTCCCGGGTTGCCTTGCTGATCCCGGTTCGTGTTCTGATTCTGTTGCTGATTTGGATTCTGTGGGGGACGTTGATTTTGATTGAGATTCTGGTTTTGAGGGGGTCTATACCCCTGGTTGTTTCCATTCCGTCCATCTTGGTTGCGAGGCTGAGTTGGCCCCGTGCCTAAGTCCTCCCTCTTGGTGATGTTTTCCAGTCGAGTGCGGCACTCATTCGCCATGTGGCCGATGCGACCACACCGGTAGCAGGCGCCCTGTTGGGGGCACCCTCTGGCCAAATGAGGCCTGCCGCATCTCGGGCAAGGTGGTACCGGGTTACCCCGGAAAAGGGCTCTATCGTCATTTCCTCCGTTGTTGTTTTGAGGGGGTCTGTTCAGATCTCCCCGAAAGTTGTTCCCTACAACATTGTTACCGGAACGGTTGTCTCTACTCCTCTTATCCTGTCCCTGAGATCCTCGACTGGGTTCTCCGCTCACTTTCCTTTTCAGTTGTTGCACCCTTGCAACAGCTACCGCACGATCATACACCGACTGCAGGTCTGGGTATTGGACGCCAGTGATCACTTCTCGTATAGTCAAGTTTAGCCCCATTTCAAATTTCTGTGCCTTCTCCACATCTGTCGGCACGAGTCTCGGTGCGAAACGCACCAACTCCTTGAAACGGGTGTAGTATTCCTGGACTGTTTGCCCTCCTTGCTTCAGAGATAGGAACTCCTCGTACATGGCTGACTTTGTGCTCATGGGATAAAAGCGATCCCTGATTAGACCCATGAATTCTTCCCAATAATAGGGTTCCTCGTCCTCGGCTAACTTATCTTGCATGGCACGCCACCAGTCATCCGCCTCCCCTCCGAGATAGTACGATGCCACATGCACCTTCTCGCCAATTGGGCACTTCACCGCGTTTAGTAGCTTGTCGAATGTTCGGATCCATTCTTCAAGTTTAGCCGGGTCCTCTTCTCCGGCATAGTTCGGCGGACGATATGAGTTCACCATAGCTAAGTAGTTAATGCGGGCTTCGGGTGGAGGTACCGCAGCTGCCTGGCCTTGGTTCACATGCGCGTTCCCTATCGCAATGAGAACCTCTTCTAGAGTGCGTAGGCGCGCGTCCATGTTGTTTGGCATAGGGTTTGCCGGCTCCTCTTGAGCGTGTACCCCTTCGCCGGGTATAGGCATTTCTGGTTGCATAGGGGTTTCGTTGGTGTTTGGAGTAGTGGGCTGGGCGCGTGGTCTTCCTCTCGGTGCCATGCTGTTGCAAGAACAAGAGAGTTTAGATTCTTTTTGTTGGAGTATTATATAATGCTTATGAAATAATTGACTAAATAAATGACGATATTAACAGGTATTAGTCTATTGGAACCTGTTAGTATAGGTTGTTGGAATTTAGCGTATTGTTTGTTGTTATTTGGGGGTTGGTTCTACTTGCTGCTTTGTATCTATTTTGTTTTGTTTTTTTTTTTTGACCTTAGGGTCCAGGGTGTTGGGGTTTAGGGTTTAGGGTTGGAGATACCCTTGTTTGATGATTATCTCTACATAATATATATATATATTTACATATTTATGTTATTTATTACTACTTGTATTATTATTATTATTATTATTATTTTTAGTTGTTATCTATAGGTCATTGATTATTATTACCTTGTTCATTTGTTTGATCGGGTTTTAACAAGGTATTCGAAGAGAAATAATTTAACTAAAATGTAAGGAATACTTTAAGTACACTTGTATAAAATAATGCTTGTAGATTTATTACTCAAGAGAAAATTTTGGGTTACAAGCATTCGAAACGAAAATAGTATCAGTGCATCAGCATGGGTCCCTAAGTCTAGGGTGACTAGGCAGGTACATCCTCGATGGGATCGTCCTCGTCGCTGGATACATCAATGGGAATGGGTGTCCCCACCGGGCTCCGGCTCGGAGGAAATATGTCAGCCTCTAGGCCTAGCAGCTCAGCTCCTAAGTGCCCTATTTGCATCATCCGTTCGTTGTCCTTGTTTTGGAGTGTGACCACTTGGGTTTGGAGTTCGGCGACTTGGGCCTTGAGTTGGGTTATTTCATGATGGTCAGCTTCCCTAAGATGTCTCAAATAGTCCACGTTATTCTCTAGATGCCCCACTCGAGCCTTGAAGTGATTGATATGCTGTTGGGATTCGAGGTATGCGTTGGTCAGTTTCATCATCAGATTGGTCATGTTCGCGTTGGGTTCGGTCATCTAATGTCAACAAGGAGGTTAGAGTTAGAGTAGGTTTCGAATAAAAGTCAGGATATGCAGGAATTTAAATCTATATGAATATGCACATGCAATCCCCCCAAAAATTAATTCAATGTATTTTTAAATTTAATCATGGATTTAAAAAGTTGGGCCTCTATATTGGCCAATAATAATTTGGACTTAAGAAATAAAAACATGGGTATTTGGGCCGAAATGGTTGGGCTTATAATAAATAATTATTGGGTCAAAATAGTTTAACCCCCTTTTGGGCTCAAATTTTGGGCTAAAATAATAATACTAGTAGTCTTAAAAATAATAATGATAATAATAAGTTAAAAATAATACTTAGTCCAAAATATCGGTTTAAAATAATAATAATAGTAGCTTTAAAATATTCCGGGCTCTGATACCAACTTGTAACACCCCGGATTTGATAACTCAGGCCGGGATGTCACCGCCACATCTCTCTAGCAAGACACGGATTCTCCGAGCTTGCCAAAGAGATGCAAGGCTATAGGTATTGCAAAAAGGTTTAAAAATAAGTCCGGAATCTATTTAAAAAGAATAATAAGTATCATCCACACATATAGTAGTAGTAATAATATATCGCAGCGGAAAAATGTAAAGTGGGCCGACACGGCCAAAACTCGGGATTTACATGCCCGTTATGCAAGTATCATAAAAGCAATAAAAACAATGTTAAAGTTTTTCCATCCCCCAATGCATATGCTCATGCATTATCTTCATACTCTGAAAAGAAAAGAGAAAACAACAATTTTATCAGTATATAAAATACTGAGTAAGTCGATCCTAACATAACAATAAAGGGATTTAATTAGATATTTAAAGTTTCACTCCTAACATGCATTCACAAAATTTAAAGGAAATAATATTTTAATTGTGTACTTGAACATGCATTTAATCCACAATAACAATTTAGTCATGATATGGAATTTAAAGACATAATTTAAATGCATAATTTAAAGACATGCATAAATAAATAAATACTTAAAAATATTAAATCTTTTATTTCCCCGTTACGTAACCATTTCTCAGTGTTTTGTATAGCCGGTGATCCGGCGGCCGCAGCCGTTTCGTAAGTATCTCGTTTAGCCGGTGATCCGGCGGCCGCAGCCGTATCTGCCATACCCAGTACCACTCCGGAGCCTCGGGAAATCCATACGGACAACCCGAGAGAGTAGGCCATGTATCTCCCGCCGATTGGCGTAATATCTCATCTAATTCTCTCGTCCATTATAGGCCCGAAGAGAAAGGCTAGAGGGGCACCCTGCAGAGCACTCTCCCTCCATCAAAGTATCTCATGTATCGTTTAGATTTAATGTATCGGGGTTTTTCAAAAGTATAGATGTATCGTATTTCAAATATTTGATCGTTCGTTTCGAAATTTCAAAATCCTTCGATTTAAAAGTAACTTGGCGTCACAGTTTACGCCTTTTCAATTTAAAAATTCGGTTTAAGTCTGAAAAATCTAAAAATTTCACAGTCTATGCAAAACACCATAACGAACAACTTTCGTGTTTTAACTTTCTCGAAATAAGTTGAGAAAACATGTCAAAAATCGAGTTTAATGCGGAAACAGTTTACTGTCCCGAAGCAGATTTGTCACAGTTCGGAAAATTGGCTTTTTGACATATCAAATGGACTCCAAAAATTCTGAAATTATAACCACATATACTAGACATGATTATCTACAACTTTTATTCAGAGTATAAAGATCAAATCGGACTACAAAATATAGAAACGGACTCACTAAGTTCGGACATGTTCATAGGCAGATTTCAAACACGTTTTGGCAAAACAGTTTCCTTTCGATGCGATTTGAAATAGCAAACATTAACGAAAATGTCTGAAATTTTTACACAACCTAGATTTATGTGTTAGGATTAAAAGTCTAGTTTTGAGTTTCCCGGATTGAATCCTCGAAATATGAGTTTTAGACAGATTTCAAAAACTGCGCGCATTGGGGATTTTAATTTCGGTTTTTACGTTTCGTTGCATTACGACTATACCGGACGCCCCTAAACCACCCGTATTGATATGGAAGGCTCAAGTTACTGTGATAGGGTGTTTTGGTCATCCTAGGGTCGCTGGGCTCGTCCAAATTTGCTACGAACGAATCTCCTCAACGTCAAGCTTCCGTCTTTGGCCACGATTTCAAATCGAAAGAAGAAATCCAATGTTAGATCGAGTTTTCGGGTTCAAAAACTTAAATGGAAACCTATGAACGACTTACCACAGTTTAGAACACTATGGATCTTGTATTCCACGCCTCCTCCGTCGGTTTTCGTCGCCGGGAAGTGATCGGAAAGTCGTCGGGAAGTCGTCGGAAGGTGTTTTGGCTTTGGAGAGAGTTTGGGAGAGCTCTAGGATGAATGGAGGCTGACAAATGGAGTGGACATCAACCCTCCTTCGACCTAATTCACCTTCCCCCGTCCAAAATCCGCTTTCCAAAGTCGGGGGGTCGAATCATGGTAAGAAATCGCCGAAAACGCGCAACTTGCCAAATTCTGTGGGGCCACGCGGGGTTGGCGCGCCTTTTGGCCAAACCCCGCCCGGCCAGCACGCGGTCCCTGCCTGGACTGCGGTCCGGGCGGGTCCGTGCGATCCGATCCGTCGGGTCTTTTTCTCCCCTCTTTCGGACTTCTATCCTTCCACATTTTCGCGCTCGATTTTCCGGGTCATTTTCGGATTATGCTTCTCATCATAAATTTATTCCGACTCAATTCGATTTCACGTCTGAAATCTTAGGTTTAGGTCCATCGGGTTCTAAATTGTCGTCTTTTGATTTCCGTGCATCTCCGAGTTTATGGGTTCTCGGAAACAAAACTTTCTTTCCTATTGGATTAATTCCTATTTTTATATTCTAAAATTTACGGGCATTACAAGATCGGTCTAGAACTAAGGTAAAAATCACCAACAAGTTCGAACTAGAGTTCTGTCACGAATTCTAAGATCCAGATTTAATGCAGTTCGGTTTCGAGTGGATTTCATATATCAAATCATCATGAAAAATTCTGAAAATTTTACAGTAGATAGATCTAAGCCTTAGGAACGTTTTTCTTGTTTTAAGTTTTTACGTTTGAAGTCGTTTTAAGGTTCGGAAAAATTCGTCAAAACTGTTGCGCCGGTAGAAAACATACGTTGACAGATTTACGAAAGATTTGTTTAAACTTTTAGGTTTGAATGTTTTAGTTACTCCCAAAACCATGTAAGTATTAACTTACAGATTCGTAGTCGTCCGGGAACATCGATTTTGGAGGCGTGGCTTCCAGTCCACCGTTTATCCTCTCCGTTCGTCGGGTTCTTCGTTCTCGACCCGGATCGGGGGTTTAGAATAGAAAAAGGATCGAATTAGGAATCGGTTTCGAATCAAGGATAAAAAAGAATGGACAAGAATAGTTCGGATCTTACCCCGACGATCAAAGGCTCCCAATTTTCGTCCAAGTCAGTCCCCTTGTTCGGTTTTGTGCCTCCGACGACTTCCAGATCTAGGGTTTTGTGTATAGAGAGTATCGTAGGGTTTTTGAAAAATGTTTGGGGCTTCCAAGAGGTGTTATTTATAGATAGACATGACCTAGGGACGTCCAAGGTCAGC
This sequence comes from Hygrophila difformis, assembly GCA_030278955.1. Taxonomy (NCBI): domain Eukaryota; kingdom Viridiplantae; phylum Streptophyta; class Magnoliopsida; order Lamiales; family Acanthaceae; genus Hygrophila; species Hygrophila difformis. The sequence goes on along the minus strand of JAOANR010000004.1, from coordinate 24,028,230 downwards.
CTTGGTGAGTCTTGAGCCGCAAGGTGTTCAACCGAAGTCGGAAAATCCGGATTCGGGTGAGTGAATCTCGCAACCGGCGAAACTGCTCGCTGGCGCGGCCGTGGCGCGCCTTTTGCCTATTGACCGCGCGGCCACCGCGCGGATGCCGCCTGGACCCCGGTCCGGGCGGGTCGTGCGATCCGTCGCGCCTTTCCCCCTCTCTTTCGGGCTTCTATCCCTCTATGCTCCCGGATTCCGATTTCCGGGGTATCTTCGGGCTCCGATTTCCTATCTTAATTTTATTCGGATCTAAATTTACATTTGGACTCGAGTTATTGAGTCCATCGGTGTTGGGTTTCCGTGTAACCATTTATTCGATTTAATTGTCTTCGGCTTCTCGGAATTTTGATTCCTTTTTAACTTAAATTCCATTTCTCATCTTTTATGATTCTTTATCCACTTACCATGTTTATTTATTCATTATTTTTATTTATTTATTTATTTTATGTTACAAAATTCTCGGGTATTACAGTCTGTGTAGACTACCAGCTCATCCTCATCTTGAGGTATCGCGAATTTTGGCAAGCTATTGCGAACTTGCTTTAGTTCACGAATTCTCTTGGTATAGATTTCTTCCCATTTCCATCTAGAGCTTTCAGTCTCTTTCAGGAGTGGTCTAAAATTCTTTCTATATTTTGCAAGGTCTTTTATAAACATACCTGAAAAATTTACAACTCCCAAGAAACTCTGAAGTTGTTTCTTGTCTTTTAATATGTCAGGAAAATTGCGGATTTTCTCCACAAATGTGTTCCTGTAATTCTATCCCTGTTTCATCAATTTGAACTCCTAAGAATTCAATTTTGTTAGCAGCGATAGTAGCCTTTTTTCTCAGAGAGAACAAGACCTTCCCTGTGACATGCATCTGAAAATATTTTAAGATGTTTAATATGTTCTTTAATATTTCGAGATGCAATCAGAATGTCATCTATGTAGACGAACATGAACTCTAGATAATCCTTAAATAGATTATCCATCTTTCTTTGGAATATCTGAGGGGCATTAGAAAGCCCCATTGGCATAACATTCCAAATATAATGCCCTTGCGGGGTGGAGAATGCTGTGAATTTCTTCGACTCATTCTCCATCTTAATCTGATAGAAACCAGATTTGCAATCAAATTTAGAAAACACTTTAGCACCTTTGATGCAATCAATTAAGTGTTCTCTACTCGGAATGTAATAACCATCAAACTGTATTATTTTATTAATACCTTAATAGTTTATTATCAACTTGGGTTTACCTCTTTTTATTCACCGTGGTTTCTTACCAAGAATCCAGGGCTACTATAAGCTGAGACTCCAGGCTCGATGAGTTTAAGATCGATATGCTCCTTGATGATTTGCTGCATATCTTTCTTATCCTGCATATTCATTAAGATGGGTTCGTATCGAACATACTCATATTTATATTGTTCTTTTACTGTAGAGTAGCTTCGATCTTGTTTTTATCCCACCATGCCAGAGGATCCTCGTTAAAGTTTCTCTGGATAAGTCTTTTGACATTTTCGAGGGACAATTTAGTTTCCCCATCAATGTCTAATGAAGTTATATTTAGTGACTTCATTTCCTGAATTGCTTCTTTGAGGTTTATAATTTCCTCAATAGAAGCTTTATCGAATCCTTGCTGTCTAAAAGACAACAAAGCCTTACCAAACTTTCTTTTATCCTGCATTTTTGGATGGGTTAGTTTGGCATCATTATCACCACGTTTGCTGCGAAATAATATAGGCATTGAATACCTTTTCTCTGCGCAACACCTGTATCTCATTTCCACAACTTGTGGTAAATATTAACAAATTTCTTTTGTTATCTTGAACGTATTTTGTAAAGGATTGTATGAAATTATTTCCTAACAAAATATCTGCTCCCGTATCATGAAAGTAAATAGGAGGCGTTTTTACCTTATACCAAGGTGTACCAAATGCTCCTCCAATCATTATATTGGCCTGTCGAATACCCTTATTTAGTACCAAGATTTTTTGGGAAAAATCTCTTCCTGCAATAATGGGTAATGATTCCATAGCTTTGCTAGGGAAAACTCCTGGTTTTGCCGTGCAAATACCTGATCCTGAATCAATATAAGCTGCAAAATATTCTGACTTATATTGTTCATATATTATCCCTACTGAGATATAAATGGAAAATGGACTTATCATTTAATTCTGATGGTGTGACCCTTCAGATTAAATTCTATACCATTATCCTTTCTTACCCATGGTTTATGATTTTCGAGAAAACTTAATCCCAAAATCATAACCCCATTGTCTTTTCCGGCGGTGCCTAGGACTTTGATCTCGTGTCCTGCAATTTTAATTGTTCCTTCATAGGTTCCAATTGATGGCTGCTGCAAGTAGTATAAGTCATCACATGGAAAACGGTTAATCTTTTCAGTGATGTCGAAAATTACTCGTATTTCTTTACATCCTTCAGGGCATTTAATCTTTATATTATCTACCCCAAATGGATTGAGGAGTTAGATCTTTGATGAACTCCTTCCCTTTATATGCCATAATTATGTCTTCCGAAAAAGACATACGGCTTGCATACTCAATTCTAGCACTCGTTGATCTGTCTAGAATTGGATGATCTCTTATCTGTATGTCTACTCCTCCTACCCTTGGAATCTGGGTAGGATTTGGAGTCATGACTTTAGCAAATTCCTTGAATATTCTAGGAATTTATATATATTCTTTCGTGAGAAATAAGTCAGAATGATGACTATTGGAAAGTGCATACGAGATTCTATAAGTTATAGAATATTGTCTGTTCCCTTCTTTCATCAAATCTTTTCTTTTGAAATCCTGATGAAGGGTTAGCAGTCTGCTAAAGTCTTGATCGGCTAAGTTGTAGAAAATTCTGGGATGAATGTCAAATATTAACTTCCCTGCATATAAATTTCCTACCGTAGTCCCAAGAAGACCATCTCTAAGGTTATTGATTCTTCTATCAGTGACTGATAGATGTAATTCAGAATCAATGCCTTCTTTGAAGGTTGCCTTAATTACTACTTCGATGGCTCCTATGTGGATCCATTTCATAGTAATGGCAATTTCTTCCTTCATTCTGCTTAATTCCTCAAGAATGTCTTCTTTAGGAATTCATTGCATATCCATAACATTACAAGTAAGTTCCATAGGAATTGCAAACTCACATGCACTTACCTTGTAGATGATGTTATGTCTTCTCTGGTTGAGTCCCATCTGATTAAGAACTCGTCCAATCCCTCCAATTCTAAATCCGTCATATGGGCTGAGGTTGGAATCTTGTCGCATAATTCTTTCCATGGTTCGATTCGAGATCGTCATCCTTGAAAAGAATCCAGATAGGTTTTCAGTGGTCTGAATCCTGTCCTCTTCAGTCAGACTCGGTTGAAGATCCATCTGAATATGAGTCCGAGTCACTTCTTAATTCTTCCTCGTAGATGCTTTCATCCGAGGGGATGTCCTCAAACTGATAGATTCGTACCAACTTTCCATGGTAGACCGCTTCCACGAAAACCTCCGTGGCTTCGTACATTCGTATCTCACGATTCTGAGGGCAATCGGGTGAGATATGACCTCTGGCTCCACACTTCCAACAGTTGCAGTCCTTGAAACTTTTGTTGGCTCGGGTATGGGGTCATCTGAACGTTCTCTTTGACGTCGTTCTTCCCGTGCTCCTTGTTGCTGAGCTAGTTGAACCTTGGGATGAACTCTTCGTCGTTCCCATTCTTTGTCTAGTTTTGGATGATCTGGCCTTGCCCTTGGACCACCATGCTTTTCTTCTTCGGAATGGAGGTCTTCTGAAACTCTTATTGTATGAGCCTCGAGTCTTCTTCTTTCTTCTTTTTTCTTCTGATTCTCCTATAATTGTTGGAAAATCGTTATTTTCACAGCAAAGAGGTGTTCTTTTTATTTTACCTCTGTCTCTTGATGTTCTTTTGGGCTGCTGCCTGTTGACACCATTCTCTAAGCTTATCCTTTAAGAAGGACATTCTCCGGGCTATTGAGTCCACTGTACCAGGGGGTACTGTGTACGATTGGATCAACATCTCTCTCCATGGGCTGCAGATCTTTGCAAAGAACATGGGACATGCTACTTCAACTGTCATCTTACTCCGAAAATAGTATTTACGAAACCAGTAGATATATTCGTCTACTGCGCAAATACTTCTTAACTCCATACCCAATAGTGCTTGGGTATAGACCTTGATTTTTTCGGTTCTCTGTTCTTCAAAATAACCATCTCCTACAAAATGGGTTTTGAATAAGAGGCCAAATCTTAGCTCTATTAATCTGACAAAGTTTTCTTTATCGAGATCCAAGGTGGTTGCTGCAATCTTTATTGAAGCTACCCATTCGTCGATCCGGTCTTCGATGTTTCGGAAGTCGATAACGTCGAGGTTCAGTGTTATGCCATACGGATTTAATGGTTGTAACATCGTTTTGGCCCACGGTGTGGATTCTGGTGCTCTACTTGGGTTCCGTCCTGGGTTTCGTCTTGCATTGAGATGCACCTCAGGATACCCGTTCATGTGGAAGTCTGTACTTTCTCTCATTGGGACATCAGGCGGTCCATCGTGGGTCACGTTGGATCCTGATTCTTCCGCATAACCCAGCTGAAGAACTTCATTGGGTTTTATATTAATTAGATCCATAATCCCAAGTTAGGAAAATGATTCTGCTAATTCTTGTAGATCTGATAGATCTGCCCTGGAAACACTCATTCGACTGTTTTCAGGAGATCGATCATAAGCTCTTCTTGTGATTTCTTCTTTGGAACCATGGTTGCTTTACCTTTTTGGTGTAAAGCTTGTACTGGTCCAAATGCATCTCTAATATTGGCTTGGTTATTCTTGGAAGATCCAGGAATATCCTTCTGTCTTTTCTTGATATCCGAAATGTCAAATTTCAGATTCAAAATCTCTTTCTTTAGATCTTGAAATAATTTCAAAATCTCCTCTGTTGACTGATTCAAGTTATCTAATTTTCCAAGTATAATTAATACCCGGTTACCATAATCTTGAATCGTCTTTTGGATTTCTCTTAAGTCTTGTGAAAACTTAGAGCTATCCGGATCAATTTCTTTCCAGTCAGTTCCTCTCGTTTTTATGAAAGAAATTTATTTTAATATTATCTTGTCTTATGGACAAGTTCAAGAATTTTCTTTGGAAATTTCTATTTTTTATTTCCGAATTTTGGAAATAATTCGTAGGTTTCAAATTGTTTGAATCCATAAAATAATTAAATCTTCACCATTAAGAGATAAAATATTATAAATAATATAATTAATATGTTCTTCAATAAAACCTAGGCTCTGATACCAATTTTCAAACGCATTGGGTGTCATTTGTATAATGAAAAATTAAGTATATTGAGGAAGGACTAAAGTAAATAAAGTCAAACTTTCTTGGGGTTTAAATGAAAGAAAGGGAAAGTTGTTAAGGTTAGTTGACTTTTCAATTAAGTGCTATGGCCTAAATTCATCAAAGTTATGTTTTGGTGGCTTATTTTCATAAATCAAGTTATGATGGCCTAAAAGTGGAAATGACTCCTTCTGGTGGCCCTTTTTAATCATTACCCCTGCCAAAAAATGTATTTGCCTATATATTATTACCAAAGAAAAGAGGAAGAATGTTGAATAATCATTCTATGTTAGTTGAAGAACTGTTAATATTGTTGGAAATATAAGTATAAAAAGTGGTTATCTTTAAAGATCAACAGGTTGATCTTAACCTCTTGAAAGATGAAGTTAAGTGGAGAATAGGTTCATGGAGGAAGATGGTGGCTGCTGTGTCTGACTGGGTGGGACTGAATCAACCTTTTTAGCAACTTTGTGGCAGCCGAGCTTCAGGCGCATTAGAGCAGTTCGTATGGGATTGCTACGGGAGCGCCCTGGGAGGGGATGTTGAAAGATTAACACAGACAGATCATCCCTGGGCAACCCTGGACCGGCGGGAATTGGTGGAGTTGTGAGAAATGACGAAGGGAGTGTGATATTTGTGTTATCGGACTTCATAGGATGCACAAACTTGACTATGGCGGAATTTACAGCAGTGAGCCGCGTTTTCAGGCGATAGTTCGTGATCACGGTTTCCCTCTCCCAAGATTGATCTTTGAAAGCGACTCGATGAATGTTATAAGATGGCTCAAGAATCCATTAGAAATCCCTTGGAGACTTCATAATTTATTGGGTCCTATAATGATTGTTCTTAAATTCGCAGGAGATGTTAGGGTGCAACATATCTTAAGGGAACGCAACTCCTTGGTGGATCAATGGGCTAATCGAGGCGCTTCAAATGAAGAAAGGAAAGAAGAATGGTTTTGACAGCGCAATCTTGCACTTCACGTAAACAAACTTTAGCTCATTTGGGTTGAGTGGTCAGGAAAGGTGAGACTTCACGTTTTCTGTTATTCCTCTTACCTACTTCATTTTGTGAGTAGTTTAATTTGACACTTTGAAGTTGAGTAATGGGTCCTGGGGAAGTATGTTGTTTCTCCATTTGAACTGAACGCTGACTAGATTCGCAAGCTTCTGTATGATGTTAGTCGGTGTGAAATAAATCATCATTTCCCTCAAAAAAAAAAGTGGTTACTTCTTTATTGTAGTAACTTCTTATTCTTTTGCACGTGATTGTTATTTTTTTATGATGCCCCATAAGTTTTGCTTTTTTTCTTCATGTATTATTGTATACTTTGTCTATTCCTATTATGTGGAAATATGAGTCATGAGGTACAATTTTACATTTAATGGGCCTTGGTTGTCTTTGAATATCACTTAGGTGCTTGCTTTTTCTTTTCCTATTTTTTGATGGTTTGTTGGAAATTTTTAGGTTTGTAGTTGCATATAAATGTGTGAACTTAAAAAAAAAAAGTATGCTTGCATAACCTGAGAATTTGATCTCATAGAAAATTAATAAATATTATGAAAATAATTATATAGAATGATGAACAATCATATAATAGGAATAACCTAATGATTACCATAAATTTTTTAGTTTTGTTCTCTTTTTCAAATTTTTATCTGGAGCTTTTTGAGAAAAGAACTAAATTTTGTCTTAGTATTCAATCTTGATGATGATTGTGTGATATATAACTTCGGTTGACAATGCATTATATGTGGATATCTCTGATTGTGTGATGAACAAACAACACTAATACAACTGCTCATTTATTAAATAGTTGAACTTTATCCTCATTTTATAAAGGGTGTTTTAGTTTGTTGAATGGAGGAAGGATAATAGAGTGCATAATTGAGATATAGATTCTAACTCAAGCTGTGTTTGTATGGAAAAGATGAATTTTAAATTTTATACAGCATGTGTATTCCATCCTACACAAAAAAATGCAGTTATGATTTGACTTTGTATAACTCATTAAAGGTACATTGAAGAATTTAATCATTGAATCAAGTATACCAAATGAATATCGAGTTTTAGCACAGTTTTAGTATGCCTCACTGGTTATTGAATTTGTAAAATAAATTCACATATATAATTTTTTTATAGCAAATAATGAAATATTATTTTAAACTATTAATTCAAATGCAACAAACCATCTTTACCTTCATGAAAGAGGTGTGACCGTGTAAAATAGTAATTTATAGTAATATATTAATTGATGAACCTTCGTAATAACTAATGATTTCAAGTAGTCTTACTAAAGTTTACACTCCAATTATTTTAATGTTTGAGATTATGCATTTTTAGTCTTCTAGCCCATGATTTTCTAATTCTATTTGCGGGGGGAACAATTATCTCTTACTGCCTAAGGATTTACTCTTACGTATTATCTTTTGACCTTCTTCCCCTATTGATTATCTTATACTCCCTCCGTCCCATTACAAATGTCCTATTTACTAGTTTTGGATGTCCCATTACAAATGTCTTTTTTCTATAAATAGAAATAATTTTTTCCGTAGCCCTAGACCGAAACTTGGCAATATTGCAATATATGGATCGTGTAACACCCCGGATTTGATAACCCAGGCCCGGGTGCCACCGCCACACCTCCCTAGCAAGACACGGTTTCTCCGAGCTTGCTAAAGAGATGCAAGGCTATAGGTGTTGTAAAAAAAGTTATAAAAGCAAGTCCGGAATCACTTAAAAATAATAATGTAATATCATCCATACATGATAATAAAAATAATAAGTTGCAGCGGAAATTGAAATACAGGGCCTACGTGGCAAAAACTCGGGTTAACAAGCCCGTATACAAGTCATGTAAAACAAATAATTAAATGCCCAAAGTGATCCCCCGATGCATGATCATGCTCCGTACTCTGTAATGGAAAAATGAACAACGGGTTTTATCAGTATATAAAGTACTGAGTAAGTTAATCCCTAACAAAACAATTTAAGGGGTTACATGTGTTTAATTAAAACTACACTTTTCATACGTTACGAAATTAATTTAAAATTCACAGTTTACTTGCAGCGGAAAAACATGATTTATTTGCTCAAGACGAGAATACATAATTTAAGGACTTAATTTAAAAGCGTAATTTAAAAGCAAATTTAAGAACGTAATTTAGATGCATAATTTAAAGACATGGTAAATAAGATTTAAGCATAATTAAACACTCACACAAGTCTTTTATATTTTATCCCGCAACTAAGAAGAGGACACCACACAAGGGAGATCACTAACGAGACAATCTCAAAAATCATAATCAGTTAGCCGGTGAACCGGGGCCGCAGCCATACCAGTATTGGCTGCCGTTTTGGCTAGCCATGTATCTCGATTGCCATTTCGGCAAGCCGTGTGTATCTACTGTCAATTTGACAGGCATGTATATCAACTGTCATTTGACAGGCCTTTCAAGCGGTTTCACTGCCACTCGGGCAGGCCGTGTATTTCCCACTGCCGATTTGGCAGGCCATGTGCACAACTGCCGTTTTGGCATAGTAAGGAGATCACTAACGAGTCAATCTCAAAGATAGTAGGACTACTAACGAGGCAGTCCAAATAATGGGAGACCACTAACGAGGTAGTCTCAAAGATAGTAGGACCACTAACGAGGCGATCCAAAAACACAACGCGCGAGATCACTAACGAGGCAATATCAGATAGTAAGGAGACCACTAACGAGGCAGTCTCAAAGATAATGATAGCATGAAGATTGGCTCAGCCCAGTGAACGGGATTTTTCGAAAGTTCATATTTCAATGTTATCAAAATATTCGATATCGCGTTTCGTAGTTCGAGTTTTCTCAAGTTCGAAAAATTCGATTCGACGCAGTTTACGCCTTTCTTGATTAAAAATTCATCTTTACACCAAAATTCTGAAATTTATACAGTAGCTCAAAAACACACATACGAACAACTTTCATGTTTTACGTTTTCGGAAATAAGGTTTCAAAGTGAGTCAAATTTCAAGTTATTTGCAAAAGATGATTTCTGTCCCAAAAACCAATTCTGACACAGTTACGTGCAACGCCGATAAAAAATTCATTTCAAAGCCAATTGATCCGAAATTTTTACAGGATATATTCAACACCTTAACGAACAACTTTCATGTTTTAAGATTTTGGAAATAATGAATTTTAGATGTTCAAAAATCGACCACAAACGCTGCATATGCGCGGACTCAAAAGATGGGTTAAAACAGGTTCTGAAAAACGTCTGCTTGACATATCAAATGAACTCCAAAATTCATGAAATTTTATATGCACAATCTAGACACAATTATCTACAACTTTTGTTTAGAAATGCAAAGTTGAATCATCTAAAAACGGGTGAAAAACATGCATCAAGTCGAGTCAATAAATCTGTCAACAATTTAAACGTTCGGTTTTGTCACAGAAACTTTACGGCGCAATTTGGGATAGTAAATCTTTATGTCAATGGCTGAAATTTGGACACAAGGTAGATTAGAGTCTTAGAAACAAAATCTATGTTGAAACGTTTTTGGTTTGAATTCCCGAAGGTCGAGTTTTAGGCGAGTCTTTGAAATTGGACGAAAATAGGATTTTTGAAAACCGATTTTTGTTTCGTGTCTAGATCTTAAGTTTTATACAACAATAAACCACAAAAATTGGTGAGTAAGGTCTTAACTTACATATTTAGAGAATAGGGTCACTGCAAGGGATTTCCGGACGTCCTAAGGTCGCGACGAACGACCAACTTCTCCGATCGCTTTTTGTTCGTCCCCCGACGTGAAATCGTGGCAAAGGAAAGATGGTTAGATTTCGAGTTTTTGAGACTTATGGACGAGCTACACATTATAATACAACTTACCAAGGTCCTAGAAGGCAGTGGCCTTGTCTTGCTCGTCCCCTCTTCGCCGGAATACTCGTCGGGAGGTTGCCGGAAGTTCGTCGGAGAGGTGTTTGGCTTTGGGAGAGATTGTGGGTGTTTGGGGGGCTGCTCAATGGTGAATAGAGTGGGGGAGGCAGCCTTAGGTCGGGTAAAAGCTTCCCCACTCGTCTGATTTAGTTACCAAGGTCGGGAGGCGTAATTTTGGCAAGAAATCGCCATGATCGCGCGATTTGCAGCTGTCTGCTGCTTGGCGCGCTCGTGGCGCATTCCCGCGCGGCTCCGGCCTGGGCTACGGCCTGGGCCGGGTCGTGCGATCCGCCGGGCCTTTTCTCATCTCTTTCGAACTTCTGTCCTTCTACGTTTTCGGGCTCGACTTTTCGGGTCGTTCTCGGGTTACGATTCCTTTCTTAAATTTATTTCGACTCCAATGAATTCCATATTCGAAATCTTGAATCCGTCGAGTTTGAATCCGTCGGCTTGAATTCGTCGTCTTTTGGCTCCCGTGCAATAATTTATCTAATTAAATTATTTCCGACTTCACGGGTTCTTGGAATTAAAATTCTTTTCCTTCTTGAATTTAATTCCAATTCTTTTGGGGTTAATCCATGGAATATCTTCGGGCTTCCTTTCCTTCTTTCATCCCATTTCGACTTGACCGAAATTTGGGTTCGAATTCTTTGAATTTATCGGTCACGCAATTTCCGAGCAATAATTTATTGTAATAAATTATTTTCTTCTAGGAAATAAATTTTATTTCGTTTCTTTGGGCGTTGTAAAAACCCCGGGTATTACAGATCGGGACTGAAAACAAAGGATAAGACCGAGAGGTGTGGAATGGAAAAATGATGAGTAAATGGAAAAATAAAAGATAGGCAAACCTAGACCGAAGTAGACCCGGATTTGCTTGAGGTAATAGACTCAACTACTTCGACGAGATCCCTTCCAAGTGCATCGATCGTGTGTCCTTGGAGTCGGTTTGATTCTCCAAGGGTGAGGTTCCAAATGATGAAATGATTCACAAAAGGTTGAGAGCCGAACAAGCTCTCAAAATTGACTTTGATAAAATGAAGGATGTATTTCAAAATGATCAAAGTGAGTACAGGAGTTAAGGAATCCCATATATATAGGGAAATCCCATCCAACAAGCAAAACAATGAAATTAAACAACCCTAGCTGAGTTCTGAACAAACAGAAATTAAAAGAAACACAAAATGGGGACTGACGTCGTGATCGTAGACTCGCGACATGAGGCGGTGCTTCGCGACGTAGGCCCTTTCTGCCTCCTGCTCTGCTGGCGTCGTGATCCCTTAGCTCACATTGTGAACCTCATCTTCACGACATGGAAGTGTCTTGCGACGTAGGAGTGTGTGAATGTAGCCTTGACGTCGTGAGACCTTGCATCGTGAACCAGGGTATTGCGACATGAGGGGGAGGCTTGCTACGGAGGAGATGGTTTGCGACGTGAGACTATGTCATGAGCCTTGGTCTTACGACGGTGATGCGGGTTGTAACATGAGACTCCGAGACTTGAAGAATTCCCTTGAACTGTTCACTGATGGGGTCCACTGCTCCGTTACTATTCCGGTGTTGACCTTCATTGACCGGCGACATTTCCGGCAAACTTTCTGGCCAGATTCCAGCAACCTCGCCGGAGCTCCGACAAACTTTCCTATGATGGTGATGGTGGGACCCTTCTTTCTGACCTCTTCATGTTAATTTGATCCGTAATTGCATCTGGAGGTCATCCTTCTTCCGGCTTTAGTTCGACAAAGTGGGACCCAGAGTGATGGGTCCCGGCTCCTTCTGGTATTCTTTAATCTGGATCAGCAGCTGCATTCTTTGGGCTTCCTTGAGTTCCGCTTTATCTGTTTCCTGCAATAAAAAGCGATAAACGGAATCAGTGAATCTTTTAATGCATTGTCTGGATACTTGCCCATCCGGGAAGGTGGGAATTATCAGTCCATTTGTTCTGGTGACCGCGCCATTCCCACCCCCTTGGGGAGGTTGATCCATCAACCGATCAGATTCAAGTTCCTCGTCTCGCTGAAAGATCTGTAAATTAAAAGTTGGATGAATATTATAATCGTCAGGCAGTTCAATCCCATAAGTATTATCATTAATTTTCTCAAGGACTCTAAAAGGTCATGTTTCGTGAGGTGCAAGCTTTCCGTGTCTTTGCGCAGGAAACCTTTCTTTGCGCATGTGAACCCAAACCCAATCTCCGTGTTTCAAAAGCAGCTTCTTTATGCCCTTGTTGGCATATTTGGCGTAGATTTCAGATGCCTTGTGGAGACTTTCGCGCACATCCTTGTGGAGGTTTTTGATCGCTTGTGCTATATACCTGCAATTTGTGTTAAGATGCTCACTATGCGGTAGTGGCAAAAAATCAAGCGGGGTTAGCGGATTAAACCCATATACTATCTTAAAGGGAGACATATGCGTAGCACGATGAATGTGACGGTTATAGGCAAACTCTATATGAGGCAAGTATTTATCCCAAGTTTTTGTATTAGTAGCAATAATGATACGAAGAAGGTTACCGAGTACCGATTAACTGCTTCTGTCTGTCCGTCAGTCTGTGGATGATATGAAGTTGAAAATAAGAGTTGCATGCCCATTTCATGCCAGAATCCCTTTCAGAAGTAGCTAACAAATTTGGCATCGCGATCAGAGACGATTGATTTCGGTACTCCGTGTAGACGTACCACTTCTCTAAAGAACAGCCTCGCTACATGGCTGGCATCATTAGTTTTTGCACATGGGATAAAATGAGCCATCTTCGAAAATCGATCAACGACTACAAAAATCGAATCCTTTGCTCTCGCAGGCAACCCAAGTACAAAATCCATAGACAAATCTAGCCAGGGTCCTTCTGGCACTAGTAATGCTTGATACAAGCCATGTGGTTTGACAGTTGACTTGGCGCTTAGACACACCAGACATTTGGTTATGTAATCAACAACCCGCTTCTTCATGCCAGTCCAGTAGAACAGTTCCACAAGAATTCCCATGGTTGCATCCTTCCCAAAATGTCCCATGAGGCCACTTCCATGTGCCTCTTGGATTAACGATTCTCTGATTGACCCTCGGGGAATGCACAGCCTGTTCTCAAAATACAGAAATCCATTCGTCTGGGAAAATTCTTTGAACCCATTTTCTGAGTCTTCTAAAAAATTTCCTTAAAATCCTCGTCAGTGGCATACTGACTCTTCACATGTTTCAAATCCAATAACTCTTGTTGCATCAAATATGGCTAGCACAGTTCTTCTCGAAAGTGCATCTGCTACAACATTATCTCTTCCTTTCTTGTACCGGATCACGTATGGAAAGGCCTCAATGAAAGTGCTCCAACGAGCATGTCTTTTGCTGAGCTGGCCTTGTTGTCTGATATGCTTAAGTGTCTCGTGATCGGTATTAATAACAAACTCTCTACCTCGAAGGTAGTGTTGCCATGTCTTCAAGGCCCGAACAATTGCATACAATTCCTTGTCGCATGTTGAATAATTCAGTTGTGCTCCACTGAATTTTTCACTGTAGTATGCTATTGGTCTACCTTTCTGTAGTAAAACAGCTCCCATTCCAGTACCCGATGCATCGCTTTCCACCTCAAACGGTAAGTCAAAATTCGGCAACTCTAGCACGGGCGCGTGGGCAAGCTTGTCCTTTAACTCATCAAAAGCTTTTTGTTGACTCGGCCCCCCACTTGATTGAATTTTTCTTTTTAAGCAACGAAGTGATTGGGGCCGCTATGACACTGACTGTGGCACGAATCTTCGGAAGAAACCACTCAGACCCAAGAAACTACGCACTTCATGAACAGAGGTGGGTGGCTTCTATTCTGATATAGCCCTGATTTTTGATTCGTCCACTTTGAGACCATCTTTTCCAACCACGAATCCTAGAAAAGTGACATATGGCACACAAAAGATACAATTGTCGTAGTTGGCATACAGTTGCACCGATCTCAATTTGCTCAACACCTGTTGAACATGAGAAATATGATCACTATCAGTGCAACTATAAATTAAGATGTCATCAAAATAAACTACGACAAATTTCCTTATAAATTGTGTGAGAGTTTCATTCATCAGACTCATAAACGTAGAAGGCGCATTTGTCAGCCCGAATGGCATGACAAGCCATTCATATAGACCGAATTTGGTCTTGAAGGCGGTCTTCCATTCGTCACCCAGCTGCATCCGTATCTGATGATAGCCACTCTTCATATCAATCTTTGTGAAAATGGTAGCTTTTCCCAATTCATCCAGCATGTCATCCAGCCTCGGAATCGAATGTCGGTACTTGATGGTAATGGCATTGACTGCTCGGCAATCAACACACATTCGCCATTCTCCGTTCTTCTTTGGCACAAGTAAAACTGGGACTGCACATGGCGAAAGGCTTTCTCGGACCCATCCCTGTCAAGTAACGCTTGCACCTGTCGCTGAATTTCCTTCGTCTCCTCAGGGTTCATGCGAGAGGCGGGTCTATATGGGATGGAGGCTCCGGGAACGAAATCAATTCTGTGCTCAATGCCTCGCAACGGTGGGAGTCCAGCTGGGACTTCATCAGGAAAAACATCCTTGTTCCTGTCAAGCATTTCAGAAAATTCCAAAGGCATTTCAGGTACAGCAGTGATAGTTCTAGATATAATCATCCGGTTTAACATAAGCAAGGAAACAGTGACCTGTGAATTCAGGTTCTAGCACGGCTTCCTTGAACTCGGCCTTTGTCAATATCATGCATTGACTCGGGGGAGTTGAACCGTCAGATGTTTCATCCATTTTGGCTTTTCCCTTTGATCGTGCCTTGAAATTTGCTTATTCTTGGGCGATGTTTTCCTTTAACTTTTCTTGATCTAAGCGAACAACTTTTACAGATAATGGCTTGAACAAGTAGTCACGTTGTTCGTGCTTAAAGTATAAAACATTTGCCTTTCCTCGATACGTGGCATCCTTCTCGAATAACCACGGCATACACAATAATACATGACAAGCATCCATTGGCACAACGTCGCATAGGACCGTCTCAGAATATGATCCCATGGTGATGGGGACCCATGCCTGTTGTGCGACCTTTGTCCTGCCACTGGCGTTCATCCACATTAGGTGGTAGGACATAGGATGTTCCTCAGTCGGTAGCATTAACCTGCGAACAGTATATAAACTTACAACATTAGTGCAACTACCATTATCAACAATGACAGTGACATTATTGCCCATAATAGTACAATGACAATGGAAAAGATTCTCCCTTTGTTTGTTGTCTGCGGATTTTGATTCCCTGTCAGCACTAAGTGTTCTCATAGCAACAAAAATATTCGTCATTCTCATCCTCAGGTACGACTTCTGGATTGACCGGTTCTCCCTGATGATGCTCTTGAAGTTCACAATCTTCAAATTCCATCTCATCTTCGGAGTCATATATTCTGAAGAAACCCGGTTCAATCTCAACAACTGGTCTCTGGTCCTCGTCAGTATTGAGGACAGCCACTCTCTTAGGCTGATTGTTGCATTCGTTAGCATAGTGACATCTTTTCCCGCATTTAAAGCAAATAATTTCCCGTTTATCCTGAGCAGGTCGTCTTGGCTCACGGCCTTGAGCTTGGGGTGGAGTTGGTGCTCGATTTCTTATTCTTGATTGTAAGATTTGAAAGCCTGTCCCAAATCAAAACCTCTCTGCCAATCCGGACCCTGTTGTTGTGGCTGCTTGTAATTCGGTTGTGGTCGAATCAACCAAGGCTTGTTAGGATTGTAGTTATAGTGCCCTGAGGGAGATGGAGTGGGCCGATGGGATTTGCGCTTCATTTGTGCTTCAAACCTAGCAGCTTTGCAAACCAGGTCTGTGATGTTGATGTGACCCCTTATCTCCATTTCTTCATGGATTTCTGGCCTCAGACGCTTCACGAATCTTGAGAGAGTAAGCAGGGGCAGGGCCGTCTCAAACATTTTAGAGGCCCAGTGCAAAAATAAAGAAAAGGCCCCCCTATAAAATAAACTATATTATATTACTATGTAAGATTACTTTAATAATATCTTATTTTATAAAACTATATAAAATAATAATATGGAATTTTACCAAAAAGCACATTATTTAATTTTTTTATTTTTTTTTACTAGAAGATCAAATGAATTATCAAGAAATAGTTTAAAAATTAAACTAATTTTTATCAAAAGAATATAATTTATATACAAAATTAATTAACATGACAAGCACAACATCAAATGATAATGACAAAAAAAACTATAGTAATTAGTAACAAAATTTAATACATATATTATAAATATATAAATTTTGAAAATCAAAATAATAAATTGATGATAATAATACTAAATACTAACTAATATTAATAATAATATTGATAAATGAAATAAGACGTGTATAAATAATCTATTTAATTGCTCTCACTAAAAAAAGAAATAATCTATGTAAGTTGCGTAATACTATTAAGAGGGTGTTTGTTTTTGACGTTTTCAATCAACTTATTTGATTATTGCGTTTTTAAAACGCAGATAATTAGTTTAAAGTGTTTGGTGGGATATAATTGATAATTGATTAATTGCGATTTGAGGGTAACTTATAGCTCTTTTCTTGCAGCAGAAAAAAAGGTGCTGCAAAGGATTTGCGTTTGAGAGTCTAAATTTGTTTACCAAAAATATCCCTAAAACTATGGGAACTACGTATCTTTCTTGATCTTCCGCCTTCCTTTGCTCATTATACTATTTCTTCTTCTGACTTCCATTGCGTAGCTCATCCATCAAACCACTATTTGAATTTTTGTTTTTTGTTTTTTTATTTTTTTTAATGGGTTGTTAGGATTATAATAATATAATATACAATTTCATGTATTATATTGAAAATATTATAAGGCAATATACAAATAATATATTTATAAATCAAATTCATACAATTATATCCAAAATATTTTAAAAAAATATATTGGTGGAAAGAGTATTAATAAAAATATATTATAAAATATATAAAAATTAGAAAATAAAAATTATTTGAATATTCTTACCATTACCCTTTATTGTAATTTTATAATTTGAAAACACAAATCTAAATACTTAAAAATTAATTATTTGATTATTGCGATTTGGAACAGCATAAGTTTATCCAAACACTTAATTTTCTGTAGCACGTTTTGTTACAGCAATTATCTGATTATCCGTTTTCTAAACGCTGCAGCAATTTTCAAAACGCACATCCAAACACCCTGTAAATAAAAAATACTCTCCCCGTATTAAAAAATTTTAACACTTTCCTTTTTGGGCTGTTTTGAAATAATGTTAATATTTTCTTTTTTGGTAGTTTTTTTCCATTCACACTACTTTTTTTTTCCTCTCTTTCTCTCTCATTTCCTTTAATCTCCACCACTCATTTTCCCAAATTTTAAATTACGTGCCACTACCCAATGTTAAGATTATCATGTGCCTTGCAGGTGGTGGTGGTGGAGTATCATGTTGGCCAGGTCTCCCAACTGGTGAGGCATAGCTAAAGGATCATCCGCTCTGAAGTCAGATTGACCAGCAGGAGTTGTCCGCAATGGAGGATGCATTCAGTGTTTGGCACTGGACCGAGGTCCTAGGCTTCTGTCAAATTCTTCAAATTGCAGTTCTTGCTCAGCTATTGCTTCTTCTGCGGAAGTCATATCAGCTCTGGAAACTCTGCTAGTGCCTTCGGGAATAATTCCTTGAACGGTTGGTGTCACAGTTGGCACTGGAGGTGTGGTATTCTGAGGTGAGAGAGTAGGATAGAAAGCTTTTTCTAATCTCCTTTCAACCCGTTGCATGACCTCTCTTTGGATAGCCTCGTTCTGGAATCAAACCCGACCCGCAATATCAGACACAATACCATCAACGAGCTTATTTACAGTTTTAATATTAGTAGAATTAATATTTAAAGACTGTTGTAATGCGTCAATGTCGGTCTTCTTGGCCGCGGTATCGTTCATGGTCCTCATCATCTCCATCAGATCGAACATGGTTGGCTCAGTGTGACCTACCATCTCACAGACAATATTATTTATAGATATAAAGAAGTCAGAAAATTAGACAGAAAATTTGTAGAGTGAACTCCCAAGTGTTTCTCTCTCTCACACAACTTCCTTAGTTCCAAACACCCTGTTGAAATTGACATGCTCCAAGGAATAGTCAGATGCACAAGGACATATATGGGATGCGCAATTCACGGTTCAGAATGAACTGCTCGACTCAATCAAGTAAGAGCACAAGAATGAGAGCTTAATGCAATCTGATCTATGTTCACAGTTTTAAACAAGTATTGCAGGCGATAGACAGTGTATATGGACCCTATTTGGAAGTGTAAAAATAAAGCTCACAAGAAAAGTCACTCAAGAAAAATCACCCAATTAATCAAGTGGCTTCTCGGCTAGGTTTCACAGCTTATGAAGAGGAATTCTACTGCCTTTATAAAACGGGTGGAACTTCGACTCAGTATTTGTGAACTGTGTTCAGAGGAACAACTGTGCCAGTCAGATATCCACTTTATTGTAATTCATTCAAACACACAAAATAGTATGGAATCCCCAACACCGTGTGTAATTAATACTGGATTCCTCAATGCTCGACACGTGGCAACTTTCGAAAAATGGTGGGAAATTTGAAATTTGAATTTTGGCACTTCCGGATGATTCACGTTGCAAGAGGTGATCATGTTGTAAGACTGGGGTTGTCGACGTGGAACTTAGCGACGTGAGGCTGCTTCACTTTTGGACGTTGCACGTCGCAAGAGGACACGTCGTAAAGGGGTGGCTTGCGACATACTTGTTCCGCGACGTGTGGATATTACGTCGGCTGCCTTCACTTGCTTCTGGGGATTACGTCGTAAGCTATGTGCTCACTCGTGAAAGGTACCTTTGCAACGCGGTACTGGTCTCGTGACGGATGGGTATTATGACGGCCTTCCTTGGCTGCTTCTGGAAATACGTCGCAAACCATGGGCTAGCGACGTGAGTACGAGATCACGACGGGAAGGGGTTCGCGATGTGGGTGGCCTGCTTCGTCTTTTCTCCAGATTCTATGATAGTGACCCACTCGTACTCCCCAACACTTCTGCAGCAGACTATCCCCTTGTCTCTAACAAACTCGGATTAAGTCAAATACAATTAAAATCCCATAAAGTGGAATTTGTACTATGTAAGACCTTGTCCCCCAATAAACCCTAACAACAACTATGTTATTACAAATTTTTGGACCAAAAAGTAGCCCTTCAAGAACAGTTTGATGTTCATACATGTTCTTCAAGATTCATACAACACCAAAAATAATCAAACATAATATTTTTCCTACAAAATCCTCACTCGAACCCAACCCCAATAATCCCAACACTTGTCCAACCCTTAATAGACTATTTAATAAAGCAAACACTTATCAAACAAGTATATAAACTCACGGATGATACAAGGAGATATGGGGACAGATTCAAGCAACAAATTTTGGGAAACAAACATGAAACACATGAACCACTAAGTAACCCGAGAGTAATATTGCAACATATGGATCGGGAATGAAAACAAAGGATAAGACCGAGAGGTGAGGAATGGAAAAATGTTGAGTAAATGGAAAAATAAAAGATAGGCAAACCTAGACCGATGTAGACCTGGATTCGCTTGAGGGAGTAGACTCAACTACTCCGACGAGACCCCTTCCAAGTGTATCGGTCGTGTGTCCATGGAGTCGGTTTGATTCTCCAGGGGTGAGGTTCAAAATTATGGAATGATTCTCAAAAGGTTGAGAGTTGAACAAGCTCTCAAAAATGACTTTGATAAAATGAAAGATATATTTCAAAATGATCAAAGTGAGTACAAAAGTTAAGGGATCCCATTTATATAGAGATATCCCATTCAACAAGCAAAATAATGAAATTAAACAACCCTAGTTGAGTTCTCAACAAAGAGGAATTAAAAGAAACACAAAATGGAGACTAACGTCGCAATCCATTACATCGTGACCGTAGACTTACGACGTGAGACAGAGCTTCGCGACGTAGGCCCTTCCTGGCTCCTGCTCTGCTGGCATCGTGATTCCTTAGCTCACGTCGTGGACCTCATCTTCACGACGTGGAAGTCTCTTGCAACGTAGGAGCGTGTGAATGTAGCCTTGACGTCGTGAGACCTTGCATCATGAACCAGGGTAATGCGACGCGAGGGGGAGGCTTGCGACGGAGGAGATGGTTTGCGACGTGAGAGACTACGTCGTGAGCCTTGGTCTTGCGACGGGGATGCGGCTTGCGACGTGAGACTCCGAGACTTGAAGAATTCCCTCGAACTGTTCACTGATGGGGTCCAATGCTCCGTTACTGTTCCGGCGTTGACCTCCGTTGAGTGGCGACATTCCATCGAACTTTCTGGCCAGATTCCGGCAATCTCTCCAGAGCTCCGATGAACCTTCCGGCAACGGCGACGGTGATGGTGGGACCCTCCTTTCTGACCTCTTCATGCTAATTTGATCCGTAGATGCATCTGGAGGTCATCTTTCTTCTGGCTTTAGTTCGACGAAGTGGGACCCAGAGTAATGGGTCCCGGCCCCTTCTGGTATTCTTCAATCTGCATCAGTAGCAACATTCTTTGGGCTTCCTTGGGTTTCGCTTTATCTATTTCCTGCAATAAAAAGCGATGAACGGAATCAATGAATCTTTTAATGTGTTGTCTGGATACTGGCCCATCCGGGAAGGTGGGAATTATCAGACCATTTGTTCTGGCGACTGCGCCAATTTTTCCCTTCAACAACTATGTGGACTCCATCGTATACTCACAAATCAATTCTACCATTTTTTTAGAAGAAAATGATCTATTACTCCAAACAATCAAATACAACAACAGTCCAGATCTTATCAAGCTATTACAGCAAATGCATGCCACAATTGCCTGCAACATCTAACAGGCAATATGTAATAGAAACAAAGTGGCATAGTTTCATTCGAACCTCACTACCTCCACTCTTCCACTTTGTCCTCTCCCTCTGCTCGCTGTCCCGCACAAGAGTATGACATATGATTGCGTTCTCTAAGTACATGTTGCACACGGATACCCCCTGCATACCTTAGAACCACCATGTTCGGACCAAGCAAATTCCTTAAGTGCCATGGGGTGAGTTCCAGATGCCGTAACCATTTCACCACGTTTTTGGAGTCACATTCAATCACCATCTTAGGAAGCAGAAATCCTTGGTCTCTAATAAGAGCCGAACAAACTCGACTAACCGCGAGTATTTCAGCTTCGTTCGAATTCGTATTACCAATGTGATACGAAAGTATGAAAATAACCTCCCCCTCATCATTTCTAATCACCCCTCCAACCCCCGCTGGCCCCGGATTTCCAAACGAAGATCCATCCGTGTTGATTTTCCACCATCCCTTTTCAGGTCGCTCCCAGATTAATCCCTCCCGGGCACTCTTAAGCCGTGAATTTCGCGACTGAAACAGGCCATCAGGAAAGCTAGTCTCCAGGTTTCCAAAATCAAAATCATTTCCATTCATCGCCACTTTCCACCAAAGAGCCACTTTCCATTTAATCTCATTCACTGTTTCCCCGGTCCTTACCATCTTTCCTCTGAAAATCTTTTCATTTCTACCTTTCCAGATACCCCAGATCAAGGCAAGCGCCATGAACAACCCTGCCATTCTCCTGCCCTGATTTAAGCATGCCTCTGTCCACCATGCCAAAACGCCATCCGCCTTACCTGATAGTGCACTTGCCGCCCCAAACCAGCTTATCCATTGATACCATAATGAACATGCAAACTCACATTTGCAAAACAGGTGATCAACCGTCTCAACATATTTCTCACACATCGGACATTGCGAGTTGGTTTCTGGGATACATCATATCTTTACCAGTATATCCTTAACTGGGACTGCACCATGTGCGATCTTCCAAGTCAGAATTTCGATCTTCATTGGAACTTTGATCTTCCATAAAACTCGCAATAGCCTTTGCAACCCTCTCTCCTACATCCCTTCCTCCCTATTCCAGAGGGCCTTGGTGGAGAAAACACCACTGCTTTCCTTCGCCCACACCAACCTATCCTCCAAATAAAGATTCAGTCTTGTCCAGCGCAAGACTCTCATAAATGCTTGCCATATTTCCAATTCCCAATCAAAGAGAAGCCTACGGAGATGAATGTTCCAATTCCACTGAAAGCCCGTCCATTCTCCAAACTCATCTATTCTCCAACTTTTATTTATAGCCAAAGCATAAATTCTAGGAAAAAGATCCATAAGGGCATGTCCTCCACTACCCAAGTGTCTTGCCAAAAATGTGTCCTCAAACCATTGCCAACATGAATTGTAAACCCGTCCCTTGCTGACTCACTTCCCACCTCTTCCCAAGCATTGCATATCCTACCCCACATGGACCTATTTTTTTTTTTTTTATCACATTCGGTATCAAAGGATCTTCACCCCTATAATATTAAACATTAATCACCGCCTTCCACAAGTGTTATCCTGCCCAAATCACCACCTCCATTTTAAAAGGAGGGCGGAATTAAAACGTTGAGAATTCCAAACTCCAAGTCCCCTATTATCCTTGTGTCTACATATCTTTTCCCAATTTAGTGTGTGCATATTCCTCACCCCATCCCACTCATTCCAAAAGAACATTCTTTTAAGACTTTCCAACCGATCCGCCACCGTCCTAGGGATTTTGAATACAGACAGAAAATACAAAGGTAGGCTACACATATGATGGCAGTCATTTTCGTCTAAATTTGTGTCCTAGTGGTAATTTTTGATTATATCTTCCTTGAGAATGAATAAAAGATGAAAAGAATTGCATGGGATAAGAAAAAGATTAAGATCCGAAGAGGAGTTTAAAGTGCATAGAAATAGCTTGAAAACTTGAAGTGTTTCGCACTTTGTTCTTATCCAAGTTGATTCTCGCTTTGTCATTTAGCAGAGAATGGAAAAAGAAATATTGCGAGGAATAAACCTGGAGAGGATGACAAAGTTTGGAAGGATATTGCGAGCGAAGAAGAAAAGATGTCGCGAGATGAGTAGGGTGAAACCCAGATGAGCTGAAGAAATGTCTAAAACTGGAGAAGCCCACGCGATGATTATTCAACATCGCATGAGAAGGGAAAAGAACAGGACAATGCGTGAAGTGAGGGAGTAATTAAGTGCGAGCAAGATTTATCCTCAAGGCGGGAGGCAGTTATTTTCCCACATCTATAAATAGATCCCTTGGGGTTCAGCTCAAACTAACCGGAGGACTTCAGAATCACTCTCATATTCTCCTGTTCACTTTAGAGTTTTCCCTAGGTAGGGTAGTTAGAGATTTAATACTGTTCTTGTGATTAATTGATGTTGTTCTTCAATTTTATTCGTTTTAGTAGATTAGATTTTAAATTTTGTTCAGTAGTTTAGATTAAGGATATCACGGGGAGAGGAATTCTATAAGGAAGTGTTTCATTCCATCCCAATGACGATCAATTCAATCTGTTTTCTTCATGTTCATCGAATCGAATTCAAATTTTCTGATGAGTTTCAAATTTCCAGGTGTATTCGTTTCTTTTTCTTTTTACATTTTCTGATTGAATGAAGGTAAATCACGTTTCAGATTGCAATTTTCTTCCGGAATCCTAATCTTTAAATCGGAACAACTGAATTAGTTAGAACGACGGGTGAATTCAGGATGAATTTTGTATCAGAATTCAAAATCTCGATTTGTGTTATTCGTAACCGTTTAGAGATTTAGAAATCCTGTTTAAATCTGTTCTAGTTCTTTAATTTTGCAAAGAGATGATATAATCTTAACATGATGTTTGATTATGAATTTCTTAGAAATTACAATTCATAGCTTTAAATTCGTTCATATTATCATTTTCTGTTCCATAACTGTTCTCGGATCTATAATTCTCAGAATTCTGGACTCTGCATCTACCTATCTTGATATTATTCCTAGCAAAACTGTTAAGAAATTTTTGAAAGCAGTTGTTAACTCAATTTGATTTTGATTCCAATAATATTCTGAAGTTTAAGTGAAATGATTTTTCACTAAGTTCTGAAAGACGCACGCAATGTTAAACATAGCATGATAATCTTTCAGAGCTAAAATTCTGAGTTCATGAGCCCAACTAACACTTCGAGATCAGTCTCGCTATATTCCTTGTGTAAATATTGCGAGATGAATCTTTAGAAGTAATCTGAACTTAGTATTTTCCTTCATGCACAAACCTATTCTCGCTTTATTCCATAATAGGAATGACGCGAGGAACCTACCTACAAACTTACTTTTTAATATGTTATCCCAGAATCCGTGCCTCGTTCATTTGAATAGAGCAAGGGAGCATTCTGAGACAACATCAGAATTGGTTCCTTTTCATAAAGAAGCCAAATAATTTCTCACTATATACATATACCACTTATCTTATAAATTAGAGTTGTTCTTGAGAATCTTATCGCGAGAAGTTTAGTTCTCTATATTATTTGAATCTGAGAAACATTCTATGAATAATAGCCCCTCCATGCTGTTCAAATATAGCACGCGGAAAATTAGAATGTTCATAGTTTTAAACCCCAAAATAATTACTGTGAGTTATTTTGACATATATTTTGCATATTTACTTCTCAAATCCTTTTTAAGGGAAGTGATTCCCTACATTATGTCTAGCTCCTAGTGTATATTCTTGGAGCACACTAGCATTTCACTTAGAGGATTCCGAACCCTCATCGCTTCTTTATACATATATTACTATCTATATCCATATTATTTTGGGATATTACCCGGACAGAGCAGAGTAATTCCACTTTCCTTAAATAAACATATCATTCGTAATCAATTTTTCACCATCACAGTTATAAGCACATTGAGATTGGGATAAGGATATTAGTTTGCCAAACCATCATTTACTCAGGATAATGAAGAACAAACCTGTTCTATAGTTGGACACTTAGTACATAACGTTTAAAAGGGAAATATGTTTCAAAAATTACCTTTTGTCTTAAGAATTAATGAGACTCTAAGAGTTAACCTTCGGGGGTCATAGATTGTTATGATAAACAAATCATATGCTATGAGTAGGAAGTTAAACACCCTTTAGAATTTCATTAATCCTGAGTTAAATCATGAGTATTATGAAATATTTACAGTGGATTCTCTTGCCAATGCATCTGTATAAATCTGAGTAGTCTAGATAAGTCAAGGACTTTGATTAGCAATTTCATCTTGATATACTTACAGGACTATTATTTATTATAAATACTTGTTGGAATTATTTTGAGAAACTTGAATCTCGTGAAACCCTTGGATGATAGATTTAAATTACAGCTTTTTATTTTGTTGTAGAGGACATTCAAGTAAGGAGTACGAGATACATTCTTATCAGAATAATAATAGTACAACAATAAGTTCAGACTAGTTCTAGATGGATAGGATGTGACCCTGAGTTTTCAATGGCTTAATCTGGATCCGAAAGAAACAGATTAAGTGATATTTCTAAAGGCTTATACTAAGAGATGAGTCTGACTGATTATCTTTCAGAGTTAAGTGTTTCATGATTTTAGGATTAATAAAGTTATGACACTGGATTACAAGTACTCGTCTTGGGAAAGTGATCAAAGACATAAAGGATTTAGCAAACTTTAAATAAGGAGTTATCCAAATTCTCTGAGCTCACGCGTTATTCAATAATCACAAAGCGTGACTACTTCTGCATCAGTCTTATTTCATTACTTTGTCTCTTAGTCCACATTGATCTATAAATTCGCAATCATTACTTTAATCTTGAACTCATATCTTTTCCATCGATTTAATGCTTACTTTTACTATAAATTCACCTACCGTCACATAACCAAGAATATATAGATGTTTTAATGATTTGTGCGCTATAAAAATGCTTCCATTGTATAACTCTCTAGTGAACGATCCCGACAAATTAAATAAATAATGTAAGCTTGATACCGTGCGCTTTCGGTATGCAAAAGAAATATATCTTGAAGTTCTCTTTAAAAATATTATTGTGAAGAGAATGAGTAGTCGTTGTAGTAAGTTGCAAAGGGATCTTTACAAGAAACCCTTAAAAGCTTCATGGCGCCGTTGCCTGGGAGGGTGTAGCGTTATGAATTGTAGAACAAATGTATTCTTTGGTTTGCCATAATATTATTCTTTAATTATTATTTTGTTTCCACTAATACTTTCATTTTGCCCTCAGGAGAAATTTGAGCAGTTTATGAGCGAAAGAATAACTAAATCCTCAAAACAACCATTGCTTCCTTTCAATTGTGAGCTTGAGAAAACATCAAGATTCATCAGAACAAACGCAAGGAGAAGGCTGAAAGACTACACACAGGGGACACTTTCAACCATAACTCAAATGGCTAATAATGGGCAGAATGATGGAGTAGGGAATTTTCCAAATGGACAGCCAGGGAATCAGAACAATTTGCCACCAAGAGGACAATTTCAAGCTCCTCTCAGAAATGCAGCGCCTAAATTTGTTCAACAGCATTACTTTCCTCCAAATTTTGTCAAGCCTATTCCTTATCCTCAGGAAGATCAATATCAGCCGTGGCAGCCTAATGTAGATCATTATCTAGGCGGAACAGAAGAAGAAGTGGATATAGCTCCTGGTATATTGAATATGGCAGCCTCAAGAGCATTCTATGGTCTAAGTGCATAAGATCCACATCTTCACCTCAAGAAGTTTGTGGAGCTGAGCAAAACTGTTAAGATAGGAAGAGCTTCTAGAGAGAGTGTTCAATTGGCTATGTTTCCATTTTCTTTGGATAGTTCAGCAAAAGAGTGGTATGACTCCCTAAATGCTCAACAGAAATCCACTTGGCCAGAGTTGGTGAAGAACTTCCTACTTAAGTACTTTCCAGAAAGCAAGATAGATGAATGGGTAGACAAAATATCTAGTTTTAAGATGAGAAAAGGAGAGTCATTAAAAGATGCTCGGATAGATTCTTTGATATGTTAAAGAGATGTCCGCAACATAGTATTACAGAAAGAAGACTATTGAAAATATTCTTTACAGGACTTTCACATACTTGGCAAATGATGATCAATGCCACTGGGGGAGAACAACTACTCCAGATGACATTAGAGAAGGCTTGGGCAACAATAGATACCATGACCGCCAGTAGAGCAGTTCTTTAGGATGATGATCCACCATCCCCCACAAGGAAAAGTCTTGCTATTCACCCAGATAAAAATGATGAAAGGTTTGCAGCACTTACTAAGCAGATTGCGGAATTACAACTAGCTCAGAATACAAACCTTCAGATCCAACAACAACAACCAATGATCATGCTTCAACCCACTACTATGGAACATGTATTTCAATGTGGTCTCTGTGCTGGACCTCATCACAATGATCAGTGTCCTCTTCTTCAAGAGGCACCGACACAAGATGAGAGTTGTAATTACACTGGTTTTCAGAACAAGCATCCAAACTTGAGCTATGGTAATACACAAAATACACAAAATGCACATCTTTTGAACCCTTCACAACAGAATACCACTCAACAGCCTCAGCAAAACTTCCGTCCTTAGCAGCAGTTTTACTCTCAACAGAAATGTATCCTCAGAGACCTCCTCAACAATTCAATCAGCAGAATAGACCATTTGGACCATTCTCACCCGTGTATGCTCATTTTCCTCCTCAACCAGTACCTCCAGTGGCTCATTCTACTGTCCAAGATATAACATATTCTTCTAAAGTTGAGAATACTCTGAAGGAATTCATTGCTAAGCAAACAGAGACGAACAATCAGCTTCAAGCCTCTATTGAGAATGTTGAGAATTCTGTCACTGAGATGGCAAAATTGTTACAGCAAAGGGAGAAGGGTAAATTACCAAGTTCATCTGAAACTAATCAACAGTGCAAGGCAGTAATGCTTAGGGGAGGCAAGGAATTCATTGATCATGAGTTTGAAAAGAGGAGGAATAAGCTTTTGCAACAGAAGCTTGATGATATTCAGACAATAGAAGAAGATGAACATGTTGAAGATGGTCCAATTGTTAAGAATAAGGGTCTGGAAAGGTGTAATACCCGAGAATTTTCCAACATAAAATAAAACAATAATTAAATAAATAAATAATAAATAAAATAAATACTATAAATAAATGAACGAATCCAGCAAATAAAAGAAACAAATAAAGATAAGGAAATGAGAAATGAGATTTTTACTTAGAAAGGAATTAAAGGAATTTAATTCAGTAAAAGGATGGATAAATGGTACACCAAAACCCGACACTAATGAACTCGAGTATTCGAGTCCAAAACATCCAATTAGACTGAGAATAAAATTTAGAGAGAAAGTAGAAACCCGAAGATACCCCGGAAATCGGAATTCGGGAGCATAGAGGGATAGAAACCCGAAAGAGAGGCGGAAAAGCACGACGGATCGCACGACCCGCCCGGACCGAAGTCCAGGCGAAGTCGGCGCGGTGGCCGCGCGGTGAAGTGGCTTTAGCGCGCCACGACCGCGCCACCCCACAGATTCGTTTGTTGCGTGAATCTCTCGCCCAAACGCGGATTTTTCGACTTTCGGTTGAACATCTCTCGACTCCAGACTTTTAGGTCGGTTGTGGACGCCCTAGGGATTAAGAATTCTATAAATAAGCCCCTTGGGAGCCCCAAACAAGTTTACAAAACCCTACAATCTTCTATACGTTCGAAACCCTAAATTCGGAGTCGACGGAAAGCACCAAACGGAGGCAGCAGCTTGGACGAAAATCCAAGGTCTCCAAACATTGTGGTAAGCTCTATTCCAATAAATCTTTTCACATTTCAATCCGAAAACGGATTCTAACTTCGGTTCTTTTCTTTCTACACCCCGTATCGAATCTAGATCGTAGAACCCGACGAACGGAGAGGAGAAACGGTGATCTGGAAGCCACGCCTCCAAACTAGACATTCCCGACGTTCATAGACACGGTAAGTTAACCTTACATGGTTTTGGGAGATTTTAAAACATTCGAAACCTAAAAAGATTCAACAAGAACCATAAATCTGTCCACTTTTGTTTTCTACCGATGCAACAGATTTGGTGAATTTTTCCGACCCTTGAAACGAACTCAAACGGAAAAACTTAAAACACAAAAAACGTTCCTAAGACTTAGACCTAGCTACTGTAAAAATTTGGGAATTTGTGGAGTTGATTTGTTATGTGAAAACCCGTTGAAACCGAACTGTTTAAATCTAGATCTCGAAATCTTGGACAGAACTTAGGAATGATCTTGATCACGTTTTTGACATAGGATCTAGGCTGTTTTAGATCTTTGGCCAAACATGAAAGTTGTAGATAATTGTCTTAAGATGATCCCTGTCAAATTTCATTAAATTTGGAGTTGAATTGATATGGTAGAATTTGAAATCTTTAAACTGTGGCATGTTAAACTCGGACAGATTTCTTCTTATGCGAAAATTGGCGATTTTGACCTACGTAGGTATCTCAGATTGAAAACGTTAAAACACGAAAGTTGTAGATCTTGATGTTTCCGAGTCAGATATGAAATTTTGGAATTTTTGGAATTAAATCTGATTTTAGACGAATTTTGGAGTAAACTGTGATTTACCGAAACGAAATCTTGAAATCTTGTTGAAACATGGAATTGACCATTAGGGTTGAAACGAATCGAGATATTATTTCTAAATTAATACAATGGAAGGCAGATTTTGAAAACTAAATCCCCTTACAAACTTGATAAATTAAAATTAGGGGTGAGTGCTCTGCAGGGTGCCCCCTAACGATTCACTTCGTGCCGTAATGGACGATGGTGACCCCGCGCGCTAAATTTGAGATATGGATTGCATAAATGGCGAAACTTAGAGCCTACACTCTCGTGAATATCCGTATGGGTTTCCCGAGGCTCCGGAGTGGTACTGGGTATGGCTGATACGGTTGCGGCCGCCGGGCTACCGGCTAAACTTGTTGATATCGCGATTTTTATCGTGAAACTTTGAAATACCAAATCGGGAATGTAATGGGGATTCTAAATTAAATTAAACTAGATTAAATGATATTGTTGTCAAATTAAATTATTTAAATGCTTTATTTAAATTATGGCTATTATTTTGAACCATGTGATACGTGTTATTAAATAGAGCCTGAGATAAATTGTGCTATTGGATATGGATTAGATGAAATTAAATATTATGTTATTATCATGCTTTTGTTAAATCACTAAATTTATGGCTTTTAAACCCTACGATCATGCATGTGTTAACTTACTCAGCAATTTTGCTGACCAAAACCATTTTTATTCCTTTCCTTACAGAATATGTGGAATGAGCATGTGTGAGCACGAACCATGCATGGGATTTTGGGAATTGTTATTTTGCTTTTAATTTCGCACTTAGACTACATTATGAACGGGCCTGTTTATCCCGTGTTTTGGCCATGTCGGCCCTTTTTATATTTTCCGCTGCGATACTGTACTAAACTAAATATTTCCGCTGCGCTATGCTATTATTATTTTCAAATTATATTGTATGGGCCATATTGAATGATTTAAATGTTTTAAATACTGCAATACCTAGCCTTGCATCTCTTTAGTAAGCTCGGAGAAACCGGGTCTTACTAGGGAGATGTGGCGGTGACATCCCGACCTGGGTGACCAAAAATCGGGGTGTTACAAGTTGGTATCAAAGCCCGGCTATTTTTAAACTATTATTTTTAAACCATTACTATTTTTAAACTATTATTAATATTTTGACTATTATTTTAAATTTTAAAGTATTATTTCCATGGAGGAATTTTTATTCTTTATTTTAAAACCCATGGAAAAATATATATATATGGTGTATTAAATTATTATTGGGGGGAATTATCATTTGCATATGCATGTTGCATCTCTGCTATGAACTTAGAATCTTGGAGACTTGAACTTAGAATCTTGGCGAAACTTGAACTTAGCATCTTGGCGAAACTTGAACTTAGAATCTTGGAAACTCGAACCTAGAATCTTGGCGAATTGAACTTAGAATCTTGGCGAATATTAACCTAGATCTCTTGCTTGCGCTAGATGGCTAGTCAAGACATGATGCAGTTGATGATCAAGATGATGAACGCTCACCTTGACACCCAACAAACCATACAACAAATGAAAAATCGTATAGCTCACTTGGAGGCAAATCTGCACCAAATGGGAGACTTAAGGGAAGCTGACCTCCAGCATTTCCTGAACTTGAGAGCCGCTGATCAAGATCGCATAAAAGACTTAGAAACTCAAGTGCAAAAACTCACCGAACGGAGCGATGCTGTGATAGATAGAGTTGAGGATCTAGGGACGGACCTGCTTGACCTCACTGATATAGTAGTACCATATAGCCCTGTGGAAGACCACTTGATGGGACCACGAAGCCCAACACCCCCGGTGGAGAGCCCGCCTGGCCTTATCTATGGATGCTACGGAACCCTTGGGCTCTGGCCCCACATGGTCCGCCCATCGCCAAACCCGAGCCCCGTGGAGAACCATCCGGAGGAGACACCGGACCCAGTTCCGGAAGCCGTCGATCCACCATCCCCAGTGTTTCATGGACCTTTGGGCACCGGCCAGGTCTCTGATGAGGATGATCCTATGGAAGACCCCGCTACTCTGCCAGAGGACGCGGAGATCTTTTAGATACTTTATCCTAGATAGTATATTTATTTTGCGCATCCTATTACTTGTATTAAATTTCTTTTAAAGGAATAAAATGCAAGTTGATTTTTTTTGGAATTCTTCAGCCAAAAATTTTTATAAAAAAAAAAAAGTTCCATCGCATTTTCTCTAAATGATAACAGTTAAATCAGTCAACAAGGATACAACGGGAACATAAACTGCGAAACATAATCAGCAAGATCATCCTTGTACAGTCCATAAGAAAACAACTAAATAAAACACTACTACAGCAAGCCTAGATGGAAATGCGGAAACAAAGGATCACTGGTCGGGAGGCGGGAACTGACGACGCATATACTCGTCCATCTGACGCATGTAGGCGTACATATCGGTCATGGAGGCCTGCTGCTCCAGCTGTCTCGCAGTGATCGTATCCATGCGAGCCTGGTACAGGTCCATCCTGGCATCCAGAGCGTCGTAGCGAGCCTGCCCGGCTGCAAACCCAGCATCCATACGAGCGAGCCCCGCATCCATACTAAGCTGCATACCCTGCAGCATCTGAACTATCTGCGGCATCTCCACACCCTGCTGGGAACCTCGGGAGGCGGAGGTGGCTGCTCAGGAGGAACAACTAAAATCAAACCATCACCGTTGGGCTCCGGGCGAAGGACAGCCGGAGGAGCCCCACGTCGAAGAGCACTGCGTCGAGGGGCGTAGCTAGGGATACGGTAGTCGCCGCCAGCGGATAGCTTGTAAGGATCCGTCTCTGGTGACGTACGGATCCCCTGAGCCGCACACATGCCGCAAATAAGATGAACATGGGTAATCACCCTGCTTCCTCGTCCTCGGCGCATACCCCTCAGGTTGTCCGCGATACAAGCCCCAACATTCACCCTACCACCCCGGGCGAGAAAGCAGATGGTCTCATAGACGTGGTCGATAACAATGTGGCTCCAGGTGATCGGCCGGACACGGCCTAGCCATATCTGAGCTAGCTCGCGCCACGGAGAGTCCATCGTCGTCAACTTCAGCTCGTGATCATGCTCGAGCAGAGGAGCCGTCAAGGTGCATAAAACGCCCCACGCAGGCGGGGGTATACGACCCTCCGGCTGTGGCCGGAACACGCCGTCGTCAGGGAGGCCAAAGTAGACGTTGATCGCCCGAGCACTGAAATCTAGATGGCGACCCCGAACCCAGACTTGAGACAAGTCGCTGTTCTCCCCGAGACCGCCAATGTTGGCAATGACCTCCATAGCTAAGTACCCAGAAGCGACGCCCTCGGGATGGCGCGCAAGCCCAGTCCACTGAAGAAGATCCAAAACTGGGCTAACCCTGTCGTCGTCCATATGGCGAGGATATATGCCTCTCTCCGGGACATAAGACCTGTTTCGACGAAGCTCGTCGAAGTAGAACTCCTGAGAGGCCATAGTAGCGAATCGATACCTGTCGTGTCGACGGGGACGCACCTCGTCGGGGAGACCCCTGAGCTTAGGGCCCCGCTGCTCCTCGTCCTCCTCAGACTCGCTCTCGTCAAAATCAGACATCGCCGGAGCGGCAGTGCTAGGACCAGCCTCATCGCGCTGAGCAACTCGTCTCCTGGTCCTTGGGGGACACATGAGTGACGCCAAAACAATCCACAGAAAAAGCAGCATCCTGCAAATATCAAACCAATACCAAAGGTAAGGATAAATCCCACACGGCGATTATACGAAGCATAATCTAGAAAACACGAGAACATGAAGTGGGAGCCCTAACACGAGCGATCAAGAGGATAACCAAACCAAGACTATGTCTAGAAAAGTCCCAAACCCCTTGGGACATTTCGTCGAACACGTTGAGTGCGCGATAAATCAAGACCAAAGTTTACTTGTAAACACATGGGGAACGTCCCCAAGACAAAACAATTGTTTAGACAATAACTTATCAACATAATAGGGCACAAATCGACGACAACAAACTCATCCGCATGCCCACAATACCAATACAAATCAGGAAATTCATGCTTTCCTTAAAATATGGAATCTAGTAAAACTTCCTCAAACTAGGCATGCATGGTGGCACAAATACTTCCTAATCAACAAAAATAACACCAGGTATCGCCCAAACTCGCTAATTGCATAAATTAAGTCTAAAAACAACAAACCCCCAATTCTTGTCTCTAAACCCTAATTTTGAAATTCGCCCAAAGATTAGGGCTAATCAAGACATAAAATCTGAAATTGACAAGTAGAAGTAGTAGATGCATACCTTGCAAGGGGAAATCGAGGCCGGGAACGAGAGAATCGGGGGATGGGAGAACGAATTTGAGAGAAAACTAGAAGAAGCCTCGGAAGTGGAAATGGGGCGGAATGGCTCGCGCTCCGCGCGAGCCCTTTTACTCGAACTGCTACGGCCGCGCGGTCGCCGCGCGCCACCGCGCGGGCACCGCGCGAGCCTCAAAGTTAGTTTTTTTTTTTTTAATTTTTTTATTTTTTTTCTACTGTTTACTCAATGAGCTATACGGCAAGCTGTCGAAATGTGACTTCTGGCTGAAAGAAGTGGCATTTCTCGGACACATAGTATCCGCTGATGGAGTATCAGTGGATCCGGCAAAAGTTTCTGCCGTAACTGAATGGGCAACTCCGAAAAGTCCAACGGAAATAAGGAGTTTCCTTGGATTAGCCGGATATTATAGACGATTTGTGAAGGACTTTTCAAGGATTGCACGTCCTTTGACCCAGCTACTAAAGAAAGGAGCAAAATACGAGTGGACCGAAGCTTGTGAGATTGCGTTTCAAGAGCTGAAGAAACGACTCACAACCACACCCGTATTAACACTACCATCAGAGAATGGTGACTTCGAAGTATATAGCGATGCTTCGAAGGAAGGTTTAGGTTGTGTTTTGATGCAAGACTCGAGAGTCGTAGCCTATGCATCACGCCAATTGAAACCTCACGAGGAAAATTATCCGACACATGACCTGGAGTTGGCAGCGGTCGTTTTCGCTCTAAAGATTTGGAGACATTATCTTTATGGGCGGAAGTGTCGAATTTTCACCGACCACAAAAGCTTGAGGTATATATTCACTCAGAAGGAGTTGAATTTGAGACAGCGAAGGTGGTTGGAACTCATTAAGGACTACGATTTAGAGATAGCGTACCACGAGGGGAAGGCGAATGTGGTAGCCGATGCCCTAAGTCGGAAAACCCAACACGTGACAAACTCGTTGGTAATTCCGCCGGCATTGTACATGGAATTGGCGAGATTGGAGTTAGAACTTGTGCATCCTGGCACAGTGAGAGGGACAGTCAATGCCATGGTCGTAGAAACTCCCATATTGGACGAGATTCGACTCGCTCAACCGAGCGACTCGAAACTCGAGAAGATAAAAGGGTATATTGCCGAAGGAAAGGCAATAGGATTTGCTGTCCACGAGGATGGAAGCATCCGTTTTAAAGGCAGATGGTGTGTGCCTCTTAAATGTGCCGAATTGAAGCAAAGGTTGATGGAGGAAGGGCACAACACGCCATATTCCGTACATCCCGGAGGTGACAAGCTATACAAAGATCCGAAGAAGATCTATTGGTGGCCGGGAATGAAGAAGGAAGTGGCAAATTTCGTGGCGAGATGTCTCACCTGCCAAAAGGTTAAGGCAGTGCGACATAAACCCTTAGGATTGATGCAACCACTAGAAATTCCAAGTTGGAAGTGGGATAGCATCTCAATGGACTTTGTCTCGGGATTACCCCGATCACCTAAAGGCATGAACAAGATTTGGGTGATTGTGGATAGGCTAACGAAGACAGCCATATTTATCCCAATGAAAGACACGTGGACTATGGACCAACTGGCCCGAGCCTACATTGATAATGTGGTACGACGACATGGAGTACCACATGATATCATTTCCGATAGAGACAGTAGATTTGTCTCTCATTTCTGGACGGAGTTACAAAGAGCTCTCGGTACTCAAATCAAAATGAGCACCGCATTCCACCCGATGACGGATGGACAAACCGAAAGAACAATCCAAACACTAGAAGACATGCTGAGAGCATGTGTGTTGGAATTCAAAGGAAATTGGGAATCTCATTTACCCTTGATTGAGTTTTCCTATAATAATAGTTACCATGCTAGTATCGGCATGGCACCTTTCGAGGCATTGTATGGACGAAAGTGCCGTAGCCCTTTGAGCTGGGAAGAAAACGATAAGTCCGTGGTAGTGGGACCACAACTTATCGAAGACATGGCTCAACAAATCAAAGTGATCCAAGGGAAGATGAAAGCCGCTCAAGACCGTCAAAAGATTTATGCCGACGTGAGACGACGAGACCTAGAATTTCAAGTGGGAGATAGGGTCATGCTAAAGATATCACCCATGAAGGGGGTGATGCGCTTTGGCAAACGAGGGAAGTTAAGTCCTCGATACATAGGACCTTACGAAATTCTAGAACGAGTCGGAACTCTAGCCTACCGATTGGCTTTACCGCCACACTTAGATAGAGTTCACAACGTCTTCCATGTCTCGCAACTAAAGAAGTATGTGCCGGACCCGACACATGTACTTCAACCGGAGATAATTGAGCTAGACGAAGATTTGACTTACGAAGAAGTCCCAGTGCGTATTCTCGATACTAAGGAACGAGTAACGAGGAACAAAACCATCAAAATGATCAAGGTTCTTTGGTCAAATCACGAAAGTGAGACGGCAACTTGGGAAGTAGAATCCGATATGAGGAAACGATACCCGACATTGTTCCAAACCAATTCCGACACAGTTATGGGGACATAACTGCAATCTTAAAGGGGAGAGGATGTCATACCCCCTAATTTTCGTGCATTTTTGTAAACATTTGAACTACGTTATGGCTTGATCCCTTTACCGGGTACGTAGGCAGCTTAGAAGTTTTAATTCTAAGTTCAGTCACAACATCATAAAACAAACACAAGACCTTAGCACGAGACGAGAAAAGCCGAAACACAACTTCGAGGACGAAGTTGATTCTTAAGGAGGGTAGACTGTAATACCCGAGAATTTTCCAACATAAAATAAAACAATAATTAAATAAATAAATAATAAATAAAATAAATACTATAAATAAATGAACAAATCCAGCAAATAAAAGAACAAATAAAGATAAGGAAATGAGAAATGAGATTTTTACTTAGAAAGGAATTAAAGGAATTTAATTCAGTAAAAGGATGGATAAATGGTACACCAAAACCCGACACTAATGAACTCGAGTATTCGAGTCCAAAACATCCAATTAGACTGAGAATAAAATTTAGAGAGAAAGTAGAAACCCGAAGATACCCCGGAAATCGGAATTCGGGAGCATAGAGGGATAGAAACCCGAAAGAGAGGCGGAAAAGCACGACGGATCGCACGACCCGCCCGGACCGAAGTCCAGGCGAAGTCGGCGCGGTGGCCGCGCGGTGAAGTGGCTTTAGCGCGCCACGACCGCGCCACCCCACAGATTCGTTTGTTGCGTGAATCTCTCGCCCGAACGCGGATTTTTCGACTTTCGGTTGAACATCTCTCGACTCCAGACTTTTAGGTCGGTTGTGGACGCCCTAGGGATTAAGAATTCTATAAATAAGCCCCTTGGGAGCCCCAAACAAGTTTACAAAACCCTACAATCTTCTATACGTTCGAAACCCTAAATTCGGAGTCGACGGAAAGCACCAAACGGAGGCAGCAGCTTGGACGAAAATCCAAGGTCTCCAAACGTTGTGGTAAGCTCTAGTCCAATAAATCTTTTCACGTTTCAATCCGAAAACGGATTCTAACTTCGGTTCTTTTCTTTCTACACCCCGTATCGAATCTAGATCGTAGAACCCGACGAACGGAGAGGAGAAACGGTGATCTGGAAGCCACGCCTCCGAACTAGACATTCCCGACGTTCATAGACACGGTAAGTTAACCTTACATGGTTTTGGGAGATTTTAAAACATTCGAAACCTAAAAAGATTCAACAAGAACCATAAATCTGTCCACTTTTGTTTTCTACCAATGCAACAGATTTGGTGAATTTGTCCGACCCTTAAAACGAACTCAAACGGAAAAACTTAAAACACGAAAAACGTTCCTAAGACTTAGACCTAGCTACTGTAAAAATTTGGGAATTTTTGGAGTTGATTTGATATGTGAAAACCCGTTGAAACCGAACTGTTTAAATCTAGATCTCGAAATCTTGGACAGAACTTAGGAATGATCTTGATCACGTTTTTGACATAGGATCTAGGCTGTTTTAGATCTTTGGCCAAACATGAAAGTTGTAGATAATTGTCTTAAGATGATCCCTGTCAAATTTCATTAAATTTGGAGTTGAATTGATATGGTAGAATTTGAAATCTTTAAACTGTGGCATGTTAAACTCGGACAGATTTCTTCTTATGCGAAAATTGGCGATTTTGACCTACTTAGGTATCTCGGATTGAAAAAGTTAAAACACGAAAGTTGTAGATCTTGATGTTTTGGAGTCAGATATGAAATTTTGGAATTTTTGGAATTAAATCTGATTTTAGACGAATTTTGGAGTAAACTGTGATTTACCGAAACGAAATCTTGAAATCTTGTTGAAACATGGAATTGACCTTTAGGGTTGAAACGAATCGAGATATTATTTCTAAATTAATACAATGGAAGGCAGATTTTGAAA
This sequence comes from Hygrophila difformis, assembly GCA_030278955.1. Classification (NCBI taxonomy): domain Eukaryota; kingdom Viridiplantae; phylum Streptophyta; class Magnoliopsida; order Lamiales; family Acanthaceae; genus Hygrophila; species Hygrophila difformis. The sequence continues at coordinate 23,989,742 of JAOANR010000004.1, read as the reverse complement.
ACTAAATCCCCTTACAAACTTGATAAATTAAAATTAGGGGTGAGTGCTCTGCAGGGTGCCCCCTAACGATTCACTTCGTGCCGTAATGGACGATGGTGACCCCGCGCACTAAATTTGAGATATGGATTGCCTAAATGGCGAAACTTAGAGCCTACACTCTCGTGAATATCCGTATGGGTTTCCCGAGGCTCCGGAGTGGTACTGGGTATGGCTGATACGGTTGCGGCCGCCGGGCTACCGGCTAAACTTGTTGATATCGCGATTTTTATCGTGAAACTTTGAAATACCAAATCGGGAATGTAATGGGGATTCTAAATTAAATTAAACTAGATTAAATGATATTGTTGTCAAATTAAATTATTTAAATGCTTTATTTAAATTATGGCTATTATCTTGAACCATGTGATACGTGTTATTAAATAGAGCCTGAGATAAATTGTGCTATTGGATATGGATTAGATGAAATTAAATATTATGTTATTATCATGCTTTTGTTAAATCACTAAATTTATGGCTTTTAAACCCTACGATCATGCATGTGTTAACTTACTCAGCAATTTTGCTGACCAAAACCATTTTTATTCCTTTCCTTACAGAATATGTGGAATGAGCATGTGTGAGCACGAACCATGCATGGGATTTTGGGAATTGTTATTTTGCTTTTAATTTCGCACTTAGACTACATTATGAACGGGCCTGTTTATCCCGTGTTTTGGCCATGTCGGCCCTTTTTATATTTTCCGCTGCGATACTGTACTAAACTAAATATTTTCGCTGCGCTATGCTATTATTATTTTCAAATTATATTGTATGGGCCATATTGAATGATTTAAATGTTTTAAATACTGCAATACCTAGCCTTGCATCTCTTTAGTAAGCTCGGAGAAACCGGGTCTTACTAGGGAGATGTGGCGGTGACATCCCGACCTGGGTGACCAAAAACCGGGGTGTTACAAAAGGAATGAAACAGAACACTCTATTACAATAGAGAAAGAGGGAGGTAATAATAATAATCACAACTCTGCAGGTAACAAAAAGGGACATACTAGATGAACACATGCCCAGGGTGCCATACCCTGGGAGACTAAAAAATGATCTTCAAGAAAAAAATTTTAAAAATTTCTTGAAAAGATTAAATCTATTGAGATCCCAATACTGCTGGTTGAATTAATTTCCGAGATGCATTCTTACGCTAAGTTTCTGAAAGAATTGATTTAAGGGAAACGAAGGGTAGGAGAGGAACAGACAGTGGTCCTAAATCAAAATTGTAGCATGGTAATTCAACAACGGATTCCGCCAAAGCTTGAAGATCCAGGAAGCTTCACTTTGCCTTTGATCATCAACTACCAAGAAGCCGAGAGAGGACTCTGTGACTTGGGAAGAAGCATCAACGTGTTGCCACTTTCCATGGCAAAGAGGCTGGAATTCGGAAGAATGCGGCCAGTCAACATGACTCTTTTCTTTGCTGACCAATCGAGCACCACACCTGAAGGAATGATTGAAGACGTTCTGGTGAGAACAGGAGATTCATGTTTTCCAGCCGATTTCATAATCCTCGACATTGAAGATGTGAAAATCCCCATCATACTGGGAAGACCATTCTTGGTAACTGCTGGAGCTATGATCGACGCTAAGAACGAAATTGTTAAACTACATGTGGATGACCAGGAAGTCACTTTTGACATGATAAAGATGGCAACGTATCCTTTCGATGCATTCAAAATAAATGTAACTGGGGAAGGGGTAGAATCAGATAACATTAAGGTAGACAATCTTTTAGACAGCTTAAATCTGTCTCTGTCTGATGTAACTGATAACACTTTCACCCCACTCACAAATACTGAAGATCAAATTCTTGGTTACTTGTATGCGGTTCGATTCGCTGATCCTGAGACTGGTGAAATAAAAAATGGATCAGAAAGCGAGGATATGACATCCTCAGAACAATCTGAGGATGACATTGATAAGACAGATCCCACATCAGAATGACCTGATCTAAAAATGGAAGTGCAAACTCTTAGCAAACTAATTCCATCAACTGAAAACCCACCAGAACTTGAGCTTAACGTACTACCAGAACATCTTAAATATGCCTTTTTGGCAGAAAAGAAGAAGCTTCCGGTAATAATTTCATCTAAATTGGATGAAAATCAAGAACAAGCTCTTGTGAGCACTCTTAAGAATCATATTCATGCAATAGCATGGACTATTGCTGATATTAAAGGCATTAGTCCTGTAATACCCGTTAATTTTAGGATATAATATAAGAATTTAATCCGATGAGAAAAGAGGTCTTGTTCCCGAGAACCCGTAAAATCGAAAATGTACGGAAGTCGAAAGAAAACCCAAGACCGACGGACCTAAGATTTCAAACATGAAATCGATTTAAGTTGGAATAAAATTAGGGTGGGAATCACAATCCGAAAAGATCCCGGAAAGTCGAGCCCGAAAACACGGAAGGATAGAAGCCCGAAACAGAGGAGGAAAAGACCCGACGGATCGGATCGCACGGACCCGCCCGGACCGAGGTCCAGGCGGAGGCCGCGCGCTGGCCGCACGGTATTTGGCCTAGCAGCGCGCCACCACCGCGTGACACCACAGAATCCGGCCATTCACGCATTCTCGGTGATTTCTTGCCAAAATTACAACACCCGACGATGGAAAGTAGATTTTGGATGGGGGAAGGAGTATTAGGACGACCTAGGGTTAATTCCCACCCCATTTGTCAGCCTCCAAACCTCCTCTACTCTCTCAAACTCTCCCAAAGCCAAAACACCATTCCGACGAACTTCCGACGAACTTCCGGCGACCAACGACAACCGTAGGAACGTGTAGATCAAGGTTTACATCCCTTAGATCATTGGTAAGGAGTACTCAGATTCATTTTCTCGTTTTTATCTCCAATCCTTAATCTAACTTTCGAATATTGGACTTGTAAACACGTTCGTGACCAAAGGAGGAAGAGAACGTGTGCAAGGATCCGTTCGTAGTAGCTTTGGACGAGCCGAGCGACCCTAGGACGACTCAAGAACACCATTACTGTAAGTTGATGCCTTTCATATCAATACGGGTGGCTTAGGGGCGTCCGATTTAGTCACGTTATAACGAAACGTAAAAACCGAACCTAAAAACCCTATCTTGCGCAATTCCTGAAATCCGATTAAAACTCATAAAGGACTTAGAAACTCAAGTGCACAAACTCACTGAACGGAGCGATGCGATTATAGACCAAATCAAGGACCTAGGGCTGGACCTGCTCGACCTCACGGATTTCGTGGTGCCATACAGTCATGTGGAGGACCATTTGATGGGGCCACGAAGCCCAACACTCGCAGTTGGAAGCCCAAATCTAAGCCCTATGGAGAGCCATTTGAAGGGACTACAAGGACCAGCTCTGGAAGCCGTCGATCCACCGATCCCAGTGCCTTGTGGACCTTTGGGCACTGACTAAGTCTTGGATAGGGACGATCCCATCAAGGATGCACCTAGCTATCCACTCTAGACTTAGAAAGCCATACCGATGCACAATTATTAGTATTTCCCTTTAGACTATTGCCAGCACTACTATTTCCGTTTCAAATCTTGTAATCAAATAAAAGTTTCTCGTGAGTAATAAATTTACGAGCATTTGTTTTATATACAAATATACTATTCCTTACATTTTATTATAATTACCATCCTTGATTTACCTTGTTGAGACTCAATCAAATAAAGGAATAAGGTAATAATAAATAAACAACATATGCAAATGTAATAAGGAGATAACAACCACACAAAAATACAAGTAAAAAAAAAAAAAAAACGACAAGTAGTAAACAACCCCCAATGACAACAAACTGTACACTAAGTTCCAACAACCTCTACTAACAGATCCTAATGGATTGATACCTGTTAATACCATTCTTTATTTAATAAAAACTTCCAATACAGAGAATCCATAGCCGCACCACCTCAATCACCATCAACATAGCATAAAAGGGCAACACACACAAATGACATACCAAAACAAATTCCAAACCCCTTTGTGGCATTTCATCGAACACGTTAAATGCGAAAAACAACAAGCTTCAATTATACTAATAAGATACACGAAATTTTCCCATAAATTAAAACAATTGCTCAAGCAGCAACTCGTCATCACAATACGACACCAAACAACAACAATGAAACCATCTTTCATGTTATAATACCATCCAAAAATCAAGAATTCCATATTATTCCTAAATACCCACAACACCGAGAAATGGCCAAAAACACATACACACTGGGGCATAAACTCAACAAAATCAACAAAAACAACATCAATAATCACATATGCTTGCTAATTTGCACAAATCAAGTCTAAAAATAACAAATCCCCAAATTGTGCACATAAACCCTAATTTCAAGAACCCATCCAAAATCAAGTCATTCAAAGCATAAAAATTGAAATTGGTTGGTAGAAGTAGTAGATACATACCTTGCAAGGAAAAATTGAAGTCGGGATCGGTAGAATTTGAGATCGGAAGAACGGATTTGAGAGAAAATGTGAAGTGGTCTCGGATGGGGAAATGAGGGAAGTGGTTCGCGCGGGGCGCGAGCCCTATTTTTTCGAACTGATGTGCCCGCGCGGTCCCCGCGCGCTGAGGCCTCATACCGCGCGGGTCACGAAAAGGGTTTTATTTTTTTATTTTCCGATTTTGCTTTATTCTCTTTTACTTTACACTACTGACTTAGCCCGAGCATACATCGAAAATGTGGTACGACGACAGGGAGTACCACATGACGTCATCTCGGACAGAGGCAGTAGATTTGTCTCACATTTTTGGACAAAACTACAAGATGCCCTCGGTACGAAAATAAAGATGAGTACCGCGTCCCACCCCATGACGAATGGGCAAACGGAAAGAACAATCCAAACTTTGGAGGACATGCTAAGGGCATGTGTACTATAATTTAGAGGAAGTTGGGGAAATCATTTACCATTGATTGAATTTTCCTACAACAACAGTTACCATGCTAGCATAGGTATGGCACCTTTCGAGGCACTGTATGGACGCAAGTGCCGAAGCCCATCGAACTGGGAAGAGAACAATAGGACTATGGAAGTCGGACCGCAACTTGTTGAGGACATGGCTCAACAAATCAAAATAATCCAAGAAAAGATGAGAGCCGCTCAGGACCGGCAAAAGAGCTATGCCGATGTGAGACGACAAGACTTGGAATTTCAAATCAACGATAAGGTCATGCTGAAGGTATCACCGATGAAAGGGGTGATGCGCTTTGGCAAGCGAGGGAAGTTGAGTCCACGATACATAGGACCGTACGAGATCCTAGAAAGAGTGGGAAACCTAGCATATCGGCTAGCATTGCCGCCACAATTCGCTTGTGTCCACGATGTGTTCCATGGCTCACAATTGAAAAAGTACATACACGATCCGACCCATGTACTCCAACGGGAAGAGATTGAATTGGATGTTGACCCAAGCTACGAGGAATTCCCGGTACGAATACTTGACGTGAAGGAGAGAGTCACAAGAAATAAGAGCGTGAAGATGGTCAAGGTTATTTGGTCTAACTACGAAACCAAGACGGCAACATGGGAACTGGAAGCAGACATGAAAGAACGTTACCCGACCCTTTTCCAAAATGATGCAACCACAGTTATGGGGACATAACTGTAGTCTTAAGAGGGGGAGGATGTAACGGCCTGAATATTTCCGGATATTTTGTCCGAATATTTTGTACCCCAAATAAACAAATTCAAATTGTTTTGAACTACGTAATGACTTGATCCCTTCACGGGGTACGTAGGCAACTTGGAAATTTCAATTCTGGTTTCAGTCAAATAATAACAAACAACAACACACAATAATACAATCGCTGAATCAAACAATTCCCGAACTCGCGAGGTGAGTGCTCTGCAGGGTGCCCCTTTAGCCTTTCTCTTCAGGCCTGTAATGGACGAGAGAAATTAGATGAGATATTACGCCAAACGGCGGGAGATACATGGCCTACACTCTCGGGATTATCCGTGTAGATTTCCCCGAGGCTCGGAGTGTTTTGGTATGGCAGATACGACTGCGGCCGCCGGATGACCGGCTAAACTTGATGAGATTGCGATGCAATCGTGAAATACTTGGAAATACTTGAAATACGTCAAATACGAAACGGCTGCGGCCGCCGGATGACCGACTACGCTAAATATTGAGAAACGGAGACGTAACGGGAAAAAAATAAAAGATTTAATACTTTTATGTATTTATTTATTTATTCTTATCTTTAAATTTTGCATTTAAATTTTATAACATGTTAAATTATTATTTATGAATTTAATGCATGTTCAAATATAATATTTAAATTGTTTATTTTTAAAATTGGTAAATAGAATATTTTTGTATGCATGCCTAGGAGTAAAACTTAATTATTTAATTAAACCCCTTTATTGCTATGTTAGGATCGACTTACTCAGTATTTTATATACTGATAAAATTGTTTTTTTTTTCTTTTACTTTCAGAGTACGGAGATAATGCATAGCATGTGCATTGGGGGATGGAATATTTAAACATTAAGTTTGTCGTTTTTATGATACTGCATATCGGGCATGTAAAACTCGAGTTTTGGCCATGTTGGCCCACTTTTATTTATTTCCGCTGTGATATGATATTATTAATATTATTATGTGTGTGGATGAGACATTTAAATAAATTCCGGACTTGTTTTTAAATCTCTTTGCAATACCTATAGCCTTGCATCTCTTTAGCAAGCTCGGAGAATCCGTGTCTTGCTAGGGAGGTGTGGCGGTGACATCCCGGCCTGGGTTATCAAATCCGGGGTGCTACAAGTTGGTATCAGAGCCCGGAATATTTTAAAACTACTATTATTACTTTTAAACCATTATTTTAAACTAAGTATTATTTTTAAATTTATTTTTAGACTACTAGTATAATTATTTTTTTTAGCCCAAAAATTTTCTATCTTCTTAGTATAATATTTTGAGCCTAAAAGATTAATTACCTTGACCCAAAGTTTTTATGATGAGCCCAATTATTTTGGCCCAAATACCCTTGTTTGATGCCTTACCCCAAATTATTAAATTTTGGCCCAACTTTTATCCATGAAATAAAATACATTAAATTAATTTTTTTTTTGGGGGGGGGATTGCATATGCATATTCATGTAGATTTAAATTCCTGCATATCTTGACTTTGCTCGAAACATGTTCTAACTCTAACCTCTTTGTTGACATTAGATGGCCGAACCCAATACGAACATGATCAATCTGATGATGAAACTGACTAACGCGTACCTTGAGTCACAACAACATGTCAATTACTTTAAGACTCGGGTACAGCAACTCGAGGCTAACATGGCCCATCTCGGGCATCTTAGGGAAGCTGACCTCCAACACTTTCTGAATTCGAGAGCTGCCGATCAAGGTCACATAAAGGACTTAGAAACTCAAGTGCACAAACTCACTGAACGGAGCGATGCGATTATAGACCAAATCAAGGACCTAGGGCTGGACCTGCTCGACCTCACGGATATCGTGGTGCCATACAGACCCGTGGAGGACCATTTGATGGGGCCACGAAGCCCAACACCCGCAGTTGGAGCCCAAATCTAAGCCCCGTGGAGAGCCATTTGAAGGGACTGCAAGGACCAGCTCCGGAAGCCGTCGATCCACCGATCCCAGTGCCTTGTGGACCTTTGGGCACTGACTAAGTCTCAGATAGGGACGATCCCATCAAGGATGCACCTATCTATCCACTCTAGACTTAGAAAGCCATACCGATGCACTATTATTGGTATTTCCCTTTAGACTATTGCCAGCACTACTATTTCCGTTTCAAATGCTTGTAATCAAATAAAAGTTTCTCGTGAGTAATAAATTTACCTGCATTTGTTTTATATACAAATATACTATTCCTTACATTTTATTATAATTACCATCCTTGATTTACCTTGTTGAGACTCAATCAAATAAAGGAACAAGGTAATAATAAATAAACAACATATGCAAATGTAATAAGGAGATAACAACCACACAAAAATACAAGTAAAAAAAAAAAAGACAAGTAGTAAACAACCCCCAACGACAACAAACAGTACACTAAGTTCCAACAACCTCTACTAACAGATCCTAACGGATTGATACTTGTTAATACCATTCTTTATTTAATAAAAACTTCCAATACAGAGAATCCATAGCCACAACACCTCAGTCACCATCAACATAGCATAAAAGGGCAACGCACACAAAGGACACACCAAAACAAATTCCAAACCCCTTTGTGGCATTTCATCGAACACGTTAAATGTGAAAAACAACAAGCTTCAATTATACTCATAAGATACACGAAATTTGCCCATAAATTAAAACAATTGCTCAAGCAGCAACTCGTCATCACAATACGACACCAAACAACAACAATGAAACCATCTTTCATGTTACAATACCATCCAAAAATCAAGAATTCCATATTATTCCTAAATACCCATAACACCGAGAAATGGCCAAAAACACATACACACTGGGGCATAAACTCAACAAAATCGACAAAAACAACATCAATAATCACATATGCTTGCTAATTTGCACAAATCAAGCCTAAAAATAACAAATCCCCAAATTGTGCACATAAACCCTAATCTCAAGAACCCATCCAAAATCAAGTCATCCAAAGCATAAAAATTGAAATAGGTTGGTAGAAGTAGTAGATACATACCTTGCAAGGCAAAATTGAAGTCGGGATCGGTAGAATTTGAGATCGGAAGAACGGATTTGAGAGAAAATGTGAAGTGGTCTCGGATGGGGAAATGAGGGAAATGAGAGAAAATGTGCCCGCGCGGTCCCCTGAGGCCTCATACCGCGCGGGTCACGAAAAGGGTTTTATTTTTTTTATTTTCCGATTTTGCTTTATTCTCTTTTACTTTACACTACTCACTTAGCCCGAGCATACATCGATAATGTGGTACGACGACAGGGAGTACCACATGACGTCATCTCAGACAGAGACATTAGATTTGTCTCACATTTTTGGACAAAACTACAAGATGCCCTCGATACGAAAATAAAGATGAGTACCGCGTCCCACCCCATGACGAATGGGCAAACGGAAAGAACAATCCAAACTTTGGAGGACATGCTAAGGGCATGTGTACTATAATTTAGAGGAAGTTAGGGAAATCATTTACCATTGATTGAATTTTCCTACCACAACAGTTACCATGCTAGCATAGGTATGGCACCTTTCGAGGCACTGTATGGACGCAAGTGCCGAAGCCCATCGAACTGGGAAGAGAACAATAGGACTATGGAAGTCGGACCGCAACTTGTTGAGGACATGGCTCAACAAATCAAAATAATCCAAGGAAAGATGAGAGCCGCTCAGGACCGGCAAAAGAGCTATGCCGATGTGAGACGGCAAGACTTTGGTATTTCAAATCGGCGATAAGGTCATGCTGAAGGTATCACCGATGAAGGGGGCGATGCGCTTTGGCAAGCGACGGAAGTTGAGTCCACGATACATAGGACCGTACGAGATCCTAGAAAGAGTGGGAAACCTAGCATATCGGCTAGCATTGCCGCCACAATTCGCTCGTGTCCACGATGTGTTCCATGGCTCACAATTGAAAAAGTACATACACGATCCGACCCATGTACTCCAACCGGAAGAGATTGAATTGGAAGCTGACCCGAGCTACGAGGAATTCCCGGTACGAATACTTGACGTGAAGGAGAGAGTCACAAGAAATAAGAACGTGAAGATGGTCAAGGTTCTTTGGTCTAACTATGAAACCAAGACGGCAACATGGGAACTGGAAGCAGACATGAAAGAACGTTACCCGACCCTTTTCCAAAATGATGCAACCACAGTTATGGGGACATAACTGTAGTCTTAAGAGGGGGAGGATGTAACGGCCCGAATATTTCCGGATATTTTGTCCGAATATTTTGTACCCCAAATAAACAAATTCAAATTGTTTTGAACTACGTAATGACTTGATCCCTTCACAGGGTACGTAGGCAACTTGGAAATTTCAATTCTGGGTTCAGTCAAATAATAATACAATCGCTGAATCAAACAATTCCCGAACTCGCGAGATGATAAAGCACAACTTCGAGGACGAAGTTGATTCTTAAGGGGGGTAGATTGTAATACCCGTTAATTTTAGGATATAAAATAAGAATTTAATCCGATGAGAAAAGAGGTCTTGTACCCGAGAACCCGTAAAATCGAAAATGTACGGAAGTTGAAAGAAAATCCAAGACCGACGGACCTAAGATTTCAAACATGAAATCGATTTAAGTCGGAATAAAATTAGGGTGGGAATCAAAATCCGAAAAGATCCCGGAAAGTCGAGCCCGAAAACACGGAAGGATAGAAGCCCGAAAGAGAGGAGGAAAAGACCCGAGGGATCGGATCGCACGGACCCGCCCGGACTGAGGTCCAGGCGGAGGCCGCGCGCTGGCCGCGCGGTGTTTGGTCTACCAGCGCGCCACCACCGCGTGGCACCACAGAATCCGGCCATTCACGCGTTTTCGGCGATTTCTTGCCAAAATTACAACACCCGACGATGGAAAGTAGATTTTGGACGGGGGAAGGAGTATTAGGACGACCTAGGGTTAATTCCCACCCCATTTGTTAGCCTCCAAACCCCCTCTACTCTCTCAAACTCTCCCAAAGCCAAAACACCATTCCGACGAACTTCCGACGAACTTCCGGCGACTCCCGGCGACCAACGACGACCGTAGGAACGTGTAGATCAAGGTTTACATCCCTTAGATCATTGGTAAGGAGTACTCAGATTCCTTTTCTCATTTTTATCTCCAATCCTTAATCTAACTTTCGAATATTGGACTTGTAAACACATTCGTGACCGAAGGAGGAAGAGAACGTGTGCAAGTATCCGTTCGTAGTAGCTTTGGACGAGCCGAGCGACCCTAGGATGATTCAAGAACACCATTACTGTAAGTTGATGCCTTTCATATCAATACGGGTGGCTTAGGGGCGTCCGATTTAGTCACGTTGTAACGAAACGTAAAAACCAAACCTAAAAACCCTATCTTGCACAATTTCTGAAATCCGATTAAAACTCATATTTCGAGAATCCAATCCGGGAAACTCAAAACTAAACTTTTGTTCCTAACACATTAATATATGTTGTGTAAAAATTTCAGCCATTTTCATCAACGTTTGCTACCCCAAAACGATCCGAACATAAACTGCCTTGTAAAACATTTTCGAAAATCTGACAGTGTTGATGTCCGAACTTAATGAGCCCGTTTCTATATTTTCTAGTCCGAATTGATCCTTAAAATTTAAATGAAAGTTGTAGATAATTATGTCTAGTATGTGCATATAAAATTTCAGAATTTTTGGAGTCCATTTGGTATGTCAAAACGCCGATTTTCTAAACTGTGGTAATCCTGAATCCTGACAGTGTACATGTTGAGCAATTAACTCGATTTTTGACATGTTTCCTCAACTTATTTTGAAATTGTTAAAACACGAAAGTTGTTCGTTAGGGTGTTTTTGATATACCGTGAAAATTTCAGAATTTTTGGACTTGAGATGAATTTTTAAATTAAAAAGGCGTATACTGTGACGCCAAATGATTTTAAATCGAAGAGATTTTGAAATTTCGAAACAAACGGTCGAGACCTTGAAATGCGATACATCTATACTTTTGAAAAATCCCGTTACACTAAATTGAAACATATGAGATACTTGGCGGAGGGTGAGTGCTCTGCAGGGTGCCCCTTTAGCCTTTCTCTTCAGGCCTGTAATGGACGAGAGAAATTAGATGAGATATTACGCCAAACGGCGGGAGATACATGGCCTACACTCTCGGGATTATCCGTGTAGATTTTCCCGAGGCTCCGGAGTGTTTTGGGTATGGCAGAACGGCTGCGGCCGCCGGATGACCGGCTAAACTTGATGAGATTGCGATGCAATCGTGAAATACTTGGAAATACTTGAAATACGTGAAATACGAAACGGCTGCGGCCGCCAGATGACCGGCTACACTAAATATTGAGAAACGGAGACGTAACGGGAAAAAAATTAAAAGATTTAATACATTTTATGTATTTATTTATTTATTCTTGTCTTTAAATTTTGCATTTAAATTTATGTCTTAAATTTTATAACATGTTAAATTATTATTTATGAATTTAATGCATGTTCAAATATAATATTTAAATTTTTTATTTTTAAAATTGGTAAATAGAATATTTTTGTATGCATGTCTAGGAGTAAAACTTAATTATTTAATTAAACCCCTTTATTGCTATGTTAGGATCGACTTACTTAGTATTTTATATACTGATAAAATTGTTGTTTTTCTTTTTCTTTCAGAGTACGGAGATAATGCATAGCATGTGCATTGGGGGATGGAATATTTAAACATTAAGTTTCTCGTTTTTATGATATTGCATATCGGGCATGTAAAACCCGAGTTTTGGCCATGTTGGCCCACTTTATTTATTTCCGCTGCGATATGATATTATTAATATTATTATGTGTGTGGATGAGACATATTTATTTTATTTTAAATGAATTCCGGACTTGTTTTTAAATCTCTTTGCAATACCTATAGCCTTGCATCTCTTTAGCAAGCTCGGAGAATCCGTATCTTGCTAGGGAGGTGTGGCGGTGACATCCCGGCCTGGGTTATCAAATCCGGGGTGTTACAAGTCCTCACATTTGCATGCATAGGATTCTCATGGAAGATGAGTATAAACCATCCAGGCAACCACAAAAGAGGTTACATCCACCCATGCAGGAAGTTGTTAGAAAGGAGGTAATCAAGTTACTTGATGCAGGTATAATCTAACATATTTCTGATAATAAATGGGTCAGTCCAACTCAAGTTGTACCCAATAAAGGGGGAATTTGCATAGTGACTAATGAACATGGTGATGAAGTAGCAAATAGACCAGGAAGTAGCAACTAGACCAGTAACAGGATGGAGGGTCTGCATTGATTATAGAAAGTTAAATACTGCTACTAGGAAAGACCATTTCCCCTTGCCATTTATTGATCAAATGTTAGAAAGATTGTCAGGAAAACCATTTTATAGCTTTTTGGATGGTTATTCTGGTTATAATTAAATAGTAATAGCTAGTGAGGACCATGAGAAAATAACTTTGACTTGCCCTTATGGAACATTTCCTTATAGACAAATGCCCTTTGGATTATGTAATGCTGCTGCCACTTTTCAGAGATGTATGATGAGTAGCTTTTCAGATTTTATTGAGAAACGCATTGAAGTATTCATGGATGATTTTAGTGTTTATGGTGATGACTTCGAGGACTGTTTACAAAATCTGTCAAAAATTTTGCAGAGATGTGAAGACACTAACCTAGTACTCAATTGGGAAAAAGTGTCATTTCATGGTTCAAGAAGGCATTGTTTTAGGACATAAGATATCCAGAGCAGAAATAGAAGTAGATAAGGCTAAAGTTTCTGTTATAGCAAATTTACCACCTCCTAAGACAATTAAGGCAGTAAGGAGTTTTCTAGGCCATGCTGGTTTTTATAGAAGGTTTATTAAGGATTTTTCTAAAATAGCTAGACCCTTATGTAACCTTCTTCATAAAGATGTTACATTCAGTTTTCATGAAGATTGTTTAATCGCATTCAAAACCTTGAAGGAGAAATTGATCACTCCACCTATAGTTTAGTCTCCGGATTGGAATTTACCTTTTGAGTTGACATGTGATGCTAGTGATAATGCAGTCGGAGCAGTTTTGGGGCAACATAAAAAAGGAAAACATCATGTCATATATTATGCTAGTCACACTATTAATGATGCTCAAATAAATCACACTACCACTGAGAAGGAAATGTATGCAGTTGTCTTTGCTTTTGACAAATTTTGACAGTATCTTATTGGAGCTCATACAATAGTCTACACTGATCATTCAGCATTACGATATCTTATCTCAAAGCAAGAAGCTAAGCCTAGATTAATAAGATGGGTATTACTGTTGCAAGAATTAGACATCATCATTAAAGATAGAAAAGGGAAAGATAATGGAGTAGCAGATCATCTTTCAAGATTAGAGGAAAGAACAGAGAAGGAAGAACCTGTTAATGATAAATTTCCAGATGAACAGCTGTATGCTTTGCAGCTGCAACAATTTGATTGTCCTCGGTTTTTTGATTTTGCAAACTATTTAGCTTGTAAGATTATTCCGAAATTTAAACACTCTCATTAGAAGTCTAGATTCTTCAGAGAAATTTAGAAATATTACTAGGATGACCCCTTTCTATTCAAATTCTGTTCCGATCAAGTTATAAGGCGCTGTGTCCATGAGAAAGAAGGAATTCAAATCATAAGAAAGTGCCATGAAAACCCTTTGGGAGGACACCATGGTCTTGCAAGAACAGCTAGAAAAGTTTTAGACTGTGGATTTTATTGGCCAACTATTTTTATGGACTGTCAGAAATTGGTTAAGATGTGTGACAGATGCCAAAGATTAGGAAATATCTCTATGAGGGAAGAAATGCCACAGAAAGGAATTTTGAAAGTTGAAATATTTGATGTCTGGGGATAGATTTTATGGGACCATTCCCTCCTTCATATGGTAATCACTATATTCTGGTGGCTGTTGATTATGTTTCTAAATGGGTTGAGGCAGTAGCTTTACCCACTAATGAAGCTAAACAAGTCACTAAGTTCTTGCAAAAGAATATTTTCACCAGATTTGGAGCCCCTCGCGCCATAATTTCAGATGGAGGATCACACTTTGTGAACAAGTTTTTTGAAAAATTGCTTAAGCAATATGGCATGCACCATAAAATTGGATCACCATATCATCCTGAAACAAGTGGGCAAGTAGAGGTATCCAATAAAGAAATCAAACATATTTTGCAAGAATCTGTTAATATCACAAGAAAGGATTGGTCCAAGAAATTAGATGATGCTCTTTGGGCATATAGAACTACTTTCAAAACCCCTATAGGAATATCTCCTTATAGATTGGTATTTGGTAAAGCATGTCATCTTTCAGTTGAGTTAGAGCATAGGGCATATTGGGCTATTAAGATGCTTAATATGGATGTTCAGCAAGGACAAGATAAAAGAAAATTTGATTTGTCCAAAATGGAAGAAATGAGATTGGAAGCTTATGAAAGTAGCAAAATTTATAAAGATCGAACGAAGAAAATTCATGATGCAAAAATAAAACACAAAGAATTTTATGTTGGTCAAATGGTTTTGCTTTATAACTCTCGTCTCAAGTTGTTTCCAAGTAAACTTAAATCAAGGTGGACAGGTATCCATTTCCTATTGTAGCAGTTCATGAAAATGGGGCTGTTACGACCATGCTCAATGAAGGAGAGAAGACAGTCAATGGCCATAGATTAAAGGATTACATTGGACAACAGGATTTGAATATTCATACAGAATACTTGGATAATCCTTGATTTCTCTAAAAAAAAAACGGGGGGGGGGGGGGGGGGTGTGGGGAAACTACCCATGTTAACTGAGTAGTATCACCCTTATTTATTTTAAATGAGACTAATTCTCTATTTGTATTTCAGGATTGAAAGAGACGAAGGTGTGATAAATCAGAAAAGGAATATGAAGAAAATCAACCAGGTTTTTGAATATTGAATAAATTGTCATTGGGTTTAATTTTTGATTCATGCTGAAGTATTGATAGTATAATGACTTGTTATGATACCCTTTGTAATACCCGAGAAATCAACATCGAGATTTAAATTCGAAATTAAAGAATTGGATTTAATTATTAAAACCGAAATAATTCCGAGAGAGCGGAATTAAATATTTTCGGCCGATCGCGACTCGGGATAATTCCCGCATTATGATTTTTGAAAATAAAAAATCATAATATTTAAAAAAAAAAGAAGAAAAGGCCGAATGTAACACCCCAGTTTTTGGTCACCCAGGTCGGGGTGTCACCGCCACACCTCTCTAGCAAGACACGGTTTCTCCGAGCTCACTAAAGAGATGCAAGGCTATGGTTTTTTCAGAATTTAAAATTTTCAAACAGCCCATTCATATATAATTTAAAAATAACACATCAAGTTGCAGCGGAAAATAATAATTACATAATGCAACGGAAATTAAAATAGGGCCAACATGGCCAAAATACGGGTTAAACAGGCCCGTTCATGCAAGATCTAGTCTAATACAATAATTCAAAATAATATATCTTCCCAAAATTCCCATGTATGCATATGACGATGCATAATTCTCAACTCTGAAAGAAAATGGAAAAATATGGTTTGGTCAGCAAAAACTTGCTGAGTAAGTTAACACGTACATGTTTATGAGGTTTCAAAGCCTTTAATTAAATTTAAAGGAAACATGTGCATAATGTAATCTATTCATTTAATAATAATTTAATCGCATAATTTAAAAGTTATGGATTCCATACGATCTTTAATATAGCTCGCAAAGTAATTAAATAAATTGCCATAACTATAAAAGCACAATTTAATACAGATTCAATTTGGAATTCTCGCAAACTTCTCGTTTCATATCTTTTAGAGATCACCATCGCTAGGGCTCTTATGTCCGCCAGCCTTATGCCTGGGCTCTTATGTCCACAAGTATCATAGTCGATCTTTTAATTAGAGTTAATCCGTCCACTAGCCATACGATCAGTGTTTCGCTAGGGCTCTTACGTCAACCTAGACATACACTTGGGCTCTTATGTCCCAAGCCGCAGAGAACATTGACAGTATCTAGCTTAGTCATAACCCGCAATATTTTAATCTTCTCGTTTCGTGTATCTTATTTCAAAGAATTTCTACTCGTTCCAACCTTAAAGGCTAATTTCACCGTTTCAACAAGATTTCAAGATTTGACTCGGTCAACCACAGTTTACTCCAAAATTCATTAAAAATCGAGTTTAATTCCAAAAATTATGAAATTTTACCACTGACTCAGAAACATCGACATGAATAACTTTCGTGTTTTAATTTTTTCAATCCGAGATACCAAAATAGGTCAAATATATCAATTTTCGTCATATCATTAATCTGTCCGAGTTTCGTGTACAACAATTCAAGATTATCAAGATCTACCATAGCAAATCAACTCCAAACTTAATGAAATTTTACAGAGACCTCCTTAAGACATTTTTCTACAACTTTCATGTTCGGCTAAAGATCTAAATTGGTCTAGAACTAATGTCAAAAACGTGATCAAGA
Source organism: Hygrophila difformis (assembly GCA_030278955.1). Lineage (NCBI taxonomy): Eukaryota > Viridiplantae > Streptophyta > Magnoliopsida > Lamiales > Acanthaceae > Hygrophila > Hygrophila difformis. The sequence continues at coordinate 23,972,566 of JAOANR010000004.1, read as the reverse complement.
TCGGACCTAAGTTCTGTCAAGAAATTCAAGATCCAATTTCATGCAGTTCGGTTTCGGGTGGATTTCAGATCAAAAAACATCTCTAAAAATTCTGAAAATTTTACAGTAGATTGATCGCCTTAGGAACGTTTTTTGTGTTTTACGTTTTTCCGTTCGAAGACGTTTTAAGGTTCGGAAAAATTCGTCAAAACTGTTGCGCCGGTAAAAACATACATTGACAGATTTACAAAAGATTTGTTTAAACTTTTAGGTTGGAATGTTTTAGTTACTCCCAAAACCATGTAAGTATTAACTTACAGATTCGTAGATGTCCGGGATCGTCTATTTCGAAGGCGTGGCTTCCAGTCCTCCGTTTATCCTCTCCGTTCGTCGGGTTCTACGTTCTCGATCCGGATCGGGGGTTTGGAATAGAAAAAAGATGAGGTTAGGATTCGTTTTCGAATCAAGAATGGAAAGAGGAATAGATCGGATCTTACCAAGACGATAGAAGACCCCAAATTCGTGCAAGACAGCCCCTCCTCTCAGTGTTGTGCCTCCGACGACTCCGGAATTAGAGTTTTATGTGTAGAGAGATTTCGTAGGGTTTTGTAAAATGTTTGGGGCTGATTAGGATGGTTATTTATAGATGGAAAGGACCTAAAGGTCGTCCAAAGGCAGCTCTAGGATGTCTTGAGTCGCAAGGTGTGCAACCGAAGTCGAAAAATCCGGATTTGGGCGAGTAAATCTCGCACGGGGCGTTTCTGCCAGTTGGCGCGGCCGTGGCGCGGTAATCCCCTTATGGGCGCGCGGCCACCGCGCGGCCTCGGTCCAGGCTGCGGTCTGGGCCGGGTCGTGCGATCCGTCGGGCATTTCCTCCTCTCTTTCGGACTTCTATCCCTCTATGTTCCCGGATTCGGATTTCCGGGATATCTTCGGGCTCCTATTTTCTATCGTCATTTTATTCGGGTCTAAAATTACATGTGGACTCAAGTTATTGAGTCCATCAATGTTGGTTTCACGTGTGACCATTTATTTGACTAAATTGTTTTCGGCTTCCCGGGTTCTCGAAATTTTGATTCCTTTTTAATTTAAATTCCATTTCTCATTCGATTAAATTTATTTATTGATTTTTTTTGTATTTATTTTATTTATTGTATTTATTTCATTTATTGTATTTATTTTATGCTGGAAAATTCTCGGGTATTACAGTCTACCCTCCTTAAGAACCAACTTCGTCCTCGAAGTTGTGTTTCGGCTTTTCTCGTGCTAAGGTCTTTTGTTTGTTTTATTATTTTGTGACTGAACTTAGAATTAAAACTTCTAAGCTGCCTACGTACCCTGTGAAGGGATCAAGCCATAACGTAGTTCAAAACAATTTGAATTTGTTTGTTTATGATTTAGGATACATCTTATCGAGTCGAACTCCGAAAAATAAATTTCTACGGGGGTATCACATCCTCTCCCCCTTAGGACTTCAGTTATGTCCCCATAACTGCCTATTTATTATTCTCAAGAGGGTTCGGGTTTTGGTCTTGTTCCTCGTCCCTCTCTCCTTGCCGAAGGTTCACCAAATCTACTCTCTTTTCGATCGCCTCCTCTGGCGTTCGACATCCACCAGCCTTGTGACCAAGCTTGCCGCACCTACGGCAGGTTCCAGGCTTCGGGCATTGGCGCACCAGATGTGCATGGTTGCATCGTGGGCAGCGTGGTATAAATGCACCACGGTTGTCGTCTCCCCCATTGTTGAGACCTTTATTTCCTTTCCTTCGGGATCCATTGTCTTTCCTATCCTTTTTCTCAAGTCCTTGCGAGTCCTTGTTTGACTCACCATGTTCCTTACGCTTCAATTGCTGGATTCGAGCAACTGTTACAGCGCGGTCATATATCGTCTGCAGGTTCGTGAATTGTCCTACTGCAAGTATCTCCCGGATACTAAGGTTCAGACCCATCTCGAATTTCTGAGCCTTGTCAGAGTCGGTTGGTACTATCCTCGCAGCGAAATCGTACTAGCTCCTTGAATTTGCTGTAGTATTCTTGTACCGTTTGTGCACGTTGCTTTAAGTTGATGAATTCCTCATACTTCGCAGTCTTGGTGCTCAGTGGGTAGAATCTTTCCCTCAAAGCTTCCTTAAGTTCTTCCCAGGTATAGGCTTCTTCGTCTTCCACTGAATTCGCTTGGAGATTTTGCCACTACTCATCGGCTTCGCCTCCTAGGTAGTAGGTCACTACGTGTATCTTCTCCTCATCAGGGCACTTGATAGCATTCAAGAGCTTATCAAAGGTACGGATCCAACCTTCCAACTTCGCCGGATCCTCTTGGCCGTCATAATGGGGTGGGTTGTAAGGGTTCACTAATGCCAAGTAGTTGACTCGGCTACTGGCGGAGGTATTGTTTGTGCCCTATGCACCTCGGCATTTCCTAATGCTACAAGGACTTCCTCCATAGTCCTTAGACGTTCTTCCATGTTGTTGGGTGCAGGAGGTACTCGTTCTCCTAAGTTTTGAGGGGTCTCATTGTTATTGGCCATGTTGGGGAGGTTAGCGTCAGTGCCGTTTGGACTTACCTTCCTTGGGTTTCTCCTAGGTGCCATTTTCTGTTATAACGTATATAGATTAGTTTATCAGACTTTAGATAGATCGCTTGAACGACAAATTTGCTAAATTGTATGTGAGATCAAGTGTTAAACGCGCGCCCATAAGGCCACGTTTAGAGCATCGCGAGTTTCAAATTTCGAATTTCGAATTTTCGGATTTGTGGTTTGGGAAACCAAACAAGATTTTTGGAATAAAGAGTGTTTTAATAAAACTTGATTTTTATTGTTCCACATGAGGAAATTTTCTAATTCGTACAAGGATAGGAATGGCTAAGGCCAAGGATTCGTAGGTGTGCGCTTAGATGAATGAGATCTAGAAATACGACAAGATCAGTCTCTAGTAAGCGTTTCTAATTTGATGTCAAGCGTCTAAGTCATCTAGTGCAAGCAAAAAATCTAAGTTAATATTTGCCAAGATTCTAGGTTAACTTCGCCAAGATTCTAAGTTCTCTACATAAAGGAGATGCAATATGCAAATGCAAATGATGATTTCCCCCCCAAAAATAATTTATGCACTATATATATATATATTTTTCCATGGGTTTAGAAATAAAAATTTATTTCCATGGAAATAATGCTTTAAAAATTTTAAAGTAGTATTCCAAAATCCCTGGACCTCTATATTGGGTCAAAAATAATTATAATTTGGACTCAAAAATAATTTTGGGCTAGAAAATTTCAAAAATAATAATTTGGGCTCTTCTATAATTATAATAATAATAATCTAAAAATAATAATGGTTTAAAAATAATAGTTTAAAAATAATAATAATAGTAGGTTAAAAGTATTCCGGGCTTTGATACTAACTTGTAACACCCCGGTTTTTGGTCACCCAGGTCGGGGTGTCACCGCCACACCTCTCTAGCAAGACACGGTTTCTCCGAGCTCACTAAAGAGATGCAAGGCTATGGTTTTTTCAGAATTTAAAATATTCAAACAGCCCATTCATATATAATTTAAAAATAACACATCAAGTTGCAGCGAAAAATAATAATTACATATGTATAATGCAGCAGAAATTAAAATAGGGCCAACATGGCCAAAATACGGGTTAAACAGGCCCGTTCATGCAAGATCTAGTCTAATACACTAATTCAAAATAATATATCTTCCCAAATTTCCCATGTATGCATATGACGATGCATAATTCTCAACTCTGAAAGAAAAAGGAAAAATATGGTTTGGTCAGCAAAAACTTGCTGAGTAAGTTAATACGTACATGTTTATGAGGTTTCAAAGCCTTTAATTAAATTTAAAGGAAACATGTGCATAATGTAATCTATTCATTTAATATAATAAATTAATCGCATAATTTAAAAGTCATGGATTCCATACGATCTTAAATATAGCTCGCAAAGTTATTAAACAAATTGCCATAACTATAAAAGCACAATTTAATACAGATTCAATTTGGAATTCTCGCAAACTTCTCGTTTCATATCTTTTAGAGATCACCATCGCTAGGGCTCTTATGTCCGCCAGCCTTACGTCTGGGCTCTTATGTCCACAAGTATCATGGTCGATCTTTTAAGTAGAGTTAATCCGTCCGCTAGCCATACGATCAGTGTTTCGCTAGGGCTCTTACGTCAACCTAGACATACACTTGGGCTCTTATGTCCCAAGCCGCAGAGAATATTGACAGTATCTAGCTTATTTTCGTCATATCATTAATCTATCCGAGTTTCGTGTACAACAGTTCAAGATTATCAAGATCTACCATAGCAAATCAACTCCAAACTTAATGAAATTTTACAGAGACCTCCTTAAGACATTTTTCTACAACTTTCATGTTCGGCTAAAGATCTAAATCGGTCTAGAACTAATGTCAAAAATGTGATCAAGATTGGACCTAAGTTCTGTCAAGAAATTCAAGATCCAATTTCATGCAGTTCGGTTTCGGGTGGATTTCAGATATCAAAACGTCTCTAAAAATTCTGAAAATTTTACAGTAGATAGATCAAGCCTTAGGAACGTTTTTTGTGTTTTAAGTTTTTCCGTTCGAAGACGTTTTAAGGTTCGGAAAAATTCGACAAAACTGTTGCACCGGTAAAAACATACATTGACAGATTTACAAAAGATTTGTTTAAACTTTTAGGTTGGAATGTTTTAGTTACTCCCAAAACCATGTAAGTATTTACTTACAGATTCGTAGATGTCCGGGATCGTCTATTTCGAAGGCGTGGCTTCCAGTCCTCCGTTTATCCTCTCCGTTCGTCGGGTTCTACGTTCTCGATCCGGATCGGGGGTTTGGAATAGAAAAAGGATGAGGTTAGGATTCGTTTTCGAATCAAGAATGGAAAGAGGAATAGATCGGATCTTACCAAGACGATAGAAGACCCCAAATTCGCGCAAGACAGCCCCTCCTCTCGGTGTTGTGCCTCCGACGACTCCGGAATTAGAGTTTTATGTGTAGAGAGATTTCGTAGGGTTTTGTAAAATGTTTGGGGCTGATTAGGATGGTTATTTATAGATGGAAAGGACCTAAAGGTCGTCCAAAGGCAGCCTTAGGATGTCTTGAGTCGCAAGGTGTGCAACCGAAGTCGAAAAATCCGGATTCGGGCGAGTAAATCTCGCACGGGGCGTTTCTGCCAGTTGGCGTGCCCGTGGCGCGGTAATCCCCTTATGGGCGCGCGGCCACCGCGCGGCCTCGGTCCAGGCTGCGGTCTGGGCCGGGTCGTGCGATCCGTCGGACATTTCCTCCTCTCTTTCGGACTTCTATCCCTCTATGTTCACGGATTCGGATTTCCGGGATATCTTCGGGCTCCTATTTCCTATCGTCATTTTATTCGGGTCTAAACTTACGTGTGACCATTTATTTGACTAAATTGTTTTCGGCTTACCGGGTTCTCGAAATTTTGATTCCTTTTTAATTTAAATTCCATTTCTCATTCGATTAAATTTATTTATTGATTTTTTTTGTATTTATTTTATTTATTGTATTTATTTTATTTATTGTATTTATTTTCTGTTTGAAAATTCTCGGGTATTACACCGAAGCCTGGTAGTCGCGCGGTAGCGGGCCACCGGCGCGCCGCCCTTCAGGGGCGGTGAACCACCGCGTTTCAACGCGGTTTTGCCTCATTTTTTGAACCAAAGTGCAATGAATTGAGCCTTGATCTGTGGTTTGGTCTTATGGGATGTATTGGGACACTCATGGAAGGATTTAAGAGGATTTAAAGTCTCCACAAAGTCATTAAAGTGTAGCAATGCATAAGAATTGGATAAGTACAACCAAGTTGAATGGGGGGATGTTTGGGGGTTGTTATGCTTCAAATTCGAAGCAAATGACTGCCATCATCCTCACATTCCAAGGTATGTTATGGCAGTCAATTGAGCAAACACCCCCAATCCAAGCCCTTTTCAACCCCAAAAACACCCCACAAAGTTCACCTACGAATTTCAGTTTTCTCATTTGAGTTTGGTGAGTTTTGGGAGTTGTTCTTCAAGGGCAGGGAGTTTGGGCGAGCCTCTAGCCTTCCAAGACGATCATCCATAGGTAAGAAAGGGTTCCATTTGATTTTCATGGTTTTAGATTCGGATTCCATGCCCTAAACACTAAGATCTCTTCCAACAATCCAAAGATAGGTTCAATCGGTGAAGAGTAGATCCGTGGGGGCTGTGTTGGGCATTTTCAAGGATTCCAAGGAGGAGATCTTCGACTCTAATATGATCCTAAGTAAGTTGATATCATTCACACCAAGTTTTAGAAGTTTTGTGAAACATTTGACAATTTCCCGCACGAGTATTTTTGAAATAAAAGGAATCCCGGTCTTGATTTTTATTTAATGAAAATCAATTTATGATTACGGAGTTGGGATTAGGGATATATGTATAGGTTGTCACGTTTTTATTACTCGTGTTAAGAAATTGTGGCCCGAAAGCGCACGGTGTCAAAAATTGCAATAATTTATAGGTAAGTCTGGATCGTTCACTGGAGGATGTGCGATGGAAGCAGGTCCCACGCCACAAGATTTTCAACTCGGTTTCTCAAATCAGTTTGAGAAGTTGACTATCAACTACTTTACTGAATTCAAACTAAGCTACGGAAGTAATAAAAGTTATTCTACAAAGCATATAAAATTCTACTCTAAAACGCAGATAAGTTTATGCTAAGAAGCAATTAATGTTAGGTCTAAAAAGCATGTAAATTTACACTATAGAAGCAATAAAATTATTCTAGGAAGGCTGTAATCTAAGCTATACTAGCTATGAAGCTGATTCAAAATGATGACAGAATGGACAGGGAGAAAAGAATAAAGATTGGACAAGATTTAGATAAAGCATAATTAAACTTCCATTTTTATACACAGATCTTTGTTTGGGATAATCCTGTCAGATAGCTAGTTCTCATGCTCTCAGTACTATGTTCCCTTTAACAGACAGGTACTTACAGTATGAGTTTACATGTTTTTAAGACCACAAATTCTAAGATACCACAGATTCATAACTGCCCCGGCCAGGGTATGTTATTTCATCTGTGGTGGACAAGCAACACCCGACAAATCATTAGTTGAAGTGCCAAGTACTGCTATCATTCCCCCATGTCACACCCAAAGTCTACAAACAAACCTGAACTCTCCCTTAACTCTCAGTCCTAGTAGCAGTTAGAAGATCTAGTGACGCATTCGAGTGACCTCTATAAAAGCGTTTAAGAGAAAGCAGTAAAGAAAGCATTAAAGAATGCAGTTAAAACCCTATCACTCGGAAGTTTCAAAAGCTTCATACTGGTAGTATAAAAGAAAGTCTCCAGTCAGAATGACCGGACGTGGATCAATAATTCCCGACTCTCAGTGAACAGCTCGTAGTGTTCACTTCCTTTCGGGTGATTATGAGATACAAACTAATGAAACGAACTAATTAATTAGTCCGTTCCAGATGTACTCACTCAGGACTCAAGAATAGGCTTTTGCAGAAGAGGATAGCAGTTGAAAGGAACTCATCCCTATCTTAGAAAATAACCAAGGCATGTGTATTGTTCCTTTAGAATTATCCATCACACTGTATTTGAATCTAAGTGGATTCCATCTCGGTGTGACAGTTAAGACTAAATTCCTAATACAAGCAATTTTGGAAAAATAATAGATTTGAAAAACATTCCCTAAATAGGTACTAGACTCTCAATAAGAACACAGACCCTTTCAGTCTAGAAGGGACCTAATCGCTGACTCTACTTCTAATTTCCCAAAATCAACCCTTAATCGAATATGAACTAGTCATAACTGAGGAATTTATCCCTTATTTAGATCTGGATTTTATAATTGAATTTTTGTTGAAAATTTATTATGCAGTATCTGTTTAAATCTTAACTTCAACTGTCCAAGGGAAGGATCCCAAAATATTATAGACCACATTAATTACATAATAATATCATGCATAAAGTTATATGGAAGTGTAAAATAAATTAACCCAAAATATAATGGCGGGTTTAGACAGAATGTGGGACACATGTATGAAGTGGCCGTGAGGCCAAAAGTGGTGGCAGAGTAATCAGGTGGATTGCAAACATCTGTTGTCCAGTTTCCCAATTACTCGGATGGAGTGAATTTAGACAGTAGAAACCCTATAATGGCAGTGTCGCTACCAGTTGGGCCTCTACTGTCTGCGAATTCAGATAAAAACCTACATGTTTCCTCTCTGCAATACTCATCAGCTAATATTGACAGATATTAACCCACTTATATTGCAGTTTGGAATTTGGGTTTGGAAATTAAGATAAAGAAAATAAAACTGTATTTGGACAGTAACTAACTGAGTGGCTACTTCATTTCCCGATAAAAGGACCGTTCGCCTGACCTCGTTAATTATCATCCAAACCATGCAAAATAACAAACAGTAATTAATATTCAGACTACGGGCAACTTCATTTCCCAGTGAAGGGATCGTTCGCCGACATTATTCAGTAATATCTTATACTGTTCATTCATACATCACAAAAAAGACAAAACAAAATAAGATAAAAATAAATAAAAGAGAGAGTGCCTTGCATGAGAGACATTGGTTTCTCATGCAAGGTTATGGAATTAATCCATAATTAATGACTTAAATAATCCTTCATACCATAATTAATTACAGTCCAGATTATCTGCTTAAGGCATTAAGGTTTTGTTTATAGAAAAACGTTTTAGTGAAAATTGAACAAAGATCCTTTAATCATAGTAATTATTGATTTCAATTATTGCTAATCATAATCAGTAATTAATGACTTAAGGGTTCAATTAATTAATGGTCGGATATGGAGAAACATAAAATTTGGCAAGGGAATGCCATGCATGTCGCGACACAAAATTGCGTCATGAACCATGGGTTCATGACGGGAGGATCACGACATGGGGAGTAGAGAATAAAAGAATTTGATTTTAGGGTTTTCCCAGTCCTTAAACAAATTGCCTGTCGCCAGACGTGGTCTAGCGACTGGGGTTTGGGGACTAGGGGTCAAGAAGGTAGACTTTTTGTAATTTAATAAAGGGATGAGGACCCAGTCGTGATACCACAAATTGTGGCGCGAACCGAGGTTCGCGCCATGAGTATCGCGACAGGTTAGGTTTTGGAAATTTCTGCAAGACTTTGGCTTCGTGGCGCTAGACAAAAATTGTGTCGCAAGACGTGGTCTCGCGACAGGAGTTTAGCGCCATGAAAATTTTTCAGAATTCTTTTATTTGGGTCCCCAGTCGCGAAACTCAAAAGTGTGTCGCGAGCCGTGGGTCCGCGACAGGAGTCTAGCGACTGGGGGTTTTCAAAATTTTGCCAAGGCTTAATTTTCTGTCTCGAAGCCGAAAATTGTATCGCGAACTGTGGGTCCGCGACATGAGCCATTTAGAGAAAAAAATATAAGGGTTTGGTCCCCAGTTGCTAGGCAAGAGTGGTGTCGCGAACCGTGGGTTCGCGACAGGAGTCTAGCGACTGGGGTTTTCAAAATTATGGAACAAGTGTCCCGAAGCACTCATGTCGCGAGACTGCCTTCCTGTCGCTAGACGTGGTCTCGCGACAGGAAGTGGCTAGCGACATGGATGTGTTCAGGAGACATGTCAGAAAGGAACAGTAGCATGCAAACAGCGTGATCTCACCCATTTCAGATTAAAAAGCTATTCTATCCTAAAACAACCAAACACAAATTAAATCTAACAAGAACATGCTTGAATAAAGAAATAACACAAACAAGAATAGTATTTAAAATGAAGCAAACCCTAATCTAGGCTTGATCACACATATGCTTGCACTATCCAAAATAAATGAAAACAGTAAGCATAGGCATAAAAAAAGGAAAATAAAGGTCAAATGACCCAAAATAAAAGGAAAGTAATAAATAATCCATGGGGTGTGAAACCCATTTCATGTTTTTGGGACACAACACCTTGAAGAAATTCCCATTTTATTGATGAGTTTGCTAATATCCATTATTTTGGGTATAGCAAATCCTAAAACAAGTTTAACCAAGAGTAACAAATATAAACAGTGGCTATCTAACTGCTAAAATGGAAACTAGCATTAAAAATCAAATCTAAACTAGGCTAAACTAATGCATAAATTAAATAATACAAAAAAAAATTAAAACTAAGCTAAAGAAAGACTACCTAAGAACCCATCTCTCCAAAACTGTCTTCAAGAATGAATTTCTAACTCTCGAGCACATAGGGATCACCATCTATTTATAGAAGTGAAACCCTAGGCCCATGGGCCTTGATCCCGAGGCCCACATGTGTCGTAAGACTCACAAACATCACAGCCTTCCTTCGTGTCGCGAAACTGCGCAGTGTGGCGCGATATCACTCGGTGTGGCGCGAGACGAGGCTGCATGTCGCAAGGCTTCTCGACTGAGTCGTGAGACTCTCCAGACTGGGTCTTCAGTCTGCCTTCTGTGTCGCTAGACTACACCCAGTCGTGAGCGACTGGAGTCTCGAGGGTGGACTTGCCTTCAATTCTTTGTGTGTCGCGGAACACCTCCCAGTCGCTAGGCCATGTTTCGCGACTGGGGTCTTGGGACTGGAGGCTCCGGACAGGGTCTCCTTCTTCATCTGGCTGTGTGTGTCGCTAGACTGCCCCCAGTCGCGAGACCATGCTTCACGATTGGGAGTAGTCTCGCGACTGGCTCGCCTTACTGGGCCTGGTGGGCCAAAATGTATTTTTATGGGCTTTTTCTTTCTTTTCCCATCTTTTTGGTTTTTGTGGGCTATTTTATTCTTTTACCCATCTTTTTCATTCCTTTTTCTTTTCTTTTCTTTTTCTCATGTTTTTGGATTTTTCTAACAAAAATGTGTAATAAAATTACATATTTATGCATTTTTCATACCAGCTTATTATTTTTACAGTTATGCATAAATCAGTTCAATTCAACTGCTTTTTTATATAATATAAGACCGGAATGCGATCAAATGCCCGTTTCAGACACGGAAATGGATTGAAAATAATGGACATTTTTGGCCATTATCAACATCCTCACATTTAATACTGATCGTACCCGAGCAGTCAGAGTCAATGTTCCTTGGAACACAGACTCTGCATATTCAATTCATTTTCGTGGCTTCATAAATTATATCCTTTATGGATTGGGACAAGACAATCAGAAACTACATGTATTAAATTCCCTTGATTGCAGTGTTTAATGAAATGATACTTGCTCACTAAATCGGGCCTACAAATCAAACATTATTGTCAACCCTTCGTGAATATCATGTTTGAGAGATGCAAAGATTAAAAATCAGAATTATGGCATGACACGAACATAATTAATGAAATAGAGCCTCACATATAAGAGAATCGGAAAATTCACTCACTCTCAAATGGGGTTTAATCATTGAATGCTCAAAATCAAATTTAATTAAATTATCCCATAAGCTTGCAATCACAGCAACTCGCCACCGACTCATTTCCTCAAATCGAGATCCCGAGGTCTTATTTAAGGTTGTAACGGGGCAT